>CP032252.1:23451800-24146326 GCA_005610355.1 Gossypioides kirkii | reverse complement strand
ACTTGTTCTTGAATGCAAAGCATTGCCAGCACTGGAAGGAGTGGTTAATGTGAGTATTTGGGTCTTTGATAAACGGTGAAGTCAAAATTGGTAAGATCTCTTTAAGATAAATTGTGGTGACAATTTATCTATTATTCACCTTGAGTTCAGATTTAGAAGTTGCTGATTTGTCAAGTTAGGGATCCCCCATTCTATTTTCATTGTTCTTACTTCTTCTTTTCGCTTAAATTGCATCGACAAATTATCTTCAACTTTCTCTGCATTTCTTATCAAATTGCTTCAATATATTTTATTACAGTTTGGTACTACTGACAGTTTAGTTCATTCATTTTTGTACTTCTTATTTTAATTGTGTTGACATTATTCATATAGTTTCTCTTAATTTAATTGTAATTGAATCAACAATTATAGACACAAGTAGCCATCTCCATGGGATTGATAAATGATAGTTTTAAACTTATCAACTATACTTACATCGACAAGTTTTGCTTGCACAATTGTTGTGACGTTCATAGTGCGATCAAGTTTTGGCACTGTTGTTAGAGATGGCGTTTGTTTGATGTTTATTTTTGCAGTTGCAATTATTATTCATTTCTTCACTTTTATTTGTTACTGATTTGTTTCAATTTTTATTGACTCTTTTTCAATTTTCTTCTAGCTATTTTAATCCTAATAATATTGTTGGCTTAGATCTGGAAATCGAAAGAACTATTCGAAGGAGAAGACAAGAACAAAGGAATATGGCTTTGCCTGGAAATGATGTCATACCACCATTGCCGCCACAAAATCCTATTCTTCCAATACAGCCATAGAATTTAAACAACCCACTACAGCCACAAGAAGAACAAATACAAAACAAAACAATTAGAGAATTTTTTATTCCTGTGTTAGATGATTTGCAGCCAGGGGTTGTTAGACTAGCTATCCAAGCCGAAAATTTCGAGTTAAAGCTGGTTATGTTTCAAATGTTGAATTCAAATGGGCAATATGCTGGTTTGCCTCATGAAGATGCGAGAGAGTATCTTAAATCTTTTATACTAATCTGTGCTTCTTTTAGTCAGCATGGTGTTCCTGACGATGCTTTGAAGATGCAACTATTTCCTTATTCATTGCAAGGAAGGACTCGTACCTGGTTCCTTGGATTATCTGATAGATAGATTACATGCACTTGTGACTTAATTTGTTTTGTGGTTTAATCTACCTAAGATGAATGCTCAATTGAGGAATGATATTATTGCTTATCAATGATGAGAATTTGCATACCACATGGGAGCATTACAAGACTTTGCTTCGACGTTGTCCCATGAATGGAATCCAACAAGAAACACAGATCAAAATTTTCTATAATGGATTGAATGAGCAGACAAGAAATCTTGTCGATGCATCTGCAAACGGTCTTTTGTTGGACTGCACTTATGATGAAGATGTGAGATTTTTGGAAAGAATTGCTCAGAATGATTATCAATACCCAATTTCTCGAGTTGCTCAAGTAAAAATGAATCCTGGAGTCATTGAATTAGATGTCGTACCAGCTTTGAGTGCACAGGTATCTTCGTTGGGTAACATGATTAAAAACATGAAGGGGACGAGTGAAGTTGCTTCCATTCAAGTTGCCCAACAAATGGATGTCCCAACATTTTGTTGTGAAATTTGCGGTGACAATCAAAGCTACGAGGATTGCCCACAGCATGCAGAAAATGTGTTTTATGTCAATAACATCAGAGGAATTTCGTATGATAACTCCTACAACAGTTCAGCTAGGTATCAAAAACCTTGGGGGAATCAAAATGCGACCACATTATGAAAATTCTTCAAGCCAAGGAAATTTTTGATAGGGGAGTTACAATCAACAGAAACAAAACTACAACCATAGTCCTCAGACGCAGGCACATCATGATCAGACGCAGCCAAATGTTCGTATGCAGCCATAACAAACTACAATGCGAAATCTAAATATGCAAGGACAATATCAACAATAACAACAATAATACTCTCAACCATGAACTGATCCATTAGCTGCCCTTGGAGCTCTAATACATGAACATATCACAATAACTGAAGCTATTGTGCAAGGAAATTCTTCTTCCATTCGAGCGTTGGAAGCACAAGTACGATAAGTTGCTTCTAATATGAGCACGAGACCACCATGTGCTTTACCCAGTGATACTAAAAATCCAATTCAAAATGGGAAGGAGTATTGCAAGGCTATTACTCTTCGGAGTAGAAAGCAAACTGTTGAACAAAGTAGCAACTCTAATACAACAGCTGTCAACGTAAATGAAGTAGAGTAACGAAGAAAAGTTGTACCTTAAGAAGAAGTAGTAGAGCTAAATGAAGAGGAACCACCAATTATTACTCCCATGCCAACCATTCGACCTACTAAATTGTCAACGCAATTGCCAAAGTCGATGCAGTTGGTTATGTCATGACCAACTAATGTTTTAGAACCTTTGTCGTTTCCACAATGATTTAAGGAAAAAGAAAATGATAGGGAATATCAGAAGTTTTTGGCCACCCTGGAACAATTCCATGTTAATATACCTCTTATCGATGCTCTTGTACAGATTTCGAGCTATGGGAAATTTATGAAGGAGCTCTTATCCAAGAAAAAGAAGTTAACCGACATCAAGATAATTATGCTCACAGAAGGATGCAATGTTGTGTTGACAAATAAATTACCACCCAAGATTGAAGATCCTGACAGTTTTACAATTTCGTGCTCCATTGGAAATCATTACTTAGGAAAAGCTCTCTGTGATTTAGGAGCAAGCATCAATCTTATGCCATTATCAACATTCTGGAAATTGGGAATTGGTCACATGAAGCCTACTGCAGTGACATTGCAGCTGGTGGATAGATCTTTGGCGCAACCTGAAGGACAAATCAAAGATGTTCTCGTCCAAGTAAATAAGTTTGTGTTCCCTGTAGATTTTATTATTCTGGATTGCGAAGCAGATAAGGAGGTGCCCATAATCTTGGGATGCCCATTTCTTGCTACGGGTCTCACTCTTATAGACGTATTCAAAGGTAAGTTAATTATGTGACATAATGATGAACACGCCACCTTCAGTTTTTTTGAAGCAATTCCTTGGAGGAATGTCACCATATTGATGTACTGGATGAATTAATTGCGGAAGAATTTTATGAGTGGAGTATAGTGACTTTAGAAGAACTTGTGGTGACAATTGAATACAATTTCTTGACTGATTGCGACCACAAGGATGAAGCAAATATTGTTGAGCTTAGACATCGTTAGCAGATGGGATCCTTAGATTTGACCAATAGAAAGATCCTTGTATTTAAGTCATCTGTTGAAGAAGCTCCAACCTTGGAGTTAAAACCATTGCCAACACATTTAAAGTATGTCTTCCTTGGTGACAAGGATACACTGCCAGTAATTGTCTCCGTAAATCTCAATGCAAGTCAAGAGGAAAAATTGATCCAAATACTGAAGCAACACATGCGTGCCATCGCCTAGAGCATCGCAGATATCAGAGGTATTAGTCCTTCTTTCAGTATGCACAAAATCAGGTTGGAAGATGAGGGATAGTAGTCCATTGAGCAGCAAAGAAGGTTAAATGAAAAAATGAAGGAAGTTGTTAAAAAGGAAATCATCAAATGGTTGGATACGAGCATTATTTACCCAATTTCTAATAGTACATGGGTGAGCCCAGTCCAATGCATTCAAAAGAAGAGCAGTATTACTGTGGCAAGTAATGACAAGAATGAATTAATTCCTACTCGCAATGCTACAAGTTGGCAAAAAAAGATCACTTCCTACTCCCTTTCATTGATCAGATGCTGGACAGGCTTGCTGGTACAAAAAAGATAGAGTTTTAAAGCGATGCGAGGACACTAATTTGGTACTAAACTGGGAGAAATGCCACTTCATGGCAACTGAAGGTATTGTCCTTGGACATCGTATCTCTTGTCAGGGCATCAAAGTGGACAAGGCAAAGGTGGAGATCATTGAGAAGTTACCCCCACCTACTAATGTTAAAGGAATAACGAGTTTCCTCAGTCATGCAGGTTTCTATCGAAGATTCATCTGATATTTCTCAAAAATTGCAAAGCCTCTCTGCTCACTGTTGGATAAAAATAAAAATTTTATATTTGATGCTGCCTGTACGAAAGCATTTTTTAAAATTAAGCAACAATTAGTGCAAACACCTATTGTCATCACACCGGATTGGTCCCAACCGTTTGAAGTTATGTGTGATGCGAGCAACTATGTAGTAGGTGTAGTGCTTGGCCGACGTAAAGATAAGGTATTTGATACATTATATTATGCTAGCAAAACTCTTACTGAAATGTAAGTTAATTATACAACCACGGAGAAATAGTTGTTAGCAGTAGTTTTTGCATTCGACAAGTTTCGTTCATATCTTGTTGACGCAAAAGTTACAGTATATACTAATCACTCTACATTGAGATACCTCTTTGCCAAAAAAGATGCCAAACCAAGATTGATTCATTGGATCCTACTGTTACTAGAATTCGATTTTGAAATAAAGGATCGAAAAGGATCAAAAAATCAGGTAGCATATCATTTATCTCGTCTGGAATTCAAGAGTGAAGATGGTAATACCTCACAAATTGTCGATGCATTTCCAAATGATGTTAACGTGTCCTAATAGTACGCGGATGTTGTCAATTATTTGGTCTGTGGACGACTACCACTGGGTGCAACTGGTCACAGAAAGGTAAGATTTCTTCGAGATGCTGCAAAGTATTACTAGAATGAGCCATACCTATTCAAGGTATGCACCGATAATATTATTCGCTACTGTGTCCCTGAAGAAGAAATGCTTCCTATCCTAAATATTGCCATGATGCTAAATATGGAGGTCATTTTGGTGGTTTTAGGACTGCTGCAAAGATCCTTCAGTTAGGATTTTATTGGCCATCATTGATTCGAGACGCCCACAACTTTGTTCAATAATGCGATAAGTGTCAACATACTGGATCGATATCTCGACGCAATGAGATGCTGCAACAACCTATTATGGAAGTTGAGCTTTTTGACTCAATTCTTTTGGAAATGTTTACATTCTGGTCGCTGTCGATTATGTCTCCAAATGGGTCGAAGCAATTGTTGTGAATAAAGATGATGCTCAAACAGTGTTGAAATTCTTTCACATGTACATCCTCACTCGATTCGGCACACCTAAAGTATTAATCAGTGACCAAGGCACTCATTTTCATTGCAATCAAGTTGCGACCGCATTAAAATGTTATGGTGTTAAACATCGAATGGCAACCACATATCATCCATAAACGAATGGCCAAACTGAAGTATCTAATCGTCAAATTAAGAATATTCTTGAAAAGGTGGTGAATCCATCCATACGAGATTGGTCTTCAAGGCTCAATGATGCATTGTGGGCGCTTCGCATAGCGTATAGAACACCATTAGGAATGTCACCGTATCAGCTTGTGTTTGGTAAATCTTGTCACTTGTCCGTGGAATTTAAACATAAATCCATGTGGGAAATTAAGCAAGTAAATATGGATTATGATGCTGCTGGACAAAAGAGATTGTTGGATATTTCTGAATTAGATGAGATTAGACGAAATACGTACGAGAATACTACCATATGTAAAGAAAAAACTAAGAGATGGAACAATAACATCATCTTGCAGCGATAATTTTTGGTAGGTCAGTTGGTACTTTTATTTAATTCACGTCTAAAATTGCATCCTAGAAAATTACGTTCCAAATGGTTAGGGCCATTCGAAGTTGTCGAAGCATTTTCTCATGGTGCGGTGACAATTAAAGATTTAAATGATGGGCACCAGTTCAAAGTAAATGGCCAACAACTGAAGCATTATCTCAGCCAGACGACCACAAGCAAAACGAGACCATTAATCTGGTAACATTTGCTTAATTTTTCATTACATTTATTTCATTTATTTTCGTATTTTATTTTGTTTCAGTTATCTTCTTTAGTTATTTTGTAAGAATAAAAGCTAATCTTTTTGTTGACGCATAGAAAACCCTTCTTGTCAATGTAAATTGATTGCTGACTCATCATAATGCAGCATTTCTGGAAAGAATCATAAGGTTTGATGCATCCTTCTCCCCAACTATCGGATCGATTTGGAAAAGGACAATCCATGTCATTGTATTTATTGGATGCAAACATAATGTCCTATCCCTGCAGTGGCTAACAACACATCTTTTCATCTTCGTTTTTCATTCCTTATAAGAAAACCCCATTGTGCCGATGGTGTTCTCCACAACCACATTCTTAATTTTTGCTGTAAACCTTCTCTTCTTAAGTTTTCCAATATCCTATAATTTTTATTCTGTTTATATTATAGAATCATGGCACGAACGAGAGGATCAAAACCCTTTCCAAATCGACCGTCGAATCTTTTGCTGCGGTGGTTTTCGATAATGAGCAGCCACCGATGAAAGAACTAGTCTTGTTCCTTACTAAGGCTGCTAAGGATCGCTTTCATGATATCGTGTTAAAGCGAAATTGCCATCCAGAACAGGGGTTCTAGCTTTCACCTTTTCTCACTCTGGGCAAACAAGTCCACCGAACCATCTCGCGACTAGGGTGGGAAGCATTTTGTACCCATCATGAGGGATATTCTCCATCTCTCGTTAGGGAATTTTATGCTAATTTGATTGATAGGGATCAAGAGTTTGTTTTTGTTCGAGAAGAACTAGTGCCTGGGGTGCTGCACACATCAATACCATGTACAACATTGATGCTGGGGAAGATGAAGATATCACCTTCCTAACCAACTAACTGAAGGGGGCGCTGACATGTTACTGAGTGATTTATGCTTTGATGGTGCCATTTGGATAGGCAACAACCCTAATAACTATACTATGCATCGTCGATTCCTCACCATGTAAAGTAAGGTCTGGTTCCACTTTATTAACTGTCGATTATTGCCTTCAACTCACAGCACCACTATGGCATTAGATCGAATGTGTCTCATCCATTCGATTACTAAAGGCTATAGAATTGATTTTGGGGTAATACTGCATCAGGAGATTACAGAATGCGCAACCAAACAAACAGGTATTTTTCCATTCCACTCTCTTATAATGAAATTGTGTCGACAACTAGGGGTTCTGCCTCGTGAGGGAGAGGAGTTCTTGGACAATAAGGGAACAATCAACGATGTATCGGTAGAGTGCATGACAAAGGGGAAGGAGACTCCTATGGTAAAAGAAGCTGCCCCAAAGAAAGAAAAAGGAAACACAATGAAGGAAGAAAAACACTCTCGTGGCACCACAGATCCTCAGTTATGGAGGAAAATTGCCGAGATCGAGCATCTGGTTGACAGAATCAGTGTACGGTAAATCAAACTTGTCGCCACAGTTGAGGACATGGAGCACTCACAAAATTTATTTTATACCTACACCAGGGCATGAAATAGTACAATTGTCAACACATTACGCATATTAGCAATCATCCTATGCCAGAATTCCCAGTGTTTCCTCCTATCATCAGGGAGGCAACGCCATCAATTGAAAGATCTGCTTCAGAAGGGAAGGACCAATCTGCTGCCTCTTTGCAAATGGTTCATATATCTAATGACGAGGACCAAGACGTGAATTCAAAGGATGTTGAAGATTGTTTTCGCAATATTGCCATCCTTTTTGAAAATGAATTTTCCAATAGCCTAGGAGTAAATATGGCTAAAAAGGAGGCCAACGCTGATGAGGAACACACAACCGTGGAATCTGTGGGTATTGAGGAAGAGAAAGAAGAAGAGAAGGAGAAAAAGGAAGAAAGAAAAGGAGAGCAGGAAGAAATTTTTGTCGTGACAAATTTTTCGAAGAATTTGTCATCGCACACAAAGATGTGGGTGCAATTGATGAAGAACTAGCGCAACCTGATGCGAATCAGGCTGAGACACTAACAGTCAACAATGAGGATTTCAATCCTCTGGCTATAGTGCCCTATTTGGCACCCCCTACTGAAGTACACCCATTTGATGTCACTGTCGATGAAGCCAAACACACAACTAAATGTGGAGGAGCAATCCACCGAACCGGTTAAGCTAACAGAACGATAATGCAAGTGCAAAGACAAGAAGAAGTGCAAGGAGGAGCACCACAAGAAGAAGAAGAAGACCAAAGCAGCCACATCTTCGGCTGCACATCATTGAGTTAGTCTTTTAATTTATTCAGTACTTATTGTAGTTGCACATCATGTAATTGTAATTGCATTGTCATCATATTTTAATTGTCCATGCATTTTATTTGTCGACGCATTTGCATTTGCATTTTACTTGTAATATTTTTATATTAGTGTCAGTGCATTGGGGACAATGCAGATTTTAAGTTTGGGGGGAATGTATATGGGCTGGAAATGCAATTACACTGACAAAAATTTGTCCTTTTAAGTTTAATGAAGAATGCATGGTTATTGCAAATGTATTGAATTTTTTCCATTTGATGCTTAATTCTTGAATCATATGAAATACTAAAGAATGAATTGGATGAATTTGATTGAATTTTGTATCTTCAATTTTTGGATGAATGATTTAGACTGCCTTAGTAATGGATGAATAGTATCATTATTTGAATCTTGAATCAATTTGCCATTTATAGCTACTTGTAAATAAGTGTAGTTATGAATTAAAGACACTCTAATGTGGGTGTATTGTGAACTATTAAGGGGGAACACTCCTACTTTTGTTACTAATGTCACCACATTTAGTGTTTAGTTTTGCGTATAAAGATGTCAATGCAGGAATCTGTCCCAAAAGATCAACACAAGAAGGTGTCCAAGGTTGTCATCACAATTTAGAATCCAAAATTACGTCCAAACCTGTAGCCGCATGAATATATCCAGAAGTACCAGTACTTGATAATATCAAAGTTGTCGCAGCGAATTAAAATCTAAATTTACGTCCAGAAATGTGACAACAACCTTTAATTGCTTGTTGGATGCACAGATCTATGTGAATAGATGCTAATGGTCCTTTTTTGGATTGCACTTACAATGAAGTTGTGTGAATATTAGAGAGGATTGAGAAAAATGATTATCAATATCAATTTCTTGTTCTGCTCAAGTGAAAACAAATCCTAGAGTTATGGAATTAGATGATATTTCAGCCCTAAGTGCACAGGTATCCTCACTAGTGAATATGATCAAAAACATGAAGGGAACGAGTGATGTTGCTCCTATTCAAGTAGCCCAACAGATGGATGTCCTGACATTTTCTTGTGAAATTTACGGTGGCAACCATAGTCATGAGGATTGCCCACAACATGTTGAAAATGCATTCTATGTTAATAACATCTGTGGAAATTCATATGGTAACTCATATGATGGTTCAAGTAGAGCTCAACAACCTTGGGGAAGTTAGAATGCATCCACATACAGATATGAAAATTCCTCAAATCAAGGTAATTTTAGTCAAGGGAGTTACAGTCAATAGCAAAAGGATTATAATCATAATCCGCAAGTGTATGCACAGCCTAACCAGATGCGATCATAGAACCAGATACAGTCGCATACTCAGATGCAGCCACAGGTTCGAATGCAACGACAAAAGATTGTGATACCAAATATGCAAGGATAGCATCAGCAATAGCAACAATTGTATCCTCAACCAAAAGCAGATCCAGTGGCTACTATTGAAGCTTAGATGCATGAGAATATTACCAAAATAGAAGCAATTGTACAAGGAAATTCATCTTCCATCCGAGTGTTGGAAGCACAACTAGTACAACTGACTTCTAACATGAGCACATGACCACCAGGTGCTTTGCCAAGTCATACTAAAAATCCAAATTTGAAAGGAAGGAGCATTGTAAGGCTATCACATTGCGAAGTGCAAAGCAAACTGTTGAGTAGAGTCGCAGCTCCAACCAAGCACCTGTCGACGCAAATGAACCAAAGCAACAAAGAGAAGTTATAGTTAAAGAAGATATAGGAGAAGCTATTGAGGAGAAACCATCAGTAGTTACACCGATGCCAATCATTCATCCAAGGAAGTTGTCGATGCAACTGCCCATGTCGACACAACCAGTTACAACAAAACAACCCGCTGTGAACATGCCTTTTCCATTTCCACAGAGATTCAAGTAGAAAGAACATGACAGAGATTATCAAAAGTTTGTATTTAACTTGAAACAATTACATAGTAATATACCTCTAGTTAATGCTCTTGTGTACATTCTCAGTTATGGGAAATTTATGAAGGAGCTACTATAAAAGAAGAAGAAGCTATCCGATATTGAGACGATTGTGCTCACAGAAGGGTGTAGCACTGTACTGACAAATAAATTGCCACCAAAGATGAAAGATCCTGGCAATTTTACGATCCCATGCTCTATTGGAAATCATTATTTAGGTAAAGCTCTATGTGACCTAGGAGCTAGCATTAATCTTATGCCACTGTCAACTTTCAGGAAATTGGGGATTGGTTATTTGAAGCCCACTACAGTGACATTACAACTTGCGGATAGATCTTTGGCACAACATGAAGGACAGATTAAAAATGTTCTCGTCCGTGATAACAAGTTTGTGTTCCTAGTCGACTTTATCATACTTGATTGCAAAGTTGATAAAGAGGTGCCCATTATTTCAGGATGTACTCTTATCGATGTTTTCAAGGGTAAGTTGATTATGTGTCATAACGATAAACATGTAACCTTCACTATTTTTGAATCATCTCCATCACGCAGTAAGGAACAATATCACCATATTGATGTTCTGGGCGAGCTAATTACAAAGGAATTTAATGAACGAAGCTCAACAGTGCCAGAAGAATATGCGGTAACATCTGACAATTCCCACCAGAATGTGACTACACAGTTGAGGCTAATATCTGTGAGCTAAAACATGGCTGACAATTGGAATCTTTGGATTTAACTAATCGGACGATCCCTTTTTTTAAACCATCAATTGAAGAAACTCCGACTCTGGAGTTAAAGTCATTGCCAACACACCTAAAATATGTTTTCCTAAGTGATAATGATACATTGCAAGTGATTGTCAGTGCAAGTCTCGACGCGAGCCAAGAAGAAAAATTAATCGGGATATTAAAGCAGCACAAAAGAGCCATTGATTAGAGAATAGCAGATATCAGAGGCATTAGTCCCTCTTTTTTGCATGCATAAAATTAGGCTGGAAGATGAAAGTAAACAGTCAATTGAGTAACAACGAAGACTGAATGAGAAAATGAAGGAAGTAGTGAAGAAGGAATTATCAAAAGGTTAGATGCAGGCATAATCTACCCTATTTCAGACAGCACATGGGTGAGCCCAGTCCAATGTGTGCCTAAGAAGAGCGGCATCATGGTAGTAAGTAACGATAAAAATGAACTAATCCCTACTTGCATTGCTACAGGTTGGCAAGTGTGTATGGACTACTATCGTTTAAATACGACCACAAAGAAGGATCACTTCCCACTTCCATTCATTGATCAAATGCTGGATAGGCTAGTTGGTAAGGCCTATTACTGTTTCTTTGATGGATACTCTGGATATAACCAGATCGCAATCACACCGGAGGATCAAGCAAAGATGACTTTTACTTGCCCATTTAGAACTTTTGCTTTCAAACGGATGCCATTTAGTTTGTGTAATTCCCCAGCCACATTCCAGAGGTGCATAATGGCCATCTTCTCGGTTACAATCAAGGATTAATTAGAGGTATTTATGGATGATTTCTCTATGTATGGGCAAAATTTTGATATATGCGCTGACAACTTAGCAAAAGTGTTGAAAAGATGCGAGGACACCAACTTGGTTCTAAACTGGGAAAAATGCCACTTTATGGCAACCGAAGGAATTATCCTTGGTCATCAAATATCTTGTCAAGGCATTGAAGTGAATAAAGTGAAGGTGGAAATCATTGAAAAGCTGCCTGTAGCAAATAACGTGAAGGGAAAAAGGAGTTTTCTAGGCCATGCTGAATTTTATAGAAGATTCATCCGAGACTTCTCAAAAATAGCAAAACCACTATGCTCCTTGTTGGAGCAAAAAAAAGTTGTTGTTCGATGAAGCTTGTTTGGAATTATTTCTAAAGATTAAATAATAGTTAATACAAGCACCTATTATCGTCGCACCAGATTGGTCGCAGCCATTCGAGGTAATGTGCGATGCGAGCGCCTTTACTGGGACAAAGGAAAGATAAGGTATTTCATTCAATATATTATACTAGTAAAACTCTAACTGAAGCGCAGGTGAATTATACGACCACTGAGAAAGAGTTTCTGGCAGTAGTTTTTACATTTGACAAGTTTCGTTCATATCTTGTCGGCACAAAAATTAAAGTGTATATTGATCATTCTGATTTGAGATACCTTTCTGCTAAGAAGGATGCAAAACCCAGGCTGATTAGATGGATCCTTTTACTCTAAGAATTTGATGTTGAGATTAAGAACAGGAAAGGGTCGAAAAACCAAGTAGCAGACCACCTACCTCGTCTGGAAGCTGGAAGCGAGGATGGAAATAAGTCACAAATTGTCGACGCATTTCCAGATGAGAAATTTTTCTTTGTCGACGTATCTCCATGGTATGCAATGTAGTCAATTACCTAGTCTTTGGAAAGCTACCACTGAGTGCAACAAGTCATAGGAAGGTCAGATTTCTCAAGGATATTGCTAAGTATCATTGGAATGAGCCATACTTGTTCAAGGTATGCACTAATAAATCATTCGTCACTGCGTTCCTGAGGAGGAAACGTTATCTATCCTGAAGCATTGCCATGATGCTCCTTATGAAAGCCATTCTGGTGGCATTAAGACTGCAGTAAAGGTCCTACAATCAGGATTTTACTGGCCAACATTGTTTCGAGACGCCTACAATTTTGCTCAATAGTGCGCCAAATGTCAGCGCACCGATTCTATATCTCGACGCAATGAGATGATTCAACAGCCTATCATGGAGGTTGAGTTATTTGATGTTTGGAATATAGATTTTCTGGGATCATTTCCAAATTCTTTTGGGAATGTGTATATTCTGGTAGCTATTAACTATGTCTCCAAGTGGATCGAGGTGATTGCTATTCCAAAGGACGATGCTCAGACGGTGTTAAAGTTCTTTCACACATATATCCTTACACGATTTGGAACACCTTTAGCATTAATAAGCGACCAAGGCACTTATTTCCATTACAATCAGGTGGCGACAACTTTGAAACGTTACAGTGTGAAATATCGCATGGCAACCACATATCATCCACAAACAAATGGACAAACGAAGGTCTCCAATCAGTAAAGTAAAAGTATTCTTAAGAAGGTGGTTAACCCATCTAGACGGGATGGTCTTCATGGTTACATGATGCGTTGTGAACGCTTCGCACTGCTTAAAAACCTTAGTTAGGGATGTCGCCATATCAGTTGATGTTTGGTAAATCATGTCACTTACCTCTTGAACTTGAACATAAGGCCATGTGGGCAATCAAGTAGGTGAATATGGATTATGATGCTACTGGACAGAAAAGATTGTTAGACATTTCAGAGCTGAAAGAAATTCAGCGCAATGTCTATGAAAATGCTGCCATGTACAAAGAAAAAACTAAATGATGGCACGACAACATTATTTTGCGACGACAATTTTCTCCTTGTCAGTTAGTGTTTTTATTTAACTCACGTTTGAAATTGGATTCAGGAAAATTGCGCTCAAGGTGATCAGGACCTTTTGAAGTTGTCAAGGCATTTTCACATGGTACAATGAAAATCAAGGATTAGAGCGATGGGCACCAATTTAAAGTGAATGGCCAACGATTGAAGCATTACTGCAGCCCAGGCATCAACGAACAAAACGAGACCATTAACCTGGTCACATTTACTTATAATGTCATTGCAATTTTTATATTTACTTTTTGTCTTTTGTTTACTATTAATTCGTTTTTTTAGTTTAATGCAGGAATAAAAGATCTCCTTTTTGTCGATGCATGATAGTATGACTTGTTGACGTATTTCTTTGATGACTCAGTGAAACGTCTTGGGCAAGAATCGCACCGATTGATTCACCTCAATCCCCAATTAGTGGATCGTCTAGAAAAAGTACAATCTGTGCCTAGCATTTATTAGCTACAGGCACAGTGTACTCTCTACTATCATCACTTCTCTTCGCCTCGATCGTCTATAAAACATCCTTTTTGTGCCGACTGATCTCTCACACTTACAACCTCCATTATTCCTGTATTTTCTTTATCTTCAACCTTCTGCTTTTTCTGCTAGATACTCTCACTCTCTCTATTTCAGCACTCATGGCAAGAACTCGCAGAGCGAAAACCCCATCAAAATCGACAACTGAATCCTTGGCTGCTATGGTCAGGAATGCCGACTAACCACAACCCGAAGAGCTTGTTTTGTTCCTATCAAAAGTGGTGAAAGACCGATATCATAAAGTTATGCTGAAAAGGAACTGTCATCCTGAACAAGGATTTCAGTTTTCCTTGTAACTGACTCTGGGGAAACAAGTCACTAGAACAATCTCTCGTTTGGGATGGGAGCAGTTTTGTGACCTACCAGCAGACTACTCTCCCTCCATGGTCAGGGAATTTTATGCTAACCTGGTGGACTCGGAATCGAAATTCATATTTGTTCGTAAAGGTTTGGTACCCTGGAGTGCCGACCACATAAGCGCTCTCTTTCATATTACTAAGGGAGAGGATGAACACGTCGAGTTCTTGGAAAATCTAACTGAGGACGGGGTCGAGCTTTTATTGAACGATTTATGCGTCGACGGTGTAGTTTGGACTGGCAACAATCCAAACAACTACACAATACACCGTCATTTTCTCACTGTTCAAAGTAAGGTATGGTTCCATTTTATAAACTGCCGCCTACTGCCATCTACCTATGGCACCATTGCGACACTAAATAGAATGTACCTGTTGCATTCTATACTGAAGGGACGTAGAATTGATGTCAGCACAATCCTTCATCAAGAAATTGCTGAGCCCGTCACCAAGCAAACAAGTATCCTACCCTTCCCTTCTCTAGTAATATTGTTGTGTAAACAGAGAGGCATTATGCCTCGTGAAGGGGAGGAGACTGTGGAAAATAAAGGCCTAATCAACAATGTTTCAGTGGAGAGGATGACAAGGAGGCAAGAAACCCCTATGGTGAAGGAGGTCTCGCAAAAGAAAGAAAAAGGAAAAGGAAAAAAGAAAGCTACCTAGACCCATGCGCCCACAGACCCTCAAATTTGGAGGAAGCTTGATAAGATTGAAAAGTTTGTTGATCGGATGAGCACTAGACAAATCAGACTTGTCAGTGCAGTGGAGGAGATGTAATTTAAAGAGAATTTAGTCTATGCAAATACTAAGGCATGGAATAATCTATTGTTAGCATAATGCGCGACTTGAGCAGGAACCCGATACAAGAATTCCCTGTGTTTCCTCTTATTATCAATGAAGCCACTCCATCATCGGAGCAGCCTGACAACACCGAAACCAAGGAAATGGAAGATTGCTTCCAAAACATAGCTAGCCTATTTGAAGACGAATTGTCGAATAGTTTGGGGGCCACTATGGCGAAGAGAGAGGTTGCTGTGGCGGAAGAGCACACACTAGTTGCCTCTATAGGTATTGAGGCAGAAGAAGAAGAAAGAAAAGAAGAAGAAAAAGAAGATGTTTCCCCGATAAATTTATCGGAGGAATTTGTCAATACACCCACCAATATGGGTGCATCTGTTGAAAACTTGGTGACATCTGGGGCGAGCTGGGCCGAGGCAGTTACATCCGGTAATTAGGATTCCAATCCTCTGGCTATAGTGCCATACTTGGCACCACTTGCTGAAATCCATCCATCGGACGTGACTGTCGATGAAGCCAACATTCAACCAGCAATGGAGGAGCAATCTACTCCATCGGTTGAACCAAAAGAGAAAAGGTGTAAACGAAAGGCACACAAAAAGAGCAAAGAAGACCGCCCTCAGAAGAAAAAAAATCCAAAGCAGCCATTTTCGAGGCTACAACACACCGAGTTAGTTTACTTTTCAGTAGTTAGTTGCATGCATTTTTTTATTGTCATTGCATTTTATTTGTTCTAGCATTTGCATTGTAGATGCATTTCAATTATTATTTGTATAGTATTATTAGAGCATTGGCGAAAATGCAGACATTAAGTTTGGGGGAAGGGTGGAATGGAAATGCAATTACACCCACAAGTTTAAGAATATATTTGTCTTTTTAGTGAATGAAAGTATGCATAGTTAAGAAAAATGTGACAACATTTTTTCATTTGATGCGTAAATTCTTGAATTATTTGGAATGCTAATGCGTGAATTGAATGATGAATCTTTCTATTTTTGGATGAATGGTTGAGATTGCATTAGTAATAAATGAGTAGTATCATTCTTTAAATATTGAATTAACTTACCATCTTGCAACTATGTTTATACTTATATTTACTAAATAAAAGACAGTTCAGTTTGGGTGCATTATGACTCAACAAGGGGGAACACTCCACTACAAGTGTTAGAAAAATTATCTAGCCGAAGGCTGTCACCGCAAGAGTGTGTGTCAGCGTAATTACATGCTCCCTAAGGGTTTGTTACACCCCATCATTACTACTCAAGAACAAGAGTGTTGTAATGCAATGACATCTCTCAGTCGCATAAAAGAAAACGGAAAGAAATAAAGAAAGAAAGGTTGATAAAAAGAATATATATATATTAGTATACAATAAATGCTGTGTTAGTTAAGAAGATTTAAGATTTAAAGCATGATGCTAGTATTAGTGAAGTTGCAATTTATACATTAGGATTCCAAAGAATGATGAATGTGGTGATAAGAATTTGGATATAACTTTGCTATATTTTATTTACTTGAGGACAAGTAAAAACTCAAGCTTGGGGGTATGATAGCATTAGAAATGACACTTAATTTCTCCTTAAATTAGTGTATAATTTGTTCCTTTTGTATCATATTTAGCATGCATTATTAGCATTTCATACTTAGTATTTACATTTTCTAACTCAGTGTTGTTGGATCTTATTTTCTTTCATTTTATCTTTTTTGTGCTACTAATGTCTCTGTATTTTAGTACTAGTTTTGTGTCTAAAGTTGTTAGCACAGAAATCCACTTGGGAAGATTAGAGCAGGAAAGCATTCAAAGTTTCGGTCACAAGTTGATCCAGAATTGCGCCTGAATATGTCATCACATGAATGCTTTTATATTTCTATCAGGAATTTCACGCTACTAACATATCTAGAAGCACCAGCATAGGAGAATCACAAATTGTCGTAGCAAATTAAAATCATAATTTACGTCCAGAAATGTCACGAAAATCTGTAACTGCTCAATGAACAAACTAGATCTGCATGAGTGAATAGTTGGCAATAACAACTTTTACAGCTGCATCAAGGAGTTAGATTTGAAAAGGGAGAAAGATCTGGAATGGCCAGTGACTATAAATAGAAGGAAGAAAGAGAAGATTGATATCAAGGTGTGAAGAATTCAACTCTAAAATTTCTCTCGTTCATTCTCGAAGATAGCTGCCATGGAAGCTTGATTTCGGAGGAAGGTAACCTGATGTAATAAGGAAGCAACTGCTTCTGACGAGAAGTGCTAGGTGTGACGCAAGAGGAGTGATTAAGGGAGAATTCTAGTAAACTAGGAATAGTATGCTTTAATGTCATTCTTTAATCCCTCTTAAATGTTGATGAATACTATTGACAATTGATTGAATACGAAAGTATCTTTTAATGTTAGATTTACTTTAATTTCTACTCAATTTTTCTCATCTGTTTATATTTGGATTTAAGTGTTTTGACCATGAAAGTGCAATTGCAGTCACAGTCACTGGAAGGTGCAGTGACAAGTTAGATTAACAAGCAAGACAACTAAAGTTGCTTGAGGCAAGAAGGAATTCTGGCCACTTGTTCTTGAGTACAAAGCAGTACTAGCATCGTAAGGTGTGGTAATTGTGAGTACCTAGGTATTTGTTAAACAGAGAGTTGATATTAGTACGATCTCATTGGGACATAATTGCGGCGACAATTCATCTATGAGTTACCTTGTAGTCACATTTAGCATTGTTAACTTGTGAAGTCAGTGATCCTCTCCAATTCTTTATACTTGATCTATTTCTTTATATTTCTTAATTTACATTACAACATCTCAACAATCAATTCGTCTTTTATTAATTTGCTCTAACATTTTATATTACATTTGCACTAACAGTTTTTACTCTTAACCTGTGTAGTTTTAACTAGTTTGCGTTGACATTACTATTAATTGTTCTTATCATTTTAACTCAAATTGCTTCGATAGATTTAAACATAAACAACCATCTCTGTGGGATCAATATTTGACAAGTTCATTTCTATCTACTATACTTGCATCGACAGTGTACGCTTGCACATATTTGCTGTGACGTTCATAGCGTGATCAGGAATATTGGATGAATTTTATAAGCAACAAATCTATTCAATTCTGATTGTTAATGCATGACTTTTCAACTGATCATTTGTAAGCCTATAAATATGAGTCTTGGAACATTTTGTAACAACTTTTGATGAATTTTAATCTTATTGTGAGTTTGCAAACTCCTTGTTCTTATTTGACTCAAATTGACTTATTAAGTAACCCTTGTAGCGTCAATCTGATTCTTTCAAACTTATCACTTCTTTGAGGTGTGGCACTCAACCCTTCTACTGATTGATTCCTATCTTGCTAGATAAAGGGTCACGGTTCTTCTAGTTTTTGTTCTAAGTTCTAATATAAGGATTGGGTCAATATTCTCCTATAATTTTGGTTCATTCTTGAGTCCTTAAAATTGAATTCAAGCCTATCCATCTATATCCTTGCACATCCATCCATCTATTCACTCTAAAGCCTACCATTCTCATTTTCATGCTTCACCAAATTCATTTACGAACGATACTTCTTAATTTCGGTCGAGAACTTACGCGACTCGTAATTATCCTTTGTAGACGAGCTCACATCATTTGGTATTAGAGCTAGCCAAATTAAGTAAGAATTCGACGTTCTTATCTCTCAAGGGATTAGCATTTAAAAAAAAGGAAATTTGAAAAAAAAATAATAGACGTCATATTTGCATCCCAAGTTTGAAAATACAAGGGAGATTCGAAATTTATATAAAAAAGAAGAAGAAGAAGAAGAGCGAGTTGAAAGTGTGTAATTTCTCAATTACAAGTCTTCGTTACCCTGTATATTCACGCAAATCTGGTGCATCCAGCAAGTAGTTAAAGGTTGTCACGACATTTTTAGACGCAATTTAGATTTTAATTCGCTGCGACAACCTTGATATTCTCAAGCACTAGTAATTCTGGATATATTCATGTGGCGACAGGTTTGGACGCAATTTTGGATTCTAAATTGCGGTGACAACCTTGGACACCTTCTTACGTTGATCTTTTGAGATAGATTCTTGCATTGACATCTTTAGATGTAAAACTAAACACTAAATGTGGTGACATTAGTAGGAAAAGTAGGACAAAATTAAAGAAAATTAAACCAAACATCACTGACTTAGAAAATGTAATTACTGAATATAAAATGCTAAAAATATATGCTAAACATGATATAATGGGAACAAATTATACTTTAAATAAGGAGGAATTAATGGTCTTCTCTAATGCTATCACACCCACAAACTTGAGTTTTTACTTGTCCTCAAGCAAACAAAAGCTAACAAGGTTATAACAAAGATGTCAAGCGATAATCATTCTAGGAACTTGAATCCTTTGAAATCTTAATGCATGAATTACATTCAAATGACAGAATATTGCTCCGACAATTTATAGGTATGAATAATTTAAATTGCAACTTCATCAAAGCTAGCATCATGTTTCAAATCCTGAATTATAACTACCAATACAACATTTATTGTATTTAATATAAATATATTTCTTTTTCTTTTCTATTCTATTCTTTTTTCCTTTCTTTTATGTGACTGAGGGATGTCATTGCATTACTATACTCTTGTTCCTGGGAAGTAACGATGGGGTGCAACAAACCCCTAGGAAGTATGTAATTGAGCCGACACACACTCTTGCAATGACAGCCTTTGGCTAGATTACTTTTTCACAATACACCCACATTGGAGTGTTTTTTATTCATAACTATACTTATATACAAGCAGCTGTAAATGGCAAATTGATTCAAGATTCAAATAATGATACTATTCATCCATTACTAAGGCAACCTAAATTATTCATCCAAAAATTGAAGATACAAAATTCAATCAACTTCATCCTATTCATTCTTTAGTATTTCATATAAATCAAGAATTAAGCATCAAATGGAAAAAATTCAACACATTTGCAATAACCATGCATGCTTCATTAAACTCAAAAGGACAAATTTTTGAAATGTAGGTGTAATTGCATTTCTAGCCAATATACATTCCCCCCAAACTTAAAATCTACATTGTCCACAATGCACTGACACTAATATACAAATATATATGGAAATGCAACTACAATACAAATGCGTCGATAAATAAAATGCATGGATAATTAAAATGTGATGACAATGCAATTACAACTACTTGATGTGTAACTACATTACGTACTGAATAAATTAAAAGACTAACCCTGTGATGCAGCCGAAGATGTGGCTGCTTTGGTCTTCTTCTTTTTCTTCTTGTGGCGCTCCTCCTTGCACTTCTTCTTATCTTTGCGCTTGTGTTTTCATTCTGTAGGCTCAACAGGTTCGACAGATTGCTCCTCCACATTTGGTTGTCCGCTGGCTTCATCGACGGTGACATCAAAATGGTGCACTTTAGCAAGGGGTGCCAAACAAGGCACTATAGCCAAAGGATTGAAATCTTCATTGCTGACGGTCACTGCCTCGGCCTGATTCTCATCAGGTTGTGTTAGTTCTTCATCAATTCCACCCATATCTTTAGGTGTAGCGACAAATTTTTCAGGCAATTTTATTGCGACAAAAATTTCTTCCTATTCTCCTTCTTTTCTTTCTTCCTTTTTCTCCTCCTTCTCTTCTTCTTTCTTTTCCTTAATACCCACAGATTCCACAGTTGCATGTTCCTCATCAACATTGGCCTCCTTTTCAGCCATATTTGCTCCTAGGCTATTGGAAAATTCATTCAGAAAGGTTGACAATATTGCGAAAACAATCTTCAACATCCTTTGAATTCACGTCCTGGTCCTCGTCATCAGATATATGGACCATTTATGGAGAGGCAGCAAATTGGTCCTTCCCTTCAGAAAATAGATCTTTCAGTTGATGGCGTTACCTCCTTGATGATGGAGGAAACATTGGGAATTCTGGCATAGGATGCTTGCTAATACTGCGTAATGTGTTGACAATTGCACTATTCCGTGCCCTGGTGTAGACATAAAATAAATTTCATGAGTACTCTATGTCCCCAGCTATGGCGACAAGTTTCATTTGCCGCACACTGATTCTGTCAACCAGCTGCTCAATCTCTGTAATTTTCCTCCATAACTAAGGATTTGTGGTGTCACAGGAGTGTTTTTCTTCCTTCTTTATTTTTCCTTTTTCTTTCTTTAAGGTAGCTACTTTTACCACAGGGGTCTCCTTCCCCCTTGTCATGCGCTCTACCGATACATCATTGATTGGTCCCTTATTATCCAAGAACTCTTCTCCCTCACGAGGTAGAACCCCTCGTTGTCGACACAATTGCATTATAAGGGAGGGGAATGGCAAAATAGCTGTTTGTTTGGCTGCGAATTCTGCAATCTCTTGATGCAGTATTGCCCCAACATCAATTCAGCAGCGTTTAATAATGGAATGGATGAGACATATTCGATCTAATGTCACCGTGGTGTTGTGAGTTGAAGGCAATAATCAATAGTTAATAAAGTGGAACCAGATCTTGCTTTGTACGATGAGGAATCGACGATGCATAATATAGTTATTGGGGTTGTTGCTTGTCCATATGGCACCATCAATGCATAAATCACTCAGTAACATGTCAGTGCCCTCTTCAGTCAGTTGCTCTAGGAAGGTGATATGTTTATCTTCCCCAGCATCAATGTTGTACATGGTATTGATGTGAGTAGCACCCCAGGGCACTAGTCCTTCTCGAGCAAAAACAAACTCTTGATCCTTATAAATCAAATTAGCATAAAATTCCCTAATAAGAGATGGAGAGTTATCCTTCAGGATGGGTACAAAAACGCTTCCCACCCCTGCCACAAGATGGTTTGGTGGACTTGTTTGCCCAAAGTGAGAAGTGGTGACAACTGGAACCTCTGTTTTGGATGGCAGTTCCGCTTTAACATGGTATCATGAAAGCGATCCTTAGCAGCCTTAGTAAGGAATAAGATTGGTTCTTTAATCTACGGCTGATTATCGAAGATCACCGTAACAAAAGATTAGGCGACCATTTTGGAAGGGGTTTTTGATCCTCTCATTCGTGCCATGATTCTATGATATAAGGAGAATAAAAATTTTAGGATATTGGAAAACTTAAGAAGAGAAGGTTTGCAGCAACAATTAAGAATGTGGTTGTGGAGAACACCGTCGACACAGTGGGGTGTTCTTATAAGGAATGAAAAATGAAGATGAAAAGGAGTGTTGTTAGCCACTGTAAGGATAGGACGTTGTGTCTACATCCAATAAATACAATGGCACGGATTGTCCTTTTCCAAATCGATCCGACGGTTAGGGAGAAGGATGAATAAAATGTTAGGATTCTTTCCTGAAACGCTACATTATGATGAGTCAGTAATCAATTTGCATCGACAAGAAGAGTTTTCTATGCATTGTCTGAGATAATGCTTCAGCCGTTGGCCATTTACCTTGAACTGGTGCCCATCATTTAAATCTTTAATTGTCACCGCACCATGAGAAAATGCTTCGACAACTTCGAATGGCCCTAACCATCTGGAACGTAATTTTCCAGGATGCAATTTTAGACGCGAATTAAATAAAAGTACCAACTGACCTGCTGGAAATTATAGCTGCAAGATGATGTTATCATGCCATCTCTTAGTTTTTTCTTTATATATGGCAGCATTCTCGTACGCATTTTGTCTAATCTCCTGTAATTCAGAAATATCCAACAATCTCTTTTGCCCAGTAGCATCATAATCCATATTTACTTGCTTAATTGTACACACTACTTTATGTTCAAGTTCCACGGGCAAGTGACAGGATTTACCAAACACAAGCTGATACGGTACATTACAATATCTCGAAGAAATCTTACCTTTCTGTGACCAGTTGCACCTAGTGGTAGTCATCCACAGACCAAATAATTAACAAAATCCGCGTACCATGGAGATGCGTTAACAAAAAAGAGCTTCTCGTCTAGAAGTGTGTCAACAATTTGTGAGGTATTACCATCTTCACTATCGAATTCCAAATGAGATAAATGATCTGCTACCTGATTTTATGATCCTTTTCGATCCTTAATTTCAACATCGAATTCTTGTAATAGTAGGATCCAACGAATCAATCTTGGTTTGGCATCTTTTTTGGCAAAGAGGTATCTCAATGTAAAGTGATCAGTATATACTGTAACTTTTACGCTGACAAGATACGAACGGAACTTATCGAATGCAAAAACTCCTTATTCCTTTAACATTAGTAGGTGGAGGTAACTTCTCAATGATCTCCACCTTTGCCTTGTCCACTTCGATGCCCTGTCAAGAGATACGATATCCAAGGACAATATCTTCAGTTGCCATGAATTGGCATTTCTCCCAATTTAGTACCAGATTAGTGTCCTCACATCGCTTTAAAACTCTATCTAAATTCTTAGCGCATTTATCAAAAGTGTGACCATAAACAAAAAAATCATCCATGAATACCTCTAAACGAGTCTTCAATCATATCTGAAAAAATTACCATCATGTACCTTTGGAATGTGACTGGTGCGTTGCATAGACCAAATGGCATTGAGCAAAAAGCAAAGGTACTAACCAAATGGATAAATGAAAGTTGTTTTAGATTGGTCTTCCGACGCAATTGCAATCTGGTTATAGCCATAATAACCATAAAGAAAATAGTAATAGGCTTTACCAACATCTGATCAATGAAAAGGAGTGGGAAGTGATCTTTTTCTATGGCAGCATTCAAACAATGGTAGTCTATGCAAACTTGCTAACCTGTAGCAATGCGAGTAGGAATTAATTCATTTTTGTCATTACTTACCACCGTAATACTGCTCTTCTTTGGAACACATTAGACTGGGCTCACCCATGTACTATCAAAAATTAGGTAAATAATACCCTCATCTAACCATTTGATGATTTCCCTTTTAACAACTTCCTTCATTTTTTCATTTAACCTCCTTTCTTGCTCAATGGATTATTGTCCCTCATCTTCCAACCTGATTTTGTGTATACAAAAGAAGGACTAATACCTCTGATATTCGTGATGCTCTAGGCGATGACACGCTTGTGTTGCTTCAGTATTTGGATTAATTTTTCCTTTTGACTTGTATTGAGATTTACGGAGATAATTACTGGCAGGATATCTTTGTCACCAAGGAAGACAAGCTTTAAATGTATTGGCAATGGTTTTAACTTTAAGGTTGGAGCTTCTTCAACAGACGAATTAAATATAGGGGCCTTCCTATTAGTTATGTTAGGATTCCATCTACCAACCATGTCTAAGCTCAACAATATTTGCTTCATCCTTGTGGTCGCAATCAGTAAAGAAATTGTCTTCAGTTGTCACCACAAGTTCTAAAGCCACTGTACTCCCCTCATAAAATTCTTTCACAATTAATTCATCCAGTACATCAATATGGTGACACCCCTCTTTACACATGCAAGGAATTGCTTCAAAAACACTGAAGGTGACGTGTTCATCATTATCGCATAATTAACTCGCCTTTGAATACATCTATTAGAGTGCGACCCGTAACAAGAAATGGGCATCCCAAGATTATGCGCACCTCCTTATCAGCTTCACAATCCAGATTAATAAATTCTGCTGGGAACACAAACTTAACTACTTGGACGAGAACAGCTTTGATTTGTCCTTCAGGTTACACCAAACATCTATCCGCCAGCTGCAATGTCACTGCCGTGGGCTTCACGTGACTAATTCCCAATTTTTGGAATGTTGATAGTGGCATAAGATTGATGCTTGCTCCTAAATCATAGAGAGCTTTTCCTAAGTAATGATTTCCAATGGAGCACGGAATTGTAAAACTACCAGGATCTTTCATCTTGGGTGGTAATTTATTTGTCAACACAGCACTGTAGCCTTCTGTAAGCGCAATTGTCTTGATGTCGATTAACTTCTTTTTCTTGGAGAAGAGCTCCTTCATAAATTTCCCATAGCTTAAAATTTGTACAAGAGCATCGACAAGAGGTATATTAACATGTACTTGTTTTTGGGTGGCTAAAAACTTCTGATATTCCCTGTCATTTTCTTTTTCCATAAATAGTTGTGGAAATGATAAAGGTACTAAAACATTATTTTGTCATGACATAACTGGCTACGTTGACATTGGCAGTTGCATCGATAATTTTGTAGGTCGAATGGTTGGCATGGGAGTAATAACTGATGACTCCTCTTCATTTAACTCTACTGCTTCTTCTTCAGGTACAACTTTTCCTCGTTGCTCTGCTTCATTTGCGTCAATAAGTGCTTTATTAGAGTTGCTACTTTGTTCAACAGTTTGCTTTCCACTCTGAAGAGTAATAGCCTAGCAATGCTCCTTTCCCTTTTGAATTGGATTTTCAGTATAACTGGGTAAAGCACCTGATGGTCTCGTGCTCATATAAGAAGCTAGTTGTCCTACTTGTGCTTTCAACGCTCAGATGGAAGAAGAATTTCCTTGAACAATAGCTTCAATTCTTGTGATGTGTTCATCAGAGCTTCAAGGGAAGCTAATGGATCAGTTCGTGGTTGAGAGTACAACTGTTACTGTTGTTGATATTGTCCTTGCATATTCAGATTTGGCGTTGTGGTTTGCTGTGGCTGCATACGAACATGTGCTTACATCTGATCATGATGTTCTTGTATCTGAGGACTCTGGTTGTAGTTTTGTTACTACTGATTGTAACTCCCCCCATCGAAAATTTCCTTGGCTTAAAGAATTTTCGTATCGAAATGTGGTCGCATTTTAATTCCCCAAGGTTTTTGATACCTAGCTGAATTGTTGTAGGAGTTATCATACGAAATTCCTCTGATGTTATTGACATAAAATGCATTTTCTGCATGTTGTGGGTAATCCTCATAGCTATGATTGTCACCGTAAATTTCACAACAAAATGTCGGGACATCCATTTGCTAGGCAACTTGAATGGGAGCAACTTCACTCATCCCGTTCATGTTTTTAATCATGTTATCCAACGAAGAGACCTATGCACTTAAAGCTGATATGGCATCTAATTCAATGACTCCAGGATTCATTTTTACTTCAACAGCTCAAGAAATTGGGTATTGATAATCATTCTGAGCGATTCTTTCCAAAATTCTCAAAGCTTCATCGTAGCTGCAGTCTAACAAAGGACCGTTTGCAGATGCATGGACAAGATTTCTTGTCTACACATTCAATCCATTGTTGAAAATTTCGATCTGTGTTTCTTCTTGGATTCCATGCATGGGACAACATCGAAGCAAAGTCTTGTAACGCTCCCATGTGATATACAAATTCTCATTATCCAGTTGGTGATAAGCAGTAATATCATTCCTCAATCAAACAGTCATCGTAGGTGGATTAAACCGTAAAACAAATTGAGTCGCAAGTGCATTCCATGATATAATCGATCCAGCAGGTAATCCAAGGAACCAGGTATGAGCCCTTCCTTGCAATGAATAAGAAAATAGTTGCATCTTAAAAGCGTCATCAGGAACACCATGCTAATAAAAAGAAGCACAAATTAGTAGAAAAGATTTAAGATGCTCTCTCGCATCTTCATAAGGCAAACCAGCATATTGCCCGTTTGAATTTAACATTTGAAACATAACTGGTTCTAACTCAAAATTTTTGGCTTGGATAGCTGCTCTAACAACCCCTAGCTACAAATCATCTAACACAAGAACAAAAAAGTCTCTAATTGCTCTATTTTGTATTTATTCTTCTTGTGGCAACGGTGGGTAGGATTGGGATTTTGTGGTGGTAATGGCGGTATGACATCATTTCCAAGCAAAGCCATATTCCTTTGTTATTTTCTTCTCCTTCGAATAATTCTTTCGATTTCTGGATCTAAACCAATAATATTATCAAGATTACTCCTAGTGGTCATAAAATACCTAAAAGAAAACTGAAAAAGAGTCAATAAAAATTGAATCAAATTAGTAACAAATAAAAGTGAAGAAATGAATAATAATTGCAATGCAAAAATAAACATCAAACAAATGCCATCCTCGATAACGACGCCAAAACTTGATCGCGCTATGAACATCACAACAATTGTGCAAGCAAACACTTGTCGATGCAAGTATAGTTGATAGGTTTAAAACTATCAGATATCGATCTCATAGAGATGGCTATTTATGTCTATAATTATTGATTCAATTACAATTAAACTAAGAGAAACTATATGAATAAGTTAGCATAATTAAAATAATGAGTGTAGAAATGAATGAACTAAACTGTTAGTATTGCCAAACTGTAATAAAATATGTCGAAGCAAATTGATAAGAAATGAAAAGAAAGTTGAAGATAATTTGTCGATACAATTTAAGCGAAATGAAGATGTAAGAATAATGAAAATAGAATGGGGGATCCCTGACTTGACAATTTGGAAACTTCTAAATGTGAACACAAGGTGAATAATAGATAAATTGTCCTCACAATTTAGCTTAATGAGATCTTACCAATTTTGACTTCACCGTTTATCAAAGACCCAAATACTCACATTAACCACACCTTTCAGTGTTGGTAATCTTTGCATTCAAGAACAAGTGGTTAGAATTCCTTCGTTCCTCAAGCAACTTCCGTTGTCTTACTTGTTAATTTAATTTGTCACTACACTTTCCAGTGTCAGTAACTGTAATAAACCTTCTGTGTTCAAGCAATTAAACCCTATGATAAATAGATAGAGAAGATTGAACAGAAATCATATTAGATCTAAAATTAAAAGGTACTTCCATACACATTTAACTTCATCAGAATTTATTAGTTTTTAAGAGGAAATAAAGAACAAGTTGAAGCATTCTATTCCTAGCTTACTAGAACTCTTCCCTAATGCTCCTCTTGTGTCGCACTAGGAATACTCTTCGTCAGGAGTAGGAATTACCTTTTTCACAGTCAGTTCACCCTCCAAGAAGCTAAGCTGCCATAGAAGCAAACTTAGAGAAAAGATGAAAATCTGAATTAATTTTTGGTCACCAGCTTTTCTAATCCCCCTCTCTTCTTTTCTCTATCAGTATTTATCTTCAATGCCAATTACAGGTGTCCTTCTTCTTCAGCTCTAACTTCCTTATAGCTGTACAAGTTAGTTATTCCAGCTGTATATTCACGTAGATTTGGTGCATCCAGCAAGCAACTAAAGGTTGTCATGACATTTTTGGACGCAAATTTAGATTTTAATTCACTGCGACAACCTTGATATTCTCAAGCAAACTTCTGGATATATTCATGCGGCGACAGGTTTGGATGCAATTCTGGATTCTAAATTGCGGTGACAAGCTTGGACACCTTCCTACGTTGATCTTTTGAGACAGATTCCTGCATTGACATCTTTAGATGCAAAACTAAACACTAAATGTGGTAACATTAATAGCAAAAGTAAGACAAAATTAAAGAAAATTAAAGCAAACATCACTGACTTAGAAAATGCAATTAATGAATATAAAATGCTAAAAATATATGCTAAACATGATATAATGGGAATAAATTATACTTTAAATAAGGAGGAATTAATGGTGTTTTCTAATGCTATCACTCCTCTTGTCTCTATCAAGCCACGTTAGCAAAGTTTTCTCCTTGGGTCCTTAGGCTATAAATCCCCATCAGTGTATCCTACAAACAAACTTGCATGACATTTGTAAACTTTCAATTAAAAAAAAAACTTTATAGGTTCTAAATAATAAAATAAAACAAAATACAATAAAGTAAAGTGAAATAAAATCAAATGCAATAAATGAAGAAATTGAAAAACTTAAAAGTTAAGAAAAGGGTCAAAATATTTCTTCCCTACTCATTGCAGTATCTTCATAATGTCTTAACTTATGCCCTTGAATTCTCAATATGATTCCAGATTTTTGATCTCTTATATCCACAAAACAATGAGAATAAACATTATCAATTACAAAAGGTCTGACCAATAAGATTTGGATTTATTCTGTAACAATTTAGATTTTGAATCAAAAAATAAAACTCGTTGTCCAAGTTCAAATTGCAGCGAAAAAATTTCTTTTTCGGGGCATTTTTTTGTCTTTCCCTTGTATACCTTAGTGTCCTCATGGCATCGAACTCTTCATTCTTTCACACTTACTATGTCCAGGAGCTTAATGTCATGACATTCTTCCTTCTCATCATAATTCCTCACAGCATCATAAACATTGAACATCACTTGCTGATCATTAACCCTCATCATGAGTTCTCCTTTTTGTAAATCCATTAGAGTTCTTCACGTAGAAAAGAATGGTCTTCCCAAAATGATGGCTACTTCATTGTCAGCTTCATAATAAAGAATGATAAAATCTGTAGGAAATATAAATTGATCTACTCGTACCAAAATATCGTAGATTTTACCTTCTAGATGTGCATACGATTTGTCTACAAGTTACAATGTTACTATTGTTGGCCTTGCTTTCCTAATCCTAAGCTTCTTGAAAATAGACATGGGCATTAAATTTATGCTTGCTCCAAGATCACACAGTGCCCTATTGATAACTCTCAAAATGAGTTATCTTTTAAGCATTTCTAGCCTTGGGAAAGTGCTTGAACTTAGGTGAAATTAGGCATTCTAGGATAGATTTTATTGCTTTTCATGCATTCATGCATAAAATATTGGTTAGGCATTTTATTGCATTTTTACTCTAAGTTTTAAAGAAAAGGTGCTATTATAGGATATGGTACAGGCCAAGATGCAGGAGCATACGTAGGAGTAGATCAAGGTAAAGGAAAGGGAATCAAGATGTAGGACTATGTCCTGACATTGTTTTTATGTCATGGAAATCCTAAGAGTGTTGTTTTCCATAGTGATGGAATGGAGAATGACTCAGTAGTTTCTAAAAGAGGACAGTTAGACGAGGATGAGTTGGGAGAATGCACTAGAACACACGCTGAAGGTGTGAATCTGCTAGTGCTATTCTAGAAGCCATAATGCTGAGCTGTCCAAGCAAGTACCAACCTGTCTCTCTCTTATAAATACTCATGAAGAAGATGATGAAAGGTGTGACCAGTAGAGGGCAAAAATCTAAGTGAATTAAGGCACATCTCGCACGCTAAATGAAATCACGAGTGGATTTTCGAGGCAAGTGGGGTATAAAGCTAATGACTCCATAGAAGGACTAAGAATGAGGAAGGAGATGCTTTACCCTCTAGATCTAGCCAGACTGTTAGTGACGGAGGAGGCTGGTGATAGCAACTCCTATTTTATTCCTAGTTTCCTTAGTTTATTTTCAGTTGGGTTTGTTGAGATGATTTAAGAATGATTTAATTTTGGATTTATTTGAATGATTTTTATTATATTTTAATTAATGGTTAATCTGATATTTTACTGTTTATTCAAGTGGAATTTTCACAATGCACTTTTCATTGATACAATGGAAGTTTGAATGTTTGTGATCACTGCCATAAGAATTGCGTGACAGAGCAGTATAAGTATTGGAGGTTTGCCATGACATTTAAGGATATAAGAATATACTCCAAATCTATTCAAGCTTCTTATTCATAAACTGTCTCCCCCTGATATCTTGCCAACACTTCCACCACCGTTCAACTCTTCCCATTTTACTTTTCTTCCAGTTTAATTTTCTTGCACTTCACTTTCTTGCAATTTATTTTCTCGCATTTTAAATTTCTGCATTTAGTTTTCATGCACTAAAAACAACCAAATATTTTTATCTTTAATTTCCAGCACCTATAAATATATTTTAAGTATTCTTATTTTAATTTTTATTCTATAAATCTTTTACCGTATTTAGTTTATTTTTATTCTCAATATTTTTAATACGCATAATTATTTCTATTACATATTATATTTTCATTCTTCATATATTTTTAATACTTACTATATTGTTATTCTTTTGATAAGTATATATATATACATTATTTTGTTATAGCATAGCTTTCACTTAGAGTTATGACATTGATATATACTAGCTTAGCCATGACATTATTTTGCCTTGACAATAACTGAATTAAATCACATTAACAAAGTTCTGATCCATTTGGAGAATGATAACTCACTTATCACTTTATTACTTGAGCGACGTGTATATGTGCATAGTTTGTGCATATAATACAGTCGCAACAAGTTTTGGGTGCTGTTGTCGGGTATCAACAAGTTTAATGAGATTTTATTTAATTTTTGTTAAGTGCACTAATATTTTTGTTTTGTGCTAACTATATTTTGTTCTTTTTCACAGCTTCGCCAGTGTATGAGAAGAGGTATCTCTCTTCAAGAGTACAAATTTGATTCGAAAATAGAGAGAACATTAAGAAGAAGAAGGAAATAGCAAAGGAAGATGGCTGGAAACAATCCAATTAATCTTGGAGGAAGGAATCTTCCTGTGGTAGCATTGGATGATAGGGATAGACTTATTCGGGATCATGTCATCCCAATCCTAGACGATCTAAGCCCTGCATTGTGAGGCCACAAATATAGGCTCCTCATTTTGAATTGAAGTGAGTTATGTTCCAAATGTTGCAAATAGTTAGGCAGTACAGTGGTATGCCAACTGAAGACCCAAGGCTACACTTGAAATTTTTTCCAGAGGTCTGTGATTCATTTCGCTAGCAAGGTGTTCCTAATGATGCCCTAAGATTAAACTTATTTCCATACTCATTGCGGGATAGAGGAAGAGCATGGCTGAATGCTTTGCCATCTGGGACAGTTTCTTCATGGAATGACCTGTGTAAAATTTTTTTGCTAAGGTATAATCCTCCCAATATGACTGCTAGAGATTACATAACGATATTACCTCAGAAGGGAGAAGACGAAACTCTATATGAAGCTTGAGAGTGATTCAAGGACTTGCTAAGAAAATGTTCAATGCACAGTTTTCAACACTGAATGCAAATGGAAATATTCTATAATGGACTAAATGCCCACACTCGAATGGTAGTCGATGCGTCTATTAACGGAACATTTTTGGATAAATCCTACAATGAGGCATATGATATACTAACAAGGATAGCCACCAATGATTATCAATTTCCAACTACAAGGCTGGGAAGTGGCAGAAAAGCTTTAGGAGCAATGGAGCTTGATGCCATGACATCACTGACAGCCCAAGTATCCCAAAACCATGCCAACATGATTAAAAACATGCAAAAATTTATAGCAGCAATGAGGTAAAGATTGCCGAGATAATCTCTGTCTATTGTGGAGGCAATCACAAGTTCAAAAAATGCCATTTAAATCCTGAACCCGTGTGTTATGTGAACAACTTCAATCATAACAACAACCCCAACTCAAATACGTACAACCTAGGTTGGAAGAACCATCCTAATTTTAGATGGAACAACCAAAGGGGAGGAAATCCAAGCAACATGGTGCGTCAGAATGATGCCAATGCTCCACAAGGCTATAACTAAGCTATTCCATGACAAAATCAACAAAAACCTTCAACGTTAATGTCTTTACAAGAATTAGAGAAACAAGTCGGCCAAATAGCGAACGTGCTGAACGCCAGACCACAAACAGCATTACCTAGTGATATAGAGAATGCCAGAGCAAATGGGAAGAAGCAATGCCAAGTTATCACACTCAAAAGTGGAGTGAAATTACTAGATCGCGTTGCTACCCAGAATGCCACGGTAATAGGAGAGACAACCCATGCCCATGAAGAAGAAACTGAAGTGCCATAAGAAAAGCCTTTGTTTGAGAAGGTTGAAAAAGAAGCAGTGTTAGAATCTGAGCCTTACAAAAATGCCACATCAAAGCAGTCACAACATGCAGCAGGAAGGCGACCACTTCCATTAGCCCAAAGATTCCACAAATCAAAGCAAGGCATTCAATTCAAGAAATTTCTGGAAGTCCTGAAACAACTGCACATCAACATCCCACTTCTTGAAGCTTTGATGCCTAACTATGTTAAATTCATAAAGGACACCTTGTCAAAGAAAAAGCGACTGAGAGAATTTTAGATTGTTGCTCTCACTGAAAGGTGCACAACAATGTTGATGAACTAATTACCACCGAAACTAAAAGACCTAGGGAGCTTTACTATTCCCTATTCTATCGGCAATCATTATGTAGGTAAGGCATTATATGATCTAGGAGCAAGAATCTGTGTTTGAAGCTGAAAATAATTCTGATGTTAAGGAGGAATGCCATGAAATTAAGCTTTTGGACATTCTTAATGAGAAAAAAAACCACAATGCCGTGAAACTGACGGGGTCAATAGGGTAAAAATAAAAAAATGCCCTAATAAAGAAATTTTGTCATGGAAATTCGAACCTGACAACGAGTTTTTTTATCTAACTCGGAGTTGTTCAAGGATAAACCCAACTTTTATTTGCATGAACCTTTTAAAATACCCTGGGATATTTCTCATAATTTCTTGGATAATCAGAATTTTTTGAAGACACTGAAGCATGAAATAAAATTCAAAAAAAAATTTGTAGTGCGTAGGGACACCTATATTAAATCTTTTCGAATTTGTTAAGAATTCTTTTCTTTTTCCTGTATTTTCTTTTATTGCATGTGTTTTATTTCAGGTGATTTTTGTGTTTTGTCTTATTCAATTTGTTAAGTTTTTTTTATTTCAATGCATGTCAAATGTGTGCAGGTATAGAGAAGGGACACATGAGAGGGGAATGTTCCCTATGGACGCACGGACACCCATCCGATTGCCAGCATAGAAGGATAACGTCCAAAGGCCACATCAATTTTTTTCATCCATCCCCATGCTCGATTTTACTGTTTTATTGCACTATCCACACCTCCACAATTTTAACCATCATCATTTTGACAGCTGTCTAATCCCTAGCCTTCCATCTAACCTAAGCTAATGAATTTTTATTTACTCATTCTACCGTTTCAAAACACTTTTTCTTCTTCGTTTCATCTTCATATAACCTCCATTTCTAAATACTTCATTTTTATATTCGTGAAACCTCTGAAATCATGTCTAGAAAAATGCAAAGTAACCCAGGTTTGTGTTACATGTAAAATAATATTGTTATAGCAACTGTGCAAGTGTACTGATCGTGCTATGAACGTCACAGCAAATGTGCAAGCGTACACTATCGATGCAAGTATAGTAGACAGAAGTGAATCTGTCAGATATCGATCCCACAAGGATGGATGTCTGTTGTCTAAACTTGTCGATGAAAAAGAAGTTAAGATAAGAAAAATTGTCAAATATAATGTCAGTGCAATTAAGTCAAAATCTGCACAAATATAGAGTTAAAACTGTCAACGCAATTTTTGTAAAGCTGTAATACAAAATGTCAAAGCGATTTACTAGAAAATGAAATGAATGTTGAAGATACTTTGTCAATGCAATTAAGAAAATTAACGAAGTAAAACAATGATAAAGAGATGGGGGGATCCTTGACTTGATATGTTGGCAAACACTAGATGTGAATAGAAAATGAATTGTTGTGGAAAATGTTGTAAATGTAAATTCAGAAAGTTATAAGAAATAGATCAAGTGTAAAGAAATAGAGGGATCCCTGACTTCACAAGTTGGTAACGCTAAATGTGACTACAAGGTAATTGATAGATGAATTATCGCCACAATTAGGTTCTAATGAGATCTTACTGCTATCAACTTTTTTGTTTAACAAAGACCAAAGTACTGACAATTACTACACCTTCCAATGCTGGTAATGCTTCGCACTCAAGAACAAGTGGCCAAATCCTTCTTGCCTCAAGCAACTTTCGTTGTCTTGCTTGTTAATCTAACTTGTCATCGTACCTTCCAGTGTCTGTGACTGCAATCGACTTTCGTGGTCAAAATAGTTAAATCCAAATATAAGCAGATGAAAAGAATTGAGTAGAAATCAAAATCGATCTAACAATAATAGATACTTCCGTATACAATTAATAGTCAATAGAATTCATCAACATTCAAGAGGGATTAAAGAATAAATTGAAGCATGCTATTCCTAGCCTACTAGAATTCTCCTATAATCGCTCCTCTTGCATCACACATAGGCACTCCTTGTCAGAAGTAGTCACCTCCTTGTTACGTCAGTTTACCCTCTTGGGAATCAAGCTTTAATGCAGCTGACTTTGAGAAAGAATGAGAAAATTTGTGGAATTGAATTCTTCACAGCTTGATCTCTGATCTTCTCTTTCTCCCCTCTATTTATAATCATTCCACAGCACGGGTCTAACCCTCTTCTCAGATCTAACTTCCCTTTTTGCAGTGTACAAGTTTGTTATTGCCAACTGTGCATTCACACATATCTGGTTTGTGCATTAAGCAGTTGCAGATTGTCGTGATATCTTTGGACGCAAATTATGATTTAAATTTGCTACGATAACTTGGCATTCTCCTACGCTGGTGCTTTTGAATGCGTTAGCAGCATAAAATCCCTGATAAAATATTGAAGCATTTATGTGGTGACATCTTTGGCCGTAATTCTAGATTAAACTTGTTGCCGCAACTCTAAATGCTTTCCCATTCTGATCCTCTAAGGTGGATTTCTGTGCTAATGCTTTACCAATTTAATTATTTCCTATAGCATAAGGAATAGTAAAACCCCCCGGATCTTTCAACTTTGGTGGCAATTTATTCACCAACATTACCATGTACCCTTCAGTAAGCGCGACGGTCTCGAACTCACCTAATATTCTCTTCTTCGACAAAAAATCTTTCATGAACTTAACATAGTTAGGCATTTGCTCTAACGCTTATACCAGAGGAATATTAATATGCAACTGCTTCAATACCTCCAAAAACTTCTTAAACTGAACATCTTGCTTTGATTGCTCAAATATTTGAGGAAATGGCGGTGATGGCCTTCCTTCAGATTGATGAAAAGATTTTGTCATAGCATTTTTTTTTCAGATCACAAACTTCATCTTTCTTCTCTTCTTTCAGTTCAACTTTTTCCTTAACAGCTTCTTTTTCAATTTCTAGCATAACATCTTCAGCTTCTATGTCTACTTCCATTTTTGCTTTAACTTTTTGATCTGGACTTTCTTCATCTTCCATCACAGCAAATTCATTATTTAAGTGAAATATCTTTGCAATACTCTTTCCCTTACAATCTTGCATTCTTCGTATCACTTGGCAGTGCTCCTTGCGGTTTCGAATTCATTGCATTTGCAATTTGTCCAACTTGATTCTCCGACGCTCTTAACGATGCATCTTGACATTGAATAACAGTGTCATTCTTAGACATGTATTCTTTCAACAAATTCTCAATAGATGAAAAACCTCTAGTTTGCTATTGATTTTTCTTCAGCAAATTTGACTCAAATCCAGGAGCTCTGTCATTGGCTTCTCGAACAACATTGCTCGAACCAACTTCTTGATTATTGCTCCGTCTAAAATTTTGATGCTGCCTCCAACCTGAATTATAAGTGTTAGAATAATGATTACTATCACCTCTGTTAAAATTTCCAATTTAACAAATAGACATTGTATTGGATGGGCATTCTTCAAATACGTGATCATCCCTACAGTACACACACTTTGCTTTAGCAATCTTCACTCCCCTAACCATACTCGATTTTTACATAGTTTTAATCATGTTAGGTAATGAAGACACTTGTGCTGTAAGTAACATCAAGCTCCATTGCTCCAGCATTTCTTCTACCAGAACCTAATCTTGCTATAGGATACTAATAATCATTATTAGCATCCCTTACAAAATTTCATATGCCTCATTATACATTTTATCCAACAACGTACCATTTGCTGACGCATGCACAACCATTCTCGTGTGCGCATTCAAACCATTATAAAACATCTCTGTTTGCTTCCATTATGGAAAACCATGCATAGGACATTTCTTAAGAAAATCCTTATACCTTTCTCACGCCTCATAAAGCATCTCATCATCTAGCTGCCTAAATGATGTAATATAATTTCTCAATTTCGCATTAATATTTGGCGAATTATATCGTAACAAAAAACTCTGACAAAGGTCATTCTAAGATGAAACTGTTCCCGATGGCAAAGCGTTTAACCTTGCTCTAGCACGATCACACAAAGAATAAGGAAAATAATTTTAAACGCAGGGCATCTACAAGAACACCTTGTTGTCGGAACAAATTACATACCTCTAAAAATAACCTCAAATGCATCCTTGGATCTTTCGTAGGCATACCTCCAAATTGCCCAACATTTTGTAACATTTGGAACATAACCGGCTTAAGCTCAAAATGAGGAGCTTCAATTTGTGACAAGATAATGCCTAGACCTAAATCATCAAGAATCGACACTACATGCTCTCTAATTGGTCTATCTCTATCATCAATTACTCTCGAAACATTTACCTCAAGATCACGAACTTCTAGAATAGGAACTTCAGGAATCTCTCTATTCACAAGCCTTTCCATCTCTCGCTGCTCTCGTAACTCTCTTCTACATCTTCTTAAAGTTCTTTCAATTTCTGGATCTAATGGCAAATTTTCTCCACTACGCCTATTCTTATTGAATTACACTGATCTCCCTACAATGGTGCAAAAAACTTGTTGCATGTAAAATAATATTGCTGTAGCAACTATGCAAGTGTACACAACGTTCAAGTAATAAAGTGATAAGTAGAGTATCGTACCCATAGAAAGTGATAACATTAGAAAAAACCATTGATTTCTCCTCACTCAAGTTGTAATTTGTTCCCATTTTTTCTTTTTTTAGCATGCATTTTTAGCATTTTTAACTTAGTAATTGCATTTGCTAACTCAGTGATGCTAGGTTTAATCTTCTTTAATTTTATCCTATTTTTGCTACTAATATCGCCACAATTAGTGTTCAGTATTGCATCCAAAGATGTCAGTGCAGGAGTTTGTTCGGAAAGATCAATGCATGAAGGTATCCAGGGTTGTTGCTGCAAAATAGAATCCAAATTTGCACCCAAAAATGTCACCACAACCGACAATTGTCTGATGAACACACCAGATTTGCGTGAGTGTACAGCTGGTATAACCAACTTGTACAGCTAGAGGAAGTTGGATCTGAAAGAAAGGACACCTATGCTTGGAAATGGTTGACAAATACTGAGGAGAGAGGATCTCTTTGAGGCTTCATCTTTGATATTTTTTATGCATAAAAATTTTATCTTCAACATTTTCTTAAGCCTGCTTCCAAGGCAGCTTAACTTCCTTGAGGGCAACCTGATTATGACGAGAAGGCAAATCTGCTCTTGACGAGGAGCATTCCTAAATGCAATGCAAGAGGAGTGTAAGGGAATAGTTCTAGTAGATTAGGAATAGGATGCTTCAATTATTTCTGTTATTCACTCCTTAACGCTGATAATGTTTTGATTATTTGAGTTTGTATGGAAGTATAATTTAATTCCAGATCAAATATGATATCTACTCTATCTTTTCTTCATTGTTATCTTTGGATTTAATTGCTTGTCCAAAGAAGTGTAATTACAGTCGCTGTCACTGTAAACTGCAGTGACAAATTAAGTTAACAAGCAAGACAACGGAAGTTGCTTGAGGATCGAAGGAATTCTTTCCACTTGTTCTTGAATATTTTGCATTACCAGCACTGGAAGGTGTGGTTAGTGTGAGTGTTTAGTCTTTGATAAACAGGGAAGTCGAGGTTGGTAAGATTTAATTGAGCTCAATTGCAACGACAATTTATCTATCATGTACCTGGTGGTCACATTTAGCTGTTGCCATCTTTTCAAGTCAGGGAACCCCATTTCGTTATCACTATTTTTTACTTCTTATGTCAAACCTTTACAGCATTTTCTTATTAATTTCCTCCGACATTATTCATCATAATCTCTTTTGTTTTAACTATCTCTACATCAACAATTACAAACATAAGCAACCATCTCTGTGGGATCGATATCTGATGGTTTTAAACCTATCTACTATACTTGCATCAATAGTGTACGCTTGCACATTATTGCTGTGACATTCGTAGTGCAATCAGAGAGATTGGTATTTAGAAGAAATTCCTTAAACTGTTGACAAAATAATTGTGCAAGAAATTAAAATGTAATCACATATAGATTTGTGATTGCATATTGCGTGTCAAACAAATGCAAAAATAGTAATGGATCAAACAAACAAGCAAGGCACCAGATCTACTAAGTACTTATCAATGAATGAATCACATCCAGACGATAAAATATTACGCCGACAATTCATAAGCATGACTAACTAGGATTACAACTTCATCAAAGCTAGCATCATTCTTCAAATCCTAAATTCTATCTACCAATAAAGCATTTATTATATAGTAATATATACATATATCTTTTTCTTCTTTTCACTTTTTCTCTTTTTTTTATGTGACAGAGGGATGTCGTTGCATTACTATACTCTTGTTCTTGGGAAGTAACAATGGAGTGCAATAAACCCCTAAAGACTATGTAATTGCCCCGACACACACTATTACATTAACAGCCTTTGGCCAGATTACTTTTTCTAACACTTGCATTGGAGTGTTCCCCCTTTGAACAGTTCATAATACACTCACATTGGAGTGTCTCTTATTTATAACTATATATATATATATATATATATATAAGTAGTAGTAAAGGGCAGATTCATTCAAGAATCAAAGAATGAAACTAATAATTCGTTACTAATGCAATCCAAATCATTCATCAAAGAATTGAAGATACAATATTAAGTCAAATTTATCCAACTCATTCATTGATAGTTCACATGATTCAAGAATTAAGCATCAAATGTAAAATTTAAACACATTTGCAATAACCATTCATAACCTTGCATGCTTCATTAAAGAAAAAATTTTGAAATGTGGGTGCAATTGCATTTCCAAATCCCATATACATTCCCCCAAACTTAAAGGCTGCATTGTTCCCTACACTGACACTAAATTATAAGGACAAATGGAAATGCAATGACAATGCAAATGCGATGACAATTAAAATGTAATGACAATGGGAATGCGATGACAATACTTATTAACAGACTAAAAACTACAGCTACATGCTATGCATGAAAACTATAGCGAAAAACTTAAATAAAACTAACTCAATTTTTCACAGTCGATATGGTTGCATGGTGCTTTTTCTTTCTTCTCTTTTTCTCCTCTTTCTTTCTGCGCTTCTTGTCCTTAGAGCACTTTCTTTTTCTTTCTTTGGGTTTTGTCTGATCCTCGGATTGCTTCTCAACATCTGGCCGTGCCCTGGCATCATCAGCTGCGTCTGGTGTTGGATGGATCACTTCAAGCGGTCCAGTGTAGACCACTATTGCAAAAGGATTGTGGTCCTCATTAATTGCATCCACAGCTTTTGCCTGACTCGCTCTATCTAGCATCAAGCCCTCAGTTGTTGCACCCACAACTTCGGGTGCGGTGACAAATTCTTCAGCTAAATCTTCCACAACTTCTTTTCTTTCATCTTCCTCTTTCTCTTCTTCAACTTGTGTTTCCTCTCCTTCAGTAGGAGTTTCCTCTTTAGTAACATTTGCATCCTAACTAGCAGTAAACTCATCCTCTAACAAGCTATCAATATTTCGCAAACATTCCTCCACCTCCCTTGATTCTGCCTCTTTCTCATCATCTGAGATATCCACCATTGGAGAGGAAGCCACTGATTGCTCTTTATCCTCTAAGTCAGCCTCCTCAGTTGAGGGCTCATACTTTCTAATAATTGAGGGAATACTGGGAATTTAGGGAGACAGGCTTTGCTCATTCACATTAATGTGGTCACAACAACACTATTCCAGGCCCTAGTGTAAGCGTAGAATAAATTTTGTGACCTATCCATATCTTCCACAATAGTGACAAGTTTGGTTTGCCTTCTACTTATTAAATCTGCTATCTTCTCGACCTCCTTCATTTTACACCACAAATGAGTCTTTTCAGTCACATTTATTCCTTTGTCTTGTGTTGTTGCTTTTCCCTTCCTCTTTCTGGTTTTTGCTTCCTTCACTGTGGACATATCCTTCCCACGAGTCATTCTTTAGATTGATGCTTCATTTATCGGGTCGTCGTTCTCTAGGATCTCTTCTCCATATCGGGGTACGACCCTCCTTTACTGGCACAACTACATTATTAGTGAGGGGAAAACCAGTATACCTATTTCCTGGCAACACAGTCAGTGATTTTCTGGTGTAAAATTACCCCGACATCTATTTTCCTCCCCTTGATGATGGAATGTATTAGACACATTCGATCAAGGGTGATAGTTGTGTTATGTGTGGAAGGCATCAATCTGCAATTCATAAAGTGGAACCAAACTCTGCTCTGCAACGTCAAAAATTGCCTGTGCATGGTGTAGTTGTTTGGATTTGAACCCGACCATGTGGCTCCTTCAACACATAGATCCTTCACTAAAAGATCTGTCCCTTCATCAGTGAGTTCCTCAATAAACGCAACATGTTCATCCTTATCTACTTTGGTGTTGTAGAGCTCGTTGATGTGTGCAGCATCCCAGGGTATTAATCCTTCACGGACAAAAACAAATTTTGACTCATTGTCAATAAGATTAGCATAGAACTCACGTGCAAAGACGGAGAATAGCTTTTAAGGTGTTGACAAAAAGTTTCCCATTTCAGCTTCACGATGGTTTTGTGGATTTGTTTCCCCAATTCTTATTTCTAGACAAGAGGAAACCCTATTCTAGGTGACAGTTCCTTTTCAGCATGTTCTCCTGGAAATAGTCTTTAGTTGCTTTCGTGAGGAATGTCATAGGCTCTTTGGACATGGGAGGCTCTATTTCGCGAATGACTGTTGGAGAGGGTGAAGGTTCCACAACAGATTTAGTTGTCTTCTTCTCTTCTCCACAAGTTTTGGCCATTGTTTTAGTAAGTAAGAAGAGTTGTGAGGTGGAAAAGTGCAAGCTTAAAGAAAGTTTACGAATAATAATGGCGTCTTTGTTAATAGCATAGTCAGGACAAAGGGGATGTTTATAGGGAATGAAAAGGGAAGATGGAAAAGTGTGTTTGTTTTTGTAACAAAGGAAAGGATATAAAGTCTGACAAAATAAATGCGTCCAATGGGAGGGACACCTCGTTCAGATCGACCCAACGGTTGGTTGTTGATTAATGAAACTATGGGATTTGTTTCCTAATATACTTTGATGTTTTGATGAGTCAGCAATATTCAGTACAAACATATGAGTAGCGTCGACAAGGAGATCCAACTGTGTCGACAGAAGAATCAACTTTATTCTGCAAGAAATACGAAATGAAATAATCTGAAACAAAAATAAAAGAAAATAAAACTAAAGGATATAAATTTCAAGAATGGTTAGAAAATTTTGACCAATTTAATGGTCTCTTCCTGCTTGTGATCATTATGTCCAAAATAATGTTTTAGACGTTGTCCATTAACTTTAAACTAGTGTCCATCATGTAGATCCTTAATTGTGGCTGCACCATGAGAAAATGCTTTGACAACTTCGAAAGGTCTAGACCAACGTGAGCGCAATTTACTTGGGTGCAATTTCAACCGAGAATTGAATAATAACACCTATTGTCCTGTAATAAATTGTCGCTGTAAAATGATTTTATCGTGCCATCGCTTAGTCTTTCCTTATAAATTATAGCATTCTCGTAGGCATTGCACCTAATGTCCTCGATTTTAGTGATGTCTAACAGCCTCTTCTTTCCAATAGCTTCGTAATCCATGTTCACTTACTTAATCGCCCAAATTTCCTTGTACTCCAATTTAACTGGCAAGTGACATTCTTTCCCCAAAACAAGCTGATATGATGACATCCCAAGTGGGATTTTGTTTGTTGTCCTCAATGCCCACAAGGCATCATCAAGTCTAGAAGACCAATCTTTTCTTGAAGGGTTTACAACCTTCTCAAGAATGTTTTTAATTTGTCGATTGGACATCTCAGCTTGTCCGTTGGTTTGTGGATGATAAGTGGTAGCCATTCAATGATTAACTCCATATCGCTTCAATGCGGCTACCACTTGGTTGTAATGGAAGCCAGTACCTTGGTCGCTGATCAATGCTTTTGGTGTGCCAAAGGGGGTAAGTATATGCTTGTGGAAAAATTTAATCACTGTCCTCGCATCATTCTTTGGGACTATAATGGCTTCCACCCACTTTGATACGTAGTCAACAACAACTGAAATATAGACATTTCCAAATGAGCTTGGAAATGGCCTCATGAAATCCATACCCCAAACCTCTAAGAGTTTAACTTCCATGATTGGTTGCTGTAGCATTTCGTTGCGTCAAGATATAGAGCCAGTGCGCTGACATCGATCACATTGATGCAAAAAATTATGGGCGTCCTTAAATAATGAAAACCAGTAGAATCCCAATTGAAGAACCTTGGCAATATTCTCATTCCACCGAAATGCCCTCCATAAGGAGCATAATGACAGTGCTTCAAGATTGAAAGCGTTTCTTTTTTCTGGAACACAACGTCGAATGATATTGTCATTGCATACCTTGAATACAATTGGCTCGTTCCAATAATATCGCTTTACTTCTATTAAGAAATATTTCTTTCTTATGGCTTCTGACACTCAATGGTAGTTTTCCACATACGAGATAATTAACTATATCCACATACCATAGGGTTGTGTCGATAGCAAACAACTTCTCATCTGGAAATGCATCAACAATCTGAAGTATGTTTCCATCTTCGCTGCCAACTTCCAAATGAGACAGGTGATTTGCCACTTGGTTTTCTAAACCCTTCCGATCTTTGATCTCTATATCGAATTCTTGCAATAATAGGAACCAGCGTATCAATCGTGGTTTGGCATCGTGAAAAGATATCTCAATGCTGAATGGTTAGTAAATACAGTAACCTTTGTGCCGACAAGGTTTGAGCGAAATTTGTCGAATGTAAAGACTACAACCAACAATTCTTTCTCTGTGGTTGTATAATTAATTTGAGCCTCAATAAGCGTCTTGCTGGCGTAATATATAATGTGAAATATTTTTTCCTTGTGTTGTCTTAAGACAGCATCCACAGTAAAGTTGCTTGTATCGCACATAACTTCAAATAGTTGAGACCAATCCGGTGCAACAACAATGGGTGCTTTAACTAGCTGCTACTTATTTGAGTAAATGCATCCAAACATGCATTATCAAAGAGGAATTTTTTATTCTGTTCCAACAATGAGCAGAGGGGTTTTGCAATTTTGGAAAAATCTCAAAAAATCGGTGATAAAACCCTGCATGCCCAAGAAAACTTCAGATACCCTTCACATTTTAACAAACGTAGCTTCTCAATAATTTCCACCTTAGCTTTGTCCACTTCAATTCCTTGACTGGAAATGCAATGACCTAAGACAATGCCTTCAGTGGGCCATGAAGTGGCATTTTTCCCAATTTAGCACAAGATGTGTGTCTTCACATCACTTAACACTCTATCCCGATTGTCAGTGTATTGATCAAAATTATTCCCATAGACTGAGAAATTATCCATAAAAAACCTCTAAAGAATCCTCGATCATATCTGAGAATATTTCCATCATGCACCTTTGAAATGTGGTTGGTACGTCGCAAACACCAAATGGCATTCGGCGAAAAGAAAAAGTGCCAAAGGAATAAGTTAACATAGTTTTTGCTTGATACTCTGACACAATAGTGATCTGAATGTAGCCAGAATAACCGCCTAGGAAGCAATACTAGACTTTTGCAGCAAGCCTATCGAACATATGATCAATGAAGGGAAGTGGAAAATGGTCCTTCCTTGTGACTGCATTCAATTTGCGATAATCCATACATGCTCACTAACCCGTAAGAATACGTGTAGGGATTAGCTCATCTTTGTCATTGCTCACCACAGTGATACCACTCTTCTTAGGAACACATTGCACAAGACTTACCCAATTGCTATTCGAAATAGTCTAAATAATTCTTGCTTCCAGCCATTTAATAATTTCCTTCTTAACCACCTCCTTCATCTTCTCATTCAACCTTCTTTGTTGTTCAATCGATTGCTTTCCTTCATCTTCCAACTTGATTTTATGGATGCAAAAAGATGGACTAATTTCTCGAATGTCGATAATGCTCCAAGCAATAGCTCGTTTATGCTGCTTAAGGATATGGATCAATTTCTCCTCTTGAGTTGCGTCTAGTGTTGCGGAGACAATAACTAGGAGAGTACTGTGGTCGCCAAGAAAGACATATTTCAGATGAGCCGATAGTGGCTTCAATTTTACAGTAGGAGCTTCTTCAATAGATGGCTTAAAAACTAGGGCCATTCTGTTGGCTAGGTCCAAAGATTCAATCTGGCATCCATGCTTTAAATTAATGTTGTTAGCTTCAGCCATGCTGTCACAGTCAGCTAAAATTTAATAATCAGATGTCACCATAAATTCTTCAGAAAGTAATGTGCGATCATTGAATTCTTCAACAATTAAATCATCCAGCACATCAAGAGTGTGACATTCTTCTTTATCCTTGCATGGAAAAGATTCAAAGACACTGAAAGTAATACACTCATCATTATGTAGCATAGTTAATTCACCTTTGTATACGTTAATGAGAGTGCGTCCGATAGCTAGAAATGGTCATCCCAAGATTATGAACCACCTTGTCTACCTCGCATTCAAGTATAATAAAATTAGCCGGAAACACAAATTTATCCACTTGAACTAAAATGTCTTTAATCTGCCCTTCAGGTTGAGCCAAGGATCTATTCGCTAATTGTAATGTCACTGCAGTGGGTTTCATGTTACCAATTCCTAACTTTCTGAAGGTAGACAGTGGCATAAGGTTGATGCTAGCTCCCAAATTGCATAAAGCTTTACCCAAATAGTGGTTTCCAATTGAACATAGGATCGTAAAGCTTCCAGGATCTTTCATTTTTGGCAGTAATTTATTTGTCAGAACAGCACTACAGCCTTCTGTGAGTGCAATAGTTTCAATATCACTAAGCTTCTTCTTCTTGGACAATAGCTCCTTCATAAATTTCCCATAACTAGGAATTTGCGCAAGAGCGACTGCTAAAGGAATATTAACATGAAGTTGCTTCATTGTGATCAAAAACTGCTGATACTGCTCTTCATGCTCATTTTCTTTGAATCGTTGTGGAAAAGGCAAAGGCAGAGATATATCAGATTGTACCGACACCTTTGGTTGCGTCGACATTTCTGAAGGTCGAACATCAGGCATAGGAGTGACAATTTATGGAACTTCCTTGTCTGGTGCATAAAAAAATCCTTCCGATTCAACGTTCTCACCATGGGTCACGTCAGTAGTGGCTTGAGATTCTACAGTCGAGTCGATGGTCGGCTCGTAAGTTTGTTTACCACTCCGAAGAGTGATAGTTTTGCAATGCTCTTTCCCTTTCGAATTGGGATTTTTCGTGTCACTAGGGAGAGCATCTGGTGGTCTAGTGCTTAGATTCGAAGCAATTTGTCCTAATTATGCTTCCAACGCCTGAATTGAGGAAGAATTCTTGGACAATAGCTTCCATGTGAGTGATATGCTCCTGCATTAAAGCTTCAACTGTTGCTAATAGATCAGACGGGGAAGCTTGTGTATACTATTGTTGCCTATGTCCTTGAATATTATGATTTTGCACTATAGATTGTTGTGGCTACATTTGATTCTGATGTGGCTGAAACTGGCTTCATTGTGGATGCATCTGAGTCTGCTGATCATAATTCTACTGTTACGGATTGAAATTCCCTTGTCTTGGGTTGTAGTTGCCTTGATTAGAGGAATTCCCATATCGGAATGTCGCAACATTGTGTCCAACATTTTGCGCTCCTCAAGACTGCTGATGCGCGCAGAATTATTGCAAGAGTTACCATAAGAATTACCGCGGATGTTACTAACATAGAGAATGCATTCTCTGCATGTTGTGGACAGTCTTCATAGCTGTGGTTGTCATCGCAAATCTCACAACAAAATGTAGGCACATCAACTTGTTGAACGGCTTGTATGGGTGCAACGTTACTTATCCCCTTCATATTTTTTATCATATTTGCGAGAGGAGAAACTTGAGCACTAAGTGCAGATGTTGTGTCCAATTCAATAACTGTTGGATTAGCTTTTACTTGTGCAGCTCTAGAGATAGGGTACTGATAATCATTCTGAGCAATTCTATCAAGAATTCAAACATCATAAGTATAATCCAACAAAGGTCCGTTGGCTGATGCATCGACAACATTTCTTGTTTGTGAATTCAACCCATTGTAGAAATTTTCAATCTATGTTACCTGTTGAATGCTGTGCATAGGGCAACATCAAAGCAAAGATTTATAATGTTCTCACGTAGTATGTAGATTCTCATTATCTAGCTGATGATAAGCTGTAATATCAATCTGTAGAGAAGCATTCATTGTCGACGAATTAAAGCGCAAAATAAACTGTGTTGCGAGTGTCTTCCACGAAGTAATTGAACTGGCAGGTAGCCCAAGGAACCACGTACGAGCTCTTCCTTGTAATGAACAAGGAAAAAATTGCATTTTCAGAGCGTCATCAGGAACACCTTGCTGATTGAAAGAAGCACAAATCAATAAAAAGAACTAAGATGTTCTCGCATCTTCATGTGGCAATCCAGCATATTGCCAAATCAAAATTTGGAACATCACTGGCTTGAGTTCGAAGTTTCCAGCTTGGATTGCTGGCCAACCAACTGTAAGTTACAAATCATCCAAAACAGGAACAATAAAATCTCGAATAGTTCGATTTTGTATTTGTTCTTCTTGTGGAAACTGTGGATTATTCACATTTTGTGGCTATATCAAAGGTATGGCTGCATCATTTCTTAGTAAAGCCATATTTTGCTATTCATGATGTCTCCTTCGAATAGTTCTTTCATTTTCTGAATCCAAACCAACAATAAATTTGGAATTGCTCTAGGTCATAAAACACCTAAAATAAAATGTGAAAATAACAAAAAAGAAAAGAAAACAAGTTAGCAACAAGTAAAAGTTAAATAATAAATAATAAATGCAAAAACAAAAATAAACATCAAACAAACGCCATCCCTGACAACGACGACAAAACTTAATCTACTATAAACGTCACAGCAATAATCTGCTAGCGTACACTGTCAATGCAAGTATAATAGATAGATGTGAATTTGTTCAATATCGATCCCATGAGGATATATGTTTGTTGTCTATTAATGTCGAAGCAATGAATAAGTAAATGCGATAAAATTGTGAGAGTGATTATCGAAGAAATAATGTGATAATAAAGATGAAATGTAATAATAATGAAATGGGGTCCCCAACATGGATAGTCAGCAGAATACTAAGTGCGGCTCATAAGGTTTTAAATAAATAGTGATTGTCACTTCAATAAGGCACAATGAATATCTTACCAAACTTGGCTTCTCTATTCATTCTAAGACTTAAACATGCACACTCACCATACCTTCCGATGATGGCAATGCAACACATTCAAGAACAAGTAGATCAAATTCCTCTAATCCCCAAGCAACTTTCATTGTCTTGCTTATTAGTTTAAACTATCGGTGCACCTTCCAGTGACAGTGACTGCAATAACACTTCCATGCTAAAAACTTTCAAACCCAAAGATTAAACAGTAAAAGCAAGATCAAATAAGATAACATGTAGTTTAGAAATCATGAGTACTTCCATACATACATGAAATAAACATTAATCACCAGTGTTTTAGAAACAAAATGTTAAAGAAAAAATGGAGAATACTATTCCTAGGCTACTCGACTTGCTCTCTTACTTCCCTCTTGCGTCGCACTTAGGGGCTTCTTGTCAGGAGCATTTTGCCTCCTTCTTCACGTCAGTTCACCCTTGAGAGGTTTAAGATTCCATGGCCACAAGCTTAAAGAATGGATTCAAGAAGAATAAAAATTAGAAGAAGACTCCTTTCTCTCTCTCCACATGAGAATTTATCTTCAGCTGAATAGTACAAGTATCCTTTCCTCCAAATCTAGCAATCTCTGGTCATACCAATTAGTTACACCAGACTGGACAACTCACGTATTTCTGGTTTTTTATGAAGATAACTGTCAGATGTGGCTATAATTCTGTGCATGCTCATACAGCGACAACTTTGGACATGCTCATGCAGCGATAATTCTGGACAAGTTTCTACAGCGACAATTCTAGACTTGCTCATGCAGTGACATCAGTAGTAAAATATAGTAAAACTAAGAGCAACTAGGCTAAGCTCCATTGAGTTAGAAAATGCAATAACTAAACTAGAAAATGCGAAAATATGTGTTATGGATGAGTAAATGGGAACAACTTAAACAATAAGTAAGGAAAAATCAATGGTTCTTTCTAGTACTAACAAGAATGCACAAGAACACACACTGAAGGTATGAATCTACCAGAGCTCTTCCAGAAGCAGTACGGACACTCAGCTATCCAAGGAAGTATCGACCTACCTCTCTCCTATAAACTCGTGAAGAAGATGATGGAAGGTGTGACCAGTAGAGTGGGAAACTCTGAGTGAATTGAGGCACATCACGCATGTCCAATGCACAAATCACTATTGGAATTTCATCGCAAGCAGTGTTTGAAGCTAACGACTCCATTGAAGGACTAAGCATGGGGAAGACGATGCTCTACCCTCAAGATCTAGCCCGAGCACCGGTGACGAAGGAGGCTAGGGACAACAACTCCGATTTTATTTTCAGTTGGGTTTGTTGAGATGATTTAAGAATGATTTAATTTTGGATTTGTTTGGATGATTTTTATCATATTTTTTATTTGGATAATTAATGGTCCAGTTGAATAAACTTTAAAATATCAAATTAACCATTAATCAAAATAAAATAAAAATCATCCAAATAAATCTTGAATTAAATAATTTGAAAATCATCTCAACAAACCCAATCAAATAAAAATAAGGGAACCAAAAAGAACACAGAAGCTGTTGTCACCAGCCTTCTCCTTCACCGATGCTTAGGCTAGGTCTAGAGGGTAGAGCGTCTTCTTCCTCCTGCTTAGCCCTTCAATGGAGTCATCAGCTTCATACCTTGCTTGCCTTGAAAACCCACTTGTGATTTGTGCATTAGTCATGCATGATGTGCCTCAATTCATTCAAATATGAGAGAGGCAGGTCGGTACTCCTTGGACAGCTCAACGTTCGTACGGCTTCTAGAAGGCTGCTAGCAGAGTCACACTTTCAATGTGTTGTTTTAGCTCATTCAGCCAGCACATTAGTGTCCAGTTGTCCTCTTCTAGAAATTGTTGAGTCATCACTCCATTTGATTGTCATGACTAACAGCTCCATCAAGACTTGCATAACATAAAAAATATGTCACGGCATAATCCTACATACTGGTTCCTTCTTCTTCTCCTTCATCTGTGTATGTTCCTGCACCTTTACCTGCACCTGCACCATATCCTACCACCGTACCTTTCCTTCCAAACCTAAAATGCAATAAAATGTCCAACCAAGCTTTTATGTATGAATGCATGAAAAATACTAAAATTTTTCCAAGAATGCCTAATTTCACCTAAGTTCAAGCACTTTCCTGAGGCTAGAAATGTGCAAAAGATAACTCTTTTTGAGAGTTATCACACCCCAAAACCTGAGTTGTTGCTTGTCCTCAAGCAAAAATGCATGAAAGCTTTGTCATGCCATCATTGAGAAATCAAAAGTCTTATAGAGCATACCTTAGTGTTTCCATTATCAAAATATCACATAAATCTAGAAACTTAATCAAGTCTCATAAGTCTAGTAAGGAAAAGAAATGCAAAATTTTTGTCAAATCAGAATAAATAATTTTATTTATAGCAGACTTCCTTTAATGACTTATTCTATTTTTCTATTTGTTTTAGTTTTTACTCAAACTAAGGATTTATTTTGTCACACAACTTTATTTCTTGACAACTTCAATGGAGCAAACACTAAACAGCCTAGGATTATGCCATGTCACAATCTGAATTAAATTACACTCGTACTGCTAAAGGTTTTCCTACTTAGAAGATAGATGGAGCCAACAACTATCTCCTTAGCTTACTCATTCTTTGCTATAATGGAGTGCCCTAAAATATTTATTTATTTATTTATTATTGTTTTAATAACACTTATACTTAACCTCTTTTTCTAATCTACAATACAAAGGATCATACAAAGTATTGTTGATCTACTTCATAGTTCAAGCATTAAAGTGTCTTATGGCATTTTTATTTATTTACTATGCCTTTAAAAAAACTTTTCTTTTCGAGCACTATATTTTTCGAAAAAATTTCCTAAGTCTTAAAAAAATCTACTTTAAACAATTTTTTTCTATTCTAAAGAAAACTCAACTTTTAACAAATCTTTATGCTTAATCTGCTTATTCGGCTATCAAAAGTCCTATATTTTCAAAGAATTTTTAATCACATCATCGAACATCACCAAAAAAAAATAATATGCTCTAATTCATTCACATTCTTAGCTATGCCATGGAAAAATGCAAAAATGATAATGTCGTGACATAAAAATCATGTCATGGCATAATGCAACTATACTAATATCATGGCAAAACAATGTGATGATAAAATTAAAACTATATGCAACTAAATGTAGGATAACAGTCCCCCAAACCTAAGGGTTGCATTGTCCTCAATGCATGAACATGTGAAAAATGAAAAATAAAGACAGTATGCAAAAATCAAAATAAAATAAAGCTTGGTTTAAAAGAAAATTTACTCTAGTTTGTGCGTGGCATATTCCTTCTAGTGATTGTTTTGTCTCTAGTTTTCCTCTTCATCGAGCTGATAGGGATGCTGCTCTCCTCATCATCGAAGCGGGTTAAATTATCGATTAGGTTATCGATGTCTTTATCTTGTTTCTTCTCCTTTCCCTAAGCAGCTGCTGAGGGTGGTGTCTTACCAGGTGGCTCAGTGGGTGGTGCTGATGCCATGACATCATCTTTCAGCAGATCGGACTTAGAAGACTCAGTTGGTGTCTTCTCCTCCTCTTTGTCTTTCTCAACCATGGGCTTGTTTCCTTTGTCCTTTTCCTTGGTAGCTACAGCAGCAAAAGTTATCGGATTCATGGAAAATTCCTCACATGTTTCCTCTTCTTTGGAATCAAAAAGTGTTAGCTATTTGGATCAACTCGATAATGCCGGTAATGGAGGTTGAATCGACCTTTGAGATGTTATGGTGGAAGCAATTGAAATTTGCAACAAAGAACACAAGGATTTATAGTGGTTCGGCCCCAAATGCCTACTCCACTACCTTAACTTTCCACAACAAAGGATTTTTCCAAATCCACTAGATTCGTATAACCTTTGAGGACTAGGGTTAACCTTACAATCTTTCTTAACATTTATACCTAAAATCTTTAGATAGTGCTCTCTTAAGGTTTCTACCCAAACATAAACCCTCTCTCAAAGAGAAACATACAAGCAAACAAAGAAACAATCCTTACAAGAGTAGGATGTTTGCCAATTAAGTACAAATACAAAGAAGAACATTTGAGTTAAATGAATACAATGAAAGTTGACAAGTTGTTTCAAGAAAAGGTATGAAAGAATTAAGCTCTAGGTTGTTTTGATTGATCTTTAGGCTTTGTACATTGCTCTTCTTGATTCTAGACCTTTGAAAGATGGTATTACCCTTTAAGTGAATTTCAACCATTGTGGTTGTTGGGAAAGTTATGTAGTCGTTGCAGGCATAACAACCAGCATTAAATGTAGTTCACAGCTTCGTTGTTCCAATAGAAGCATACTTGTATCGGTAGAACTGATATTGAATCGGTAAAAGTGAAGTTCTATCGGTAAAAGGCCCTGGTATACGACTTCACAAAATATTACCGTTGGAGTCATTTTATCAATAGATGCTTCATTATAACGATAGAACTCTTAAGGTTTCATTTGGTATCGGTAGAACCCATCAGAGTATCGATAGAAGTGCAGAGGATGCTGAACTTTGGCTACTAACTTGATTTTTTTCGATAGAAGTCTTCAAGGTATCGATAGAAGTGAAGTACTACCGGTACAAGTCCTAGGCCAAAACTACTTTGCTCACTGGAATCTGTTCTACTTAGATTTTATTCAAAAAAACACTTTAATTTGTTATATAAAAAAATATTATCCAATAGGGCTTAGTTTAACAATCTCCACTTTTTGATATAACAAAATATTTTGTAAATTTGTTTTTGAATAGATTGCTCCCCCTTAATAAAAGTCATTTTCAATTTAAGCTCCCTCTATATAAAAATCAATTTCAATTTAAGACATAAAGTTTTGGAGAATAAAATTTCAACAAGTTCAAATTTGACGGGCCTTTATGTTTACATAAATTAAAGCTATTTTTAACAAAGTCTTGTTTTCAACTTTCTCCTTTTTCAAAAACTTTGTTAGAGTGAACTTTTTCACTGTTGCTTTCGATGATCCTCATGAATTTTTGAGAGTAAATTATGCAAGTCTAAATTTTTCTTTTCAAAATAATTAATAATTTCTTGCATTTTGTTTATTTTCTCTTCAAGTTCATGATTGATTTTGGAAAGTAAGTCATTTTCATTTCTCAATTTTTGAAAAAATTTTCTTGTGTTTTGAAATCATTAACTAAAATTCCAAAACTAACACATCATAGGCATCTTGTAACTCATTAAAAGAATAATCATTTAAAGTAAATGAGTTAGAAGTTACCTTTGGTTCTTCAATGGCCATAAGACATAGGTTAGCAACTTCATTGTCCTCATCACTATCGGATGAATCGCTATGGCTTCAAGTTGCCACCATAGCTTTCTTCTTTTGTTTTTCATAAGTGACCTCAAGCTTGTCCCATATCTCCTTGGCATTGGAACAAGATGACACCCTATTGAACTCATCCGGACCAAATGCACAGAATAGAATGTGCATGGAAATAGCATTAAGTTGTACATTTTTTCTATCTTCTTCACTCCATTCTCTCTTACTCCTTGACGCTAATAGCTCTTCTAATCTTTGAGAAATGGAGGGACTAACCATGATGATATCCCAAACCGCAAGATCATTCACTTGAATGAAGAGTATCATCCTAGTCTTTCAATAAGTGTAATTTGCTCCATTGAAGTATGGAGGCTTTGAGATGGACTTAGATTCTTCATAGAAATTTGACCTGGAAGTGGATGTCATTTTGTAAAATGAGTTCATCGTCGTTTAAACTTCTTCAAGGACATTCTCTTGGTTGTTAAACCATCTCTAGAGTTCTAGCTATGGTACCAATTGTTAGCTCGATGAATCAACTCGATAATGTAGGTAACAGAGGTTGAATCGACCTTTGAAAAGTTATGGTAGAAGCAATTGAAATTTGCAACAAAGAACATAATGATTTATAATGATTCGTCCCCAAATGCCTACCCCACTACCTTAGCTTGTCACAACTAAGGATTTCCCCAATCCACTAGATTTGTATAACCTTTGAAGATAAGGTTTAACCTTACAATCTCTCTTAAGATTTATACCCCAAAATCTTAAGCTAGAACTCCCTTAAAATTTCTACCCAAATCTTAAGCATAAATCCACTCTCAAAGAGAAACAGACAAGTAAACAAAGAAACAATCCTTACAAGATTTGCATGTTTTCCAATTAAGCAAAAATACAAAGAAGAACACTTGAGCTAAATGAATATAATGAAAGCTGACAAGTGTTTACATGAAAGGGTTGAAAGAATTAGGATTTAGGTTGTTTTGATTGATCTTTAGGCTTTGCACATTGCTCTTCTTGATGCTAGACCTTTAGAAGATGGTATTTATACCCTCTAAGTGAATTTTAACCGTTGTGGTCGTTGGGAAAGTAATGTAGTTGTTGCAGCTATAAAAATCAGCATTAAATGTAGTCTGTTGCTTCGTTGTTCTGATAGAAGAATACTTGCATCGGTAGAACTAAAGTTGTATATCTAGAAGTGAAGTTCTATCGGTAGAAGTCTCATGGTAGACGACTTTACAAAATATCACCGTTGGAGTCCTTCTATCAGTAGATGCTTCATTGTATTGGTAGAACTCTAAGGGTTTCATTTGGTATCGATAGAACCCATCAGACTATCGATAGAAGTGCAAGGGATGCTGAAATTTGGCTATTGACTTGACTTTTTTTCGATAGAAGTCTTTAAGGTATTGGTAGAACCAAAGTTGTATCGCTAGAAGTGAAGTTCTACTAGTACAAGTCCCAGGTCAAAACTACTTTCCTCCCTAGAGTCTATTCTACTCAGATTTTATTAAAAAAACACTTTAACTTGTTATATCAAAACATATTATCCAATAGGGAATAGTTTAACAGAAAGCGCCATCCCTACGCATGGTATATCCCCAGTAGATTTTCAGATCCTATTGTAATTTGCTTGCATTTTGACTAAAGTTCCAATCTGGTTTTACATCTCCTTTAACTTAGAAGGTACAGCTCACTCGAAATCCCTATTCGAGGCTATTTGTACTCCAGGAATTTATGGTTTTGTTGATGCAGAAGCCTTTTCCTTACCAGTTTGTCTTGGTTCTTCAGGAAATGAAGCATTGTTTGCTTTGTTATAGCACAGGAGTTGTATGTTATGTCTTTATTAGTTTGCAGGGGCACCTTTGCCTGCTCACATAACGAAGAGATTAATGATGGAAAGAATAAACTACCTGCGTTCCTTTGTGCGCATTTATGGATTTCTTTGAAAATTACCCATCCCACATTGATCTTTCTTCCATTGATTATTGAGTTTAGTTTCAACATTCTTTCCTTAGAAACCGTTAAATGGTGAGAGCATGGACTTATGCTTGCCTTAAACAAATGGTGTCACACTCTGCAAAATGGTTTCAGGGATTTTTGATGAATGGTGTAGCTATCTTGTTTAGACATAGTCCATTTTGTTCCTGGTACACAAAGATCTTGCAACACTTTCTTTAATCCTTCTTCATCAAATTTTTCGATAAATGGGTGTGCTCGTGTACAGTGTTTGCCAAACATTAGTGCTTGTTTATGACTTCTTCATCGAAAAGCACTAACTTTCCCTTAACATAAACAAATGTATTTTTCGGTATAGGAAGGTGTGCTTAAAATTCACGAACCATCTTAGGGTATATATTGTTAGGATGGAGACAAAAGGTAACCTAACCGTGTGTTCGAAAAATCAACACTATATATTCCCCATATTCTAGTGTTTCATCTCTGAGTAAGAATCCTTTTTCTGGCTAGAGAACTCTTTTGTTGATATTTTTGTCGAATTTCTCCTTTCCTGCACTACTATAAAATGTTCTTGCTTGTGGTAATAAACCCTTAGGCATCTTTTTCCCATTTTTGAAATGTTAAAAAAATAGATGTGAGTTTTTAGAACAGAGGTAGAGTACTAAATGAAGAATACAACTTATGAAGTAGTTGATCCTAGTAAAAGCAAGTTCAGCATGGTTAGTTGAAATAACACGTAAGGGTAAATACAGCTGGCATAGTTGCCATTCTGCTTTGAAAAGACTGAGTTTTATTCAGAGAAAGAGTGTGAATTCAGGATACCAATGAAAACTGACTGGATTCCTCTTCGGCTTTATCCATCCACATTAGAAAAATTTTCTTATTCCTATCCTTGAGTTCTGTAGTCCTACATGAAAAATCTTCTAAATAAATTTAGCTATAATTGAAAAAACATAAAGCAAAATAAAATAAAATAACATTGAATGTATTAAAATGAATTTAAACTTCTCGAGAAGGTTTAAAGTACTTATCTTTATGCATTATGGTTTGTCCTTCAAATTCAATATCGTGCCTCAGTGTTTCCACAAAATTCTAAATATTTTATCCATGAAGTTATGAGAAAAATCACAAGATATTTCAAAAGGTTCAGACCAAAATAAGTTGGGTTTATCCATGAACAACTTTGAGTCAGATAAAGAAAATCTTGTCCAGGTTCAAATTGCCATGAAAGTATTTCTTTGTTAAAGCATTTTTTATCTTTACCCTATAAACCCGGTCAGTTTCACAGTATTGTGGTTTTTTCTCATTGAGAATGTCTAAGAGCTTAATGTCATGACATTCCTCCTTAACACCAGAATTCTTTACAGCATCAAACACATTAAACATTAATTGTTAATCATTAACCCTCATTGTGAATTCACCTTTTTGTAAATCCATGAGAGTTCTTCCCGTAGCAAGGAAAGATCTCCCCAACATGATGGGTACTTCATTATCAGCTTCGGAATCCAGAATGATAAAATTGACAGGAAAAATAAATTGGTCTACTCTTACCAAGACATCTTCGATTTTACCTTCCGGATGTGCAAACGATCTATCAGTAAGTTGCAATGTCACAGTGGTAGGCCTTCTGATAGCATTAGAAATGACACTTAATTTCTCCTTGAATTAGTGTATAATTTGTTCCTTTTGTATCATATTTAGCTTACATTTTTAGCATTTCATGTTTAGCATTTGTATTTTCTAAATTAGTGTTGTATGGTCTTATTTTCTTTCATTTTATTCCTTTTGTGCTACTAATGTCGTTGTATTGAGTATCAATTTTGCATCTAAAGTTGTCAGTGCAGAAATCTACCTTAGAAGATCAGAATAGGAAAGCATTTAGAGTTGCGGCCAAAGATGTCACCATATAAATGCTTTTACATTTTATCAAGGATTTTACCAGTAGTCACAACATATGTAAACTTTTATCAATTTTTGTAGAAAATAGGAAACATTTACAAGATAGAGTCCCAGCCATCAACTATCACGATAATTGCTTCCGAGGAACAAGAAAGTGCACATTCATGGGAAAAGTAATTGCTGCATGGGTACCACAAGCCGCGAGAACCAGAGCAGCACAATGATGGAAATTACAAGAGAAGCCAACTAGCTGCTGTAACGTCAAAAAATGAATCTACAGTAAATCAATCATTTTTTCTAAACAACGTGATTGAGCAGCTATTATGCCACCACACGAAGGTATACAAGTTTCTCGAGGGAAACATCGATAAAGATATGAAAAGATGGTGGTACAAGTTTATAGACATTATCAACCGATATGATCGATGACAGGAACTAGCGGTGATCTACATAGGAAGGAAAGGAAAATTTCTAGAAAGAGATAAATGCCAGAGAACAGCTTGGCACGACAACTGCTGGACGAACAATGATAAAATAGACCAGTCACAGTTCTGCCACTTCCTAGCCTCGTGGTAGGATATTGATAATCATTGTTTGCTATCCTTTCTAAAATCTCATATGCCTCATTATAAGATTTATCTAGCAATGTACCATTAGCAGACGCGTTCACCACCATTCGAGTGTGGGCGTTTAAACCATTGTAAAACATTTCCATTTGAGTCTAGTGCTGAAAACCGTGCATTGGGCATTTCCTTAGGAGATCTTTAAACCATTCGCATGCTTCATATAGAGTTTCATCTTCTACCTACCTAAAAGATGTAATGTCATTATGTAATTTAACAATCCTGTTAAGGGGATTATACCTTAAAAGAAATTTCTGACAAAGATCATTCCACAAATATATTGTTCCAGAGGGTAAAGCATTCAGCCATGCTCTTGCTCTATATCCTGTAACGGATATGGAAACAACTTTAATCTCAAGGCATCGTTAAGAACACCTTGATGTCTAAATGGACCGTAGACCTCTAAAAATAATCTTAATGTAACCTCAGGTCCTCAGTTGGCATACCGTTATATTGCCCAATTGTCATTCAAGTAATAAAGTAATGAGTGAGTTATCAGAATTATGGCAAAGAATAATGTCAGGGTAAAATAATGTATATTAATGTTATGACAAAAGAATGATGTTATGGAAAAGTTTATATGAATTATGCTATGGCAAAGTAAAATATAAAAGAACTAATATAAACTATGTATTAAAATATAAATTGTAAATGAATGGTGAATAATGGTGGTGGAATACTTTAGCAAGTTTTCAAATGGTAGAATATGTTGAATAATGAAGTTGGGGGGGTTACTAGGATTTTATTCAAATATTCTAGAATGCTATGGAAAAAATTTAAAAGGTATACTACTTAGAGATTTCCTTCAGTAGCTTGCATCTGTCGATCGCTAAGCTTAAGGCTTACTTTCCCAAGGCATTATATGTCTATTATACTTGAGAAGTTTCCTCTATAAAATATTCTCTGTACAGAGCACAGCTTCTATGTCTGAGGCCATTATGAGCATTCATTGATGCCTCCACTACGTCTAGGGTAAGTATGCATGCGAATAAGAATCAGTTGAATAAAACAATAACACAAATAGATTTAACCAAATAACATTTACAAAATATTATAAAAATAATGTCCAAAATAACCCCAACTCAATGAGATTTATCTCATTGGTTTAGGTTTCAAAACCAGAATTAAATCATTCAACAACTTCTCAATAGAATTCAACATTAAAATAACCAAATCAAATGATGAAATTGCAAGAGTTGTTGTCACCAACCTCCTCCATCACTACAACTCTATGCTCGAACTAGAGGGTGGACGCCTATCTTCCTCGTGCTGAGCCCTTCAATGCAACTCATCTTTTCCCTTGGTTGCCTCATATCCCACTCGTGATTTACACAATTTCTTGCGTAAATTGCTCCTCAATTCTTCACTCTATTTTGATTCCCACTTTTCTCTTCTTTTCCACGAGTATTTATAGATCTAATCCAGGCTAGTGCATAGCTCACCCTTTCCGTACCTGCTTCTAGTACATTCTTTAAATAGGTGCACACCTTCTACACTTGCTTCTAGTATATTCTTCCAGTAGGTACAATCCAGCTGACTGCTTCTAGAATGAGCTGCTTCTACTAAGACAACACTCCCAAGATTGCCGTGACATTAAAACTTTGTCATAGCATAATCCTTCATTCTAAATTCCTTTCTCCTAAACCTGCACCTACACTACACGTAACCATTTGATAGTACTAGAAAGAACCATTAATTTATCCTTACTTATTGTTTAAGTTGTTCCCATTTGGTCATCCTTAGCATACATTTTTAGCAATATTTATTTAGTTATTGCATTTTATAACTTAATGGAACTCAGCCTAATTGCCTTTGAATTTATAATATTTTTAATATTGATGTCACTGCATTAGTCTAGTTAGCATTGCACCCAAAATTGTCGCTGTAGGAACTTGTTCAGAATTATCACTGTGTAAATATATATCTAGAGTTGTTTCTGCATAAGCAGGTCTAGAATTGTGCCCAGAACTGTCGCAGCATTAGACAACTGTCTAGTTAGCACACCAAAAATGTGTGAGTTGTACAGCTGGTCTAACTAACTAGTACGGCCAGAGATAGCTAGATTTGATGGGAAGGACACTTGTACTATTCAGCTACAATTAAATACTCATGAGAAGGAGAGAGAAAGGGTCTTCTTCTGGATTAATTTTCTTCTTGAACCTATTTTCGAAGCTTACATCCATGGCAGCTTAATGTTCATAGCGTGATCACCATCGCACCACCTCTTATTTCCAAAATTAGAGCAAAAATCCTACTATTTACGTACAATCAAGCTTTGTGTATTGTTGCGTGTAATTATGTATTGATGTAGCAATTGTGCAAGTGTACACGAAGTTCAAGTAATAAAGTTATAAGTAAACTATCGTAACCACAAAGAGATTCCTTTTCAGAAGAAATTGCTTAAACTGTTGACAAAAGAATTGTTCAAACAAATAAATTTGATAACAGATAGGTTTGTAATTGCAACTTCCATGTCATCACAAATGCAAAAAATAGTATAGTCGATCAAACAACAAACAAGACTTCAAATCTACTAAGTACTTATCAATCTTAGCAGAAATGATGGCAAGATCTAAGTATAAGACTAAGTTGTGACTATTAATACTGAGAATCCTCAAATCTAAATTCCATATCTACAAATGCTATGGCAAACCTCTACTCTACCAATTACCGAAAATGATTAAGCAATGGTTTACCAGTGTCATGGCAATTTTTACAGTAGATCCACATTATATGTCTATAGCAGGAATCTTCCCAACAAAACTTAACTCACTCCTTATGGACGTAACTTTATGTTTAGAATCACTACAGGTATCTTTTGAATTACCCGCTCATAACACCGAATTATGCTCCAGTAAACCTATCTTGCTTTCAGTTTAGATTATGCACATGACAAACAAGACCCTATGTCTAGGATTGCAAGCATGTAGAATTATGAACAAAGAACAAAATTCAAATGAAGAAATTCAATAGAAGAAGATTTAACAAACATTTTATAAAAATAGAATTTTAAGATCCAAAGCTTCCAACCTTTTGAATGATTAGTTCTAGGGCATCATAATATTGTTTAGAACATTCAACATTCAGAATTAATAATCAAGAGTACTAGTTAAACCCAAAAAGAACATCAGGCTCGCATCTCGATTCTGCTTTGTATTGCCACAGCAAAGTATCATTGCTCAGGTGGTTATGATGGCTTCGTCAAGGCTCTACTTCTAGCTTTGGTTGTCAACTCCTCCTCTGCACTTGATCTCTCAGTGTAACTCTCCGAATTCTCCTCTTTTCAGAGTATTAGCACTATCACTTTAGCCTTTCCTTTGCTTGATTGATTCCTCTCTTCGTTCATTAGCTCTTCTTTCGTAGGAGCTTTGTCACACCATTCACGTTGCCAGATCCGGATTTTTAGGGGACCTTCTAGTGCGTCCCTATATCCTTCTAGTCCACAACCACAATAGAATCAGCTTGCTTCAGTAGAATCTTACGAGCCTATTATTGCCAAAGTGTTTAATAGCAAAGTCCTTCTATTGCTTCCACTCCCTAACAATGCTTCTCTAATGGGTTTCGTATTCCTTCCCTACATCCAATCACCACACATAGTAAAAACCATAACATTACCATAACAAAAAGGGTAAAACATATAGAATTTGTCATTAAGGCTCAAATCAGCTCCAATAGACAAAAATATAAAAACACTAATAAAGCTATTATAATTTACTTAAGAACAATCAAATAACTCCAGCAATAGTTCATTATATAACTCTTTTTCAAGAGTTATCATGTATGCATTCATGAAAAATACTAAATTCTATCCTAAAATGCTTAATTTTACTTCACTCTAAATACTTTCTCAAGGTTAAAAAGGTATAAAAGATAACTATTTTCAAGAGTTATCAGACCATCCTTGGCTGGAAAAATATTTAGCCTCTCTCTTGCTTTACTTGATGCAAAAATTTCCTCAACGGTTCAAGCTTCTTGCAGTGTCTACCGAGACGATTTTTACCCCTTATGCAAAACTGTCAAAAATAAATCAAATTTATTAAAACTTATTATAAAAATAATTAAAATTCAATATGTTTCTAATTCAAGTAAAATGAATTCTGTTATAATTAAATTATATTTTTTGAAAATAATTACTACGAAATTGCATGAATTATAGCTAAAAGGGGCTGAAAAACTCTATATATTTTTGTGTTTCCACACCCCCAACTTAATTCATTGCTCGTCCCCAATAATGCACAAGTTGCAAAAGAAGTTGCTTGAAATCACTATTGAAAAATTTCTTCAAAAACCATTTCTTCCCATAATTATGAGTTTTGTGTAATTTTGAGATTATACAGCTTAAGTATACACATTGCTCAAATTATTCTCAACTCTAGTATGATAAAAAAATATAAACTAAATACTTTCCTAATAAATATATGCTAAATTCATACCAGATAACTTTTATTTCCTCATCTAAGACTAAGCTACAATCACTAAGTTTAATTATGCCTTCATATGTTGAACTTAGCAATTCTTCTTTACTAATGTAGTTGGCACAAAAAACAAAATCAATAGGTTTTTTAGATAGGTTGTAATGTGGCTGGCCTAGGGCAGGTAAAAGATAGATAAATTTAAGCTAAAACCCTAGACTCAGCTTGCATTGGACCTTTGAAAGAATTACCTCCAAATTCACCACTTTTATCGAACTTGAGTACACATTCTCCTTGTGCATCTATTTTTTTAGTACATATGCTCTTTTTTTCTTTTTCTTTCATGAGAGCATATTACTATATGTGCTACAATATTTTTGAGCGTTTGATACTTCTCCTCAACTCCCACAAACTTATTTTCGAATAATATTCTGGATAGACTAAGTCTATTGTTTGGGGCAATTTAAAGATAAGCATGAGAAAAGGTATGGCTTATATTGTAAGGTTCAAAGAAATATCAGGACATATAGTATCGAAATGGGGCTTCAAGGGATAAATATTCATTAAGTTGTCTTGAAAGGCTCAAACAATCCAAACAAAATTTGCCTAATCATTTCCATTATTCCATGCCTCCTAGGATTTCGCCTCAAGCAATTACTAAGCCAATTTAGAGACTTAAAATTTCATGCGTACTTAGCTTTTCTAAGGAATTAAAAGTTACATGGTTCGACTTACATATTTTATTAAGACTAACATTTATATCATACTTCAGTTAGCATAACAATTATTGAAATAATAGTGCTTTGTTTATACTAAAGTTTATCATAATCAACAAAAATCCAATTTTTTTAGCAAAATATAACTTAATCATAATTTAAAAAGAAGAAATAATTCCTAAAAGAAATAATTCAATTTTTGGTCCCCCTACTTAAGATGAACAATGTCTCCATTGTTAAAAAAAATTGAGATAATGAAAATATGGAAGTGAATAGATATTGTACACTAAGTAGGATCCTAGAATGAGGAGGTGAGTCAAATTTGACTTCTTAAATACCAAGCTCTTCCTAGAAAAATCCAATCATTAACATGTACATATTTATTTCCACACTCCTTACTTTGCAAATTGTTCAATTTTATTTATGATTTAACCTCTTTTTTTATTGAAAAAAAAGTAAAATAGCAGTAGAGAAAAACCGAAATAAACAATAACAGAAAATATAAAATAACGATAGATTACAACAATGTTAGCTTAATTTTATTTAAGCTAGGATAATTACTTTGATTAAATAATATTTATTTAAATCATGCTTATGATGTTTGTGCCTCAATCGATCATGTTTTCAATTACAATCAAGTCTGTATTTCGTTCATCGTGATTGAAATGCACCTGAATTGGCTGAGCGATCCTAACCAGACGACGGCTAGTAGACACATAATTGAAATGTGCATGCTCAATTTAGATCCTAACTCGATTAAATTGCAGGTTGAATAACAACTCTAACGAAGTTCTGTTATCTGCATAGTTTTTAGATTTGTGTGATAAACTGTTTCAAACCTAACACGTCCCTGATACCTCACATGAATGCTAAGAAACCCTTAGTAAATAAGGATCAGTAAAATGCATATTTACTAAGTAAAGGATTCCGAAAGGACCTAATGTGGTTTCTACACTCATGAAAGATCGAGTTGCCATGGAATATTATTAAGCATGATGATAATAAATTGAGTTTAATTAAAGTAATTGTCCTAGTTTATTTATGTTATAATTGTTGCAAATTGTGTTTAATCTTGCTAAAATCTATTCCATTCATATAGTTTGCATACTTAGGATAATTTGCATTACGGATCTTTGCATTTAGTTTAATATATTTAATTTTAATCATCACTTCTCAATCATATTGTGTTTCTAATTTTATCAAGTTGTTAATATAATTTTACAATTAAGTGATTTAACACAAATACAATCCCTATGGAGACGAAAACTCGATACTTACTTATTTCTTGATAATGACTGTGTACACTTGCACAAACCTACGCGTTACATTAATCTTTTTGGAATCCACAAACTCTTTGTGAGTTTGCTTCTAGATGTGAGTTTCCTTAAACAACAAACTTGCCTATCATGCCCCTTTTTATGACAATGAGTGCATATGAGTGAGGCATCATAAATCTAGCTTGGTTTCTCAAAGAAATCATTTTCTTTGAGATTCAAGCATATCATTTAACTTTTGTTACCCCATTTGAAATATAGAAAAGGAATTATGCAAGTTTTCATTCTTTAAAATCAAATCATCAATTTGAGCTTACATATCACTAAATTTTTTTTTCATTTCCTCCTTAATTATGATTAGAGACTTATTTTCCTCCTTTAGTTTTGAAATCATTTTCTTATGTTTGGAGTTCATAGTCTCAAAATCTATAGTTAATTCATCGAATGCATCTTGTAACTCTTCAAATGTATATTCATTTAATTGACTAGAGTTTTGAGTTACCTTTTGTTCTTCAATAGCTGTAAGACATGGTTGGGCAACTTCATTGTCTTCATCACCATCGGACGAATATTATTGGTCCAAGCTGCCATCATAGCTTTCTTCTTTTGTTTTGATTCCCCTTTCTTCATCAATTGTGGGCAGTCAAATTTGATGTGACCCGACTTTTTGCACTCAAGCAAATGATTAGGTCCATTTTTCTTGGTTTACGTTAGATGATGTCTTTTCTTGGAAATCTTTTGGTTTTGTTGAATTCCATGAATCTTTTGAATTTCCTTGCCAACATAATCATTTCTTCCTCCTCCTCATGATCATCATCATTTGAATCTTCATCCTTCTCACTAGTTATCGATTTGAAGGCAACTCCCACTTTCTTTGGCACTTCTGTTAGCATTAGAAAAGACCATTGATTTCTCCTTACTTAGTTTGTAATTTTTTCCCATTTTATCATTTTTTAGCATGTATTTTTAGCATTTTTAACTTAGTAACTGCATTTTCTAACTCAGTGATGCTAGGTTAAATTTTCTTTAATTTCATCCTGTTTTTGCTACTAATGTCGCCACAATTAGTGTTCAACTGTCAGATGAACACACCAGATCTGTGTGAGTGTACAATTGGTATAACCAACTTGTACAGCTAGAGGAAGTTGGATCTGAAAGAAAGGACACCTGTACTTGGTAATGGTTGATAAATAGTAATGAGAGAGGATCTTCTTCAAGCTTCATCTTCCATATTTTTGACACATAAAAACTTTCTCTTCAACATTTTCTTAAGCTTGCTTTCATGGCAGCTTAACTTCATTGAGGGCGACCAAACTATGATGAGAAGGCAAATCTGCTCCTGACGAGGAGCTTGCTTAATTATGACGCAAGAGGAGTGTAAGGGAATGTTCTAGTAGAGTAGGAATAAGATGCTTCAGTTCATTCTTTTATTCTCTCTTTAAACGTTGATGAATTTTGATTAATTGAAATTGTATGGAAGTACAGTTTAATTTCATATCAAGTATGATATCTATTTCAATCTTCCTTTCATATCTTTTGATTTAATTGTTTAACCATAGAAGTGTGATTGCAGTCATTGTCACTGAAAAATGCAGCGACAAATTAAGTTAACAAGCAAGTCAATGGAAGTTGCTTGAGGATTGAAGGAATTTTTTGTCCACTTGTTCTTGAATATTTTACATTCCCAGCACTGGAAGGTGTGGTTAGTGTGAGTATTTAAGTCTTTGATAAACAGGGAAGTCGAGGTTGGTAAGATTCATTGAGCCTAATTGCGGCGACAATTTATCTATTAGTTACCTTGTGATCACATTTAGCTGTTTGCCAACTTTTCAAGTCAAGGAACCCCAGCTCATTATCACTGTTTTTACTTCTTAAAATTTTCTTAAATTGCTTCGACAAATTATTCTCAAACCTTTACTTCATTTTCTTATTAATTTGCTCTAACATTATTCATCACATTCTCTTTTGTTTGAACTTCTTTTGCATCAACAATTATAAACATAAGTAGCCATCTCTGTGGGATCGATATCTGATAGTTTAGAACTTATCTACTATACTTGCATCAACAGTGTATGCTTGCACAAATTGTTGTGACGTTCATAGTGCGATCAACTTACTTTGGCACTTCCTTGGTTACTTTTGCATGGTGATTGATCTTCATTTTGTATGTCAACAAGGAACCAATGAGCTCATCAAGGGAGAGTACGTTGAGAACCTTTGACTCTTCTATTACCGTCACTTTTGGTTCCAAAGATGTTGGAAGACTATTCAACATATTCTTCATCATTTCCTTGTTAGGATAGATCTTCTCAAGGGCTTTAAGACCATTAATGATGTTGGTGAAGCGATCAAACATTTCCTTCATTCCTTCCTCCAATTTTGCCTTAAATAATTCATAATCAAGGGTGAAAAGACTTATGTTTGATTCCTTGACTTTACTTCTTCCTTCATGGGTGTTCTCAAGCTTGTCTCATATCTCTTTGGCATTTTTGCACAAGGAGACTCAATTGTACTCATTTGAGCTAAGAGCACAAAATAGAGTGTGCATAGCCTTTGCATTCAATTGCACCATCTAAATATCATGATCATCCCATTCATTCTCTTCTTTGGGGATGATGACACCTTCGACTCTCTTCATTGGAATGGATGACCTATTTTTTATTATCCTCCAAACTTCATAATAGTTGGCTTGGATGAATAACTTCATTCTTGTTCTCCAATAAGAGTAGTTTGTGTTGTTGAATAGAGGAGGCCTCACTGTGGAATTCCTTTCTCCCACCATGATGGAATTTTGCTCTGATGCCATGAAGCACATCTCTTGACTTGTGATCTCCATCTTAGATAACTTTGTGATCTTTTCTCTTGGTTGTAAAACCATCTCTAGAGTTCTAGCTCTGATGTCAATTGTTAACTTGATAGGTTGAAACGAAATTGCCAAGAGGGGGGTGAATTGGCCTTTTAAAATTGTTGGAAGAGAATAGAGAAAATTAAACAATTTGACACAAAGAATTTAGAGTGGTTCAGTCCCAAATGCCCACTCCACTACCTTAGCTTTCCACCATTAAGGATTTTCCCAAATCCACTAGATTTGTAGAACCTTTGAGGACAAGGTTTAACCTTACAATCACTTAAGATTTCTACCCAAATCTTAAGTCTCAAATTTTCTCAAAAGAGATACTAATTAGCAACAAACAAGAGACAATCCTAACAAGATCAAATTGTTTACAAATTAAGCACACAATACAATGAAAATACACTTGATTAAAGAAATGAAAATAAGGCTGATCGCACTATGAACGTCACAGCAATTTGGGCAAGCGAACACTGTCAATGCAAGTATAATAGATAGATGTAAGTCTATCGGATATCGATCCCAAAAGGATGGTTGTTTGTGTTTATAGTTGTCAATGCAATGAAAATTTAAAGTAAGAGAGATTGTGATGTTAAATGTTGAAGCAATAAAATAAGAAATGCCGTAAAAGAATGAGATTAATTTGTCAAAGAAATATTGAAAAAATTAAGAAGTAAAGTAATGATAATAGAATGGGGTTTCCTGAGTTGAAGAGTTGGCATAAAGCTAAATGTGATCACAAGGTTAATAACAGATAAATTGTCGCTACAAATAAGCACAATGAAATCTTACCAACCTTAACTTCCATGTTTATCAAATAATCAAATAATCACACTAACGACACCTTTCAGAGTTGGCAATGCAATAAACTCAACAACAAGTGGATTGAATTCCTTCGATCTTCAAGCAACTTTCGTTGTCTTGCTTGTTAACTTAATTTGTCGCTGCACTTTTAAGTGACAGTGACTGCAGTCACACTTTCGTGGTCAAACAATTAAATCCAAAGATAAGTAGTAAAGGAAAGATTGAAATAGATATCATTCAGATCTAAAATGAAATTGTACTTCCATACAACTAAATAGTTTACTTGAATCACTCTCTTACACTCCTCTTGGATCTCACTTAAGATGCTCCTCGTTAGGAGTAGGACTACCTTCTTGTCAATGTCAGGTTGCCCTCAGGAATTTAAGCTGCCATGGATGCAAGCTTAAAAAATGTTGAAGAAGAAATTTAATCTACCGAAAAGCCAAGAAGAATCTCCTTTTCTCTTTCTTTCTCTTCAGTATTTAACAGCAACCTCACAGTACAAGTGTCCTACCTTTTAGATCTAGCATTCATTGGCTGTACAAGTTGGTTATACCAACTGTACAGCTCACACATTTCTGGTGTGATAACCAGACAATTGTCATGTGCTGCGACAATTCGGGGGACAATTCTGGATCATCTTATGTAGCGACAACTCTGGACAACTTCATGCATTTATACTTCTGGACAGGTTCCTGCAGTGACATTTCTAGGCTTAATACTAAGCAAACAATGCAACAACATCAGTAGTAAAAACATGATAAATTTAAAGGAAATTAGGCTGAACTTCATTAAGTTAGAAAATGCAATAACTAAATTAAAAATACTAAAAATGTATGCTAAAGATGACCAAATAGGAACAAATTATACAATAAGTAAGGAGAAATCAATGTTTCTTTCTAATGCTATCACACCCCCAAACTTGTGTTTTTACTTGTGCTCAAGTAAAACAAAAACTAGTAAAGTTATAGCAGAATTTTTATCAAGGTAATGATCATTCTAGCAACTTGAATCATCTAAAATCCTAATGAATGAATCAGATTCAAATGACAGATTGCACCAACAATTCATAAGTATGAATAATTAAAACTGCAACTTCATCAATGCTAGCATCATGTTTTAAATCCTAAATTAATTCTACCAAAACAACATTTATTGTACAGTAATATATATAGATATTTTTTCTTCTTTTCTCTTTTTTTTATGTGACTGAGGGATGTCCTTGCATTACTATACTCTTATTCCTGGGAAGTGATGATAGGGTGAAACAAACCCCCAGGGAGTATGTAATTGCACCGACGCACACTCTTATAGTGATAGTGTTTGGATAGATTACTTTTTCTAACACTTGGATTGGAGTGGTTCCTCTTGATAGTTCACAATACACCCACATTGGAGTGTCTTTTATTCATAACTATACTTATGTACAAGTAGCTATAAATGGCAGATTCATTCAAGATTCAAAGGATGATACTATTCATTCATTTAAGAATTGAATATTTAGCATTCAATCACATTCATCCAATTCATTCATTAGCAATTCACATGATTCAACAATTAAGAATCAAATGAAAAATAATTTCAAGCACATTTTCAATAACTTTACATGCTTTCCTTAAACTCAAAAGGACAAATGTGGGTGAATTTGTATTTGCAACCCATATACATTTTCATTAATTTACAAATATATATGGAACTGCAATGATAATGAAGATGCAGTGACAAGAAAAATGCAATGACAAACGAAATGTGATGACAGCTACATGATATACATGAAAAATAAACTAAGTACTGAAAATAAAAACTAACTCAATGTGCTACATGGGTATTCTTCTTCTTACGCTTGCACTCCTCCTTGCAATGCTTCTTGTATTTGGCGTGCTTCCTCTTTCGTTCCTTTTGCTTATACAAATCTTCGGATTGCTCCTCAGCTTCAGGCTGAGCCTCATCATCATCGACCGTGACATCAGATAGTGTATTTTAGAAAGTGGTGCAATATAAAGCACCATGGCTAGAGGATTGTAATCCTCATTACTAACAGTCATTGCCTCCTCCTGAGTCGCATCAGGTGTCTCCAAATCATCCAAAGATGCACCCATAACTTCAATTGCAGTGACAAATTCCTCAGCCACATTTGTCCCAACATCAGATCCTTCTTTTCTTTCTTCTTTTTCTTCCTCTTCTTTTTCCTCTTCTGTCTCCACAAGTACTAATGGCGTGTTCCCTTCATCGACATTGGCCTCCTTCTTAGCCATAGTAGCCTCTGGGCTGGTAGAAAAATCATCCTCAAATAGGCTAGCAATGTTTCAGAGGCAGTCTTCTACTTCCTTCGAATTCACCTCGCGTTCATCATCAGAAATATGGACCATCTGCGGAGATCCAACAATTAGGGAATAGGTGCTTGAAATGTCACGATTTGTTTCCTAATCTATTTCGATTTTGTGATAAGTCAGCAGATAAGTTGCATCGACAAGGAGTTTTTCATGCATCGATAAAAGAAAGGACTTTATTCCTGCAAAAATACTAAGGAAGATAACTGAAACATAACAAAATAAACTAAAAGTACATGATAAAAATGTAAAGAGAGGTTAGAAAAATGTGACTAGATTAATGGTCTCCTTCTGTTTGTGATCATTATGGCTAAAGTAATGCTTCAACCATTGGCCATTCACCTAAAATTTATGCCCATCATTTATGTCTTTAATTGTGACCGCACCATGAGGAAATGCTTTGACAACCTCGAATGGACCAGACCATCGTGACCGTAATTTACTTGGGTGCAATTTTAGTCGTGAATTAAATAATAGCACCAGTTGACATGTAGTAAATTGTCATTACAAAATAATTTTGTCGTGCCAGCGCTCAGCCTTTTCCTTATAGATTGCGGCATTTTCATAAGCATTGCGTCGAATTTCCTCCAATTCAGTATTATCCAATAGCATTTTCTTTCCAGCAGCTTCATAATCCATGTTCACTTGCTTGATTACCCACATTGCTTTATGTTCCAATTCCAAAAGTAAGTGACATGCTTTACCAAATACAAGTTGATATGGTGACATCCTAAGTGGGGTTTTCTATGTTGTTCGTAGTGCCCACAACGCATCATCCAACCTAGAAGACCAATCCTTCCTTAATGGATTCACCAACTTTTCAAGAATATTTTTGATTTACCGATTGGAGACTTTAGCTTGGCCATTGGTTTGTGGATGGTATGTGGTTCCCATTCGATGGTTAACTCCATACCGCTTCAGTACAGCTACAACTTGATTATAGTGGAAGTGAGTGCCTTGATCACTAATCAATGCCTTAGGTGTGCCGAAATGAGTGAGTATGTGCATGTGGAAAAATTTCAACACTGTCCTAGCATCATCCTTTGGGACAACAATGGCCTCCACCCATTTTGACAATAGTCAACAGTAACTAGGATATAAACATTTCTAAATGAACTTGGAAATGGTCCCATAAAATCCATACCCTAGACATCAAAGAGCTCAACCTCTATAATTGGCTGTTACAGCATTTCATTATGTCGAGATATTGTTCCAATGTGCTGACATTTTTCACATTGTTGCACAAAATTGTGGGCATGTTTAAACAACGAAGGCCAATAAAATCCTCATTGAAGCACCTTAGCAGTAGTTCTTATGCCACCAAAATAACCTCCACAAGGGGAATCGTGGCAATGCTTCAGAATTGAAAGTATTTCTTCTTCTAGAACACAGTGCCTAATAATATTGTCATTGCATACCTTGAATAGGTATGTCTCATTCCAGTAATATTTCTCGAAGTCGTGAAGAAACCTTTCCTTCTTTTGGCCTTTTGCACCCAAGGGTAACCTTCTACATACCAAGTAATTGACTACATTTGCATACCATGAGGATGTGTCAACAGCAAACAATTTCTCATCAGGAAATGCGTCAACAATTTGGAATGTATTTTCGTCTTCACTTCTTACTTCCAGACGAGACAAGTGATCTGCCACTTGGTTCTTCGATCCTTTGTGATCCTTTATCTCTATGTCAAATTCTTAAAATAACAGGATCTATCGTATCAATCTTGACTTAGCATCCTTCTTTGCAAAGAGGTATCTCAACGTATAATGATCAATGAACATTGTAACTTTTACGCCGACAAGATATAGGCGAAATTTGTCGAAGGAAAAGACTACCGCCAATGACTCATTCTCTGTGGTTGTATAATTAATATGTGCTTCAGTGAGAGTTTTACTGGCATAGTATATTGTGTGAAACACTCTTTCTTTGCGTTGTCCTAACACAGCACCAACTTCACAATCACTCGTATCACACATTACTTCAAATGGTTGCGACCAGTCTGGTGCAACGACAATAGGTGCCTTCACAAGCTGCTGCTTTATTTGTATAAAAGCATCCAGACATGCATCATCAAACAGAAATTTTTTATTTTGCTCTAGCAAGGAGCAGAGAGGTTTTGCAATCTTGGAGAAATTACGGATAAATCTTCGATAAAAACCTGCATGATCGAGAAAACTCCAAATACTTTTTACATTGGTTAGCGAGGGTAACTTCTCAATAATTTAAACCTTTTCTTTATCCACTTCAATGCCCAGACACGAAATTTGATGACCGAGAACAATGCCTTCTATTGCCATGAAGTGACATTTCTCCCAATTCAGCACTAGATTTGTGTCCTCACATCGCTTTAGAAATCTGGCCAAATTGTCAATGCATTTATCAAAAGTATTTCCATAAACAGAAAAATCATCCATAAATACCTCCAATGAGTCTTCAACCATGTCTAAGAAGATTTCCATTATGCACCTTTGAAATGTGGCCGGTGCATTGCAGAGACCAAATGGCATTCGGTGGAAGGTAGAAGTGCCAAAAGGACAAGGTCATTTTTACTTGATCCTCTGGAGCAATTGCTATCTGATTGTAGCCAGAATAGCCATCGAGAAAGTAATAATAGGCTTTTCCAGTAGGCTTGTCCAGCATTTGATCAATGAAGGGAAGTGGGAAGTGATCCTTCTTTGTGGCTGCATTCAAACGACAATAGTCCATGCACACTCGCTAGCCCGTAGGAATGCGAGTAGGGATTAGTTCATCCTTGTCCTTACATACCACCATGATACCACTCTTTTTAGGAATGTATTGGATTGGGCTTACCCACGTGCTATCAGAAATTGGGTAGACAATGCCCGCATCCAACCAATTAATTATTTCCTTTTTAACAACCTCCTTCATTTTTTCATTTAATCTTCTCTGTTGTTCAATGGACTGCTTTCCCTTATCTTCTAACCAGATTTTGTGCATGCAGAAAGAGGGGCTACTGCCTCTAATATCCGCAATACTCTAGGAAATCGGACGCTTGTATTGCTTCAGTATATGGATTAATTTTCCTCCTAACTTGCGTTGAGAGTTGCAAAGATAATTACTGGCAGTGTGTCGTTCTCACCAAGGAAAACATACTTCAAATGGGTAGGCAAAGGCTTCAACTCCAGAGTAGGAGGCTTAAATACTGAAGCTTTTCTATTTGTCAAATCTAAAGATTCCATTTGCCATCCGTGCTTAAGCTCAACATTATTTCCCTCAACCTTGCAGTCACAATCAACTAGAAAATCTTCTTCTATTGTCACCGTAAATTTTTATAGTATAGCTATGTTGTGCTCATTAAATTTCTCTTTGATTAATTCGTCCAGCACATCAATGTAGCGACATTCTTCTTTGTTTTTGTAAGGACTTGCTTTGAAAACACTGAATGTGACATGTTCATCGTTATGTCTCATTATCAGTTCGCCTTTGGATACGTTGATAACAGTACGACCAGTGGCAAGGAATGGGCGTCCTAAGATTATGGGCACCTCTTTATCTGCTTCACAATCAAGGATAATGAAGTTCGCTTAGAACACAAACTTATCTACACTGACGAGGATGTCTTTAATTTGTCCCTCAGGTTGCGCTAATGATCTATCTGCCAACTTCAATATCACTGCAGTGGACTTCATGTAACCAATCCCCAAATTTCTAAACATTGACAGTGGCATGAGGTTGATACCTGCTCCTAAATCACATGAGCTTTTCCCAAGTAATGATTTCCAATGGAACATGGAATTGTAAAACTCTCAGGATCCTTCATCTTTGGTGGCAATTTATTTGTCAGGACTACGCTGCATTCCTCTATGAGCGCAATTGTCTCAATATCAATCGACTTCTTCTTCTTGGATATGAGCTCCTTCATGAATTTCCTATAGCTAGGAATCTGTACGAGAGCATCCACAAGAGGTATATTGACATGCAATTGTTTCAATGTGGTAAAAAACTTTTGATATTCTCTATCATTCTCCTTCTTTTTGAATCGGTGTGGAAATTGAAAAGGTATTGATACATCAAGTTATCGTGACAAAATTGGTTGTGTCAACATCGACAGCTGCGTCTACAATTTTGTCGGTCTGACAGTAGGCATGGGAGTAACAATTGGTGGAACCTCTTTCATTGGTTCTTCTATAACTTCTTCAGATACAACTCTTTCCCCTTGATTTGCTTCACTTGTGTCTATAGGTGCTGCATTAGGGCTGGTAGCTGGCTCGGCAGTTTGTTTCCCACTCCGAAGAGTAATAGCTTTGCAATGCTCCTTCCCTTTTTGATTTGGATTCTCGGTGTCATTGGGTAAAGCAACAGTTGGTCTTGTGCTCAAATTTGAAGCTAGTTGCCCTAACTGTGCTTTCAATGCTCGGATGGAAGATGAATTTCCTTACACAATAACTTCTGTTCGTGTTATATGCTCACACATCAGCATTTCAAGGGCTACTAAAGGATCAAGTCGTGGCTGTGAATACTGTTGTTACTATTTTTGTCCTTGCATATTTAGATGTGTCATTGAAGATTGTTGTGGCTGCACACGAGTGTGTGACTGCAACTGATCTTGATGTGCATGCATATGAGGACTCTAATTGTAATTTCCTTGTTGAAAATTACCTTGACTAGAGTAATTGTCATATCTAAATGTCGTCGCATTTTGACATCCCCAAGGCTGTTGATTTCAAGCAGAGCTGTTGTATGAATTACCATAAGAATTTCCTCAGATATTATTAACATAGAAAGCACACTCGGTATGCTGAGGACATATTTGGCTGCAATTCTGGATCAACTTTTGATCGCAACTTTGAATGCTTTCCTACTCCAATTTTCCTATGTGGATTTCTGCGCTGACAATTTTGGACGCAAAACTAGTACTAAATACAACGACATTAGTAGCATAGTAGAGATTAAATGAAAGAAAATAAAATCCAACAACACTGAGTTAGAAAATGTAAATACTAAATATGAAATGTTAATAATGCATGCTAAATATGATACAAAAGGAACAATTTATACATTAATTTAAGGAAAAATTGAGTGTTATCTTTAATGCTATCACACCCCCAAATTTGAGTTTTTACTTGTCCTCAAGTAAATAAAAGCTAGCAAAGTTATATCTAAATTCTTGTCACCACATTCATCCTTCTAGCAACTTATATTCTCTGGAATCCTAATGTCTAAATTACATTCATATGCAGAAATATTGGGTTGACAATTTATAGGCACGAATAATCAAAATTGCCACTTCACTAATGCTAACATCATGCTTCAAATCATAAATCTTCTTAACCAACACAATATTTATTGTGTATATATATATATATATTTATTTTTATCTACTTTTCTTTCTTTATTTCTTTCTTTTTCTTTTATGCAACTGAGAGCGTCATTGCATTACTACACTCTTGTTCCTAGGCAGTAACGATGGGGTGCAACAAACCTCTAGGGAGCATGTAATTGCATCGATACACACTCTTGTAGTGATAACCTCTAGCTAGATAATTTTTTAACACTTGCAGTGGAGTGTTCCCCCTTGTTGAGTCACAATGCACCCACATTGGAGTGTCTTTTATTTAGTAAATACAATTATAGCTGCAAGATGGTAAGTTAATTGAAAATTTAAAGAATGATGCTACTCATCTATGCTACAATCTCAATCATTCATCCAAAAATGGAAGGATTCAACATTCAATCATATTCATCCAATTCACGCATTATCATTCCAAATAATTCAAGAATCACGCATCAAATGAAAAAAAAGTGGGTGTAATTGCATTTCCATTCAACATTCCCGCCAAACTTAATGTCTGCATTGTCCCCAATGCATTGACAATACTATACAAATTATAATGGAAATGCAACTACAATGCAACCATGAAAACAAATAAAATGCAGGAACAATAAAAATGCAATGACAAAAAATAAAATGCATGCAACTAACTACGAAAAAGTAAACTAACTCATTGTGTTGCAGCCTTGGAAGTGGCTGCTTTGGATTTCTTTTTCTTCTTGGGGCACTCCTCTTTGCTTTTCATTTGCGCCTTTTTTCTTTTTGTTCAGTTGGTGGAGAAGATTGCTCCTCCATTGCTGGTTGAATGGTGGCTTCACCGACAGTCACGTCTGATGGATGGAGTTCAACAAGTGGTGCCATATATGGTACAATAGCTAGAGGATTGGAATCCTCATTTTCGGATGTGACAGCCTCAGCCCAGCTCGCCCCAGTTTGGACCAGGTTTTCTACAGATGCACCCACATCTGTAGATGCATCGATAATTTTCTTAGACAAATTTGTCGGGGTAATTCCTTCTTCTTCTTTTTCTTCTTCTTCTTCCTCTTCCTCAATACCTATCGAAGAATCTGGTGTGTGTTCTTCCATTGTAACAGCCTCTCGCTCCGTCATAGTGGCCCCCAAACTATTTGACAGTTCATCTTCAAAGAGGCTAGCTATGTTTTGGAAGCAGTCTTCCATTTCCTTGGTTTGCGCCTCTTGATCCTCATCATCAGAGATGTGGATTCGATGTGGGGACTGGACGAATTAAGTTCTACCTTATAAGCTAGGCTGCTCCGACGATGGAGTGGCTTCATTGATGATTGGAGGGAACACAGGGAATTTTGGCATTGAGTTCCCGCTCAAGCCACGCAATGCGGTGACAATGGCACTATTCTATGCTCTAGTATATATGCATAGAATAGATCTGAATTGCATATCCTCTACTGCGCTGACAAGTCAGATCTGTCTGATGCTCATTCAATCGACATATTTTTCAATCTCATCAAGCTTCTTCTAAATTTGAGGGTCTGCGGGTGCATGGGTCTAGGCGACTTTCTTCTTTCCTTTTCCCTTTTCTTTCTTCTGTTGAACCTCTTTCATCATAGGGGTCTCTTGCCCCCTCGTCATCCTCACCATAGAAACATCATTGATTGGGCCCTTATTTTCCAAGGTCTCCTCTCCTTCACGAGGCAAAATACCTCTTTGTTTACACAGTAACATTATCAAAGAAGGGAAGGGTAGGATACCTGTTTGTTTTGTAGCAGCCTCAGCAATTTCTTGATGAAGGATTACGCCAACATCAATTCTGCATCCCTTCATTATAGAATGCAACAAGCACATTCTATCTAGTGTTGCAGTGGTGATATGGGTAGATGGCAGCAGACGACAATTTATAAACTGGAACCATACCTTACTTTGAACAGTGAGAAAGCAACGGTGCACGGTGTAGTTGTTTGGACTGTTGCTAGTCCAAATTGCATCGTTGCAAATAAATCATGCATTAAAAGCTAGATTCCTTCGTCAGTTAGATTTTCCAAAAACTTGATGTGTTCATCCTCTCCCTTGACAATATTGAAGAGAGCGTTTATGTGGTCGTCGCTCCAGGGCACCAACCCTTCTCAAACAAATATGAATTCCTTCTCAAAAGTCCACCAGGTTAGCGTAAAATTCCCTTACCAGAGAGGGAGAATACCTGATCGGATATTCGCAAAACTTTTCCCATCCCAAACGATAGATTATCCTTGTGACTTGCTTCCCCAGCATCAGATGAGAGGACAACTGGAATCCTTGTTCAGTATGACAGTTTCTCTTCAGCATAACTTCATGATAGCGATCCTTTGCCGCTTTTGACAGGAAGAGAATAGGCTCTTTAGGTTGTGGGTGGTCAGTATTCCTGACCATGGAAGTCGAGGATTCAACCACTGATCTAGAGGGGGTTTTTGCTCCATGGGTTCTTGCCATTATGCTTAAATACAAAGAGTGAGAGTAACTTGCAGAAAAGATAGAAGGTTGAAGATGAAGAAAATACAATAACAATAGAGGTTGTGAGAGTAACTTGCTTGATTGCCCACATGGCCTTATGTTCAAGTTTTACAGGTAAGTGACATGATTTTCCAAACTCCAGCTGATATGGCGACATTCCTAACTGGGTTTTGAAAGTAGTGCGAAGCACCCACAACGCATCATGTAGTCACGAGGACTAATCCTGTCTAGATGGGTTAACCACCTTCTCAAGAATACTTTTAATTTGTCGATTGGAGACCTCCGCTTGTCCATTCGATTGTGAATGATACGTGGTTGCCATGTGATGCTTCACACCATAGCGTTTCAAAGTTGTCACCACCTGATTGCAATGGAAATGAGTGCCTTGGTCGCTTATTAATGCTCGAGGTGTTACGAATCTTGTAAGGATATATGTGTGAAAGAAATTTAACACTATCCGAGCATCATCCTTTGGAACAGCATTGCCTCGATCAACATGGAGACATAGTCGACAGCTACTAGAATAGCCTCTATAGTGAGCATCATGGCAATGCTTCAAGATAGATATCATTTCCTCCTCAAGAACACAGCGGTGAATGATGTTGTCGGCGCATACCTTAAACAGGTATGGCTCATTCCAATGATACTTAGAAGCATCCCTGAGAAATCTAACCTTTCTATGACCTGTTGCATTCAGTGGTAGCTTTCCACAGACTAGGTAATTGACAACATCTGCATACCATGGAGATGCGTTGACAAAGAATAATTTCTCATCTGGAAATGCGTCTACAATTTGTGACTTATTTCCATCCTCGCTTCCAGCTTCCAAACGAGAGAGGTGGTTTGCTACTTGGTTTTTTGATCCTTTCCTGTCTTTAATTTCAACATCAAATTTTTGGAGTAAAAGGATCCATCTGATTAGCCTAGGCTTGGCATCTTTCTTAGCAAAAAGGTATCTCAAAGTAGAGTGATCAATGTATACTATAATTTTTGCACCGACAAGATATGAACGGAACTTGTCAAATGCAAAAACTACTACTAATAACTCTTTCTCAATGGTCGTATAATTCACCTGCGCTTCAGTTAGATTTTTACTAGCATAATATATTGAATGAAATACCTTATCTTTCCTTTGTCCCAGCACAGCACCTACAGCAAAGTCGCTCGAATCGTACATTACCTTGAACAGTTGCGTCCAATCTAGTGCAACGACAATGGGTGTTTGTACTAACTGCTGTTTAATCTTTAGAAATGCTTCCAAGCAAGCTTCATCGAACAAAAACTTTTTATTTTGCTCTAATAAAGAGTTGAGTGGTTTTGCAATTTTGGAGAACTCTCGGATGAATCTTCTATAAAATCTGACATGGCCGAGAAAACTCCTTATTCCCTTCACATTATTCGGTGGAGGTAGCTTTTCAATGATTTCCACCTTCGTTTTATCCACTTCAATGCCTTGACAAGATATTTGATGACCAAGGACAATTCCTTCGGTTGTCAAAAAGTGGCATTTTTCCCAAGTTAAAACCAAGTTGGTGTCCTCGTATCTTTTGAACACTTTTGCTAAATTGTTAGTGCATATATCAAAATTTTGCCCATACACAGAGAGATCATCCATAAATACCTCTAATGAATCCTCGATCATATCGGAGAAGATAGCCATCACCTTTGGAATGTGGTTGGGGAATTACACAAACCAAATGGCATCCGTTAAAAAGCAAAGGTTCCAAATGGCATGTAAAAGTCATCTTTGCTTGATCCTCCAGCACAATTGCAATTTGGTTGTATCCAGAGTACCCATCAAGGAAACAGTAGTAGGCCTTGCCAGCTAGCCTATCCAGCATTTGATCAATTAAATGGTAGTGGGAAGTGATCCTTCTTTGTGGCCACATTCAAACGATGGTAGTCCATACACACTCGCCAACCTGTAGCAATACGAGTAGGAATTAGCTCATTTTTATCATTACTTACTATAGTGATGCTGCTCTTTTTAGGCACACATTGGACCGAGCTCACCAATGTGCTGTCTGAAATAGGGTAGATGATGTCGGCATCCAACCAGTTGATAATCTCCTTCTTCACTACTTCTTCATTTTCTAATTCAGTCTTCGTTGTTGCTCATTGACTATTTGCTTTCATCTTCTAGCTTGATTTTATGCATGTAGAAAGAGGGACTGATGCCTCTGATGTTTGCTATGCTCCAGGCGATGACTATTTTATACTGCTTTAATATTCCGATTAATTTTTATTCTTGGCTCGCGTCGGGACTTACGCTGACAATTACAGATAAAGTCAGAGCTTCTTTAATCGATGGTTTAAAAATAGGAATCGTCCGATTTGTCAGATCCAAAGATTCCAATTGCCAGCCATGTTAGCCTCAACTATGTGGTCACATTCAGATGGGATATTATCGTCAGTTGTCACTGCATATTCTTCTAGCACTACTGAGCTTCATTCATTAAATTCCTTGTAATTAGCTCGTCCAGGATATTAATGTGATGACATTGTTCCTAACTGCATGACGAAGATGCTTCGAAAATGCTAAAGGTTACATGTCATCGTTATGACGCATAATCAACTTGCCCTTGAAAACATCGATAAGAGTGCATCTCGTTACGAGAAGTGGGCGCCCCAGAATAATAGGCACCTTTTTATTAGCTTCATAGTCAAGTATGATAAAGTCAATTGGAAACACAAACTTGTCGACACGGACAAGAACATCTTTAATTTGTCCTTCAGGTTGTGCCAAAGATCTGTTCGCAAGTTGTAATGTCACTGCAGTGGGTTTCAAATGACCAATCCCTAATTTCCTAAAAGTTGATAACATAAGATTAATGCTAGCTCCTAGGTCACATAAAGCTTTACCTAAATAATGATTTCCAATAGAACATGGGATCGTAAAACTACCAGAATCTTTCATCTTTGGTGGCAATTTATTTGTCAGCACAGCGCTACACCCTTTTGTGAGCACAATTGTCTCAATATTGGATAGCCTTTTCTTCTTCGACAATAGCTCTTTCATAAATTTCCCATAGTTGAGGATCTGGACAAGAGCATCAATTAGAGGTATACTAATATGTAATTGTTTCAAGGTAGGTACAAACTTGTGATAATCTTTGTCATGCTCTTTCTTCTTGAATCTTTGTGGAAATGGCAAATGTATGTTCACAGTGGGTTGTTGTGTTACAACCGGCTGTGTCGACATGGGCAGTTGTGTCGACAACTACCTTGAATGAATGATTGGCATCGGTATGACTACTGGTGGTTCCTCGTCATCTACTTCTATTGTGTCTTCTTCAGTTGCAACTTCTTTTTGTTGCTTTGGTTCGTTTGCGTCGACAGGTGCTTGGTTAGAGCTACTACTTTGCCCTATAGTTTGCTTTCCGTTTCACAATGTGATAGCCTTGCAATGCTCCTTTCCTTTCCAATTTGGATTCTCAGTATCACTTGGCAAAGTACCTTGTGGTCGTGTGCTCATGTTAGAAGCCAGTTGTCCTAGTTGTGCTTTGATCTTATTACAAATGACATATATTTTCTCCCTAAATTAGTGTTTTAATTGTCTCTTTTTTATTTTATTTTGCATGCATCATAAGCATTTCATACTTAGTTTTTATATTTTCTAACTCATTTCTAGTTGGTTTAAATTCTTGTTATTTTACCTCTTTTTGTACTAATGTCGCCGCAATCAGTCGATATATTGCACCTTAGAATTGTCAGTGTAGGAACTCATCTAAGAAGATCAATGCTGGAAGAAGAATGCAGCCACTAGTATAGCTTGGAATTGTGACCAAAGATGTCGACGCATTGAAAGCTTTACTTTGTTTGAGTGAATTCAAGCCACAAGCACATCTGGAAGCACCTGTGCAGGAATTTCACACGTTGCACCGACATTCTGCAACAGTCCAGTAGACAAATTAGATCTGCATAGCTATCAATAACAAACTTTTACAGCTGTACAAAGTTGTTGGATCTGAGAATGAAGAAAATCTGTAATTTCTTGATCTTATAAATAGAGGAAAGAAAAATGAGATAGATATCAAGGAGTGAAGAATTTTAATCCAAAAATTTCTCAAATCTTCAAGCAAGCTACCATGGAAGCTTGACGTCAGAGGAGGGTGAGCTTATAGAGCAAGTGTGCAGTGACTTCTGATGAGGAGTGCTTGATGCCGAGGAAGAGGAACAATTAGGGAGTAGGCCTAGTAGTCTAGAGATAGTAAGCTTCATTGTACTCTTTAATTCTTTTTAAAAGATGATGGATTCTGTTGATATTAAATGAATACAAGAGTATCTTTTGATGTTAGATCATTTTGATTCTTACTTTACACTGCTTATTTATTTATTCTTGGATCTAATCGCTCTAAACACGAGAGTGAAATTGTAATACGCCAACATTGAGAGATGCGGTGACAGGTTAGGTTAACAAGTGGGTTAGGAGAGAGCTGCTCAAGACTGGGATAAAAACCAGTTACTTGTTCATGGTAAGAACTCAAAGGGACTTCATTACAGAGACATTCCATCTATATTTACCTTGTCTGCGCATCCAGTGTTGCTACTTAGTGAAGTTAGTGATCCACTCCAATTTTTCGCACTTGATCAAACCTTTACTTTTATGCATTTAAATACTCAACATTTCAACAACACTTTGATTTACTTTCAGTTGCTCTGACAATTAACCTTAATTGCGTTGACATTCCTGATTATTTTAGTGTGCAGATCTGACTTATTGCATTGACATCCTTACTCACAATTATCTTAATTTCAGTTTTAGTTGCTACGACATCTGAACATCAAGATCCCATTCCTCGTGAGATCGATATCCGATAGAATTGTCTATCAACTATACTTGCATCGACGTGTGTACGCTTGCATAATTGTTGTGCCATAAAAACACCAATCAGGTTTTGGCGTCGTTATTGGGGAAAGGCGTTTGTTTGATGTTTATTTTTGTCGTTGCATTTATTCTTTATTATCTAAATTTTATTCGTTACTAACTTGTTTCCTTTTTGTTCTTTACTTTTACATTTTTTAGTGAAATATGGCTAGGAACGAGGTATATAGAACCTCAATACGTTGGATGAGTGATGCTATAGAAATAGAGCTCGATGCCATAAACACCGAGGTATCTTCTTTGACTAATATGAGTAATTCAATGCAGAATGCTACATCAATTGCAGAATGGAAATTTGCTGCGACAATTTGCAATCATTGTGGAAGCAACCATGAGTTTGAACAATGCCCATCAAATCAAGCAAATTTGTACCACATGGGAAATTTCTATCGAAATGAAAATCCATATTCCAACACCTACATGTCAGAGTGGGAGCAACATCCAAATTTTTGTTGGAACAATCAAGACCCTAAAAATATAGACAATGATGTTACATCCGAGTGGACATTGCCCAATTATGATCAATCTTTTTCAAGGTAAAATATCCAGCAAGACGAAGCATCAGAGCTTTCATCAATTGAAAATTTGCTGAGACAATATATTGCCAAGACTGATGTTGTGCTTAAGAATCAAGCTGAATCCATACGAGCTCTAGAATATCAATTTGGCCAGATTGTGGGTGCAATAAATTTGTGACCACAAGAAACTTTGTCGGATGATATTAAGAATTCGATATCACAAGGGCAAGAGCATGATGAGGAAATCATTCCCATAAGTGAAACTCAACTAAATGAAGTTGTTAGAGATGCTACAGTAAAAGAAGATAATTCAAATCTCAACAATGAAAAGATGTCAGCGCAATCTGAAAAGCAAATTGCAATTGAAGAGGTTAAACAAAATACTGCAGCGACAAAATCAGATCACTTTGTTGCCACAAATGCTACAACAAAACAGCCTCAAAAACTTGAAGACACATTGTCAAAGAAGAGAATATTGGGAGATGTCGAAGCAATCGCAGTTACTGAAGGGTGCACTGTCATGACAATTAAATTGCTCCAAGAATTTAAGGATCCCAAGAGCTTCTCAAGACCCTATTCCATTTGTGATCGGTATATTGGAAAGGCATTATGTGATTTCAATGAAAGCATAATTTGATGCCTATATCCGTAATTAAGAAATTACGGAATTGGAAAAAACGCAAGAAAGAGTGGAAATTTTTTGGGACCGTGTGAAGAATAAAAGAGGACGAAGGACTTGAAAAAGAAGGAATAAATATTGTGTCTGCACCGATTAAGTAATAAGTAAACACCATTGTCGACGCATTAGGACTCCATTGTCAACACAATTTTGTACAGATGTACTGCACCTACTAACTTAATGCTGAAAATGGACAACATTCATGTGGAGGAAGTAAAAGATGAAAAATAGATGTCGAGGAAATTTAGCTGAACGAGCCTTGGGGCTAATATGGCTGAACGAGCCGCTATGGTTGAGGAGGTGCAAACATCAATTGCATCTGTGGGTGTGAACGCTGCGAATGGCGCTGACATTGCTACAACTTAGAAAGAAAGGCCTGTGGATGAAGTGGAGAAGGAAGATGGCCAGGGGAAAGAGAATGAAGAAGAACATGCAATGAAGGACCCTGTAGAGGAGCTAGAGAAGAAGGAAGATGCCCCAACAGATATCACTGAGGATATTATTGAAGCACCCGTGAGTGTGGGGGCATCTACTGATGATATGACTCCACCAAATACGAGTCAAGCTGAGGTAGTCACCAGCATTGCGAAGGATTTAACTCGTTAGCTATTGTGCCCTATGTGGTCCCACTTGTTGAAGTCCATCCATCCGATGTGATTATCGATGAGGCTGCCACCCAACCAGTTGAAGAGGAGCAATCCACCATTCCAGTTGGTTCGAATGACGAAAAGAAAAGTTGTAAGGACAAGAACAGGAAACACAAAGAGGAAGGTGAGCGCCCAAGGAAGAAAACAAAGAAAACCAAAGTAGCTTCTGCATCGATTGCTCAAGAATGAGTTAGTTTACTTTTTTGTAGATAGATTGCATGCATTTTACTATCATTGCATTTTTATTTTGTCATTGCATTTCTTTTTATTAAAATAATTGCATTGTAGTTACATTTCCATATATATTTATTAATGTCAATGCATTGGGGACAATGCACACTTTAAGTTTAGGGGGAATTTGTGAAATGGAAATGCAATTGCACCCACATTTTTTAGAATTTATTTGTTTCTTTAGTTCAATGAAAGTATACAAAGTTACAAGAAAAAAAATGTGACCACAATTTTATTTTATGCTTAAATCTTGAATTGTTTGGAATGATGATGCTTGAATTGGATGAATGTGAATGAATATTGAGTCATTCTATTTTTGGATGAATGATGGGGTTGCATTAGTAATGAATGAGTAGTATCAATCTTTGAATCTTGAACTAACTTATCAATTGCAGTGACATTGTAAAAATAAAAGACACTCCAATATGAGTGCATTATGACTTATCAAGGGAGAACACTCCGCTGCATGTGTTAGAAAAATCATCTAGCCAAAGGCTGTCACTGCAAGAGTGTGTGTCGGTGCAATTACATACTTACTAGGGTTTGTTGCACCCCATCGCTACTGCCCAGGAACAAGGGTATAGTAATGCAATGACATCTCTCAGTCGCATAAAAAGAAAGAAAAAGAAAAAATATATATATTGCTATTTTACAATAAATGTTGTATTGATTAAGAAGGGTTAAGATTCAAAGCATGATGCTAACATTAGTGAAGTTACAGTCTTAATTATTCATGCCTATAAATTGTCGGCACATTATTCTATCTTATGAATGCAATTTATACATTAGATTCCACAAAATTTAAGTTGCTAGAATAGAAATTGCGGTGACAAGTTTTGTTTGTGACTTTGTTAACTTTTGTTTACTAGAGGACAAGTAAAAACTCAAGTTTAGGGGTGTGATGGTATTACAAATGACATATATTTTCTCCCTAAATTAGTGTTTTAATTGTCTCTTTTATATCTTATTTTGCATGCATCATAAGCATATCATACTTAATTTTTATATTTTCTAACTCATTGCTAGTTGGTTTAAATTCTTGTTATTTTTACCTCTTTTTGTACTAATGTCACCGTAATCAGTCGATATATTGCACCTTAGAATTGTCAGCGCAAGAACTCATCTCAGAAGATCAATGCTGGAAGAAGAAGGCAGGCACAAGTATAGCTTGGAATTGTGACCAGAGATGTCGACGCCTTGAAAGCTTTACTTTGTTTGAGTGAATTCAAGCCACAAGCACATCTGGAAGCACCAGCGCAGGAATTTCACACGTTGCCGCCACAATTAAAGATTTTAGATCGCAACCAGAGATGTGGCGACAATCTGTAGAGTTTTAAAGATCACACCAGATTTACGTAAGTGCATAGCTGGAATTTAACTAACTGTGAAAGCTGTAATTAGATCTAGATCTGAGAAGAGATATCCAGAAATGCGACGACATTCTACTGACAAATTGTCAGTGCAATTTATAAATTGCACCGACATTCTGCAATAGTCCAGTAGACAAATCAGATCTGCATAGTTTCAATAACAAACTTTTACAACTGTACAAAGTTGTTGGATTTAAGAATGAAAAAAATCTACAATTTCTTGAGCTTATAAATAGAGGAAAGAAGAAGGAGATAGATATTAAGGAGTGAAGAATTTAAATCCAAAAATCTCTCAAATCTTCAAGCAAGCTACCATGGAAGCTTGACATCGGAGGAGGGTGAGCTGATAGAGCAAGTGTGCAGCGACTTCTGACGAGGAGTGCTTAATGCCGAGGAAGAGGAACAACTAGGGAGTAGGCCTAGTAGTCCAGAGATAGTAAGCTTCGTTGTACACTTTAATTCTTCTTAAAAGATGATGGATTCTATTGATATTAAATGAATACGAGAGTATCTTTTGATGTTAGATCATTTTGATTTTTACTTTACACTACTTATGCGTTTATTCTTGGATCTATCCGCTCTAAACATGAGAGTGAAATTGTAGTACGCCAACATCGAGAGATACGGTGATAGGTTATGTTAACAAGTTGGTTAGGCGGGAGCTACTCGAGATTGAGATAAAAATCAATTACTTGTTCTTGGATACACATCGTTACTCGCACCGAGAGGTGGAATAATTGTATTTGAGTCGAGATTAAGTAGGGAGCTATTGTTGGAAAGAACTCAACGGGACTTCATTGCAGTGACATTCCATCTATATTTACCTTGTCGGCGCATCCAGCGTTGCTACTTAGCGAAGTCAGTGATTCATTTAAATACTCAACACTTCAACAACACTTTGATTTACTTTCAGTTGCTCTGACAATTAACCTTAATTGTGTTGACATTCCTGATTATTTTAGTATGCAGATCTGACTTATTGCATTGACATCCTTACTCACAATTACTTTAATTTCAGTATTAGTTGCTCCGACATCTGAACATCAAGAACCCATTCCTTGTGGGATCTATATCCGATAGAATTGTCTATCAACTATACTTGCATCGATGTGTGTACACTTGCACAATCATCGTGTCGTAAAAACACCGATCATGCTTCCAACGCTCGGATGGAAGAAAAATTTCCTTATGCAATTGCTTCCATTCTAGTAATATGCTCACGCATCAAAGCTTCAAGAGTAGCCAAAGGATCTGCTCTTGATTGAGAATAATGTTGTTGTTGATGATGCTGTCCTTGCATATTTGGTAGCACAGTTTGTTGTGGTTGCATTCAAACTTGTGACTACATCTGGTTTTATGATCGCTTCTGGTCAGGTTGTGCATACGCTTGTGGATGAGTATAATTCTGCTGCTGTTGACTGTAACTCTCTTGTCTAAAATTACCTTGATTTGAGGAATTTTCATATCTGTATGTGGATGCATTCTGACTCCCCAAAGGTTGTTGAGCTCTTCCTGAACTATTGTATGAGTTATCATAGGAATTTCCACAGATGTTAACATAAAATAAATTTTCAGCAAACTGTGAGCAATCCTCATAACTATGGTTGTCGTCACAAATTTCACAGGAAAATGTCGGGACATCCATCTATTGAGCTACTTGAATAGGGGCAACATCACTTGTTCCCTTCATGTTTTTTATCATATTTGCCAATGAGGATACCTATGCACTTAAAGCTGAAATGGCATCTAATTCCATAACTCCGAGATTTGTTTTTACCTGAGCAGCACGAGAGATCGGGTATTGATAATCATTTTGCATAATCCTCTCTAATATTCGAGCAACTTTAGTGTAAGTGCAATCCAACAAAGGACCATTAGCAGATGCATCGACAAGATTTCTTGTCTGCGCATTTAGTCCATTGTAGAATATCTCAATTTGTGTTTCTTGTTGAATTTCGTGCATGGGGCAACATCTCAGCAGAGTTTTGTAACGTTCCCATGTAGTGAGTAAATTTTCATCATCCAGTTGATGACATGCCGTGATATCATTCCACAATCTAGTATTCATTTTAAGTGGATTGAATCGTAAAACAACTGTGTTGCTAACGCATTGCATGAAGTAATAGATCCAGTTGGTAAACCAAGGAACCATGTTCGTGCCCTTCCTTACAAAGAGTAAGGGAACAACTGCATCTTTATGGCGTCATCAGGAACACCGTGTTGACTAAAAGAAGCACATATAAGCAGAAAAGATTTAAGATGCTTCCTCGCATCTTCGTGAGGTAAACCTGCATATTGACCAATCGAGTTAAGCATTTGAACATCACCGGTTTTAATTCAAAATTACCAACTTGTATTGTTGGTCTAACAACCCTTGGTTGTAGATCATCAAGCATAAGAACAACGTAGACTCTAATTGTCCTGTCAGGAATTGCTCTCTTTATGGTGGCAGCGGTATAGTATTGACTACTTGTGGCTGCACTAGAGGAATAACATTTGTGGCAACAATGGTGGTAGATCATTGTTATTTCCAGCCATTTTTCTTTTCTCTTGTCTTCTCCTCCGAATTGTCCTTTCAAGTTCTGGATCAAAACTAATAATGTTGTTAGGATTTCTCCTTGTTGACATATACACCTAATAAGAAAATTGAAAAGAATTAATCAAAAGATCGTAATCAATAAAAGTTAGAAAAGAAACAAATAATTTCGACCAAAAAATAAACATCAAACAAACGCCATCCCCAGCAACGGCGCCAAAACTTGATCGCACTATGAATTTCATAGCAATTGTGCAAGTGAACACTTGTCGATGCAAGTATAGTTGATAGGTGTAAAACTATCAGATATCGATCCCACAGAAATGGTTGTTTATGTTTAAATTTTTTGAAGCAATCTGAGTTAAAATGATAAGAAATGTTAATAATAATGTCAACGCAAATTGGTTAAAACTACACTAGTTCAGAGTAAAAATTATCAGTGCAAATTTAATACAAAGTGTCAGTGCAACTATAATATAAAATGAATTGATTGTTGAGATGTTGTAATGTTGTAATGTAAACTCAGAAATATAAAGGAAATAGATCAAGTGTAAAGAAGTTGAGAGGATCACTGACTTCACAAGTCACAATGCTAAATGTAACTACAAGGTAACTTATAGATGAATTTGTCGCCGCAATTAGGTTCCATTGAGATCGTACTAATATCAACTCTTGATTTAGCAAAGACCTAAGTACCCACAACTACCACACCTTCTAGTGCTGATAATGTTGAGCACTTAAGAACAAGTGACCAGAATTCCTCTTAATCTCAAGCAACTTCCACTGTCTTACTTGTTAATCTAACTTGTCACCGCACCTTCCAGTGATTATGACTGCAGTCACACTTCCGTGGTCAAAACATTTAAATCCAAAGATAAACAAATGAGAAGAATTGAATAGAACTCAAAGCAAATCTAATATTGAAAGATACTTCCGTATTCAAACAATTATCAATAGTATTCATCAACAATTTAAGAGGGACAAACAAAGGAATCGAAGCATCTTATTCCTAGTCTACTAGAATTCTCCCTTAACAGCTCCTCTTGTGTCATACCAAGCACTTCTCGTCAAAAGCTGTTGCGTCCTTATGGCATCAGATCACCTTCCTCCAAGATTCAAGCTTCCATGGCAACTATCGTCGAGAATGAATAAGAGAAATTTTAGAGTTGAAATCTTCACACCTTGATGATCCATCTTCTCTTTCATCCTTCTATTTAGAATCACCTACCATTCCAGATCTTTCTTCCTCTTCAGATCTAACTCCTGGATGCAGCTGTAAAAGTTGTTATTGCTAGCTATACACTCACGTAGATCTGATGTGTTCATTGAGCAGTTGCAGATTGTCGCGACATTCCTGGCCGTAAATTATGGTTTTGCAAAATGCTGCAACAATTTGTCATTCTCTTGTATTGGTGCTTCTGGATATTTTAGTAGCGTTAAATTCCTGATAGAGATGTGGAAGCATTCATGTGACGACATATTTGGCCATAATTCTGGATCAACTTCTGACCGCAACTTTGAATGCTTTCCTACTCTGATCTTCCTATGTGGATTTCTGCGCTGACAACTTTGGACGCAAAACTAGTACTAAATACAATGACATTAGTAGCACAATAGAGATAAAATAAAAAAAAATAAAATCTAACAACATGAGTTAGAAAATATAAATACTAAATATGAAATGTTAATAATGCATGCTAAATATGATACAAAAGGAACAATTTATACATTAATTTAAGGAGAAATTGAGTGTTATCTCTAATGCTATCAATCCTATTCCTAGTTTACTTGAATCACTCTCTTACACTCCTATTGGTTTACACTTAGGATGCTCCTCGTTAGGAGCAGGACTACCTTCTCGTCAATGTTAGATTGCCCTCAGGAATTTAAGCTGCCATGGATGCAAGCTTGAAAAAATGTTGAAGAAGAAATTTAATCTGCTGAAAAGCCAAGAAGAATCCCCTTTTCTCTTTCCTTCTCTTCAGTATTTAATAACAACCTCACAATATAGGTGTCCTACCTTCCAGATCTAGCACTCTTTAGCTGTACAAGTTAGTTATACCAGCTGTACAGCTCTCACATTTTTTGTGTGATAACCAAACAGCTGACAGGTGCTGTGATAGTTAGTTCTAGGCGTAATTCTGGATCCTCTTATGCAGTAACAACTCTGGACAACTTCATGCATTAATACTTCTAGACAAGTTCCTGCAATGACATTTCTAGGCGCAATACTAAGTAAACTAATGCATCAACATCAGTAGTAAAAACATGATAAATTTAAAGGAAATTAGTTTGAACTTCATTAAGTTAGAAAATACAATAACTAAATTAAAAATACTAAAAATGTATGCTAAAGATGACCAAATGGGAACAAATTATACAATAAGTAGGGAGAAATCAATGGTTCTTTCTAATGCTATCAAAGGCTCACAAGTGTATGAAAGAAAGATATGATAATTTAAGCTCTTGGATGTTTAATTGAAGATATTTTCTTGTAGTCGTTGTAGGTCCTAGGAAGATGGTATTTAAGCCCCCAATTTGATTTCTAACCATTGTGGTTGTTGGTGTCATAATTATAGCCGTTGGAGATGAAAAACCAGAGTATTTATGTCACCTGCTGATCTGTCGGTTTCATACCAAGCAAATTGAACTATTTGTCGCACTTGATGAGCTTGAAATCAAATATTTTCGTAATATTTTCATAATATTTAGTTAGATTTCTTATTTGAATAAATTGTGTAACCTAAGTGTTAAAGTGATGATGTATTTGTCTTTAAGGCCAAATGAAGCCTAAAGGATTGCTAACATACTTAGTGAGTGTGTAGGAGACCATAAAGAAGTGAACTAAAAGGAAACTGATCACTTCGTCACGGCATAGGCTGAGCTACGTCACAACTAAGGGACCAGACTTAACGAACTTGATATTTGACTTATTTGTCGCAACACATAAGAGGCTTGTCATGACAAATCTTGTAAAACGACGCTTCAAGAAGAGACTGATGCCTATGTTGCGAAAATTGATTGTTGTTTTATAAGGGGTTTTGCATTTTAGATCAGCTGTTTGGGAAAAGAATGGCATCAATCAAACACTAGGCCTGACAACCCTAAAAAGTCATCTAGGTGGGAATGAACCCAAAATTGGTAATGCCCATCCGTGAACACCTTTTCCCCAAACCGGTTTAGATTGTGACATCTAGCGATAAGTAATCTCTATCGACTCACTAAATCGGTAGAAGATCAAGAGATCCAACTGGGGTAGTGACTAGTTGATTGGAGGAAAATCCCCAAAACCCAACAATTAAGGAAATCATACGGAAATGACCTAATCTCCCCAAAGACGTCTATAAGAATTTCTACAACTCACATTCACTTTATTTTATTTTATTTTAATCTCTTTATTTTCATCTTTAACAAACTCTTTTATTTCCCCTCGTACTATAAACCTTAAAACGAGTACTAATTAATTTTATTCTTTGCAGGAATTTCATTTACTATCACCTCAAGCCTCCTTTGGGTACAATCCTCAGAATACTTCCAAGTGTTTTGTTGTAAACACACTATATTTACAAACCTAACCCGTATACTTGCGGAAGCTGAAATCTACACCGAATGGGAGTATGTTTGAGAGTGATCAAGTTGTTGGTGCCGTTGTCTGGGAGGTAACACTTTTGTAAATCATATTCTTTCATTGCTAATAAAATAATTAGAAAAATTTTAGGTTATAAATACGAGTTTTTATTTTTATTTTATTTTTCGTATTTTTTATTTCTTATTTATTTATTTTTGGTTTATGAATCGAAGTAAAGGAAACTTGGTCAAGCCTATTGCTAACCCTAAATCACTAATTTGACTCCGTCACAGAAACCCACAGGTTATGCAAAACCCACCACCAAAGGAGATAGAAGAACAAGTCAATCCAATAGAAGATCCTATGGCCAACTTTGAAAACATCAATATACCTCCACAACTCCCTACGTACGAGCCAATGGCAAAGGAACAGAGAACTATAAGGGAGTACTCTTTACCTACTATAGATCTAACTCAAGGGAGTATTGCTAGACCAACCATCGGGAATAATAATTTTGAAATAAAATCGGCCATGATACACTAGATCCAAAATAATTTACAATTTAGAGGAACTATGTTTGAGGATCCTAATTTACATGTGAAATGGTTTTTACAGTTGTACGATACTTTTAGGCTTAATATCATTTTTGATGATGCCATTCATTTAAGATTATTTCCCTTTTCACTAACTGATAATTCTTTTTCATGGTTAGATGCACAAGCACCTGGATCTATCACAACATGGGATGAACTGGTAGGGAAATTTTTGCAAAAGTTTTTCCCTATGGGAAAAGCTATCCAACTAAGGTGAGAACTGTCAACCTTCCGGTAATTCTTGGGTGAAGGATTCCACAAAACATGGGATCTATTTAAGATGCTAGCATGCAAATGCCCGAATCATGGTATGCCGGAATGGATGCAATTGCAGAATTTTTATAATAGGTTGGATGCATCCGGTAGATCTACCATAGATGGTGCAGCAGGAGGAGCTCTAATGAAGTGAACATATAATGATGTTTACGAGCTTATAGAAAACATTGCAACAAATTCATGTCAGTGCCCTACTGAGAGGTTCACTTATGCACAGAAGCCCGATTCGGTAAAAATGATAACTGAAGATGATAAATACCAACAATTGTTAGAGAGACTGAACCGAACCAAGTTTGCCTTTTTATCACTATCTCATGAATTCAAAGGAGGCCAATTATGTAAATTCTCTAAATTCCTATTCAAATACTTACAATCTAGGATAGAAGGATTACCCTAATTTCAGGTGGGGAGGAAACCAAAAGGGAAATAGTAACAAAACCTCAATGAGAAACCCTAGCTATCAACCCTCATTCCTATAGAGACAATCAAAAAAAGCAATGCAAGGCGACCATGTTGCATGTGGTCAACGAATGGACAAAACTAAAGAGGACATGCACTCCATGAGGGCGGATATAAAACAAGTACAGTTTGATTGTGCTAATACCGCCAGATCAATGGGAAAACTAGAGGAAAGAATGGATCATTTGATAAGCATATGAGCGACATATTGAGACAAATTGGTTCAAGAATCCCTAGTAATACAAAAAATAATCCCCGAAGAGAAGGTAAAGAGCAGGTGAAAGTAATCGAGTTAAGATCGAGAAAAGTACTGAGTAGCCCAGAACCACCTAAGAATGAAGAAGAACCTCATAAACCAAATGAGGTCATAAACATCCCGTTCGACAATGACACTGAAGTCATCAAACCCACGGAGATAGTCACAAAAGAGGCATTAGAAACGAAAGAAGATTTTTCCTAAAGGAAAGAGTACCTCAATTCCATTCCCAAAAAGGTTGGAGGAAAAGAAATGATAAGATGAAGATGACTTTGTAAGTTTTCTCAACCTTTTTAAATCTCTTAATATTAATCTCCCTTTGATTGAATTTATAGAGAAAGTACCAAAGTACGCCAAGTTCTTAAAATAAATTATGTCAAAGCGGCAGAAAATAAAGGTAAGCAAGCAAGTGGAGGTCAATGCATCTTGCAGTACTATTATCTATAAGGTAATTCCTCAAAAGCTGAAGGATCCTGGCAGTTTCACTATTCCTATTACAATTGGAAATCTTCAGTTTAACAAGGCGCTATGTGATCTTAGTGTAAGCATAAACCTAATGCCTTTGTTAGTATTCGAAAAACATGGGAGTAGTGATCTTAAGAATAACCAACTTACATTACAACTGGCAGATCGGTCATCTGTAAGTCCGAGGGAAATTTTAGAAGATGTCTTAGTCCAACTAAGAAGTTACATTATCCCTACGGACTTTGTTGTTTTAGATTTTGAGGATGACAGGGATATCCCCATTTTGCTAGGAAGACCATTCTTAGCCACTTCACGATCCACCATCGACCTCAATAATAATGAGCTCACTATGAGGATAAATGGAGAGGTGGAAATATTCAAATGTGAGGATAAAAGCGATGAAACTAGAGAGCACAATGAAAGATGTCATCTGCTCGAACTAAATGAGGGAGAAAAGCACAATCGTATCACATTCATGAATAAGGAAAGAATCAATCAGTTCAAAGAGAGGGATCGATTGAAGGAATTGGAAAGAGCACATGAGAAGTGGACAAAAGGTGACCAAAATTGGATCTAATCGGCAAGGGTAAGCATATCGGATGAGTTTGGTAGTAAGACTTAAAGGTAAAATAGGTGGTACTAATTTCTGTATAATAATGTATCTTATTGTAAAATGTTTTTCTTTTAGTTTTTAATAGAAAATAGGGGTTTGTTGCAACATACTATGAGATATGTCGCAACAAAAATGACAGAGCACAGAAAAAGCAAGTTTGAAGTCGATGTCGCGACATGGGAATCACTCCGTCGTGACAAAGTAGACAGAGTCAACAAAAACAGGGCTGAGAAGATTGTTGCGACAAGGCACTCCATTATGTCGTGACCAAGAGACACTGAAGGGAATGTAGCAAAAAAAACTATCTATGTCTCGACATCGGCTACAAATTTTTTACGGAATGACCATGCCTAGTTCGCAACCTGACGGATTAAGACTTATTTTTTCCAAGTTTTTATTCTTTGAAACCTTAGATATTAACTATTATATATATCTAAGAATTATTCCAACGCATTCTATCTTATTTCAGTGAATCAAAAACCTAAAAATCCTTTCCTTTCTCTAGTTTTTCTGTTTACTTTTCATGTTTTGAAACAAGTGGGGAAAGCACAACCATCTAGGTTTAAAGTTCTTATTTCTACATCTTTATCATTTAGAATGTCTTCTAGAAAGGTTAGACGTACGGTAGAATCGGAACCATCATTGGATACAACTCCTTCAATTTTTTTATACCGGAAGGTAGAAAAATATTTCAATGAGCTCTAAGGAAAAACCTTCATTCAGGAAAGGGGTTTCGATCCATTGATGGTTTTATGCAAAGAAGTTTGGCCTTTAGTTAGGTACCATAGGTTTGAGCGCTTTTGGACAATTCTTACAGAACCTACCGTTATCCCTATAGTTCAAGAATTTTATTCTGCTCTTAAAGATCACATCTTTAAGACTAGGGATGAACTCAATTGGGAAACCTCAGTAATTAGGGAATTATTGTTAAGGTAAACCCCAAAATAATTTATAATTTCTTTAATACTCCCTATTACGAACAAGATTTCTTAGATCAAATTGATTTAGAGTCCTTTAGTGATATCGATATGCATGAGGTAATCACCTATCTAACCAAAGGAAGGGGAGAATGGAAATTTAGGCCAGGCACTAGCATCCATCTTTTAATCAAGCTATCATGTTTCTCGAAGCTAAGATGTGGATCCAATTTATTTGCACTCTCATGATTCCTGCTTTAAATGTTTCTAATATTAATGCTTTTCGAGCAGTATTGTTATTTGCAATTTTACAGAAAAAGCAGGTTTGTATAGGGAAATGGATCAACAAAGACATGAGCTATTGTGTAGGAACCTAGAAGGTGGGGATTTTCTTTCCTCACCTAACCACAGCCTTATGCAGAAGGCCAGGAGTGCCCATGACATCCATCGATCAAACCTTGAAGCCATCAAAAAGTATCATCGGTGATACACTCTTCCAACAATATGGAGAACTTTGTGCTAAACAAATAAGAGAAGGGAAGACCAAGTGATGTGCGAAATTTTTAATTTTTAAGCATGAAACTTTTAGGTTCTATAGGTTATATTAAATTATAGATAGAAAGATATTATTAATACCAAGTGATGTGCGATATATGAGGAAACAAGCATGCTAGTATATATGATAGATAATAATTTTGAAATTATGTGATGAAATTAATATTTGTGCATATCAAGGAGTTTAGGGATGACCTAAGGCATTTTTTGACACAACTAAAGCTAAATATATATATTTATGCACATCAAGATATTAATATTTGTGCATACCAGTTGTATTTCCATTTCACACAATTCCCCCCAAACTTAAAGTGTGCATTGTCCCCAATGCATTGACATTAATATATATATATATATATGCAAATGCAGAGACAATGTACATACAACGACAATAAAAATGCAATGACATTAATAATGCAAGGACAATTATACTATAGCTACATGATATACATGAAAACTAAACTAAGTGCTAAAAAATAAAAACTAACTCAGTGTGCTGCAGCCGAAGATGTGGCTACATTGGTCTTCTTCTTCTTGCGCTTCTGTTCCTCCTTGCATTGTTTCTTGTCTTTGGTGCACTTCCTCCTTCATTCCTTTGGTTTGCTTGGTCTTGTGGATTGCTCCTCAATAGCAGGCATCACAGTCTCTACCTGACTCGCTTCAGGTGCCAGCAAATCATCAGATGATGCATCCACAAGTTCAAGTGCGGTGACAAATTCCTCAGCCGAATTTGTCACGACATTAGGTCCTTCTCTTCTTTCTTCTTTTACTTTTTATTTGAGCTTCGCATGATCTGTGGACTGCTCCTCAGTTTCTATCTCTACTCTAGCATCATCAGCTGCTTCATTCATTGATCCAGTATAGACCACTATCGCTTAAAGGTTTTCATCAACAACTTCTGCCTAACTCACTCCATTTTACGCCAAGCCTTCAGTTATTGCACTCACAACTTCAGGTGCAAGGACAAATTTCTCAGCTAAATTTTCCTTGACATCTATTTTTCATCTTTTTCTTCCTCCACATGAACTTCATCCGTTTTCAGCATTAAGTCAGTAGGTGCAGTACAGCTGTACAAAATTACGTTGACAATGGAATCCTAATGCGTCGACAATAGTGTTTACTTATTTCTCAATTGGTGCAGACATAATATGTGTTTCATCTTCTTCAATTGCTTCGTACTCTTCTATTCTTCACACAGTCCCAAAAAATTACCACTCTTTCTTGCGTTTTTTCCAATTCTATAACTTCTTAATTATGGATATAGGCATCAAAATTATGCTTTCATTGAAATCACATAATGCCTTTCCAATATACCAATCACCAATGGAATAGGGTATTGAGAAGCTCTTGGGATCCTTAAATTCTTGGAGTAATTTAATTGTCATGATAGTGCACCCTTCAGTAAGTGCGATTGCTTTGACATCTCCCAATGTGTCTTCAAGTTTTTGAGGATGTTTTCCTGTAGCATTTATGGTGACAAAGTGATCTAATTCTGTCCCCGTAATCTTTTCAGATTACGCTGACATCTTTCCATTATTGAGATTTAAATTATCTTTTTTTGCTGTAGCATCTCTAACAACTTCATTTAGTTGAGTTCCACTTCTAGGAATGATTTCCTCATCATGCACTTGCCCTTGTGATATCGAATTCTCAATATCAACCGACAAAGTTTCTTGTGGTAGCAAATTTATTGCGACCACAATCTGGCCAAATTGATATTCTAGAGCTCGTATGGATTAAGCTTGATTCTGAAGCACAACATCAATCTTGGCAATATATTGTATCAGCAAATTTTTAATTGATGAAAACTCTGATTCTTCGTCTTGCTGAATATTTTCCTTGACAAAGGTTGATCATAATTAGGCAATGTCCACTTGGATCTAACATCATTGTCTATACTTCCAAGGTCTTGATTGTTCCAATAAAATTTGGATGTTGCTCCGACCCTAGCGTGTAAGTGTTGGAATATGGATTTTCATTTCGATAGAAATTCCCCATGTGGTAGACATTTGCTAGATTTGATGGACATTCTTCAAACTCAAGGTTGCCCCAACAGTAATTACAAATTGTCACTGCAAATTTCCATTTTGTAACTGCTGTAGCATTATGTATATTAGTCAAAGAAGATACCTGGGCTGTTATGACATCAAGCTCCATTTCTACAGCATCACTCATGTCATTCCAAAATCTTGAGGTTCTATATACCTCGTTCCTAGCCATATTTCACTAAAAAAATGTAAAAGTAAACAACAAAAGGAAACAAGTTAGTGACAAATAAAATTTAGATAATAAAGAATAAATGCAATGACAAAAATAAACATCAAACAAACATCATTCCCCAGTAACGAAATTAGAACTTTATCAGCCTATAACGTCACAACAGTTGTGCAAGCGAACACACGTCGAAGCAAGTATAGTTGATAGAATAATTCTATCAGATATCAATCCCATAGGGAATGGGTTCTTGATGTCTATATGTCGAGGCAGTTAAAACTATGATTAAAGATAATGTGAGTAAAGATGTTAGTGCAATTAAGTCAATCTGCACACTAAAATAGTTAGTATTGTTAATGCAAACAAGGTTAATTGTCAAAGCAACTGAAAGTAAATTAAAGTGTTGTTGAAATGTTAAGAATTTAAATGCAGAAAAGTAAAAGTGTGATCAAGTCTGAAGATCTGGAGTGGATCACTGATTTTACTAAGTCGCAACTCAAGATGTGTGGACAAGGGTTTGAATAGATTAACTATCGCAGCAATCGAGTTCCAATGAAATCTTACCAATAACAATTCTCCATTTAGTTAAGACTCAAGCACCCTCTATTACCCTACCTCTCAGTGTGAACAACATTGTGCACTCAAGAACAAGTGATCAGAATCTCTTCTAATCCCAAGCAACTCTCGCTATCTTGCTTGTTAACCTAACTTGTCACCGTATCTCTTGATGTCGGTAGACTACAAAGGCACTCTCATGTTTGATGCAATTAGATCCAAGAATAAACAGATGAAAATAATTAAATAAGAATCAAAGTAATTCTAATAATGAAAGATACTCTCGTATTCATTCAAATGTCAATAATAGTTTATCATCATAAGAAGAGAGGAGTTAACAAATACATCGTAGCATACTATCTCTAGGCTACTCGGATTATCCCCTAACTGTTCCACTTGCACAGCATCAAGCACTCCTTGTCAGGAGTTGTTGCTCGTCGGCTCTGTCAACCCACCGTTCTCCAACTTAAAATCTCCAAACACACAAAGTATTTGCAAATTTAGTTCCTTCCACTCTTAATATCTCTCTCCTTCTTCTTTCCTCTATTTATACGCTCAAGAAATTACAGATTTCCTCCATTCTCAGATCAAACTACTTTGTACAGCTGTAAAAGTTTGTTATTGACAGCTACGTAGATCTGATTTGTTTACTGGACTGTTGCAGAATGTCTGTGCAAATTATGATTTTAATTTGAGGCTATAATTTCTTAGTAGAATGTCGTCGCATTTCTAGACCAACTTGTGGCCGCAACTCTGAATGCTTTCTTACTCTGATCTTCTAAGGTGGATCTCTGCGCTAATAACCTTAGACGCAAAATTGATACTGAATACAGCAACATTCCTGGGTGCAATTGAAGAATACTTATGCAACGACAGTCTTGGGCATATTCCGGAAATAATAATGCGACGACGACTTTGGGTCCAATCTGGAAGTGCTCATGCGGCGACACTTTTGGGTGCAAATTTGGATCATATTTTGTTCTGACAATTTCGGACATCTTCATGCCTTGATCCTTCAGGACAAGTTCCTGGAGTGACATCTTTGGATGCAATACTAAACAACTAATTGTGGCGACATTAGTAGTAAAAACATTATAAAATTAAGGAAAATTAAACCAAGCATCATTGAGTTAGAAAATGCAATTACTAAATATAAAATGCTAAAAATGCATGCTAAATATGATAAAAAAGAACAACTAATACACAAATTTAGGGAGAAAATCAGTGTCATTTCTAATGCTATCACACCCTCAAACTTGAGTTTTTACTTGTCCACAAGTAAACAAAAGTTAGCAAAGGCACAATCAAAACATGTCACCACAATTTCCATTCTAGCAACTTAAATTCTGTGGAATCTAATGTATAAATTGCATTCATAAGATAGAATAATGCGTCGTCAATTTATAGACATGAATAATTAAGACTGCAACTTCACTAATGTTAGCATCATGCTTTGAATCTTAACTTTTATTAACCAATACAGCATTTATTGAAAGATAGCATTATAAATATTTTTTTCTTTTCTCTTTTTCTTTTCTTTTTCTTTCTTTTTATGTGACTGAGAGATGTCATTGCATTACTATACCCTTACTCTTGGGCAGTAACGATGGGGTCCAACAAACCCCTAGGAAGTACGTAATTGCGCTGACACACACTCTTGTAGTGATAGCCTTTGGCTAGATGATTTTTCTAACACATGTAGCAGAGTGTTCTCCCTTGATAAGTCACAATGCTCTCACATTGGAGGTCTTTTTATTAATATATGTCGCTGCAATTGGAAAGTTAATTCAAGATTCAAAGATTGATACTACCCATTCATTACTAATGCAATCCCATCATTCAACCAAAAATAGGACTCAATATTCATCCACATTCATCCAATTCACGCATCAGCATTCCAAACAATTCAATATTTAAGCATAAAAAAAAAATTGTGATCACATTTTTCTTGTAACTTTGCATACTTTCATTGAACTTAAGAAACTAGTAAATTCTCAAAAATGTGGGTGCAATTGCATTTCTATTTCACACAAATTCCCCCCAAACTTAAAGTGTGCATTGTCTCTAATGCATTGACATTAATAAATATATATATGGAAATGCAATGACAACGTAAATACAGCGACAATAAAAATGCAATGACATTAATAATGCAGGGACAATTATACTACAACTACATGATATGCATGAAAACTAAACTAAGTGCTAAAAAATAAAAACTAACTCAGTGTGCTGCAGCCGAAGATGTGGCTGGATTGGTCTTCTTCTTCTTGTGCTTCCATTCCTCCTTGCGTTGTTTCTTGTCTTTGGTGCATTTCCTCCTTCGTTTCTTTTGGCTTGCCTGGTCTTATGGATTGCTCCTCAACAGCACGCATCACAGCCTCCGCCTGACTCGCTTCAGGTGGCGCCAAAGCATCAGATGATGCATCCACAAGTTCAAGTACGATGACAAATTCCTCAGTCGAATTTGTCACGACATCAGGTCCTTCTCTTCTTTTTTCTTTTACTTTTGTTTGAGCTTCGCATGATCTATGGACTGCTCCTTAGTTTCTATCTATGCTCTCGCATCATCAGTTGCTTCATTCATTGATCCAGTATAGACCACTATCGCCCAAAAGTTTTCATCAGTAGCCTCCGCCTAACACACTCCATCTTGCACCAACCTTCAGTTATTGTACCCACAACTTCAGGTGCAAGGACAAATTTCTCAGCTAAATTTGCCTTGACATCTATTTTTTCATCTTTTTCTTCCTCTAAATGAACTTCATCCGTTTTCAGCATTAAGTTAGTAGGTGAAATACAGTAGTACAAAATTGCATTGACAATGGAATCCTAATGCGCCGACAATAGTGTTTACTTATTCCTCAATTGGTGCAGACACAATATGTGTTTCTTCATCTTCAAGTGCTTCATACTCTTTTATTCTCCACACGGTCCCTAAAAATTTTCACTCTTTCCTGCATTTTTCCAATTCCGTGACTTCTTAATTACGGATATAGGCATCAAAACTATGCTTTCATTGAAATCACATAATGTCTTTCCAATATACCAATCACCAATGGAATAGGGTATTGAGAAGCTTTTGGGATCCTTAAATTCTTGGAGCAATTTAATTGTCATGATAGTGCGCCCTTCAATAAGTGCGATTGCTTCGACATCTCCCAATCTTCTCTTCTTTGACAATGTGTCTTCAAGTTTCTAAGGCTGTTTTACTGTAGCATTTCTGGCGACAAAGTGATCTCATTCTGTCGCCGTAATATTTTGTTTAACCTCTTCAGCTATAGTTTGCTTTTCAGATTGCGCTGACATCTTTCCATTGTTGAGATTTGAATTATCTTCTTTTGCTATAGCATCTCTAACAACTTCATTTAGTTGAGTTTCACTGCTTGGAAAGATTTCCTCATCATGCTCTTGCCCTTGTGATATCGAATTCTCAATATTAACCGACAAAGTTTCTTGTGGCTGCAAATTTATTACGCCCACAATCTGGCCAAATTGATATTCTAGAGCTAGTATGGATTCAACTTAAGTCTGAAGCACAACATCAGTCTTGGCAATATATTGTCTCAGCAAATTTTCAATTGATTAAAACTATGACGCTTCGTCTTGCTGGATATTTTGCCTTGAAAAAGGTTGATCATAATTCGACAATGTCTACTCGCATCTAACATCATTGCCTATACTTCCAAGGTTTTGATTGTTCCAACAAAAATTTGGATGTTGCTCCCACCCTAGCATGTAAGTGTGGAATATGGATTTTCATTTCGATAGAAATTTCCCATGTGGTACACATTTCCTGGATTTGATGGGCATTCTTCAAACTCATGGTTGCCCCTACAGTAATTACAAATTGTCACTGCAAATTTCCATTCTACAATTGCTGTAGCATTCTTTATAGTAGTCAAAGAAGATACCTGGGCTGTTATGACATCAAGCTCTATTTCTACAGCATCACTCATGTCATTCCAAAATCTTGAGGTTCTATATACCTTATTCCTAGTCATATTTCACTAAAAAAATGAAAAAAGAAACAACAAAAGGAAACAAGTTAGTGACAAATAAAATTTAGATACTATAGAATAAATGCAATGAAAAAAATAAACATCAAACAACCACCATTCCCTGACAACGACGCCAAACTTGATCAGCCTGTAACGTCATAGCAGTTGTGCAAGCGGACACATGTTGAAGCAAGTATAGTTGATAGAATAATTCTATCAGATACCGATCCCATAGGGAATGGGTTCTTGATGTTTATATGTCGAGGAAATTAAAACTATGATTAAAGATAATGTGAGTAAAGATGTTAGTGCAATTATGTCAATCTGCACACTAAAATAGTTAGCATTGTCAATACAAACAAGGTTAATTGTCAAGAAACTGAAAGTAAATCAAAGTGTTGTCGAAATGTTGAGAATTTAAATGCAGAAAAGTAAAAGATAAACTGTCGCAACAATCGAGTTCTAATGAAATCTTACCAATAACAATTCTCAGTTTAGTTAAGACTCAAGCACCTTTAATTACCCCACCTCTCGGTGCGAACAACATTGTGCACTCAAGAACAAGTGATCAAAATCTCTTCTAATCCCAAGCAACTCACGCTGTCTTGCTTGTTAACCTAACTTGTCTCCGCATCTCTCGATGTCGGTAGACTACAAAGGCACTCTCGTGTTTGATGCAATTAGATCCAAGAATAAACAGATCAAAAGAATTAAATAAGAATCAAAGTAATTCTAACAATGAAAGATACTCTCGTATTCATTCAAATATCAATAATAGTTTATCATCATAAAAAGAGAGGAGTTAACGAATACATCAGAGCATACTATCTCTACGCTACTCAGATTATCCCCTAACTGCTCCACTTGCATAGCATCAAGTACTCCTCATCAGGAGTTGTTGTTTATCAGCTCTATCAGCTCACCATTCTCCAGCTTAAAATCTCTAAAAACATAAAGTATTTGCAAATTTAATTCCTTCAACTCTTGATATCTCTCTCCTTCTTCTTTCCTCTATTTATAAGCTCAAGAAATTACAGATTTCCTCCATTCTCAGATCCAACTACTTTGTATAGCTATAAAAAAAATTATTGACAGGTACGCAGATCTGATTTGTTTACTAGACTATTGCAAAATGTCGACGCAAATTATGATTTTAATTTGCGGGGATAATTTGTCAGCTGAATATCACCGCATTTTGGACCAACTTGTGGCTGCAACTCTGAATGCTTTCTTACTTTGATCTTCTAAGGTGAATCTCTGCGCTAACAACCTTAGGCGTAAAATTGATACTGAATACAATGACATTCTTGGGTGCAATTGAAGAATACTTATGCAACGACAGTCTTGGGTGGATTTCGGAAATAATAATGCGGCAACAACTTTGGGTGCAATTGGAAGTGCTCATGCAGCGATAGTTTTGGGCACAAATTTGGATCATATTTTGCTGCGATAATTCCGGACACCTTCATGCATTGATCCTTCAGGACAGGTTCCTGCAATGACACCTTTGGATGCAATACTGAACAATTAATTGTGGTGACATTAGCAGTAAAAACATTATAAAATTAAGGAAAATTAAACCAAACATCACTTATTTAGAAAATGCAATTACCAAATATAAAATGCTAAAAATACATGCTAAATATGATACAAAAGAGACAACTAATACACAAATTTAGGGAGAAAATCAGTGTCATTTCTAATGCTATCATAAACCTCTAAATAGGGCCTTTAGCATTAGGGTTTACACACACTTACTTAGTCTTTAATTTTCAAGTTTTAGTTTATTTGTTTTTGGCTTTTGAAACGAGAATGTAGAAACTCGCGTAAACGATCGAGGAATTTTTCCTAACAAATCGCTCAATACAACTTAGTTTCTTTTTCATTCAATTCTTGATTTATTTGTTTTCCAATATAATGCTATTGATGAAAAGAAAGAAACCATGAGGAACTAATTTCATTTTGAATAATTTGGGAGTCGACGTATGAATAATTGATTATTGTTTTACAGGGGGTTTACCTTTCGAATCAGTTCTTTGGGAAAGGAAGAGCATCAAACAAACATTAGGCTTGACAACCCTAAAAAGTCATCTAGGTGGGAATGAACCCAAAATTGGTATTGCCCATCTGTGAACACCTTTTCCCCAAACTAATTTAGATTGTGACATCTAGCGATAAGTAATCTCTATCGACTCATTGAATGAGCGGAAGATCAAGAGATCTAATAGGGTCAGTGACTAGTTGATTGGAGGAAAATCCTCAAAATCCAACAATTCAGGAAATCATATGGAAACGACCTAATCTCCACAAAGACGTCTATAAGAATTTCTACAACTCACATTCACTTTATTTTGATCTCTTAATTTTCATTTCTTCAACAAACTCTTTTATTTTCCCTCGTACTATAAACCCTAAAATGAGTACTAATTAATTTTATTCTTTGCAGGAATTCTATTTACTATCGCTTCAAGCCTCCTTTGGGTACGATCCTCGAAATACTTCCAAGCGTTCCGTTGTAAACACACTATATTTACAACTTGACCCCCATACTTGTGGAAGCCGAAATCTACACCAAACGGAAGTACATTCGGGAGCGGTCACCTGTTACTTTGAGTATCGATACCATACAAAAGGGTATCGATATTTTTTACAATTAATGCAAAGTCAGTGACCGTTGGTACCTTCTCCAAAAGGTATCGATACTGGATCAATACCTCCTAGGGTTTGTAAAAGATAAAATGCTCTTTTGGCATCTTTTTTAGCAAGGGTATCAATGCTTTTCAGAAATTATCGATACCTATAATTTGGTATCGATATTTTTTTAGTGTTGTCAAAATAGAATGCAAGTTTGGTCTCGATTTTACAAGGGGTATCGATATTTTAAGAATTATCGATACTTAGCCAAAAAGTATCGATACTTTTTAGCCTAGAGCTATTTTGACTTGTTTGAAAAACATTTTTAAGTGTTAAAATGATTTTGACTTAGTTCAAATAATTTTGACATGTTTAAAATCATTTTAAGTTGATTTTAAAATTGTTTCAAACTTTTCTAAGAGTTTAAGATAGGAGTTTAAATTTTACCTTTTAGATTTTAAAATTGATAAATAATTTTGTCAAATTTAACTTATATTCAAAAAAAATTAATTTGTTATATCAAATAAAGCTTAGTTTAACAAGTCCAAATCGAGTCCATTTGTGACACTCCTTACTCGGATTCGGCGATTGGGTCAAGTGAGGGTGCTACACGTACGATGAGCAAATCACTCAATAGTAAATCTAGGATTCAAGATATATATATATGTAACATGCACACCTTTAATTCCATATCAAATCATACCATTTCATGTATAACATTTTCATTTACCTAATGGGATATAGACAACAAATTTACATGCCAAACCAATGATTATGCAAATAAGTTTATCACATTCTCAACCTTTTTATAGACCTTTAGGTTCATTTAATTCACTATGTATAGTTACAATCAATTTCAATCATCTTTTCACCTTTAGTACGCATGTATAATCATATATGTCTTATTTCATAATACATTTCATATCATTCTTGAGTTTATTAACTCATTAATAAACATTTGGCCTCTAGGGCTTGTTTTCAATTCATTAAGCATATTGAATTTTCAAGACATATATTATATCACATATTGATTAAACAATCCTTTCATTTATAACCTAATTAACCAAGATAGACTCAACATAGATACGTAGATTTGTCACCTCGGGTTACCGGTAATGATGACGCTATAATGATATATAATATCATCCCGGATTGCCCGACAACAATGGTTATCTCAATTCAATCAATCCGTCACCCCGAGTTGCCCAAAAATGATGACTTAGTGCATAATATCTATTACCCTAGATTTCTCGAAAATGATGGTTTTACTCAGTACTCTAACCCTATGGCATGCCAATTGTATCCGACTTAGTCCGAACAACTAATAGGGTATTCTATTTCCAATTCATTATATACAATTCAATAATCACAAATCAATCAACATATCACAATTCCATAACTTATATAACATATCCCAATGCAATTCTATCTCAATTATCAAATATCAAGTAAATTCTAAGTTTTGTACTTTATTCAATTTAGTCCTTATCTCGGAATCAATCTCAAATACAAATAAATTCAAATAGTCCTCAATAACTCACCTGAAAATAGATGATGAAAAATGATATGAAAATTGATCGCGCTATAAACGTCACACCAATAATGTGCAAGCGAACACTATCGATGCAAGTATAATAAACAAATGTGAGTTTGTTGGATATCGATCCCACGAGGATAGAGTTCTTGTTGCTTAAATCTGTCGAAGCAAAAGGAAGTAGTTAAAATAAGAAGAATTGTCTGGAGTAATGTCAGTGCAATTAAGTCAAGACTTCACAAATAAGAGAGTTAAAACTGTCAATGCAAATATTGTAGAACTGTAATACAGATAGTCAGAGCAATTTAATAAAAGATGAAATGAATGTTGAAGATATTTTGTAAATGTAAATTAAGAAAATTAAAGAAGTAAAACAATTATAAAGGAGTGGAGGGATCCTTGATTTAGCAAGTTGGCAAACACTAAATGTGACTACAAGGTAACTGGTAGATAAATTGTCATCGCAATTAAGTTCTATGAGATCTCACTACTTTCGACTTCTCTGTTTAGCAAAGACCCAAACACTCACATTAGCCACACCATCTAGTGCTGGCAATGCTTGTTGATCCAACTTTGTTACTGCACCTTCCAGTGATTGTGACTGCAATCGCACTTCCGTGGTCAAAACAGTTAAATCCAAAGATAAACAAATAAGAAGAATTGAGCAGAAATCAAAGTAGATCTAACATTAATAGGTACTTCCATACACAATTAAAGTCAACAAAATTTATCAACATTCGAGAGGAATTAAATAAGAAATTGAAGCATTCTATTCCTAGCCTACTAGAATCTTTTCGTAATTTCTCCTCTTGCATTGCACTTAGAGCACTCCTCGTCAGAAGTAGTTGCCTTCTCGTCGCATCAGATCACCCTCCAGGAAAGTTAAGCTTCCATGGCAGCTTACTTAAGAAAGAATCAGAAAAATATGGAATTAATTTCTTCACGAGCTTGATTATGATCTTCTCTCTCTCCCCTCTATTTATCTTCACTAGAAAGTACAAGTATTCTCCTTTTCTCAAATCTAACTTCCTTGCAATTGTACAAGTTAGTTACTCCAATTGTACACTCACGCAGATCTGGTTTATGCATTAGGAAGTTGCAGGTTGTCGCGACATTACTGGATGCAAATTTATATTTTTATTCGCTGCGGCAACTTGACATTTTCATGCGCTAGTGCTTCTGGATATGTTAGCAACGTAAATTCCTTGTTGCAATCTAGAAGTATTCATACGGTGACATATTTGGGCGCACTTCTATATTGAGCTTGTGGCTACAGCTCTGAACGCTTTCCTGCTTCGATCTTCTAAGATGGATTCCTACGCTGACATCTTTAGACGCAAAAATTGATACTAAATGCAATGACATTAGTAGCACAAATGGGATAAAATGCTGAAAATGTATGTTAAATATGATACAAAAGGAACAAATTATACTCTAATTAGGGAGAATTTAATGATCATTTCTAATGATATCACACCCCCAAACTTAAGCTTTTACTTGTCCTTAAGTAAATAAAAACTAGCAAAGTCATATCAAAATTCTTGTCACCGCAATAATCATTCTAACAACTTAAATTCTATGGGATCCTAATGTATAAATTACAATTATATGATAGAAAATTGCGCCGACAATTTATAGGTATGAATAATCAAAACTACAACTTCATTAATGCTAGCATCATGCTTTAAATCTTAAATCCTCTTAAACAATACAACATTTATTATTTTTTACATATATACTTTTTTTTCTTTTTATCAATTTTTTTCTATCTTTCTCTTTTTTTTTTTATGTGACTGAGAGATTTCATTGCATTACCATACCCTTGTTCCTGGGTAGTAACGATGGGGTGCAACAAACCCCTAGGGAGTATGTAATTGCGCTGACACACACTCTTGCAGTGACAGCTTTTGGCTAGATAATTTTTCTGACACTTGGATTGGAGTGTTCCCCTTTGATAAGTCATAATGCACCCATATTGAAGTGTCTTTTATTAGTAGATATAATTATATACATAGCTGCAAATGGTAAGTTAATTCAAGATTCAAATAATGATACTACTCATTTATTACTAATGCAATTTCAACCATTCATCCAAAAATAAAAGGATACAACATTCAATCACATTCATCCAATTCACACATTAGCATCTCAAATAATTCAAAAATTATTCATCAAATGAAAAAAATTGTAGTCACATTTTTCATAATTTTGCATACTTTCATTCAACTAAAAAGACAAATAAAGTCTTAAACTTGTGGGTGCAATTGCATTTCCATGCCATACATATTTCCCCCCAAACTTAGTGTTTGCATTGTCCCCAATGCACTGACAATACTATACAAATATTAATGGAAATGCAACTAAAATGCAAATGCACTGACAAATAAAATGAAGAGACAATTAAAATTCAATGTCAACTATATGAAATGCATGCAACTAAACTAAGTATTGAAAAGTAAAAACTACTCAGTGTGTCGTAGCCGAGGATGTGGCTGCTTTGGACTTTTTCTTCTTTTTGAGGCGCTCCTCTTTGCATTTTTTTTGTCTTTGCGTTTGCGCTTTTTCTCCGATGGTTCTACTACGACGGTGGATTGCTCCTCCAGGTTCGGTTGGATACTGGCTTCATCGACAGTAACATCTGAAGCAAGGGCAAAATAAGAAAATTTTTTTAGGGGTGCCAAAGTTAAATTGTAATTTGTACGATAGTAAAAGTGCAATTTTTAAAGGATTAAATTAAAATTTTATCATTTTTAAGGGGGACAAAGTGCAATTTTACCTTTAAAAATTTAAAATTTTAAAAAAATTAAGGACCTAAATGGAAAATTTTCCATTTTAGGGGGGCCAGGGCCACTGCCAGCCCCCTGGTTTACCCCTGATTTGAAGGATGAATTTCAGCAAATGGTGCCACATAAGGCATAATAGCTAGAGGATTAAGATCCTCAAGATTAATTGTTACAGCCTCGGCCTGACTCGCACCAAATGATGCCAGTTCTTCAGTAGATGCACCCACATAGGCAGGTGCAACAGCAAATTCATCAAATAAATTTGTCGCTACAAATTCTACTTCTTTTTCTTTTTCTCTTGCTTCTTCTCTCTTCTCTTCTTCCTCCTCTTCCTCAACACCCACAGAGGCCATGGTTGTGTGCTCCTCTTCTTCTCTCTTCTCTTTTTTCTCCACCATATTCACCCCTAAACTGTTTGAAAACTCATCCTCAAAGAGGCTAGCGATATTGCGAAAACAGTCCTCGACATCCCTAGAATGCACTTCTTGGTCCTTATCATCAGAAATGTGGATCATGTGCGGAGACTAGACAGATTGAGTCTTCCCTTCTGAACTAGCATTCTTAGTTGATGGTGTTGCCTCCCTAATGATAGGGGAAATACTGGGAATTTTGAAAAGGGCTGCTTGCTCATGCCGCGTAGCGTGCTAACGATTGTCGTATTCTAGGCCCTGGTATAGGCATAGATTAAGTTTTGTGAGTGCTCCATCTCTTCCACTGCGACAATAATTTTAAGTTGTCGCGGACTCATTCGGTCAATCAATTGCTTAATTTCTTTAAGTTTCTTCCAAAGTTGAGGATCTATGGGCGCATTAGGATACTTGTCCTTCTTCTTTGCTTTGCCCTTCTCCTTCTTTTGCACAACTTCTTTTACAACAGGGGTCTCTGTCCCCCTCGTCAAACGCTCGACCAAGACATCATTAATGGGACCTTTATTGTCTAAGAATTCTTTCCCCTCGCGGGGTACAACACCCCTCTATCTACGTAACAACATGATCATGATCAGATAAGGGAATGGCAAGATACCTGTTTGTTTCGTGGAAGACTCTACAATTTCATGGTGAAGGATTACCCCGACATCTATCCAAGGACCTTTTATGATGTAATGTATCAGGCACATTCTATCCAAGGTTACGGTAGTGCTATGAGTGGAGGGCAAGAGGCGACAGTTGATGAAGTGAAACCAAACTTTGCTCTGGACTGTGAGGAAATGGTGGTGCATTGTATAATTGTTTGGATTGTTTCCGGTCCAAACAGCACCGTCAACGTACAAATCATTCAGCAGCAAGTCAGTACCTTCCTCTGTCAGGTTCTCCAAAAAAGTGACATGCTCGTTCTCCCCCTCAGCGATGTTATAGAGGTCATTTATATGGTCAGCGCCCCATGGTACCAGTCCCTCGCGGACAAAGATAAACACCTACTCTTGATCAACTAGGTTAGCATAAAATCCTCTTACCAGGGATGGGGAATACCCTTCCGAATGATCGCAGAACTTCTCCCACCCCAAGCGCGAAATAGTTCTGGCCACTTGTTTCCCCAGCGTTAGTAATGGGGACAATTGGAATCCCTGCTCGGGATGGTAGTTTCGCTTCAGCATCACTTCATGGAAACAGTCTTTAGCCATTTTGGTTAAGAAAAGGACTGGTTTTTTGGGTGTTGGCTGGTCGGTGTTACGAACCATCGTCGTAGATGATTCCGCGATTGGTTTTGAAGGGGTTTTGGAACCTTGACTTCTGGCCGTAGCTAAATGAGAGAAGAAATTGAAAAACTACAGAAAATCTGTAAGTTGAAGAAAAGGAAAGATTAAAGCAACAATGGCGAATGTGAGTGTGAAGAACACAGTCGGCACAATAGGGTATTTTATAGAGGATGAAGATGAAGAAGTGAGATGATTGCCACTGTAGTGGGAGGACACTGTGTCTGCATGTAATAAATGTAAGGACACAGATTGTCTTTTTTTCAGATCGATCCAATGGTTGGGGATCAGGGTGAATCAATCGGCGTGATTCTTTCTTGAAACGCTTCGATGAGTCAGCAATGAAATGCGTCGACAAGTTGAGTTTCTGTGCCTCGACAAAAAGGATAACTTTTATTCTTGCAAAAATCTAAAGAAGAGAATTAAAAGAAAATAAAATACAGAAGTAAATAGAAAAATTGTAATAACATTCTAAGAAAATGTGACCAGGTTAATGGTCTCGATCTGTTCGTTAGTGTCTAGGCTGAGGTAGTGCTTTAATCGTTGGCCATTCACTTTGAATTGGTGCCTATCGTTTAAATCTTTGATTGTCACCGCATCATGTGGAAATGATTCAACAACTTTGAAAGGACCTGACCATCTGGAGCACAATTTACCTTGATGCAGTTTTAAACGTGAATTAAATAAAAGCACTAACTGACCAACAGAAAATGGTTGTCGCAAAATGATGTTTTCATGCCATCTCTTAGTTTTTTTTCCTTGTAAATGGTAGCATTCTCGTAAGCATTGCATCAAATTTCCTCTAATTCTGAAATGTCCATCAATCTCTTCTACCCAGCAGCATCATAATCCATGTTCACTTGCTTAATTGCCCACAAGGCCTTATGTTCAAGTTCTACAGGCAAGTGATAGGATTTACCAAAAACCAGTTGATACGGTAACATCCCTAACGGTGTTTTATAACCTTTTCGTAGTGCCTACAATGCATCATTTAGTCGCGAAGGCCAATCACGTCTAAATGGATTAACCACCTTTTCAAGAATACTTTCGATTTGCCGATTGGATACTTCAATTTAGCCATTTGTTTGCAGATGATATGTGGTTGCCATGTGATGCTTCACACCGTAACGTTTTAAAGCCGTCGCCACTTGATTACAATGAAAATGAGTGCCTTGATCACTTATTAATACTCTAGGTGTGCCGAATCGTGTGAGGATATATGTGTGAAAGAATTTCAACACTGTCCAAGCATCATCTTTAGATATAGTTATCGCTTCGATCCACTTTGAAACATAGTCAACAGCGACCAAAATATATACATTACCAAAAGAATTGGGAAATGGTCCCATGAAGTCCATACCCCAAACATCAAAAAGTTCAACTTCCATTATAGGCTGTTCTAGCATCTTGTTGCGTCAAGATATTGATCCAATGCGCTAACATTTGTCACATTGTTGAGCAAAAGTGTGGGCATCTCAAAACAATGTAGGCCAGTAAAATCCTGATTGAAGGACCTTTGTAGCAGTCCTAATACCACCAAAATGACCTCTATAAGGAGTATCATGGCAATGCTTCAAGATAGAGAGCATTTCTTCCTTAGGAACGCAGCGACGAATAATATTGTCAATGCATACCTTGAACAGGTATGGCTCATTCCAATGGTACTTCGTAGCATCTCAAAGAAATCTGACCTTTCGATGATCAGTTGCACTCAACGTAGCTTCCCACAGACCAAATAATTGACGACATCTGCATACCATGGAGATGCGTCGACAAAGAATAGCTTCTCGTCTGGAAATGCGTTGACAATTTATGATGTATTTCTATCTTCACTTCCAGATTCCAGACAAGATAGGTGGTCTACTACCTGGTTCTCTGATCCTTTTCTGTCTTTAATCTCAACAGCAAATTCTTGTAATAATAGGATCCATCTAATCAGCTTGGGTTTGGCATCTTTTTTAGCAAAGGGGTATCTCAAAGCAGAATGATCAGTATAAATTGTAATTTTTACGCCGACAAGATACGAACGAAACTTGTCAAATGCAAAAACTATTGCCACCAACTCTTTCTCTGTTATTGTATCATTTACCTGCGCTTCAGTTAGAGTTTTGCTAGCATAATATATTGTATGAAATACTTTGTCATTATGTTGTCCAAGTACAGCACCAGTGACATAGTTGCTCCCATCACACATCACTTCAAACGGTTGGGACCAATCCAGTGCCACATCAACAGGTGCCTGCACTAACTGCTGCTTAATTTTAACAAATGCTTCCAAACAAGCATCATCAAACAGAAACTTTTATTTTGCTCCAACAAGGAGCGGAGAGGTTTTGCTATTTTGGAGAAATCTCAGATGAAACGATGATAAAATCTAACATGACCGAGAAAACTCCTTCTTCCCTTGACGTTGGTAGGTGGGGGTAGCATTTCAATAATCTCTACCTTTGCCTTATCAACTTCAATGCCCTGACAAGAGATATGATGGCCAAGGACAATGCCTTTAGTTGCCATAAAGTGGCATTTTCCCAGTTTAGCACCAGATTGGTGTCCTCACATCGCTTCAACACTTTAGCTAAATTGTCAGCGCATTTATCAAAATTGTGACCATAAACAGAGAAATCATCCATAAATACCTCCAAAGAATAGCATTCGACGGAAAGCAAAGGTTCCAAACGGGCATGTAACATCCGCGTTTTTGAACCGGAGTTGGAACAGTAGTACGGTCAAGTTAAGAGTTAGAATATGTGGTTAAAATAAGAAGATTAGGAAAAATTAAGGATTAATTAAAAATTGTGAGAAAGCATAAGGGACAAAATAGCAATTTAGCCAAAATGATATATAAGTCATTATGGGAATCATAGTGATTAAGGAGAGGCAAAAGAGTAATTTGGTGGAAGATATTTTTGGAGGCAATAATTTGGGCCAAAGTGTAAAGTTGGAAGGCCCAAGGACTAAAAGTGCAATTTTACCATTATTAAAGAAAGATATTTTCATAAAGAGAAATTGATAAAAAAATCTAGAGAAATGAAGAAAAAACTATAAAATCCATCAACCAATGTGTTTCACGTTAGCCACCATTTTTCCACTATTTCAACTTTTTCTTTTCTTTCAAATTAGTCCTTTTTCACCAAATACAAACTAATTAAGCTAGTTTCTTCCAAATTTCTTCAAGATTAGTGAATAAAATTAATAGAGAAGTGTAGTAGCTATCAAATTGTTAAAAGAAGTGCATCCATACTTGTCTTGGAGGAGAAAGAAAATTGGACATTAGTGTTGAATACAAGTGATTAAGGTAAGAAAGTTAAACTCCTCTTTAAATAAATGTTAGTTTTTGGTTTAGAAACATAGATTATGATATGTTAGAAGGATTTTAATGTGTTTTGTATGAAATTGAATAGAAATAAAAGAAGGAGAAGGACCAAATTGAAGGAAAAAGGAAAGGAGAAAGCCAAGGAGTGAAAGGGGATTATCTACAAGAGTTGTGAGTACTACAAGATTTAAATGGAAAATTTAATCTTGTTAAAAGTATATGATATTAGTATATGATTAATTGTGATAAAAATGAGTAGAATGATATGTTTAATTATAAGAATGGTAATTATGTGTGTGATTGAATAAAATATAGTGTAAAGAAACATGAAAAAGGAAGCATGTCCATTAAAACAGTTTGGACAGAACAGAGGATTAACTTCGAAAATTCACCAAAAATTGTATATAAAGAGTTAAGGGTCAAATTATATATTTAATTAAAGCTTATTGAGTGTAGTTTCATATGGAAGAAACGGTGATAGAAATGGATCTGTATATTCTGAGATATACTAGTTTTTGTATAACAAGGTTAGAGTAGGTTCGAGTTCCCCTATTCTGACTTTGAAAAATTATAGAAAAATATAGAAAAAGTTTTAGAGATTGAAATTTATATGGTTAATAAATATTTAAGTAAAATATTAATAAAATAATATTTAACTAATTTATTAATGAAAAATATCTCCAAATATCATCAACATTATCATTACATTCTAGAATTCTCCCTCTTGCTAATTGATCATTTTGCTCTTATTGGTGTTTCAAAATTCCATCCTTGAGTCATCACCTAATTTGGAAAAATTACGATTTAATCCCTCATGATTCTTCACTTATTCAATTTGGTCCCTGCATGCCAATTCCATATTATTGTAAATTGGTATATTTTCACTTTTGGTCCTTCAACTTTCTCATTTTTTTACACTTTGATCCTCTAAATTTTGAATATTTACACTTGAGCTAAAAACTTTTAACATATTTATAATTTAGTCCTTACTTTTAAATCAATATACTAAAACGTACTTCTTAATTATTATTATTATTATTATTTTTTACACTCCTCAATCCTCTCTTTTATATCATTTTCTCATCTTAGCAAAAATAAATCAATTATACATTATTCAACTTATTACTTCTTTTATTATATATAAATTTTAAGGATGTTACACTTCTCCTCCCTTAAAATAAATTTCGTCCTCAAAATTTTATTGATTCGGTAATTATTCTTAATCTTCTTTAAATAATCATTTTTCATTTAACCCATAATAGACTCAATTTTACAAGCTAGATATGCAAAGATAACACTGAAATGCATCAAAATTCAGAATCACTGTAATGGAATGCTCTGCTATCACTTATTTGCACCAAACTGCCACTATCACTTGCATATCCAACGTGTTCATATCTTGTCTACTTGGACATTTATATTGTCCTTTCCATCACTCTCATTTATCAATTAATAACATATAAAGAAATTTACACTATTTGCATTTTAAATCCTTATTTTCTTACAAATCAATATTCAATAATTTACTACTTGAATATCTCTTAGAATTAAATTTAAGTGTCTCTATTTCACACTTATATATTTGTATACTCTTTTAATTTAGCCCTCCTTTGCATCAATTTTCACTACTCTTAACTTTACAATCATTCCAATTTAGTCTTATACAATTTAATAACACCCTTATAAATGCATTTCTATACCACTTTATCATACTTTGTCACTTATTTACTCTATCATGATTTAAGATCACTTACTATACCCACTTTACTAATTTAATTTAATTACTAATTAAATCATTTATCACTTAATAATTTCTAACTCAAGTATACTTATTTACATCTTTCTCTACACTTTCACATTTTATTCAATTTAGACTCACTTTCTAATTTGTCTTGTACATTTCACAATTGTTTCCTCTTTCACTTATCATGTAACATACATGTCAATTTATTCATTTTAATTCTTATAATATTTTTAAATATTATTTATCTTCATCAATCTCACACTAATATTATTTTTAGTTTGTTTTGCATTCTCTATACTTAATTAACAACATGTTTCAATTTAATCATTTGAAAAATAAATAGAGATTATACGAGTATTTACCTTTCTTTTTCTAAATTTTTCCAATCTATTTAATTCTTCATAAAATTTTAATAATGATTTGAATATCGCATCAGTTAACCATTATTCACTGATTATTATCAATTCATTTAAATATATTCACATGTATTAATCATTCCATCACTTATAACCATTTCGAAACATTTCAAATTCATCTACTATATATATATTTTTCCTCCTCCTCCTCTCCATTCCACATCCTTTATGTATATATATATTTATTAGAATTTTTAGCTTTTAGTATATAGCATGCTTATATGTAACAATACATTATCTATAATTCCACTATTTACTATGTGTTAATTTCAAAGATGTCCACTTGAGTTATAGTCACTAAATTATTTATATCTTGAGCTACAAAATTTGAAATTAAGATCCGATTGATGTTTTTGAAATTGGACTCAAATATCTTTTATCATAAAAATTTCAGAGTTTCTACTTTAGTCAATCCATACAGAAAATTCTTCAAAGTTTCCCCTTCTCTGCTGCTTGACTGTTTCGACCTTTCTTAACTAAAAATTAATTATCTATTAGTACAGGGTTCGGATGATGTTTTCGTTTGTTTCTATTGAAAATAGACTCATTAAGAATTTAAGCATATAAATTTCAGCCTCTAATAATTTTTTTACGACTTTTTTATGATTTTCCAAAGTCAGAATAGGGGAACCCGAATCTACTCTGACTTTGTTTCACAAAAACTAATATATCTCAAAATATACAATTCCGTTTCTTTCACCATTTCTTTCATATGAAACTAGAATCAATAAGATTTAATTCAACCTCTAACTAAATTTCTGTAATTTTTGGTGAATTTTCAAAGTTAATCCACTGCTACTGTCCAAACTGTTTTAATAAAAATGTTTCCTTTTCCATGTTTCTTTGCACTATATTTCATTCAATCACACATAATTGTCATACTTTTGATTACTATGTAATTTAATCACTTATGTTTATGTGTAGATTACATATTCATTTATTAGTATTAATACTTTTCACCATACAAATCACATTCTCTCTTACCAATTTAGTGTTTTTAAGCTTTTATTCTTCATCAAATACTTTCTATTTCTAGTATTAGATTAAATACATGTATCATACATCTAACTCAAAATATTTAAACTCAATCTATTGAAATACAAGTAGGTTTAGTATGAAACTTACCTCCTTTGTCAAGAATTTCTTCCTTTCTTCTTCATTTTCATAATAATAATAATAATAATAATAATAATAATAATAATTATTATTATTATTATTATTATTATTATTATTATTATTTCTACACTACTCAATCCTCTCTTTTATATCATTTTCTCATCTTACCAAAAAAAATCAATTATACATTATTCAATTATTACTTTGTTTATTATATATAAATTTTAGGGATGTTACATTATCACTTTCTCGTTTTGCATCAACAAACATCCTAAACCATAAAAGGACGCGTCACTATAAACAATTAACTCCTTCCCAGTTTCAAGTTGAGTAAACACTGGAGCTTCGGTTAACATATTCTTCAATTGCTCAAATCTTTTTTAACATTTATCTGACAAAAAAAAATTAACATCTTTTTGCAACAGTTAGTCATCGGAGATGATACAATGGAGAAGTTTTTAAAATTTTTTTTGTAATATCCCGCTAAGCCTAGAAAACTATGTACCTCGAAAACATTATTTGAAACCTTCCAGTCAACAATGGCCAGTATCTTACTCGGATCAACACAGATACCATGAGAAAAAATTACATGCCCCAAAAATCCAAGTTTTCGTAATCAAAATTCACATTTACTAAATTTCGTATAAATTGTTTCTCGTGCAACGTCCGAAAAACAATTCTCAAATGTTCAGCATGATCTGATTCTTTCAACGAGTATATCAAAATATAATTTATGAATGCTACCACAAAATTATCTAAATAAAGTTGAAATACCCTATTCATCAAGTCCATAAATGCAATAGGAGCATTAGTCAAACCAAACGATATTACCAAAAACTCATAATGACCATAATAGGTTCAGAATGCATTCTTCGGTACATCTGGATCTTTAGCTCACAACTGATAATACCTGGATCGCAAATCAATGTTTGAAAACACTGTAGCTCCTTTTAACTGATCAAATAAATTGTCCATACGAGGTAATGAATATGTTTTTTATGGTAACTCGACTCAATTGTCGATAATCTTTACAGCATCTTATCAGTCCATCTTTCTTTTTAACAAACACCACTGGTGCACCCCAAGGAGATTCACTCAATCAAATGAAACTACGATCTAATAATTCTTACAACTGTGCTTCTAACTCTTTCAACTCAGTAAGGGCCATTTTGTACAGAGCTATAGAAATCAGAGTCGTTCTAGGAACAAGAACTTGGAATAAATTTGGGCGATGCATTAATGATTTTCGAGTAACCCGAACAGCCACTTTTCATGTTCCCATGATCAGGCTTTGAGCATTTAAATACTTTGATACCTTTGATGAAACCAAACAACCATGCATGAAGAGAGCATGATTTCCTTTGCTTTTCATGAAATGCCTATTTGGGGAGGTGTTTTCAGCACTTTAAATGTTGGTAGGTGCAATAAAAGCTTGTGTTGGTCAGCTATTGATATCCCTAAAACATATTAAACATGCTAGTTAGGACATATTAAATGGGCAGCAATATTTGACTAAAACTATCAACTAACTTAGTACATATTTAAAGACTTATAAAAATAACACAAAACATAATTAAAACTTAAACTAAGATAACTAAATGGTTAAAACCTTATTTCCAACAATTTAATTAAAAAAATAAATTAAAGTTTTATGTGTAGCACATTGCATGGAATGCATGTGTTGCAAGAAGTGCACGAGTTATATGAAATGCATGGAATGCATGAAGTGTTTTCCCAAACTCGTTTAATTAAACTCGTGATAGTTTCTTTGAACTTCTTGGCTTATGCTCGCATGATTGGTTCTCTAGGTAGCTCGATTGGATCGTGCGAGGCCCGCCCTTTGTCAATTCTTGCAATGTACATGCTTGTAACATCAATGTTCGTAGCATGAGTGCTTGCATCTTCCATGCTCGCATTATTCATGTTCGTATCATCCCCTCCCTCTTCAAAGTGATTTGTCCTCAAATCAATACCTACATCATAAGGAAATGAGTAATCAAAGTTTAAGTGCTCAAAATAGTCATCAAAAAGGTTTTCAAAATCCAAAGTTTTCTTTTCAAAATTTAAGTCCTCCAAATCAACTGACTGGTTGTGCATGTCAGAGCTCCAATCCTTGCATTTTTCCTTATCAAAAGTTTCCATGCTTCCATATGAAGGTACCTAAAATAAGTCAAAAGAATTATGAAGTGGGTTAGGAAACTCTTTTTCTTCCATTGTTGAAGTTATCCCTAAAGCTTTCGCACAGTCAATTTTCCTTGATAAAAAATTCAACTTCTTTTTGGATATTCTCTCCTATTTTCTGATCGTGCTATGAACGTCATAGCAAAAAATGTGCAAGCATACATTGTCGATGCAAGAATAGTAGATAAAAATGAATCTATCGAATATCGATCCCACAGAGATGGCTGTTTATTGTTTAATCTGTCGAAGCATTCTGAGTTGAAATGAGAAGATCTGTTAAGAGTTATGTCAACGCAACCAGTTTAAAGTTATACAAGTTAAGAAGTAAATTTGTCAGCGCAATCAAAATGTTAAATGTCAGAGAAAATTATAGAAAATAAATGGATTGTTGAGATGTTGTAAAGTAAATTTAGAAACTTAAAATAAATGGATCAAGTGTAAAGAAGTGGAGAGGATCACTGACTTCACAAGTGACAAAGCTAAATGTGACTACAAGGTTTCTTATAGATGAATTTTGCTGCTGCAATTACGCTCCAATGAAATCTTATTAATATCAACTCTCTATTTATCAAAGACTCAAGCACTCATAACTACCACACCTTCCAGTGCTGGTAATGCTTTGTGTAACAGCCCGATTTTTAATGGTGTCGAAAATAGTGATTTCGGGATCACAACTTCGACGAGTCAAGTCGTAAATATTATTTATTTAATATTTATGATGTTAATATCATCGTATTAAATTTTGGTTAAAATATTTTATCATTTACATAGTTAATAGTAAAAAGGATTAAATTGAGAAAGGTGCAAAGGAAGAATTATTTAATTAGAAGGATCAAATAAGCAAATTAGCCAATAGTGGTTAAGTGAGTGGATTTTTATGATGTTTAAGTTCTTAAAAGTGAGATTAATTAAGGTTAAAGTGGATTAATTAGGTTAATTATAAAAGCTTATAAATTTACAAAAATGTCATTGTATATATAAGTAAAAATTAAAAGAAAGAAAGATGAAAATTCTCTTATTTTCATCTTCTTCCTTACGATTAGCTTGGGAAAACTTAGGGTTTCCATTGTCAAACTTTGAGCTTCGATTTGAATAACTAAACTTCATCCGTTTTAGTAATTTTTATGTTTTTGAGTCCGTATTAGCTCAAGGACCAATTTGCAAATCTGTCAAATGTTATAAATCTTGCCATTGTTGAATATGCTTTCACTTGAAAGTTTTGATGGATTTGTATCCTTGATTATTGGGTTTGATATTTTTGTAAAGTGATTTTTGATGAAATTAGGATTTAAGGACTAAAATATTAAAATGTTGAAATTGGGTGTACTTGGTATGAAATAAATGAAATTTAGGGACTTGTGTGAGGACTTGGAACTTTTTTCTGCTAAATGTTTAGAACGAAAATGGTTATTTTGCATATTTTGTGTTAAAAGGACTAGATTGAATAAAAGGGAAGTATCAGGGGTAAAATCATAATTTTACCAAAAAGGAATATATTGTGTTAAATGAATTGGTTGTGTGATTTAATGTGAGAAATGGAATGATTTGTGAATGTAGACTACGATCGTACCACGGATCGAGGAAAAGGAAAATTAGCGGAGTAATCCCTGGAATCCATCCACAACCGTAATCCAATCCGGTAAGTTTGTATGGTTAAATTATAGTTTGAATTTCATATTCTTATATTGTAAATCATTGTAGTGAATTGAAATGATGATCGAAAGTTGGAATACGAGAATAAAGAAAAAGAAAGGCAACGGGCTTTGAGCTGTAAATGAAAAGGGTCAGATGATTAAGTGTCATCGTGAGTAAATGAATCCTTTACAGATTATGAGGTCCGATGACTAAGTGTCATCATGAGTAAATGAATCTTTTACGGATTATGAGGTCCAATGACTAAGTGTCATCGTGAGTAAATGAATCCTTTACAGATTATAAGGTCCGATGGCTAAGTGTCATCGTGAGTATATGAATCCTTTACGGATGGTGAGGTCCGATGACTAAGTGTCATCGTGAGTACATGAATTCCTTTATGGAACAGGAGGTCCGACAACTATATGTTGTTGTGAGTTTTAAATGAAATGATTCCCATGCGGATTAAGGGTCCGATACTTTGTGTCATCGTGAGTATCAAATGCGAGTTGAAACTTACCTCGAATGTACACAGTATTTCATTCGGTTAATTAGATTTTTACAACTCTTGAATTTTGATAAATCTATTTAACTTTATGAACTTACTAAGTCTTAAAGTGCTTACCTATGGATTTGCTTTTGTTTTGTAGATTCAATTTTGCTGTTTGGAGATCGGATCATCTTGAGGCTCCACACTCTCCCGGAGTTGTTTGGTAGATTTTTACATCATTTGGTTATATGGCATGTACTAGGATGATGTCTCTTTTTGCTTATGTATAATGAGTTTGTGAAAAACCTTGCTATGTTTGATGAAATGTTGAAAGTAGACTTAAGTACCTTGTTTTAACATAAAAATCATGTACTTGTGTTTACTTAAATGCATACTTAAAATTGTGTATAAATGATGATTAATGAGCATGTATTTGGTATAAGTCTTGAGATTTTGCATACTTGTTTTAATAGATCTCATGTATGTTTCGGTAGAAGTACAGGGTAGGAGAGAGGTTGTTCACTGACTTGAGATGTATCGGTTGTTATATGCATAGACGTATCGGTAGTTTGCATACTTGTATCAGTAGAAGTTGTGGGGTGAGAATTATAGCTCTCTAGAGTTTTTAGTATCGGTAGATGCATGACATGTATTGGTAGAAATTATACTTGTATCGGTATAACTAGCACAGGTACTTGTAGAAATCTATACCATTTTAGAATTGTTTAATAACAGGGCTACTATCGATACTTGACCTTCAGGTACTGGTAAAAGCCTCCCAAAATGTTAGAAATGCCATTTTTACCCTTGTTGATTTGTGGCTATGTTTAACTGATGATGTAAACATGTGAAGTGAAATATTTTAATAAATAAATTTGTATAATATTACGATAAGATGATTAGTGATAAATGAACAGTAAAAGCATCGAAAATCCTAACCGATGATGGTGTTCGGATTTTCGGTGTTGCACTTTGCACTCAAGAACAAGTGATCGAAATTCCTTCTATTCTCAAGCAACTTCCGCTGACTTGCTTGTTAATTTAACTTGTCACCGCACCTTCTGGTGTTTGTGACTGCAATGGCACTACCTTGGTCAAACAGTTAAATCCAAAGATAAACAAATGAGAAGAATTGAATAAGAATCAAAGTAATCCAACATTAAAAGACACTTCCGTGTACAATCAATTGTCATATGAAATCATCAACATTAAAAGAGGGATTAACAAATGAATCGAAGCATACTATTCCTAGGCTACTAGGATTATCCCTTAACAGCTCCTCTTGCGTCGCATCAAGCTTTTCTCATCAGAAGATGTTGTGCCCTTGCTGGATCAAATCACCGACCTCCGGATCAAGCTTCCATGGCAGCTTTGGATGAGAGAAATTTAGATTTGAAATCTTCACCACTTGATATCATCTTCTCTTTTTGTCCTTCTAATTATAATCACTGATTCCTTTTAGATATTTCTCTCTTCTCAAATCTAACACCTTTTTGCAGCTGTAGAAGTTGTTATTTGCTAGCTATGCACTCACGCAGATCTGATTTGTTCTTTAAGCAGTTGTAGATTGTCGTGACATCACTGGACGCAAATTATGTCTTTAATTTGCTGTGACAATTTTCTCCTGCGTTGGTGCTTCTGGATATGTTAGTAGCGTGAAATCCTTGATAAGTTGTGGAAACATTCATGTGACGACATATTTGGCTGCAATTTTGGATTAGCTTGTGACCGTAATTCTGAATGCTTCCCTACTCTAATCCTCCCAGGTGTATTTCTGTGCTGACAACTTTAGACGCAAAACAAGTGCTAAATACAGTTATATTAATAGCATAAAAGAGATAAAATGAGAGAAATTAAGTTCAAAACATCATTGAGTTAGAAAATGTAAACACTAAACATGGAATACTAAAAATGCATGCTAAATATGATACAAAAGGACAAATAATATACTAATTTAAGGAGAATTTAAATGTCATTTCTAATGCTATCACACCCCCAAACTTAAGTTTTACTTATCCTCAAGTAAATAAAAGCTAACAAAGTTATATCAAATTTTTGTCACCACATTCATCATTCTAGCAACTTATAGTCTCAGGAATCCTAAAGTATAAATTGCATTCCTATGTTGTAATATTACACCGACAATTTATAGGCATGAATAATCAAAATTGCAATTTCACTAATGCTAGTATCATGCTTTGAATCTCAAATCTTCTTAACCTAATGCAACATTTATTGTATATATATATTCTTTCTTTTTCTTTTCTTTATACGACTGAGAGATGTCATTGCATTACTATACCCTTGATCTTGGGTAGTAATGATGGGGTACAACAAACCCCCAGGGAGCATGTAATTGTGCTGACACACACTCTTGCAATGACAGCCTTTGGCTAGATAATTTTCCTAACACTTGCAGTGGAGTGTTCCCCCTTATTTAAGTCACAATGCACCCACATTGGAGTGTCTTTTATTCATACATATAATTATAGCTGCAAAATGGTAAGTTAATTCAATATTTAAAGAATGACACTACTCATTTATTACTAATGCAATCTCAACCATTCATCGAAAATAGAAGGATTCAACATTCAATCACATTCATCCAATTCATGCATTAGCATTCAAAAGAATTCAAGAATTACACATCAAATGAAAAATTGTTGTCACTTTTTTTTTCTTAACTTTACATGCTTTCATTTAACTAAAGAAACAAATATATTCCTAAACTTGTGGGTGTAATTGTATTTCCATTCCACTCCACAAACTTAATATCTGCATTGTCCCCAATGCACTGACAAGGCTATACAAAATAATGGAAATGCAACTACAATGCATATGCTAAAATAGATAAAATGCAGGGACAATAAAAATGCAATGATAATTAAAATAAATGCAACTAACTACCGAAAAGTAAACTAACTCAATGAGTTGCAGCCGATGAAGTGGCTACCTTGGTCTTTTTCTTTTTCTTTGGGTGCTCCTTCTTGGCCTTCTTCTTTGTCTTCCTTTTGTGCCCTTTTTCTTTTGGTTTAACCGATGTAGCAGATTGCTCTTCCCTAGCCGATTGAATGTAAGCTTCATCGATCGTTACATCCGAAGGATAAATTTTAGCCAGTGGTGCCACATATGGCACAATAGCAAGAGGATTACAATTCTCATTTTCGGATGCGTTGGCCTAGGCCCAGCTAGCCCCAATTGTCGCCAGTTGGCACAATAGCTTTGTCCCATACCTTGGTATAGGCATAAAATAAATTCTACCTGTACTGCATCTCCTCTATTATGCCGACAAGTCGAATTTGTCTGCAGCTTGTTCGATCCACACATTTTTCAATCTCCACAAGTTTCCTCCAAACAAGAGGGTTTTTGGATGCATTAGTCTGAGCGACCTTCTTCTTCCCTTTTCCTTTTTCTTTTTTCTTCGGAACCTCCTTTACTATAGGGGTTTCTTGCCCCCTAGTCATCCGTTCCACTGATACATCATTCATTGGGCCCTTATTCTCCAAAGTTTCCTCCCCTTCACGAGGCATAATGCCTCTTTATTTACATAGCAACATTATCAAAGAAGGAAACGGTAGGATACCTGTCTGTTTTGTAACTGTCTCAGCAATTTCTTGATGTAAAATTGTGCTGACATCAATTCTACGACCCTTCATTATAGGATGCAACAAACACATTTTATCGAGTGTCGCGGTGGTGCTATGGGTGGGTGGCAGCAAACGGCAGTTAATGAATGGAACCGGACCTTGCTTTGAATTGTGAGATAGCAACGGTGCATGGTGTAGTTATTGGAAACAATCCCAATAATGAAGGGCGTTCCAATCCTTCAACGCATAAGTCGTTCAGCAAAATGTCAGTACCATCCCTAGTCAAATTTTCTAGAAATTCAGTGTGTTCATCCTCCCCCTCAGTGATATGAAAAAGGGCGTTTATGTGATCGACACTCTATGGCACCAAACCTTCTCATAAAAAATTAAATTCCTATTCAGAGTCCACCAAATTAGCATAGAATTCCCTTACCAGAGAAGGAGAATAGCCTGCCGGATGGTCGCAAAATTTTTCCCATCCCAAACGAGAGATTGTTCTAGTTACTTGCTTTCCCAAAGTTAGTTGTGACGACAACTGAAATCCTTGTTCAGGATGACAATTCCTCTTTAGCTTAGTGTCGTGATATTCATCCTTCATCGCTTTTGACAGAAACAGAACGGCTCTTTAGGTTGAGGTTGGTTATCATTTCTGACCATAGTTGTTGAAGATTCAGTCACCGACTCGAAAGGTGTTTTTGCTTCACGAGTATGAGCTATGAGTATTATTAAAAAATAAAAAATAAGAGTATCTAGCAGAAAAATATAAGGTTGAAGAGAATGAGAATACAATAACAATGGAGTTTGTGAGCGTGAGATATAAGTCAGCACAAAAGGGATGTTTTATAGACGATAGAGGCGAAGAGACATGCTAATTGGTGATAATACACTGTGCGTGCAACCAATAAATGCTAGGACACAGATTGTACTTTTTCAGGATGATTCAATGGCTAGGGATTGAGATGAATCAACCGACGTGATTCTTGCTCGAAACATTTTGCTGAGTCATCAATAAATTGCGTCAACAAGTCGGGTTATCATGCGTTGACAAAGAGGCGATTTTTATTCCTGCATAAAACTTAAAGAATAAGAGTTAAAAGAAAAAATCAAAATTTTGCAATGACATTATTAAGAAAATGTGACCAGGATAATGGTCTCATGTTGTTCGCTGATGCCTGAGCTTTGATAATGCTTCAATTGTTAGCAATTTACTTTAAACTTGTTCCCATCGTTCAAATCTTTAATTTTCACCGCACCATGTGGAAATGCTTCGAGAACTTCAAAAGGTCCAGACCACCTTGAGCATAATTTCCCTAGATGCAATTTTAAACGTGAGTTAAATAAAAGTACTTGCTTGATTGCACACATGGCCTTATGTTCAAGTTCAACAGGCAAATGACATGATTTCCCAAAGATTAGCTGATATGGGGACATTCCTAATGGAGTCTTGTAAGCAGTGTAAAGTGCCCACAACGCATCATGTAGACGTGAAGACCAATCTCTTCTAGATGGTTTAACCACCTTTTCAAGAATACTTTTAATCTATCGATTGGAGACCTCCGTCTATCCATTTGATTCTGGACGATACATGGTTGCCATACGATGCTTCACACTATAGTGTTTTAATGTTGTCTCCACCTGATTACAATGGAAATGAGTGCCTTGATCACTTGTTAACGCTCGAGGTGTTCCGAACCTTGTGAGGAGGATATATGTGTCAAAGAATTGTAACACCGTTCGTGCATCATCTTTTGGAGTAGCGATTTCTTCGATCCATTTAGAGACATAGTCAATAGCTACCAAAATATACACATTCGCAAAGGAATTTGGAAATGGTCCCATGAAGTCAATACCCCAAACGTCAAAAAGTTTAACCTCCATGATAGGTTGTTGAAGCATCTCGTTGCGTCGAGATATGGAACCGGTGCATTGACATTTGTCGCACTATTGCGTGAAATTGTGATCATCTCGAAACAATGTAGGCCAATAAAATCCTAATTGTAGGACCTTTATAGCATTTCTAACACCATCAAAATGGCCTCCATAAGGAGCATCGTGGCAATTCTTCAGGATGGAAAGCATTTCCTCCTCAAGAATGCAATGGCAAATGATGTTGTCAGCGCATACCTTAAACAAGTATGGCTCATTCCAATGATGTTTTGTAGCATCCCTCAGAAATCTGACTTTCCTATGACTTGTTGCACTCAACGGTAGTTTACCACAAACTAGATAATTGACGACATCTGCATACCATGGAGATGAGTCAACAAAGAATAATTTCTCATCTGGAAATGCATCGACAATTTGTGACTTGTTACCATCTTCGCTTCCAACTTTTAGACGAGATAAGTAGTTTGCTACTTGGTTTTCTGATCCTTTCTTGTCCTTGATCTCAACATCAAATTCTTGCAGCAAAAGGATCCATCTGATCAGCCTAGGCTTGGCATCTTTCTTAGCAAAAAGGTATCTCAAAGCAGAATAATCAATGCGAACTGTAACTTTTGCGCCGACAAGATATGAATGAAACTTGTCGAATGTAAAAACTACTGCAAGCAACTCTTTCTCAGTACTTGTATAATTAACCGGCGCTTTAGTTAGAGTTTTACTAGCATAATATATTGAATGAAATACCTTATCTTTTGATTATCCCAGCTGATCGATGTTTTTACGAAACAATGATTGTGCAAGCGTACACATGTCGATGCAAGTATAGTTGATAGACAGAGCTATCAGATATTGATCCCATGAGGAAATGGTTCCCGATGTTTTAATGTCGGAGCAATCAATACTAAAAATCAGTGTAATACGAGTAAGGATGTCAGCGCAATTATGTCAGATCTGCATACTAAAATAACCATTATTGTCAATGCAATTAGAGTTAAATATCAGAGGTTAAATGTCAGTGTACTAAAAATAAATCCAAATGTGTTGAGTGTTGAGTGCTAAAAATTTAAATGCAAGAAATATAAAAGTGATCAAGTGTAAAATGGTGGAATTGGTTTACTGATTCTATAGGTTGCAATGCTGGATGTATTGACAAGGTAGAGTATAGATGAATTGTTGCAGCAATGAAGTCCCTTCGAGTTCTTACCCATAATAGCTCCCTACTTAATCATGACTCAAATACACTACTCTACCTCTCAGTGTGAGCAATGATGTGTATCCAAGAACAAGTAACCGGAGTCTGTCCCAATTCCAAGCAGCTCTCGCCTAACCCACTTGTTAATCTAACCTGTCACCGCATCTCTCGATTTTGGTGTACTGCAATTTCACTTTTGTGTTTAGAGCGGTTAAATCCAAGAATAAACGGATAAGCAATGTAAAATAAGAATCAAAATGATATAACATTAAAAGATACTCTCATATTCATTTAACATCATTAGAATTCATCATTGTTTAAGAAGAATTAACAAGTACAACGAAGTTTACTATCTCTAGACTACTAGGCTTACTCCCTAATTATTCCTCTCGCTTGGCATCTAGCACTTCTAGTCAGAAGCAGTTGCAGGCTTGCTTCATCAGTTCACCGATTCCAGCTCAAATCTTTAATTCACACTGAATTTCTAGAATTAAATTCCCTTTTCTCTTAATGCCTTCTTTCTTCTTTGTTCTTCTATTTATAACCTCTAAAATGTTGTAGGATTCAGCCTTCATTTTCAGATTCAGATCTAGATCTTGCAGCTGTCAAAATTAGTTAAATTATAGTTGTGCACTCACGCAGTTCTAGTGTTTTCTTTAAAGATCTGTAGATTGTCACTGTATCGCTGGACGCATTCTAAAAGAATAATTGTGGTGACATCTGTGAACTTCCTGCATTTGGTGCTTTCAGTTGTGAATTCAGCTTGATTCCTTTCAATTGAGGTTTAGTTTCAATGTAGCGACATTCATGGTCGCAATGTTCAGCTGATCGTGTGGTTGTAATTGTCCAATATTCCATTCCTAGACTGAGTTCTGTGATGATAATATTAAGACGCAATATATCGACTGCTTGCGTCGACATTAGTAAAAAAAATATGTGAAAATAACAAGAATTCAAACTATCTAACAAACAAGTAAACTAAATATAAAATGCTAATGATGTATGCTAAAATAACTACAAAAGGGGAAATTTAAACACTAAATTAGGATGAAAATCTATGTCATTTGTAATACCATCACCAGCACAACACCTACAGCAAAGTCGCTTGCATCACGCATTACTTCAAACGGTTACGTTTAATCTGGTGCGACGATAATGGGTGCTTGTTCCAGCTGCTATTTAATCTTCAAAAATTCTTCCAAACAAGCATCATAGAACAAAAACATTTTATTTTGCTCCAACAAAGAGCACAATGGTTTTACTATTTTGGAGAAGTCTCGGATGAATCTTCTATAAAATTTGGCATGGCCAAGAAAACTCCTTATTCCTTTCACATTATTGGGTGGAGGTAGTTTTTCAATTATTTCGACCTTCCCTTTGTCCACTTCAATGCTCTGACAAGATATTCGATGACCAAGGACAATTCCTTCGGTTGCCATGAAGTGGCATTTTTCCCAGGTCAGAACTAAGTTGGTGTCCTCACATCTCTTCAGCACTTTAGCAAAATTGCCAGCACATATATCAAAAGTTTGCCCATACACAGAAAAATCATCCATAAATACCTCTCATGAATCCTCGATCATGTCTGAGAAGATGGCCATCATACACCTCTAGAATGTGGCTGGGGCATTGCACAATCCAAATGGCATTCGTTGGAAAGCAAAGGTTTCAAATGGGCAAGTGAAAGTTGTCTTTGCTTGATACTCTGGTGTAATAACGATCTGGTTGTATCTAGAATACTCATCAAGGAAACAATAATAGGCCTTACCAGCTAGCCTATCCAACATTTGATCAGTGAATGGAAGTGAAAAGTGATCTTTTTTTATGACCACATTTAAACGACGATAATCCATACAGACTCGCCAACCTGTAGCAATACGAGTAGGAATTAACTTATTTTTATCATTACTTACCATTGTGATGCCACTCTTCTTAGGCACAAATTGGACCAGGCTCACCCATGTGCTATCCAAAATGGGGTAGATGATGCCTATGTCCAACCACTTAATAATCTCCTTCTTCATTACTTCCTTTATTTTTTCATTTAGTCTTTGTTGTTGCTCAATGAACTATTTCCCTTCATATTCCAACCTAATCTTATGCATACAGAAAGAGGGACTAATGCCTCTGATGTCCGCTATGCTCCAAGCAATGACTCTTTTGTGTTGCTTCAGTATTTCGATTAATTTATCTTCTTGACTTGCGTCGAGACTTGCGCTGACAATTGATGGTTTAACTCCAGAGTCAGAGTTTCTTCAATTGATGGTTTAAACACAGGGATCGTCCGATTAGTTAGATCCAAAGATTCCAATTGGCAGCCATGTTTCAGCTACAGATATTAGCTTCAGCTTTGTGGTCACATTCAGGTGGGATATTGTCTTCAGATGTCACCACATATTCCTCTAGCACTGATGAGCTTTGTTCATTGAACTCCTCTGTAATTAACTCGTCCAGAATATCAATATGGTGACATTGCTCCTTACTGCATGACGGAGATGCTTCGAAAACACTGAAGGTTATATGCTCGTCATTATGATGCATGATCAGCTCGCCTTTGAAGACATCTATAAGTGTGCATCCCGTTTCTAAAAATGGGCGTCCTAAAATAATGGGCACCTCTTTATCAGCTTCGCAATCAAGTATGATAAAGATAGTTGGGAACACAAATTTATTAACACGAATAAGAACATCTTTAATCTGTCCTTCAGGTTGTGAAAAAGATCTATCAACAAGTTCTAATGTCACCGCAGTGGGCTTTAAATGACCAATCCCTAGGTTTCTGAAAGTTGACAATGGCATAAGATTAATGCTAGCTCATAGGTCACAAAGAGCTTTACGTAAGTAATGTTTTCCAATAGAACATGGAATTGTGAAACTGTCAGGATCTTTCATCTTTGGTGGCAATTTATTTATCAGCATAACGCTACACCTTTTTGTGAGCGCAATTGTCTCAATATCGGAAAGCTTTTTCTTCTTCGACAATTGCTCCTTCATGAATTTCCCATAGCTGGGGATCTGCACAAGAGCATCAACTAGAGGTATATTAATATGTAATTATTTCAAGGTAGAAACAAACTACTGATAATCTTTATCATGCTCTTTCTCGTTGAATCACTATGGAAATGGCAAAGGCATGTGTACAGCTGGTTGTTTTACTGTAATTGGTTGTGACGACATGGGCAATTGCATTGACAACCTCTTAGGGTGAATGGTAGGCATCGACATGACTACTGGTGGTTCCTCATCATGTATTTCTGTCGGATCTTCTTTAGATGCAACTTCTCCTTGTAGCTTTTGTTCCTTTGAGTCGACAGATTCCTGGTTAGAGCTGCTACTGTTGTCGACAGTTTGCTTTCCACTCCGCAATGTAATAGCCTTACAATGCTCTTTACCTTTCTGATTTGGATTTTCAGTATCACTTGGTAAAGCACCTGGTTGTGTTGTGCTCATATTAGAAGCCAGTTTTCCTAATTGTGCTTCCAAAGCTCGGATGGAAGAAGAATTTCCTTGTATAATTGCTTCTGTTCTCGTAATATGATCCCGCATCAATGCTCCAAGAGTAGCCAATGGATTTGCTCTTGGTTGAGAATATTGCTGTTGCTATTGTTGATGCTATCCTTGCATATTTGACATTGCATTCTGTTGTGGTGGCATTCGAACTTGTGGCTGCATCTGGTTATATGACTGCATTTGATTTTGTGATCGCATCTAATCTTGTTGTGCATTCAATTGCGGATTGTGATTATAATGCTCTTGACTGTAACTCCCTTGTCTAAAATTTCCTTGATTTGAAGAATTCCCATATCTATATGTGGATGTATTCTGGCTCCCCCAAGGTTGTTGAGCTTTACTTGAACCGTTGTATGAGTTACCATAGGAATTTCCATGAATGTTATTAACATAGAATGCATTTTCTGCATGTTGTGGACAATCCTCATAGTTGTGGTTGTCACCTCATATTTCACAGGAAAATGTCGGGGCATCCATATGTTGGGCTACTTGAATAGGGGCAACATCACTTGTTCCCTTCATGTTTTTGATCATGTTTGCCAATGAGGATACTTGTGCACTCAAAGATGATATAACATCTAATTCCATAACACTAGGATTTGTTTTTACATGAGCAACACGAGAAATCGGGTATTGATACTCACTGTGCAATTCTCTCTAATATTCGTATGGATTTATTGTAGGTACAATCCAACAATAGACCATTGGCAGATGCATCGACAAGATTTCTTGTCTGCGCATTCAACCCATTGTAAAAGATCTTGATTTGAGTTTCCTGTTGGATTCCATGCATGGGATAACATCTCAGCAAAGTTTTGTAATGTTCCCACGTAGTGTATAAATTCTCATCATCCAGTTGATGATATGTCGTGATATCATTCCGCAATCTAGTATTCATTGTCGGCGGATTGAATCGCAAAATGAACTGCAATGCTAGCGCATTCCAAGAAGTAATAGATCCAGCCGGTAAACCAAGGAACCATGTTCTTGCTCTTCCTTGCAAAGAATAATGGAATAACTAATGGAATAACTGCATCTTCAAGGCATCATCAGGAACACCATGTTGACTGAAAGAAGCACATATGAGTAGAAAAGATTTGAGATGCTCTCTCGCATCTTCGTGAGGTAAACCCATTCTAGTTAAGCATTTGAAACAAAACTGGTTTTAATTAAAAATTACCAGCTTGTATTGCTGGCCAAATAACCCCTGGTTGTAAATCATCGAGCACAGGAACAACGAAATCTCTGATTGTCCTGTCAAGAATTTACTCTACTTGTGGTAGTGGTGGTGGTATATTATTAACTCTTTGAGGTTGTACTGGAGGAACAACATTTTGTGGCAACAATGGTGGTAGATCATTGTTATTACCAGCCATTTTTCTTTGCTCCTACTTTCTCATCCGAATTGTGCTTTCAAGTTCTGGATCAAAACTAACAATGTCCTTAGGATTTCTTATTGTGGACAAAAAACACCTGACAAAGAAAATTGAAAAGAACTAACAGAAGATTAGTAATCAGTAAGAAGTTAGAAAACAACAAAAAAATGTAATGATAAAGATGAACATTAAACAAATGCCATCCCCGATAACGGTACCAAAACTTGATCGCGCTATGAATGCCACAACAAATAATGTGCAAGCGTACACAGTCGATGCAAGAATAGTAAATAGAAATGAATCTATCAGATATCGATCCCACGGAGATGGCTGTTTATTTGTTAATCTGTCGAAGCATTCTGCGTTGAAATGAGAAGATTTGTCAAGAGTTACGTCAACGTAACTAGGTTAAAGTTATACAAGTTAAGAAGTAAATCTGTCAGTGCAATCAGAATGCTAAATGTCTGAGCAAATTATAGAATGAATGGATTATTGAGATGTTGTAAAGTAAATTTAGAAACTTGAAATAAATGGATCAAGTGTAAAGAAGTGGAGAGGATACTGACTTCACAAGTGACAACGCTAAATGTGACTACAAGGTTTCTTATAGATGAATTTGTCGCTGCAATTACGCTCTAATGAAATCTTACTAATATCAACTCTCTATTTATCAAAGACTCAAGCATTCACAACTACCACACCTTCTAATGCTGGTAATGCTTTGCACTTAAGAACAGACCAGAATTCCTTCTAGTCTCAAGCAACTTCCGCTGACTTGCTTGTTAATTTAACTTGTCACCGCACCTTCCAGTGTCTATGCTTGCAATTGCACTTCTGTGGTCAAACAGTTAAATCTAAAGATAAACAAATGAGAAGAATTGAATAAGAATCAAAGTAATCTAACATTAAAAGACACTTTCGTGTACAATCAATTGTCATATGAAATCATCAGCATTAAAAAAGGGATTAATAAATGAATCAATGCATACTATTCCTAGGCTACTAGGATTATCCCTTAACCGCTCCTCTTGCATTGCATCAAGCTCTTCGCTAGAAGATGTTGCGCCCTTGTTGGATCAGATCACCGACCTCCGGATCAAGCTTCCATGGCAGCTTTGGATGAGAGAAATTTAGATTTGAAATCATCATAACTTGATATCATCTTCTCTTTTCGTCCTTCTATTTATAATCACTGATTCCTTCTAGATCTTTCTCTCTTCTAAGATATAACACCTTTTTTCAACTGTAGAAGTTCTTATTTGCCAGCTATGCACTCACACAGATCTGATTTGTTCTTTGAGCAGTTACAGATTTTCGCGACATCTCTAGACCCAAATTATGTCTTTAATTTGCTACGACAATTTTCTCCTACCCTGGTGCTTCTAGATTTGTTAGTAGCGTGAAATCCTTGATGAGTTGTGGAAACATTCTTGTAATGACATATTTAGCTGTAATTTTGGATTAGCTTGTGATCGTAATTCCGAATGCTTCCCTACTCTAATCCTCCCAAGTGGATTTCTGCGCTGACAACTTTCGACGCAAAACAAGTGCTAAATACAGTGACATTAATAGCATAAAAGAAATAAAATGAAAGAGATTAAGACCAAGACATCATTTAGTTAGAAAATGTAAACACTAAATATGAAATACTAAAAATGCATGCTAAATATATATAAAAGGATAAATAGAACACAAATTTAAGGAGAATTTAAGTGTCATTTCTAATCCTATCATTTTCTCTCAATAATTTTTCCTTTCTCTTTCTCTTCGATTTTTAACACCTCAATTTCAGCAATATCATTTTCTCTCAATAATTTTTCCTTTCTCTTTCTCTTTGATTTTTAACACCTCAATTTTAGTAATTTTTCTCGCTCATTCTCCTTTTCTTTTCCACTCATCATATTGTCACTTGATTTCATTATTTCACTCTCTTTCAAAGTATTTCCCGCACAATCATACTTTAGTCGAATCTGATCTTCATTCACTAGGGGCAAGTGTAATGGACTTGGTATCGAATTTAAAGGTATATCGGTTGGTATAATCATCATGCATCACCTTTCGATCATATTGCCATGGTCTTCCAAGCAAAATGTGCCCAACATGCATCGCAATAACATCACATAAAATCTCATTGGTATACTTACCAATCGAAAAAGTAATTAATGCTTGCCTGGTCACCTTAACCTCTAATCCATCATTAACCATTGAAGCTTATACGGTTGTGGATGCTTCGTAGTTAACAAACTCAACTTCTCGAGCAAGACGAAACTAGCCCAGTTAGTGTAGCTTCCACCATCGATGATCACACTACACACTTTACCATTGATGTGGCAACGAGTGTGAAATAGATTCTCACATTACTGCTCATCTTCTTTGGATTGAATGGCTAAACTCCTCTTGATAACAAGGAGTTCTCCTTTAACAAGAAATTCCATATTGTTTGATTCTTCATTTGGTGGAATTAGCTCTTGCTCATTCTCATATTCAGACTCGATCTCGCTACTTTCCTTAAGTATCATCAAACTTCAGTTAGGACATTGGGTAGTAATATGACCATGTCTCGAACACTTGAAACACTTCACAACATGAGTTCAGCCTTATTACACTTTATTCTTGCCCTTATCCTTGGAAACATAAGGCTTATTAACTTTAGATACTTCAGATGGATTTTTCACTTGGAGCATCACATTGGCATTCGGATTACATCGTGAGGAAGACCTCGCATTGTTCAAAGGTCTTGCCATACCTTTCCGCTTAAGTTGCCTCTCCACTTTGATAGCCATGCACCATATAAGTTAATTCAATGTAATGTTGAAGTTCTACTATGTTGGCTATTTCATGATTCAAACCAACCAAAAATCAAGCCATGGTCGCCTCTCTATCTTTGCTAATGTTGGCTCGGATCATGGCAAATTCTATCTCCTTAAATTACTCCTCAACACTTCGATCACCTTGGGTCATGACTTGCAATTTTTGATAGTGGTCTCGTTGATAATGGCTAGGAATGAACCTCTTTCGCATGATGGCACACATCTCGCTCCAAGTTTCTATAGGATGCTCTCCATTTCGTCTCCTACTCATGGTTAGTTGATCCCACCATATCATAACATAATCAAAAAATTCAATGGCAGTAAGTTTTACCTTCTTTATCTCAGAGTAGTTGTGACAATCAAAGATCATTTCAATCTTTCTTTCCCACTCTAAATAAGCTTCAGGGTCGTTCAAGCCTTGGAATGGCAAAATCTGTTGCTTAAAATTCTCGAGGTTGTCATCGACTCTTTCACGCATTCTCCGTCCTCATCGTCTCTTGCTAACAACAGACCCACGGTCACTATCAACCTCTTCATTACTATAGTATTCTTCATTGTCATTCATCATATGAATGCAACCACCTTGTACGTTAGGCCCTCGTGGTGAACGACATCATTGTGACCATTCCTAGACTCGATCAAGTTGTTCTTGGATTGGCTCAAGTTCGGCGCGAAGCATTCTTTGCATTTCTCGAATCATGGCTTGCATTTGTAAGTTTAGTGCTCCACCACCTTCATTTCTATTGGGACTTTGAGACATGTTCTCTTCAAGACAAAAGATTAGTAATAAAAGATTTTGATTAAAAGTTAATAAATATCTTACCAAATACAAAACATCACGAGCCACTTGGAAAGGAAATCACTCCACTCATGTTTGTACTCAATATTGGCTTTTTAGCTTCTCCAATGCTCTTTCTCACTCTTTCCTTTTACCACTCTTTGCTTGCTCGAAGTTCTTATGTGACTTCATTAAACTTAACAACAAACCTTGTAGTATCGGCTTCAAATGGGATGTAAGGTAGGTATGATGATTAGGTGATAAGGAAGGCTTAGAAGAAGGTTAAGGTTAAGTAAAAGTGTGGTTGAAATTGTTATTGGAAGGAAACCTTGTACTCGGGAATTGCACACTTTCAACTAGCTCTTTTCTATTTTTTTCTGATAGAATTTCGAAATTCCCCCTTGTATTTTCACACTTGGGATGCAAATATAATGTATTTTTTTCTTTTTTTTTTTTTTTCAAATGCTAATCTCGGACGAGATAAGAACGTCTAATACTTACTTAATTTAACTAGTTTTGATACCAAATGATGCGAGCTCGTCCTCGAGGGATAATAACGGGTCGCGTGAGTTCCCGATCAAAATTAAGAAGTATCATTTGTAAATGAATTTGGTGAAGGATGGAAAATAGAATGGTAGGCTTAAGAAAGAATGGATGGATGGACGTGCAAAGGATATAGATGGATAGGCTTGAATTAGATTTTAAGGACTCAAGAATGAACCAATGTTATAGAAAAATATTGACCCAATCCTTATATTTGTACTTAGAATGAAAACAAGAAGAACTATGACCCTCTATCCAACGAGATAGGAGCTACTCGGTATAAGGGTGAACACCACACTTCGAAGAAGTGATAAGTTCGAAAGAATTAGATTGATGCCACAAGGGTTACTTGATAATTCAATTTGAGTCAAATAAGAACAAGGAGTTTGCAAACTCACAATAAGATTAAAATTCAACAAAATTTGATACAAAATGTGCCAAGCTTTATATTTATAGGCTTACAAGTAACCAACTGAAAAGTCATGCATTAACAATCAGAATTTAATAGATTTGTTACTGATAAATTTGTCCAATATTCCCCATGCAATTGAAGTAATTGTGGTGGTTGCTTTAATGAAGATGTTGGTTGAATTTAGTGCTTGGTTGGCTAGGAAGAAGTGCTCTTAAATTCTGCTGAAGTTTCCCAAGCACTTGTAATAAATTTAGGCGGTGCATTAATGATTTTTGAGTAACCCGAATAGCCACTTTTCATGTTCCCATGATCAGCCTTTGAGCATTTAAATACTTTGAGACCTTTGATGAAGCCAAACATCCATGCATGAAGAGAGCATTGATTTCCTTTGCTTTCATGAAATACCTTTCTGGGGAGGTTTTTTCAGCACTTTAAATGTTAGTAGGTGCAATAAAAGCTTATGTTAGTCAGCCATTGATATCCCTATAACATATTAAAGATGCTGGTTAGGACATATTAAATGGGCAACAATATTTGACTAAAACTATCAACTAACTTAGGACATATTTAAAAACTTATCAAAATAACACAAAAACTAAGATAACTAAATGGTTAAAACCTTATTTCCAACAATTTAATTAACTAAATAAATAAAATTTTTATGTGCAACACATTGCATGGAATGCATGTGTTGCAAGAAGTGCACGACTTATATGAAATACATGGAATGCTGATCGACCTGTAAACGTCACAGCATTTAAGTGCAAGCGGACACTCGTCGATGCAAGTATAGTTGATAGATTTGATCTATCGAATATCGATCCCATGAGGATAGAGTTCTTGATGTTTAATTGTCGAAGCAACTAAAGTTAAAATTAGACGAATTGCTACTAACTTCACAAGTCGCAATGCTAAATGTGACTGCATGGTAACAAATAGATAAATTGTCGCTGCAATTATGTTTCAATGAGATCTTACTACAATCATTTCCTCTATTTAACAAAGACCTAAATGCTAATAATTACCACACCTTCCAGCGCTGGTAACGCTTTTCACTTAAGAACAAGTGGCCAGAATTCCTTCTTAGCCTCAAGCAACATCCGTTATCTTGCTTGTTAATCTAAAGTGTCACCGTACCTTCCAGTGACTGTGATTGCAATCACACTTTCGTGTTCAAAACAGTTAAATCCAAATATAAATAGATAAGGAGAATAGAGTAGAAATCAAATTAGATCAAACTTCAAATGGTACTTCCATACTCAATTGATAATCAATAGTATTCATCAACAATTAAGAGGTATTAAAGAAAATAGTCGAAGCATCCTATTCCTAGTCTACTAGAACTATTCCATGACAGCTCCTCTTACGTCGCATTTGGGCACTTCTCGTCAGAAGTCTTGCTTCTTTGCTCTTCAGATCACCTTCCTCCTAAACTCAAGCTTCCATGGCAGCTTGTTTAAAGATTTGAGAAATTTTGCAGAGTTTAATTCTTCACCACTTTGATATCAATCTTCTTCCTTTCCCTCCTATTTATAAGCTCTCGAAATTTCCAGCTCTCCTCCCTTCTCAGATCTACCCATTTGGCAGTTGTACAAGTTGGTTATTTCCAGCTGTGCACTCACGCAGATCTAGTGTGTTCATCAGGCATCTGTAGGTTGTTGCCGCATCTCTGGGCGTAATCTATGATCTTTTCTTACGGTAAAAACTTAGCATTCTCTTGCGCTGGTGCTTCCAGGTATGTTTGTAACATGAATTCACTTGTACAAGGTGACGGTATCTTTGTGGTGACATATTTGGCCATAATTCCAGGTTAAATTTGTGACTGCATCTTTGAACACTTTCAAGCACTAATCTTCCGAGGTGGATCTTTGCACTGAGAATTTCAAATGCAAATCTTATGCTACATACGGCGACATTAGTAACACAAAAGAGGCTAAAATGAAAAGAATTAAAGCCATGCAACACTAAGTTAGAAAATGTAAACACTAAATATGAAATGTTTAACATGCATACTAAATATGATACAAAAGGAACAATTAATACACAAATTTTAGGGAGAAAATAAGTGTCATTTCTAATGCTATCACACCCCCAAACTTGAGTTTTTACTTGTCCTCAAGTAAATAAAAGTTAGCAAAGTCATAATGAAACTTGTCACCGCAATCATCATTCTAGCAACTTAAGTTCTCTAGAATCCTAATGTATAAATTGCATTCATATGATAGAATAATGCACTGACAATTTATAGCATGAATAATCAAGACTGCAACTTCACTAATGTTAGCATCATGCTTTGAATCTTAACCTTTCTTAACCAATACAGTATTTATAGCAATATATTTTTTTGCTTTTCTCTTTTTCTTTGCTTTCTTTTTCCTTTTTTTATATGTGACTGAGAGATGTCATTGCATTACTATACCCTTATTATTGGGCAATAATGATGGGGTGTAACAAACCCCAGGAAGTATGTAATTGCACTGACACACACTCTTGCAGTGACAGCCTTTGGCTAGATAATTTTTCTAACGCATGCAGTGGAGTGTTCTCCCTTAATAAGTCACAATGCACTCACATTGGAGTGTCTTTTTATTAGTAAATATTGCTGCAATTGGTAAGTTAATTAAAGATTCAAAGATTGATACTACCCATTCATTACTAATGCAATTCCAACCATTCATTCAAAAATAGAAGGACTCAATATTCATTCACATTCATCCAATTCACATATCAGCATCCCAAACAATTCAAGATTTAAGAATAAAACATAAATTGTGGTCACATTTTTCTTGTAACTTTGCATACTTTCATTGAACTAAAGAGAAAAGTAAATTCTTCAAATATGTGGGTGCAATTGCATTTCCATTTCACACAAATTCCCCCCAAACTTAATGTCTGCATTGTCCCCAATGCAGTGACAATATTATACAAATAACAATGGAAATGCAACTACAATGGAAATGAACTAACAAGTAAAATACAATGACAATTAAATGAGATGCATGTAACTAACTACTGAAAAGTAAACTAACTTAGTATTTAGCAACTGATGATGTGGCTACCTTGGCTTTCTTTTTCTTCTTTGGGGCGTTCCTCTTTGTGTTGCTTTTTCTTGTCCTTTCTCTTTCTTTTCTTTTCCTTGGAGTCAACCGGGGTAGCAGATTGCTCCTCCATAGTCGGTTGAGTAGAGGCTTCATTGACAGTCATGTCGAATGGGTGGATTTTAGCAAGTGGTGCCACATAGGGCACAATGGCCGGAGGATTGGGATTCTCATTGCAAATGGTGACTGCCTCGGCCTGGCTCGCTCTAGGTGTTGCCGAGTGTTTAGCTGTTGTACCCACAATCACGGGTGCGTCGACAAATTCTTCCTCTAAATTTGTCAGGGCAACATCTTCTTCCTCTTTGTTTTCTTCCTCTTATGGTCTTTCTTCTTCTTCTTCATTCACCTTCTCCTCTCCATTTCCTTTTTCTTCTTCAACTTTCTCCTTCTCTTCTGTGCCTTCTTCATCTTTTCCTTCTCCTTCTTCTTCTTCCAGACCTATAGAGATGACTAGTGTGCACATTTCCTCAGCAGCAGCCTCCCGTTCTACCATGTTGGCCCTGAGACTGTTGGAAAATTCATCCTCGAAAAGGTTGGTGATGATTCTGAAACAGTCCTCCATAACCTTGGAGTGTCCCTCGTGATCCTCATAATCAAAGATGTGGATTCTAGTTGAGGATGGAACGAGCTGAGGCCTACCTTTAGAAGCAAGTTGCTCGAATGATGATGGGGCTTCCCTAAAAATAGGGGAAAAGCAGAGAACTCTGGTATGGGGTTCAGGCTCAAACTTCTTAATATGGTGACAATAGCATTGTTCCACGCCCTTGTATAAGCATAGAAGAGCTTTTGTTGGTAATCCATCTCTTCCAGTATGCTGAGAAGTCGTATTTGTCGCATATCCATGTGGTCAACGAGTTGTTCTATCGCAGTTAGCTTCTTCCCTATCTGAGGATCTATGGGTGCAGTTGCTTGTTTCTCCTTTTTTCTTCCCATTGCCTTTCTCTTCCTTTTTGGGCACTTCCTTCATCAAAGGGGTTTCTTTCCCTCTGGTCATCCTTTCCACCGAGATGTCATTGATGGGCCCCTTGTTCTCCAAAACTTCTTCACCATCAATAGGCATAATGCCCCTTTTCTTGCATAACATCATTATTAGAGAGGGGAAAGGTAAGATACCTGTCTGCTTGCTTGCAGGTTCAGTAATTTCATCATGCAGGATTGCGCTAACATCAATGAAACGCCCTTTTAGTATAGAATGTAAGAGGCACATGCAATCCAGCGTCGCAGTGGTGCTATAGGTAGATGGTAGAAGGCGGTAGTTAACGAAATGGAACCACACCTTGCTTTTAGTGGTTAGGTAGCGTCAGTGCATAGTAGTTATGCAGACCGTTACCAGTCCACACTGCGCCTTCAATACATAAATGACATTAAGTAAATGAATGCGTCGACAAGTCATGCTTTGAGGTGCGTCGACAAAAAGGAGATTTTTTTATTCCTGCATAAAACTTAAAAGGAAACGAATGAAAATAAAAAACAAAAAGTAAAGTAAAAATTACAATGGCATTAAGTAAATGTGACCAGATTAATGGTCTCACTTTGTTCATTCATCTAGGCTTAAGTAGTGCTTTAGTCGTTAGCCATTCACTTTAAATTGGTAACCATCATTCATATATTCAATTGTTACCGCACCATGCTGGAATGCTTCGACAACTCTTAAAGGGCCTGACCATCTCGAGCGCAATTTTCCTGTATGCAATTTCAAACGTGAGTTAAATAAAAGTACGAACTAACCAGGTGAAAATTATCGCCGCAAGATGATACTGTCATGCCATCTCTTGGTTTTCTCCTTATATATGGCAGCATTTTCATACACGTTGCGTCGAATTTCTTTAATCTAAAAAATGTCCAACAATCGTTTCTGTCCAGCAGCATCATAATCCATGTTCACTTGTTTGATTACCCACATGGCTTTATGTTCAAGTTCAACTGGCAAGTGACATGATTTATCAAACACCAACTGATACGACGACATCCCCAACGAAGTTTTATATACAGTGCGAAGCGCCCACAATGCATCATGTATCCACGAAGTGGATGGTACATTGTTGCCATACGATGCTTCACACTATAGTGCTTCGAAGCTGTCGCCACTTGGTTATTATGGAAATGAGTACCTTGGTCGCTAATCAGTGCTCGAGGTGTTCCAAATCTTATAAGGATGTATGTGTGGAAGAACTTTAGTACTGTTCAGGCATCATCTTTCGAAACCGCAATTGCCTTGATCCACTTAAAGACGTAGTCAACAGCAACTAAAATATACACATTCCAAAAAGAGTTTGGAAATGGTCCCATGAAGTCTATACCGTAGTCATCAAATAACTCCACCTTCATGATAGGTTGTTGGAGCATCTCATTGCGTCGAGATATAGAACCTGTGTGTTGACATTTATCACATTGCTGCGTAAAATTGTGGGTGTCTCGAAATAATGTGGGCCAGTAGAATCCTGATTGTAAGACCTTTGTAGCAGTCCTCACACCACCAAAATGGCCTTCATAAGGACCATCATGGCAATGCCTCAAGATTGAAGACATCTCTTCCTCAGGAACACAGCGACGGATGATATTGTCGGCGCATACCTTGAACAGGTATGGCTTATTCAAATGATATTTTTCAGCATCCCTAATGAATCTAACCTTCTTGTGACCAGTGACACTCAATGGTAGCTTCCCACAAACAAGATAGTTGACGACATCTGCATACCATGGAGATGCGTTGACAAAGAATAACTTCTCATCTGGAAATGTATCGACAATTTGGGATTTATTCCCATCCTCACTTTCAGCTTCCAGACGAGTCAAGTGGTTTGCTACTTGGTTTTCAGATCCTTTCCTATCTTTGATTTCAATATCAAACTCTTGTAAAAGCAGGATCCATCTGATCAGTCTTGGTTTGACATCTTTCTCCAAAAAAAGGTATCTCAAGGTAGAGTGATCTGTGTAAACTGTAATTTTTGCACCAACAAGATATGAACGGAACTTGTCAAATGCAAAAATACTGCTAGTAACTCCTTCTCAGTAATCGTGTAATTCACCTACGTTTCAGTCATGGTTTTACTAGCATAATAAATGGAATGAAATACCTTTTCCTTGCGTTGTCCAAGCACAGCTCCCACAGCAAAGTCACTCGCATCGCACATTACCTCAAATAGTTGTGACCAGTCTGGTGTAACGACAATTGGAGCTTGTACTAGTTGCTTTTTAATTGTAACAAATGGGTCTAGAAACGGGTCATCGAACAAAAACTTTTTATTCTGCTCTAATAAAAAGCATAGTGGTTTTGCTATCTTAGAGAAATCTCGACTGAATCTTCTATAGAATCTAGCATGACCAAGAAAGCTCCTTATTCCTTTTACATTTGTGGGTGGAGGTAGCCTATCAATGATTCCCACCTTTTCTTTGTCTACTTCAATGCCCTGACATGATATGCGATGGCCAAGGACAATGCCTTCAGTTACCATGAAATGACATTTTTCCCAATTCAGCACTAGATTTGTGTCCTCACATCTCTTTAATACTTTCGGTAGATTGTCAACGCATTGATCAAAATTGTGCCCATACACAGAGAAATCATCCATGAATACTTTAATTAATCTTCAATCATGTTAGAAAAATAGCCATCATGCACCTCTGAAATGTGGCTGGGGCGTTGCCCAATCCAAATGGCAGTCGCCGAAAAGCAAAGGTTCCAAATGGGCTTGTGAATGTGGTCTTTGCTTGATCTTCCGGTGCAATTGCGATCTGATTGTACCTAGAGTAGCCATCAAGGAAACAATAGTAGGCCTTACTAGCTAGCCTATCCAACATTTGATCAATGAATGAAAGTGGGAAATGATCCTTCTTTTTGGTCGTATTTAAACGACGGTAATCCATAAACACTCGCCAACCTGTAGCAATGCGAGTAGGGATTAGCTCATTTTTATCGTTACTCACCACTGTGATGCAACTATTCTTGGGCACACATTGGATTGGGCTCACCCATGTGTTGTCCAAAATAGGATAGAGGATGCCTGCATCCAACCATTTGATAATTTCCTTCTTCACTACTACCTTCATCTTTTCATTCAGTTTTCATTGTTGTTCAATGGACTATTTTCCTTCATCTTCCAGCCTAATCTTATGCATGCAGAAAGAGGGACTAATACCTTTGATGTCCGCTATGCTCCAGGCAATGGCTCTCTTATGTCGCTTCAATATTGCGATTAGCTTTTCTTCTTAACTTGTGTCAAGGCTTGCGCTGACAATCACAGGTAATGTGTCATTGTCATCTAGAAAGACATACTTCATATGCATTGGCAATGGCTCTAACTCTAAGGTCAGAGCTTGTTCAATCGATGGTTTAAAAGTAAGGATCGTCCTATTAGACAGATCCAAAGATTCCAATTGCCATCCCTATCTCAATTCACAAATATTAGCCTCAGATATGTGGTCGCATTCAGGTAGGATATTGTCAGTAGATGTCACTGCATATTCGTCTTGAACTACTGAACTTCATTCATTGAATTCTTCTGTAATTAACTCATCCAGTACGTCAATGTGATGACACTGTTCTTTACTTCTTGACGAAAATGCTTCAAACACACTGAAGGTGACATGCTCGTCATTATGACGCATAATCAGCTCGCCCTTGAAAAGATCGATTAGTGTACGTCCCATTGCTAAAAACGGGAGTCCCAAGATAATGGACATCTCCTTATCTGCTTCATAATCAAGAATGATAAAATTAGCTGGGAACACAAGCTTATCAGCTTGGACAAGGACATCCTTAATCTATCCTTTGGGTTGTGCCAAGGATTTGTCTGCAAGCTGTAATGTCACCACAATGGGCTTCATAGATCCAATTCCTAATTTCCTAAAAGTGGATAACAGTATGAGGTTAATACTAGCTCCTAAATCACATAAAGCTTTATGTAAGTAGTGGTTTTCAATGGAGCATGGAATCGTGAAACTGCCAAGGTCTTTCATCTTTGGTGACAACTTGTTTGTTAGCACAACGCTGCACCCCTCTGTAAGCGCAATCATCTTGATGTCGAAAAGTTTTTTCTTCTTCGACAATAGCTCCTTCATAAATTTCCCATAGTTGGGGATCTGCACAAGAGCATCAACTAGAGGTATATTACTATGTAATTGCTTCAAGGTAAGGACAAACTTCTGATAATCTTTGTCATGATCATTCTCCTTGAATCTCTATGGAAATGGCAAAGGTATTTTGTCAATGGGTTGTTGTAAAGGATTCGGCTGCGTCGACATGGGCAGTTGTGTCGACATCTTTGTTGGTCGAATTATGGGCATAGGAATGACTATAGGTGGCTCCTCTTCATTTATTTCTACTGGATCTTCTTCATAAGCAACTTCTTTTTATTACTTTGATTTGGATGTGTCAACATGTACTTAGTTGAAACTGCTGCTTAGCTTAGTAGTTTACTTTCCACTTCTCAGCATGATAGCCTTACAATGCTCTTTCCCCTTATGAATCAATTTTTCAGTGTCGCTAGGTAGACCACCGGGTGACCTTGTGCTCATGTTAGAAGCCAATTGTCCTAGCTGAGCTTCAAATGCTCAGATGGAAGAATAATTTCCTTGTACAATTACTTCCGTTCTTATGATATGCTCACGCATCAAAGCTTCAAGAGTAGCCAATAGATCTACCCTTGGTTGAGAATATTGTTATTGTTGTTGTTGTTGATGCTGTCCTTGCATATTTGGCATCGCATTCTATTGTGGCGACATTCGAACTTGTGGTTGCATCTGGTTGTATGACTGCATCTAGTTTTGTGATTGCATCTGATCCGATTGCACATGCATTTGCGAATTATGATTATAATTTTACTGTTGATGGTTGTTGTTGTAACTCCCTTGTCTAAAATTCCCTTGAGTTGAGGAATTTTCATATCTAAATATGGGGCGCATTTTGGCTCCCCTAAGGTTATTGTGTATGATTAGAATTACTGTACGAGTTACCATAAGAATTTCCTCTAATATTGTTGACGTATAATGCGTTCTCACCATGTTATGGACAATCCTCATAACTGTGGTTATCGCCGTAAATTTCACTGGAAAATGTCAGGACATCCATCTGTTGGGCTACTTGAATAGGGGCAACATCACTTGTTCCCTTCATGTTTTTAGTCATGTTTGCCAACGAGGATACCTGTGCACTCAAAGTTGATATAGCATCTAATTCCATAACACCATGATTAGTTTTTACATGAGCAGCACAAGAAATTGGATATTGATAGTCATTCTGTGCAATTCTCTCTAATATCCGCACAGCTTCATTGTAGGTGCAATCCAACAATGAACCATTAGCAGACGCATCGACAAGATTCCTTGTTTGCGCATTCAACCCATTGTAGAAGATCTCGATTTGAGTCTCCTGTTGGATTCCATGCATGGGACAACGTCTCAGCAAAGTCTTGTAATGCTCCCACGTAGTGTGTAAATTTTCATCATCCAGATGATATGCAGTGATATCATTTCGCAATCTAGCATTCATTGTCAGTGGATTAAATTGCAAAACGAACTGCGTTGCTAGTGTATTCCAAGAAGTAATGAATCTAGCCGGTAAACCAAGGAACCATGTTCATGCCCTCCTTTGTGAAGAATAAGGGAACAGTTGCATCTTCAAAGCATCATCAGGAACATCATGTTGACTAAAAGAAACACATATGAGCAAAAACGATTTGAGATGCTCCCTAGCATCTTCATGAGGTAAACCTACATATTGTCCATTCTAATTAAGCATTTGAAACATAATCAGTTTTAATTCAAATTTACTAACTTGTATTGCCGATCTAACAACCTTTGATTGTAAATCATCGAGCACAGGAACAACAAAACCTCTGATTGTCCTGTCTGGGATTTGCTCTACTTGTGGCAGCAGTGGTGGTATATTATTAACTCTTTGTGGCTGCAATGGAGGAACAACATTTTGTGCCAGCATGGAGGTAGATCATTGTTACTTCTAGCCATTTTCTTTTGCTCTTGCTTCCTCCTTCGAATAGTCCGTTCGAGTTCTGGATCAAAACTAATAATGTCCTTAAGATTTCTCCTTGTGAACATAAAACACCTAACAAAGAAAATTGAAAAGAACTAACAAAAGATTAGTAATCAGTATAAGGTTAGAAAAGAAAGAAATAATGCAACTACAAAAATAAACATCAAAAAAATGCCATCCCCGACAACGGCGTCGAAACTTGATCGACCTATAAATGTCACAACATTTAAGTGCAAGCGGACACTCGTCGATGCAAGTATAGTTGATAGATTTGATCTATCAGATATCGATCCCATGAGGATAGAGTTCTTGATGTTTAAAATTTGAAGCTACTAAAGTTAAAATTAGAGGAATTGCTACTAAGAATGTCAGCACCGCAAAGTTAGATCTGCACAGCTAAAAGAGTTAATTTGTCAATGCAAATATAAAATAAATTGTCAGAGCAAATTAAGATAAAAATGAATTGTTGTTGAGATGTTGTAAATTTAAATTCAAAACTTGAAATAAATGGATCAAGTGTAAAGAAGAGGAGAGGATCACTGACTTCACAAGTCGCAATGCTAAATGTTACTGCAAGGTAACAAATAGATGAATTGTTGCCACAATTATGCTTCAATGAGATCTTACTACTATCACTTCCTCTGTTTAACAAAGACCCAAATGCTAATAATTACCACACCTTCCAGTGCTAGTCATGCTTTGCACTTAAGAACAAGTGGCCAGAATTCCTTCTTAGCCTCAAGCAACTTTCATTGCCTTGTTAATTTAACTTGTCTCTGCAACTTCCAGTGACTGTGACTGTAATTGCACTTTCGTGGTCAAAACAGTTAAATCCATATATAAATAGATAAGGAGAATAGAGTAGAAATCAAATTAGATCTAACTTCGAATGGTACCTCCATGCTCAATTGATAATCAATAGTATTCATCAACAATTAAGAGGTCTCAAAGAAAACAATCGAAACATCCTATTCCTAGTTTACTAGAACTATTCCGTGACATCTCCTCTTGCGTCGCATCTAGGCACTTCTCATCAGAAGTCTTGCTCCTTTTATAGTCAGTTCACCTTCCTCCGAAACTCAAGCTTCCATGGCAGCTTGTCTAAAGATTTAAGAAATTTTGCAAAGTTTAATTCTTTACCACTTTGATATCAATCTTCTTCCTTTCCCTCCTATTTATAAGCTCTAGAAATTTATAGCTCTCCTCCCTTCTTAGATCTAACCATTTTGGCAGCTGTACAAGTTGGTTATTTCCAGCTGTGCACTCACGCAGATCAGGTGTGTTCATCAGGCATCTGCAGGTTGTCGCCACATCTCTAGGCACAATCTATGATCTTTACTTAAGACGACAACTTAGCATTCTCCTGCGTTGGTGCTTCCAGGTATGTTTGTAGCGTGAATTCACTTGTACGAGGTGAAGGTATCTTTGCGGTGGCATCTTTGGCTGCAATTCTAGGTTAAATTTATGGCTGCATCTTTGAACACTTTCCAGTACTGATCTTCTAAGGTGGATCTCTGTGTTGACAATTTCAGACGCAAATCTTATGTTGCATACGACAACATTAGTAACACAAAAGAGGCTAAAATGAAAAGAATTAAAGCCATGCAACACTAAGTTAGAAAATGAAAAAACTAAATATGAAATGTTTAACATGCATACTAAATATGATACAAAAGGAACAATTAATACACAAATTTTAAGGAGAAAATAAGTGTCATTTCTAATGCTATCAAATTCATGAAGTGTTTTCCCAAACTCGTTTAATTAAACTCGTAATAGGTTCTTTGAACTTCTTGGCTTGTGCTCGCGTGATTTGTCCTAAAGGTAGCTCGATTGGATCATGTGAGGCCCACCCTACGTCCATGCTCGCAATGTGAGTGCTTGCAACATCACTGTTCACAGCATGAGTGCTCGCATCTTCCATGCTCGTTATTCATGTTTGCACTATTCATGCTCGCATCATAAGGGTTAGCTAACGTATTTTATGTGTTGAGGAGACATTTAGAAGTCAAAAATATGAAGATGATCACTATGTCACGACATAGACTGACCTACATTGCAACAAAGGGACTAAACTTGAAGAATATCGAAGCAGACTTCTTTGTCACGACAATACCTGAACGAATAACCTAAAGGAGTAGATTGTTCTCTTCGTCGCAAAATGGTTCTTACGTGTCGCTACATCGACTTTTGGATGCAGATTTAGCACCGAGTGTAGGGTGTTTCGATCTTTACAATGTCACTTAAACACAAGGAACGATAGATGACCTAGGGTTGAAGAAAACGACTGTACAAGGCTATAAATACTTAGGTTTTACACATCCCTTAGTTTAGTTACAAGGAAATTTGGCCACTGGTAAGGTATCACCAATGGGAACAATTTTGTATTCCCCAACAGCTAACGCTGTCATGCCTATATTCCATGAATTCTATGCATCTCTTAAAGATGATATTATTAAGAGAAGGACTTGGAAGACAGTATTGGTAAGGGGGGAATATGCTCCCATTCTGCCTAAAGATATCTACGAATACTAAAGTGTATCGTACTATGAGAAAGACTTCGTAAATAATGTGGATCTTAATCCATTTAAGAATGCTGATATGAAAGAGCTTATTAGGTTCTTAACAAATGGTAAGGGTGTTTGGAACTATAGACTCGACATAAGTACACCCTCCAATTTTAATCAAGCCATTATGTTTCTGGTTGCCAAAATGTGGATGCAATTCTTGGCAACATAAATTGTGCCAGCTTTAAATGTCTCTAATGTTAATTCTTTTCGAGCTCCTCTATTGTATGACATTTTGTAGTGAAAACAGATTTGTGTAGGTGCTTGGATCTTTCGGGAAATGAAACAGTGCGCACAAGTCCAGAAGAGTGGTCTTTTCTTCCCTTATTTGCTGATGACACTATCCAGGAAGGCGGATATGCTGATGAATGAAAACGAGCAATTTTTGAAGCCAACTTAAAGCATTATCAGGGACTTCTTGTACAAATAGTATGTTGAGCTTCAACGAAAACAAATTAAGGATTGCAACTTAAGAAGGAAGGAAAAGATGGATGTACCGGCTTCATTAAAAAGAAAGGAGAAATTAAGGATCGGGAAGCATAACCAAGGAAGCATTGACACCAAGCTTGATGGCATGATTCAGTGGATGTAGGAAACTGGTCCTGTATTAATAGAATTTGCAAGAATGAATGGGTTACAAACCACAAACTACCCACGAAACATGTTTTAGGAAGAATAAGGTGTTAATGAGGTAGTTGAGTTGGGTCGGGCCAATATGGAGCACGATGACCCTAACACAGAACATGAATACGAGGCAATGATCCAACCTCAATATTCAACTCTCAAAGGGCTGGTGATTTGGAGTCCAACAGGACAACAAGGTTAGAGCTCTCACCAAAAGTACTCTAGCAAGGGCAAAGCTCTAATGGACTCCCAATCTGATTCGGGGGATGAATAAATGTTTTGAGCTATTTTTAAGATTTTACTTTATCTCAATTTTGAAGACTTGTAATATTTGGATGATTTTGGGTTATGTTTTAAGACTTATTTATTAGAAGGAGTAGGTGTAGAGGTAAATTTATTTTTGCATATATATGCTTTAATTTTATGTAGGAACCCCACATGATGGAGACACAACATTTAGAGCTTTTCATGATAAAAAGAGATGGATAACCACCATTAGAAGAAGAGCTTTCACAAAAATCGGGTAACTTCGTTCTTTACTTTTTTAGGGGCTACACATTAAGGATAATGTGTTTTCTAAAGTGTAGGGGTAATATAGAAATTATTGCATTTTTCTTTATTTTTCAGTATTTTTGTTGCTTTTGATGTGTGCTTGAGCTTGTAGAAATACAAGTGATTGGTTAAGAGCATGTACAATATAGGTTGATTGTATTTTTTGATAAATTTGGCATGATGATGAGAAATTTTTAAATGTTTTAGCATGAAACTAAGTTCTATAGGTTACACTAAGTATAGATAGAGAGATATTTTTGGTACCAAATGATGTGAATGATATGAGGAAATGAGCATGCTAATATATATGATAGATAGTAATTTTGGGATTATGTGATTAAATTGACATTTGTGCATATTGAGATGTTTAGAGATGACCTAAGGCATTGTTTGAATACATCTAGAGCTAAAAAGCAAAACCTTATTCTAAGTTTCCAGTTAGTACCCATATTTAAGCTTATTAACCCTTCTTGATGAACCACATTACAAACCTTTAAGCCTCAAAAGATGATTTGTGTGTACTCTTTTCTTTGGTCCCATTTTTGCACGATAATAGACATATGGCCATATGTATTGAGGGTAAGTAGACACATTAAGGTGGAGTTTGTAAAAACAAAGAGTGAAATAGGAAAAATAATATGGAATATGTACTTTTAGTATAGTTAGAAAAGAGAAAACAATGAAAAATTTAAAAGAAAGAAAAGATGAGTAGAGACAAAAGAAAAAAAATTCCTAAGTGAGAAAATATAAGAAAAGTGATAAAGTGATAAAAACACCAAAAAGAAGAAAAACCTTGCTCAAGAAATAGAAAGAATACTCATAGGCTACCTAAAGGGATTAGACCATGTTGAGATTTCCTAAGTGGAGAGAAAAGGAAGGTGAGAGAAGGAGAAATAAGGAGGTGAGAAGGAATGGAACACTAAAGGGGGAGAATAGGGAATAATACAATGTGCGAAACTATTTTCGTGTTTGTAACCTCTTGTGCTTGTTATTCCTTAAATTTCATACTTGTCCTAAGCCTCAAAACATTACAAGTCGAAAAGTCCTATGTGACTTAAACGACTCCATGCATAAATGAATGTGGCATTACATGATTTCATTATGACTATCTTTATTGTACTAGGATAATTAAAGTACTTGTATTAGGAATTGATGGAATTATACCAATGAAAATCTTAATATTTGTATCTTCTGTAACTTACTAAACTTAGATGTTTCTAATCGAAAATGGTAAAATTATTTGCTCATCATGTTGAAATTATTGAAAAATATATAATGTCTGGAGTAGATCTTGTGAACTTAATCCTTGTATAATACATACTCAAGCTCCTATGTTTGCTTTTCTTGTTTTGTTTGCTTGAGGACAAGCAATGACTTAAGTGTGGGAGAGTTTGATATGTTGAATTTATACCTAGCAGATTCAACTACTTTTCACACTTTAGGAGCTTGAAATTAAGCATTTTCCTTCTATTTCCTTAGGATTTAGTTTAGTTTCATGTTTTTGAATAAATTGTGTAAAAAGTGCAAAAAGGTGTATTTGGTTCTCTTTAAGGCCGATTGAGGGCTAAGGGTTAGCTAATGTACTTCGTGAGTGTGCAGGACACCTTTAGAAGTCAAATAAGTATGAAGTTGATCACTATGTCACGACACAGACTGACCTATGTCTCAACAAAGGGACCAAACTTGAAGAATATCGAAGCTAACTTCTTTGTCACTACATACCTTACCTATTTCACAACAACACCTGATGGAATAGCCCAAAGGAGTGAACTGATCTCTTTGTCGTGATACAATTCCTGTTTGTGGCAGCATTGACTCCTGGATGTGGATTTAGCATTAAGTGAAGGGTGTTTCAGTCTTTACAATGCCACTTAAGCATGAGGAACGACAACTGACCTATGGTTGAGGAAAACAATCATCCAAGGCAATAAATAGGACCCTTAGCACTTAGGTTTTACACATCAGTTTAGTTTTAATTTCTTTTGCTATTTTCTTTCTCCATTTTCAAAATGAGATTTGTAACCCTAAACCCTAATCCCATTTTAAAGGATTAAAGAGTGGATGTATGGTCATTTAATTATTGTATATAGGGATTTTCAATCGGATCAACTGTTTGAGAAAGGAAGAATGTGAAACAAACACTAAGCTTGACAACTTTAAAAAGTCATCTAGGTGGGAATGAACGTAAAATTGGTATTGCCTATTCTTGAACACCTTTACCCCAAACCAGTTTAGACTGTGACATCTAGCGATAAGTAGTCTTTATTGACTCGTTATATTAGTGGAAGATCGAATGATCCAATAGGGTAACAACTAGTTAATTGAAGCAAAGTCCCAAAAACCGACGATTGAGGAATCCTTACTGAAGCGACCTATTCTCCCCAAATTTGTTTATCAAATTTCCTATCTCTTTCCCTTTGCTTTATTTTATTTTATGCTTTTCAAATCACAACTTTTTATTTTCCTTTCATACTATAAACCCTAAAAATAGTACTAATTAACTCTTTTCTTTGCAGGAATTTTAATCACTATTGCTTAAGCCTCCTTTGAGTACGATCCTCGAAATACTACCAAGTGTTTCGTTGTAAAAAAACTATATTACATCCTGACCCATATACTTGCAGAAGCCCTAAAACACACACCGAACGGGAGTACGTTCAGAGGCGATTAGACACCTTTTCGAATAATTCACAGTTTCGGAGGATACCATGGTATCTTTCAACCATGGTCTTATACGACTCCAAATGATCTTGATCGATCCCAATATGATGCCATAATTCATTCAACTAATGTCTTATACATATATGATTTGATGCCATAGTAACTTTCAACTACGATCTTACTCATTCCCGAGTTAATGCCATAGTATCTTTCAACTATGGTCTTACTTAAGCCGACATAATGCCCTAGTATCTTTCAACTATGGTTTTACATATTTTCGGTTTGATGCCATAGTATCTTTCAATTATGGTCTTAAACATTCCGGTAAGATGTCCTAGCTTGTCTCATTCCAACCTTCATTAAATTAAATACCAATCTCTCAAATAATAACATCAAAGTACCAAATAACAATAATTTATCGATTAAATTATCAATGTATTGACCTTTAGTAACATAGATGCAATGGTAGAGTCGATGACTAATCCACAACTTCAGCTTTACCATGATTCGAGTCTGGTTTGTTTGTTTCTTGATCTAAACAAATAATTTCAGCCAATTAAAATAATTCAACTTGCTTAAATTAAATACTTCAAGCCTTAAGCATGATTTATTATGAATTTATGTAATTACCCTTAACATTTTAACCTTTGTAGTCCTTAAATCCAAAACTTACAAAATTCACCATTTTTAAAGAAAAACTCTTCTAAATGAATTTCCTAGGGTTCATTACAACCCACATATACCAACAATTCATGTAAATTATCAACAAATTTTACTATGTTTCTCAAATAGGTTTATAAACATAAAATCATCAAAAATCTCTTAACAAAATACATATATTTAACTACCAACTTTACTAATCCAACAACTAAATTCAATAACACTTCAAACTCATTCATGGCAAGTCTTAGATTTTTAATAGTTTTACAAATTAACCCCAAGTTAGCTAAATTAAGTTAATACGAGCTCAAAAACATAAAAATTACTAAAAATGAGGCCAAATTATATACCATGCAAAGGAGACAACCTTGGTCGAATGCTTCTCCTAAGATACGATGGTGTTTTTGGTTCAAAACAAGAAAAAGTGAGGTAGATGATGGCTTTTCCCACTTGTTTTGTTTAATTAATCATTAAATTATCTATTTACTATTTCACCCTTACTATTTTAAATTAGAACTTATCTAAACATGCCCATAATTGTCCAATAACAATATGTATGGTATAATTACCATCTAAGTTCACTAGTTTGAGATTCCATAGCCATTTGACCCCTTTAACTAATAAAAGTAAACTTTTGCATGTTTTATAATTTAATCCTTTTTTTTACTTAATTAACAAATTAAACCTTAAAATTTCTTAACCAAATTTTACTATAACCTTAATAAATACTCTTAAAGTTTAAATAATAATTTAAACACTAACTCACTTATTGAAAATCGTAGTCCTAAAACCACCGTGTCCAACACCACTGAAAATGGGTTGTTATAGTGACAATATGAAAATTCATTAAACCAAATTTTAATTACGGCATAGGCTTCTCTCGAAGTCCTATTGTCACTTCTCATTGTTTTAATTAATTGAATTTAGTTATAAGAGTGTGAAACTGCCAGCTCCTATGTCTTAAAAATATTTGCATAACATTGAGAACAAAGAAGGAAATGGTCTAGTGGTAGCAAGCTCCTAAGTTAACTAAATGGTCTCTAGTTTGAATTCCCTTGCTCTAAAATGTTTTATTTAAGTTTTTCACTTTTTTAGCATGTGCAATCAAGCCCTTGCCGTCCACCTTGTTTCCATGTGAGGATGATTCCTTTCGTTCATTAACAAGTAAAACTTGCCTTATGAATTGAAATACATCCCCCTTATTGCTCCTATGTTCCCTCACCATTCCCATTCACCCATCTTGCTATAAACCAAGTGTTGACCACCCCTAAACATCCTATTTCTGTCCACCTCTCCCCATTTCCTCTCTTTTCTTCTTTTTCTTCCCCTTCTCCATTCTTTTTCACTTTTTTGGCAACCACCACTACTCTTAAATTTTCCTCCATCATAAGCATTGTAGCATCACCACCTCATCATCATCTGTAACTAATTTTATTCCTCTTTTCCTTTTGCTCCTCCTCCCTTTTTCCACCGTGTGCTGTCGTGAGAAACTGTGATCGCCACTGTGAAACGCCATGCCACCTATTTTTCTTACCATCGTCAGATTGTCACACCTCCATATTCAGACAACCATCGAGCCGCCGCTGCTGTTGGACCACCGTCACCACCACTGCCGGTGATCGCTTTTTCCCTTTTTGATTCCTCTTTATTTTGTTGATTTCTATAATGATTGAAAACCATAATTCCTTTCATTTATTCAATTATTTTTAGATAACTTATACATCGATCTCATTCCATTTTCAAGCCTTCGATTCTCTTATACTAAATCAAGAGTAAGTAAGGTTGTTCGATTTATATATCCTTCATTTTAGAAATACTATGACTTGGCCAAATCATATAGGGCCTTAATAGTTTCATATTTTATTATTACTATTTCGAAAATCATAAATACTAATGTGATTTCGTATCAACATGAAGGGTCAAATAACAACCCACTGGAAACCCATAGTGTGACATTGTGAGAGCAACGAATCCAAGTCTCAATTTAAGGGTAAGTGTTGGTAAGAATATTTTAATAGACTAAAATCCTAAATATTATAAACAATTCTGATAGATCTAATTATATGATGTGTTTGAAACTATAGGTTCTCTTGTAACTTTTTCACTTTTCATATTTTTTCTCACTCATGAATTTTCTCTTTTGTCTCTACTCAATTCTTTTTCTTTTTGATTTTTTATTGTTTTTCTAACTATACTAAAATTCATATTCCATATTGTTTTCTTATTTCTCTCTTTGTTTTACAACCTCTATCGTAATGTGTCTACTTACGCTCAATACATATGACCATACATCTATTATCATGCAAAGTAGGACCAAAGAGAAGAGTACACACAAATCATCTTTTAGGCTTTAAAGGCTTGTAATATAATTTATCAAAAAGGGTCATAAGGCTTAAAGATGGGTACTGATTGGAAATTCAGAATAAGGTTTAGCTTCTAAGCTCTGGATGTAACAAAATAATGCCTTAGGTCATCCCTAAGCACCTCAATATGCATAAATATCAATTTAGTCACATAATTCCAAAATTACTATCTATCATATATACTAGCATGCTTGTTTCCTCATATCATTCACATCATTTGGTATGAAAAATACTCTTCTATCTATACTTAATGTCACCTATAGAACTTTAAAAATTTCATGCTCAAAAACTTAAAAATTCCTCATCATCATGCCAAATTTATCAAAAAATACAATCAACCTATTATTCATGCTCCTAACCAATCACTTGTACTTCTACAAGCTCAAGCACACATTAAAGAAAAACCCAAAAAAGCTAAAATAAAAACTACATGCAATAATTGCTATGTTCCCCCCCCCCACATTTTAGATAACCCACTTTCCTCAATGTGTAGTGTAACACCTAAAAACCCGACACCGTTGGGTTCCGAGAACATCCAGATTGTTTACCGATATTTAAAATCCTTGTATCTTAACAATACAGATTCACAAAAATAAACATGTCATTTAATTTGAGATTTAATAATACATCACATCAATGAGGGTACTACCTATATAACCCACACTTCTATCGATACAGCGAGTTCCAGAGAGCTAAGTAGGTTTACCCTGCAACTTCTATCGATGCAAGTGTTCAGACTACCGATACTTTAGAGACTTACAACGCAAGTCAGTAACAAAATTTCAAATACCCTGTGCTTCTATCGATACATGCAAGAGTTTTATGAAACAAGGGAGTAGATTTTAAATATACACATAAATTTCTAAGTTTACAATTGATCAACATCAAATCTACATAGACATTTTCATTATAGTTGATCACTTAAGATCATACACAACATGTTGATACTTAGTCATCACATAACCACAAAATACTTTTGGAAACAAAACATCAAAGTTGTTACCATTCTAGTTATCATTATACATCAAAACATCTTAAGTTAATAATCCTAATACATGCCATATAAGCAAAGTGATACGAAAGACTACCGAATGAGCTCCCGAGATAGTGTGATTTTCTTCAAGATGGTCCAATCTCCAGACATCAAAATGAAATCTACAAAACAACAAGCAAATACATATATAAGCTTACAAAGCTTAGTAAGTTCGCAATAACTTTAAACTTATAAAATAACCAATTTGGTTATAGAAAGAGTAGTAAAACATCTTCATAATCCCGTGATATTAGTATTTGGTTGACTTTTCGGTCTTCTAGAAATTTAGCTCAAACAAGCCCAGATAGAGTTTAACTAGTATACGATCTTGCTCACACAAGTTGATGAGCGTATGTAGGACTTCAGCCATCAATATGACCCATATTACCCACTCACGATACTGGTTACACAAGCTGTCAAGAATCCGCAACATATGCAGGATCTCAACCATCGTAGGCATTCATACAATCTGTAATCAGTACTCAATCAGAATTCATCAACTCACGATACAGCTCACACAAGTTATCAAGAAACTGCAACGTATGAGAATCTCAGCCATCGCGTCAATACAGTTCACCGGCCTAAGGCCTAACATCTCATTTCTTTATTCATTTCTCAAATTCCTCAAAATATTAAGCATATTTAATTTGCTACAATAACAACAGAGTATAAGAAGGATTATAACAATATAGAAGACAATAGTAAGAATGGAACGATGAAAATATATAAACCTTTTCATACCCTTCTTAACTCAAATTCAAGCAAATTCTATGTAATTGATGTCAAAAAATATAATTTGATTGCAAAATAATTAATTTGTGCTAAAATTTCCAACATATTGATTTTTAATTATTTTTATAAATATTAAGCATGAATTTGCTGATTTTTTGACAGATTTGTACAATTAGTGAAAATCGACCCGGTAGACACTACTGATAGCTTAAACCGTTGAGGGAATTTTTACACCAAGTCAATGAAGAGCTAAGAAGAATATTTTTCCAGCCAAGGGTCGGTCCAATATGAAGCTAAATTATGATTTATAATTATATTTTTAATTCAATTAATTTGGATTAAAATAAATTATAAAGGCTGAACTGAAGTGGCTCGATGTGCATGCAACTGAGGATCGAACCACCTTGATTTGGGCTAGCCATGTGCCGCCCACATGGTTACTTATTTAGCTGATTATGTTGACCATTTCAACCTTGCAAAACAGCACTTAAACATTCCCAAAATCTCATTCAAACCCCTCCATTTTTGGTAGTTTCAAATTCTCACCCCAAGCCAAATTAAGCAAAGTTTCAACTAGTCAAACTTGCTCCATGCATGGCCGGCCATGAGAGTTCTGTGAAAGATATTTATTTACTCACATCTTCTCTTGTTTGTCACTAATTCTCTCTAGCCTTCCATCCTCATTTTCCCTCATCCCTTGTAATTTCCCCTCTTAGAAAAGAGTAGTTCTTCAGCCTTTCGTAGACTTTGTTGAGTTTTCATCAGAGACCTCGATCTGAGAAGATTCGAGCAAGAACGATGAAGAACGCAGAAGCAATTCTTGAGAAATTGCTAGATTCTAGTTTGTTATATGATGAATGTTATTAATTCTTTTATTAAAATGGCTTAAATTCTTTAAGTGTTGGGTTGATTGTGTTTAATTGCTTGTTTATATTTAATCATGTTTATGCTGTTATAGGCCCTAAATATTTTGTTTAATTAAATATTATCATGCCTAAGTTATTATTGCATTCCGCTTGTGATATAACTATTGAATTAATTATTTAAGCGTGTTGAAATTGTGATTAATGGACACACTATTTAATTTGTACATGATTAATCTTCTAAGGAAGATAAGGGTTAAAATTATGATGTATTGCATAATACTAGCCTTGCATAACTTGCAGAATTATTGTGATTAAACTATTTCAATATAGGTGGATGTTGTTACCTCACTTTATATTTTACATGTTTATGAATATTAATTTAGTCGGTCGTATTGACATAGGTGTATGTTTAAGAGATAGATTAATTTCATAATGTATGTATGTGCTATAACACATTAACTAATCAAAGGTTAGTTTAGTCGGTCATATTGGCATAGATGTATGTTCAAGAGATAAACTGATTTTTGCAAGTGATGTTGTTCATAAGTTAGCAAGATACCGAGTTGTCGTGAATATTTATTCATAACAAGCATAAACATGGTTTATATGTAATCAAGTAGTTAAAGCAATTAACTTGATACATTTATGTCATATTTATTAAAACCTTTTAGAAATCGTGCATAGGAATATAATTTAGACTTAGTTTAATTTAGTTTAGCACACTTATATTAAAATCCCTCTCAAATATTATCTTGTGTTTAACCAATTTGTTGATTGATTATTTCATAAATACTTTTCGTAGCATAGTCCTTATGGGTACGATACTCGACATTTACTTGTCACTTTATTACTTGAATACTATTGTGTACACTTGCACATTTTCATCGTTCCAAGTTTTTCGCATCATTGCCGGGGACTGTCAAAATTATTTGTGAAATTATTTGTTTACATATTGGTTTATTTATTTTTCAAATTACTAACTTATTCTTTTTGAATATTTCATGTGGTTATGGGTATTGATCGAATCATCGATTTACTCCCTATCGACCATGACATCGAGCGGGCGTTTAGATAGAGAAGATGAGAAAGACAAGCCTAGAGACAAACAGAGAAGGATCTTGAGAATCGAACTAATGTTCAAGGGAATGGAACCGTTTATGTCCAAAATCCAATCCTTATTGCTGATATAAGGATTGTGCTATAAGGCGGTATGATGTGCCACTTTTTAACGAATTAAATCTCGAAATTCGAACACCGAAGATCGAGGCACCATATTTTGAATTGAAGTCTGTGATGTTCTAGATGCTTCAAACAATAGGCCAATTTAATGGAATGGCCACAAAAGATCCACACCTTCACCTTCGATTGTTCATGGAGGTGAGCGATTCCTTTAAGATAACCGATGTAACTTAAGACACATTGAGATTGGAGTTGTTTCCATACTCATTACAAGATCGAGCAAGAGCATGGCTTAATTCGTTGCCACCCAATTCAATTTCAACTTGGAAAGAATTAGTTGAAGCTTTTTGGTAAAGTATTTCCCACCTAGCAAACATGCTAAGTTACGAATCGAGATCACTACTTTCCAAAAAATGGATGATGAGTCCTTGTACGAGGCATGGGAGAGATTCAAAGAGTTACTTCATAAGTGCCCCCACCACGGGATTCCATATTACATCTAGTTGGAAACATTTTATAATGATTTCAATGCACACACAAGGTTGGTGGTAGATGCTTCTGCAAATAGTGCTCTCTTGTCAAAGTCTTATAATGAGGTTTCTGAAATCATCGAGAGGATCGCTAATAACAATTACCAGTGGCCAACAAATCAAACAACTTTAGGAAGGTGAATAGTTGGACTGCATGAAGTAGACGCCCTTGCTTCACTCTCAACTCATGTATCCTCTATCTCTTCAATGTTGAAATAGTTTACTACTAATGGTTTAAATCATGTTGCAGCTCAGCCACCACAAGCTGAACAGTCCAATAATTTGGAGAATTTGTTGAAGGCATACATTGTTAGAAATGATGCCTTGATTCAAGGCTAAGCAACAAAATTGAGAGTCTGGAAAATCAAGTGGGACAATTAGCTAACAAGCTTAGAAACGGACCTCAAGGTGTTGTACCAAGCAACATAGAAAATCCTCTATGAGTCGAGTCTTCTTGAGAGCTTATTTAATGCATACATGGAGAAGAATGATACAACTTTGAGGAATTTGGAGAACCAAATAGGGTAGTTAGCCAACGAACTTCAAAATAGACCACAGCGAGCTTTGCCTAATTACATGGAGGACCAAAGAAAATCGAGCAAGGAGAATTGCGAAGCAGTCACCTTACCAAGTGGAAGAACACTAGAGCCCAATGTTTTCGAGGTCAGAGATAAGTCCATTGATGCTTAAGAAAAAAAAGAGGTTCAATTCTTAGAATAATTTTTGATGCCACAGGAACAAACTTTTGAAAACTCTGATGAGATAAACCGTAAACTTGTCAATTCTTAGAATCTAACATCTATGTCAGATGCAGATTTATTACCTCAAAAGAGTTGTCTAATTCAAGAAAAGGTTCCACAACCTCCATATCCTCAAAGACTCCAGCAACATAAGCAAGATATGCAATTTAGAATAATTTTTGATGTGTTGAGACAGCTACATATCAACATTCCATTGGTAGAAGCTTTGGACCAAATACCGAACTACGCGAAAGCCATGAAGGAATTTCTGTCTAAGAAGACAAGGTTGGGGGAATTTGAAACTGTAGCTCTGACTACAAAATGTACCTTATTCTTCCAAAACAGGTTGCCTCCTAAGTTGAAGGATCCAGGAAGTTTCACCATACCTTTCAATATTGGAGAAACCTATTGTGGTAAAGCTTTGTGTGATTTAGGATCAAGTATCAACTTAATGCCTATGTCTGTGTTTAGATGATTAGGTATTAGTAAGGTTAGACATACTACAGTTACACTCCAATTGGCGGATAATTACAACTTAAGTACCTTTCCTTATCCAACAATTAGCATCTAATGTTTTTTAACTAATTGAATTCAACTTTTACGCCTTTTACAATTTAATCATTTTTTACTGAATTAACCATCCAAACGATAAAATTTCTTCTTAATCAAAATTTAATAAGACTCTAATGACATCATAAATATTAAATAATTAATATTGATCACCCGACTCATCGGAGTTGTGGTCCCAAAACCACTGTTTCCAACACTACTAAAAACTGGGCTATTACAACTTCCCCCGTTAGGAAATTTTGTCCCGAAATTTCTTACCAGTGAACAGAGTGAGATACTGTGACCTCATCGAAGGCTCTATTTCCCATGTTGCTTCTTCTATCCCATGACTATTACAAAAGACTTTTACCAACTATACTCTCTTGTTACGTAACTCTTTCACTTCACGAGCCAAGATTCTAACCGGTTCTTCTAAATACGACATATTCGGTTATATCTCTACCTCAAAAGGAGTAATCACATGGGAAGGATCTGATCTATACCATCTCAGCATCGAAACATTAAAGACATTATGAATCTTCTCAAGTTCCAGAGGTAAGGCTAGCTTGTAAGCTACAGGACAATAAATCGTGAACTTAACTTCCCTTTTTTGCCAAAACGTAACACCTTCTTCCAAGGTGAAACTCTCAGAAAAACTCGATCTTTGACTGCAAATTCTATATCCTTTCTCTTAAGATCTGCATAAGACTTCTGACGATTAGAGGCTACCTTTAAACAATCACAAACTACATAAACCTTATCTTCTGTCTCATGTATCAAATCAGTCCCAACCAGTTTAGATTCACTCAACTGGGACCAATACAAAGATGTTCTGCACTTTCTACCATATAGAACCTCAAATGGTGCCATTTTAATGCTAGATTGGTAGCTGTTATTATAAGCAAACTTTACCAACGGTAGGTATCTCTCCCAACTACCCTCAAACTCGAGTAAACAGCATCACAACATATCTTTTAGAATCTGAATCACTCGCTCAGACTACCCATCTGTCCGCGGATGATATGGAGTGCTGAAATTCAATCTGGTTCCCAAAGCCTCATGCAGCTTACCTCAGAATCTTGAAGTAAAACAGGGATCCCTGTCAGTGATAATAAATACTAGCACCACGTGGCATCACACAATCCTAGATACATACAGTTCAGCTAACTTCTCAAGCATGAAGTCCACACGAATAGGGATAAAATGAGCTGACTTGGTCAATTTGTCAACTATAACCCAGATCAAATCTTTCTTCCTCGATGTTACTAGCAACCCTGTCACAAAGTCCATAGTGACCCTTTCCAATTTCCACTCATGAATAGTAATAGGCTGAAGTAATCCTGAAGGTACCTGATGCTGAACTTTTACCTGCTGACACACCATACATTTAGTCACATACTAAGAAATCTCACTGTTCATACCTAGCCACCAGTACATTTTCTTCAAGTCGTTATACATCTTTACACTCCCTAGATGAATGGAGTAGGTGCTACAATGAGCTTCTAGAAGAATATCCTGTCTTAAATAACCCTGTCTCAAAAGTACCTCATACCCTCAGCATCTATAGTGAATCCTATAGTAGAATCACCATGAATCTACTCTTTCTTGGTTCCTAACTTCGGATCATTTTTCTGTAGTTCCCAAATTTGTTGTAAAAATAGTGGTCTTGTTCTGAGTTCAATCGTAACAGAATCATCACCCTTTAGAGAGAAATGTACGTTAAACACTCTCAATGCAAACAAAGATTTCGGGCTCAGGGCGTCTACAACAACATTAGCTTTCCCCGAATGATAATAAAAAAATCGTAATCTTTCAGTAATTCCAACCATCGACGTTGCCTCAAGTTCAATTCTTTTTGAGTCACCAGATACTTCAGGCTCTTATGATTTGTGAATATATGAAATTTCTCACCATAAAGATAGTGTCGCCAAATCTTCAATACAAAGATAATCACAGTTAACTCCAGATCATGGAATGAATAATTCTTCTCATGCGACTTTAACTATCGGGAAGTATAAGCTATCAATTTCTCAGCTTGCATCAAAACGCAACCTAATCCATTTAGTGACACATCGCTATAAACAACAAACTCTTTCCCTGTCTAAGGCTATGTTAATACCGAAGCTTCTGTCAACATTTTCTTTAGCTAATCAAAACTCTACTGACACTTTTCTGAATAGATAAATAGAACATTCTTCTACAGTAACTTTGTCATTGACAAAGCTATTATGGAAAAATCTTTAATAAATAGATGATAATAACCCGCCAATCCCAGAAAACTACGTACCTCTGTAACATTCTTCGAAATCTTTGATTTAAGAATAGAAAAAACTTTAATTGGATCAACCTATATTCCTTCAGACCTCAAAATCCAACCTCTCTAAGCTAAAACTCACATTTACTAAATTTCATGTACAATTACTTTTCTCGCAGAATCTGCAACACCTCTCTCAAATGCTGAGTATGCTATGATTTCGTCTTAGAACAGATTAGTATATCATCACTAAATACCACTAAAAATCTATCCAACTGGGGCTGAAAGACTTGGTTCATCAAATCCATAAATGTTGTCGGAGTGTTAGTCAACCCAAATGGCATCACCAAAAATTCATAGTGTCCATATCGAGTCCTAAATGCAATCTTTGGCACATCATAGTCTTTTACTCATATCTGATAGTATCCCGATCTGAGATCTATTTTGGAAAATACGATTGTACCTTTCAATTTATCAAAGAACTCGTTAATAAGAGACAACAAATATTTATTATTTATTGTCACTTTGTTCAACTGCCGATAATCTATACACATTCTCATTGAACCGTCCTTATTCTTCAAAAACAACACTAGTGCACCCCAAGGTGATACACTTAGACGAATAAAGCCTTTGTCCATTAACTCTTGCAACTGTGCCTTAAGTTCTTTCAGCTTTGTCGGTGCCATCCTAAACAGTGAAATCTGTATCAGTGTAGTACCAGGTATCAAATCAATGCCAAACTCCACTTTTTTGTTTGGAGGCAATCCCGGTAACTCTTCAGGAAACACATCTGTAAACTCATTAACAACCGGTACCTATTTCAGTTCTATCCTTGACTCTTGTGTATCAAGTATATAAGCTATAAATGCTTCACAACCCTTACGAACCATTTTCTGTGCAGAAATAGTTGGAATCACTCTAGCATCACTGTTCAACTTACCGAACTCAACTGTAATCATCTCGCCCGTCGGGCATTTTAAATCAATCTACATATGTTTGCAGTTAACCACTGTATCATGCTCAGACAACCAACCTATACCCAGAATCACATTGAACTCATAAAAGGGTAGTAACATTAGATCAGTGGGAAATTCACAGCCCTCAACTTTCAGTGGACATTTACGACACACTAGATTAACTATGATATTATGACCCAATGGATTTATTACATGAACATCAAATTCAGTTGACTCAACAGACAAATTTTTATTACTTGCCAAAGTAGTACAGATATAAGAATGAGTCAACCCGGGTTAATCAAAGCACACACAATGGCATCAAAAAGATAGAATATACCAGTAACAATGTCAGGCGCAGTAGCTTCTTCTTTGGCTCGGATGGCATATGTTCGTGCAGGTGCTTGAACTTTAGACCTGTTTACACTGTCTTTATTGTCACTACGGTGTCTACCCAAATTGCTTCTCTAACCCAGATGTCTACCTTTTTGCGGTATGACTGGAGGTTTTATACTTTGATTCTCTATTCTTGGGATGCCATCGGGTGGTTACATACCAAGTGATCAGTCGCTCCACACCTGAAGCATGCTCTCTTCTTCATTCGGCACTCACCCTAATGAAATATCCCACAATATCCTCATGCAGGACTTGGCACATTACACACACTAGCCACGCTATTTGCAAGTCGTTCTTGAAATCTAGATTCAGTCTGCCCCGATCTGCTTCTACTTTGAAACCCATATCAAACAACCACCCGATTCTCAATTTCTCTGAATTTCTTCGGCGACAGCATAGAGAGAGCCCTGAAAGGATTCTTCTTACTCTTATCTCGAAACATCTTCTCTCTATCTCTTGTGGTTGTAAATTTCTTCCACTTTCTCAGCTAGATCTATCAAAACAACAAACGATCATAGCTCTGAACCACCAACCATCATCTTAATTTCATCATTTTACCCATCTTCAAAACAGATACACATAGCTTCATCTATCGGTACAATCTCTCAAGCATACTTGCTGAGGTAAACAAATTCTCGTTCATATTCAGCGACAAACTTGTTTCCCTGCTTTAATTCCAGAAACTCTTTCTTCTTTTGATCCAGATATCGTTTGCTGATGTATTTCTTTTTAAATTTGGTCTGAAAGAATTCTCAATTAATTTCATTTTCGGGAACCATAGTCAACATGGTTGTCCACCAACTATAAGCCTTATCCTTTAACAGTGATGCAACACACCTCAAATAGTCTTCAAGAGGATAGGCCATTTCATTTAGAACTCTCAAGGTACTTTCCAACCAGTATTCAGCTCTGGATGGATCATCCTTGGTACTCTCTCGAAATTCCTCTACCTCGTATTTTCTAACCTTATCTATCGAAATATGACGTCGCTTGTAACAGCCCAGTTTTTCAGTGGTGTTGGAAACAGTGGTTTTTGGACCACAATTCTGATAAGTCAAGTCGTAAATTTATTTATTTTTACATTTATGATGTCATTAGCAATGGATTAAAATTTGGTTATGGAATTTTAATGTTTAGATAGTGAATTGAGTAAAAAGGATTAAATTGTAAAAGAGGTAAAGGTTAATTGCGATTGATTTAGGAATAAGGGACCAAAGAAAAAGTCCAAATGATGGAGGATATGATTTCATTCCACTAATTTTTGAGATATTTATTCATTTAGTCCTAATTAGCTTAAGGCTAAATTGTAAATAAGTGGTTTGACTTGAATTAAATATAATTTAAGGATCAAATAGGTAAATTAACCAAAATTTTTTAGTGAGTGGTTTATTATGACACTTATTATCATTAATTACGAAAATTAAAGGTAACCTCAAAATACTTTTGGAAACAAAACATCAAAGTTGTTACCATTCTAGTTATCATTATACATCAAAACATCTCAAGCTCATAATCCTAATACAAGCCATATAAGTCAAGTGATACAAAAGACTACCGAATGAGCTCCTAGGATAGTGTGATTTTCTTCAAGATGATCCGATCTCCAGATAGCAAAATGAAATCTACAAAATAACAAGCAGATACACAAATAAGCTTAAAAAGGTTAGTAAGTTTCCAATAACTTTAAACTTATAGAATAACCAATTTGGTTATAGAAAGAGTAGTAAAACATCTCTGTATTCCCGTGATATTAGCATCATGTTGATCTCTTTAGTCTTCCAGAAATTTAGCTCAAATGAGCCCAAAAAGAGTTTAACCAGTATACGATGCTGCTCACACAAGCTGATGAGAATCCGCAATGTATGCAGGACCATAGCCATCGTTACGGTCCATATTACCCACTCAGGATGCTGCTCACACAAGCTGTCAAGAATCTGCAACATATACAGGATCTCAACCATCGTAGGGGTCCGTACAATCAGTACTCAGTATTCAATCAGAATTCATCGACTCACAATGTTGCTCGCACAAGCTATCCAGAAATTGTAACGTATGTAAAATCTAAACCATCGCGTCGATAAAGTTCATCGACCCAAGGCCTAACATCTCATTTCTTCATTCATTTCTCAAATTCCTCAAAATATTAAGCATACTTAATTTGCTACAATAACAACAAAGTATAAGAAGGATTATAACAATATAGAAGATAACAGTACGAACTTACCAAACTAGTTTGCAGTTACGAACTAACTCTAATGACTATTTTACGATTTTCCTTTTTCCTCGATCTGTAGCATGTTCTTGATCTTTCACAACAAATCATTCAATTTTCTCATTAAATCATGAAATTTAAATCATTTACTGCATTTAAGTCTTTTTGGAAAATTTACAAAATTACCCTCAATATTTTAATCTTATTCAATTTAGTCTTTAAGCCTTAAACATGCAAAATAACCATTTCTTTCCCATTCCTATAGCAGCTGAATACTCAAGGTACTTCAACAACCCCCTGTAAATAATTATTTCACATTTAGATCATGTATTTTCATTATTTTAGCAATTTAGTCCTCAAACCCTAAATTCATCAAAAATCATTTTACAAAATAATTAAGTTTAACAATCAAGCTTCCAAAACTTTCACAAACTTTCAAGAATAAGCTCATTCATCAAAGGCAAAATATTTAGCATTTAACAAATTCACAAATTAGTCCTCGGGTTAGCTAGATTAAGCTAATACGGACTCCAAAACATAAAAATTACTAAAAATGGACAAAGTTTACTTACTAATTTGCAAACCCTAGTTGACCGATGAAATGATTTTCTTACCTATTTTACTTAAATTACTTTTATAATCTATTTACCATTATGCCCTTATTATAATCATTCAAATAACAACATTTTAAATGTCCTTAGCCGTCCACTCACCCTTACTAAGGGTTAATTACAACTTAAGTACCTTTCCTTATCCAACAATTAGCATCTAATGCTTTTTAACTAATTGAATTCAACTTTTATGCCTTTTACAATTTAATCCTTTTTTACTTAATTAACCATCCAAATGATAAAATTTCTTCGTAAACAAAATTTAATACGACTCTAATGACATCATAAATATTAAATAATTAATATTTATGACCCGACTCATTGGAGTTCTGGTCCTGAAACCACTAATTCTAGCACCACTAAAAATCGAGTTGTTACATGTAGCCCCTTAAATAGTATGGAAAGAAGTTACCCAATTGGTCGTGACAGCTTTGCTTCTTATTGTTGTTTTCCTTCTCCTTTTTGTCGCAAATGGCTCAAAATGTTTGTGTCATCATAGTGTCGGGTTCCTACATAAAAATTAAAGCATATATAGGCAAAATATAAATTCTAATTCTAATCCTACTCTTACTCCTACAATTTAAATAAGTCTTGAGAGAAAAAATCAAAATTATCCCAAGTTACAAGTTTTAAACATAATTCGAAGTCTTAAAAAATGTTCAAAAACGCATTCATCCTCGGAGTCTGATTGAAGATCCATTAGAGCTTTGCCCTTGCCTAAGTATTTTTGGGGAGAACTCCCACCTTGTTGCCTTTTCGGACTCCGAATCACCGACCCTTTAGGAGTTGAATATTGAGGCTAGAATATCGCTTCATACTTGTCTTCCGTGTTAGGGTCTTCTTGCTCCACGTTGGTTCTCCCAACTCAGCTTCTTCCTCAACACCTTATTCATCCCCAAACATGTTCGGTGGATAATTTGAGGTTGGTAACCCATTCATTCTTACGAATTCTTTCAATACAGGACCTGTTTCTTGCATCCACAGAATCATGCCATCTAATTTCCCTTCTACGCTGCTAACGCATCCTTTTCGAGCTTTTGTAGTTTCTTTTCGCTTTAGTGATACTGGCACATCCATCTTCTTTTTCCTTTTTGATTCCATTCTTTAATCTGTTTTCGTTAAAGTTCAACATATTTTTTGTATATTGAATACCCAATAATGCTTCTTGTTGGCTTTAGGAATTGCTCATTTTCACTCATTGGCACTCCCACCTTCTTGCATAGCGCCGTTACCAAATGGGGAAAGATGAGTCTAGCTTTTTGACTTTGTGTACAATGCTTCATTTCCCTATAAATCCATTGTCCCACACAAATTCATTTTTTCTGCAAAATAGCATACAACAAAATATCTCAAAAGGTATTAATGTCAGAGACATTTAGGGCCAGTGCAATCCTAGTGGCAAGAATTGCATCCACATCTTCGTAACAGGGAACATAATAGCTTGGTTAAAATTCGAAAGTGAGCCAATATCTGGTTTATAATTCCAACTACACCTACCCTGTGTCAAAAATTTAATAATTTCCTCCATATCATTGTTCCTAAACATATCTAGATCAATCTCATTAATGTAATCTTTCTCATAGTATGGAACATTGTAAAACTCACAAATATCGACAGGTAAAATGGGAACATACTTCTCTCGTATAACTACTATTTTAAGAGTTTTTATCTTCATAATATCATCCTTAAGAGGTGCGTAAAACTCATGAACTACAGGTACTACAGCATTACCTATCGAGGAAACACAGACTTGTTCCCATTGGTGGTAGCTTAAGAGATGCGTAAGACTCATTAAGGTTAGGTTAAGATGGTATATATAGGGGTGTGAAAAATTAGGGTTTTAGGGTTAAAAATCGGGTAAAATATGGGTTAAAACATTGGGATCGGATCGGGTCGGGTCGACCTTGTTGAAATTGCAAATGATGTCGAGATGTAACCAATGGTGTGTTGCAAGAAACCCTTTTAGTACCTCTTTGTTATGATACAGCTTCCTCTGTGTCGCGACAAACTTATCAGTTTTGGAATTTTGGCAATCTAACCCGTTTGTTATAACATACAAATGGCTTTGTCGCGTCACAGCATATTTGGGCATCTTTAAGGGTAGACTGGTTGCTTTGTCTTGACGTAGGTAAGCTATGTCACGACATACACGTCAGTTTCGCCTGAACACCCTGAAATGTAAACATAATAAAGTTAGTGCGTTAGTATATATATTAAATTAGAAATTTGTTTTATTGCTTGTTAGAATTGTCTAACAAGCTAGTTATTGTGCACTTCGGCACCCGCAGACAGTTGGTTCTATCACTGTTAGTCCAACAACCATCATGTCAAGCTATCCTCTTGCGTTTATCACTTTCACGAAATGCTCCTTTTCGTCCTTCATTAATAATCGACAGTTCCTTCCTTCAGTCATATCTATTAATGATGATCGGGGATTTATACCACCACCTAATCTTTTGTCTGCTTTCATAGGTGGGCCAACTAAAGAATTTATAAGCACATGTGTGGTGTCCTAATAGCTGCTCAATTACCTCATTTAGTAAAAATGATTTTCTTACAAAATTTTCTCTTAATTGTATTAGTGTTATTGCAACCGTCTCCTTCCATCCATAGTTTTTATCACATAATCCTGCAAATTTTGGTTCATGATACCATTGTAATAATTGAAATCTCCATGGATTTACTTCCTTCTTCCATGAGGATTTTGTTATTCTGACATCTGAGAGCTGGGGTGTTGGCTCATAAATGTAAATAGTCACTGTTATTTAAACAAAATGAAAAATTTTCATATTAGTAATCTCTTTGGGAATCTATTGCAATAGGAAAGCATTATACATCACAGTCATTTCCTATTCAAAATTGAATATCTGATCCATAGATTCTTCAATTGTCAACATTTCTTTCGTGGTCTTATCTATAACAGTAATTAGTTAAAGATTTATATGTTTTGTGAGTGGGAACCATCATCTTCTTCTACAGAAAGAAATTCTTCACTAGATTGAGGTTCATTCTCGATTCTCAAGATATTTTCAACCTCCCCTTCCAATGATGATATGTCGAAATGTTCGATGGCCTAATTAGAAGATTCTTCAGAAATTTTTGTCTTTTTCAATAAATGGCTTTTCCTCTTGCTCTCGCTCTTTTCATTTGGAATCAGTATATATGCTTCTGGAAGATTTGTTATTATATGGATCAGAGATCGAGATCTTCTCACGAAGTTGACTCAATTCAAGCATTAACAACCTCTAATTTTCCTGGATCTCCCAATCTTTATAGTACCCATCTTCGTAGATGTCATCATCATAACTGTAGTCCTTATCTGAACAAAGATAATATAAATCATTCATGGCCTAAGAATAATGTGATAAAGCTAGAGAAAAAATGGTTTGATCTGAAAAACAAAAGAACTGTTAGTATTGTTAGTTCGTAGCTATATCCTAAAAATTTCCTAATTATTCTAATAACAAAGAAGAAATAAAAATCACTAAAGCGTTAGCTCCTAGGCAACGACGCCAACAACTTATCCGTCTCCGAATGTACTCCCGTTTGGTATGTGCTTCTGCAAGTATACAGGTCAGGTTGTAATATAGTTTGTATAATGAAATACTTGGTAGTATTCCGAGGATCATACCCAAAGGAGGCTTTAGCAATAGTGAATTATATCACTGCAAAGAAAATAATTAATTAGTATTATTTTTAGGGATTATTGTACGATAGTAGAATAAAGAGGTTGTCATGAAAAACACAAAAAATAAATAAATAGAGTGAAGGATGAGATATGTAGATTCAATAAATGGATCTTCCACCAACATAATGAGTCGATAGAGACTACTTATCGCTAGATGTCATAGTCTAAATCAGTTTGGGGAAAAGGTCTTCACGGATAGGCAATACAAGCTTTCGGTTCATTCCAACCTAAATGACGTTTTATGATTATCAGGCCTAGAGTTTGTTTCATTTTCTTCCTTTCCCAAATAGTTGATTCGATTGAAAATCTCTATTTATACAACAATTAAATATCCATACTTCCACTCTCTAATTCCCCAAAATGGGATTAGTTCCTCATGGTTTTCTTAATCATCATAAAAACAGTAATATATAAAAACATATGTTTGAGTAAATGAAATGAAAAATAAACTTTAATTGTATTGGCAATTTGTCCGAAAATAATTCCACAATTGTTTATGCAAAGTTTACAATCTCATTTCTAAAATGAAAATAAAGTAAAAATTAACTAAGTACAAAATGTGTGTAAAACCTAGTGCTAGATGTCGTATTTATAGCCTTGGATGGTCATTTTGCTCAACCCTAGGTCAGTTGTCGTTCCTCGTGTTTAAGTGGCATTATAAAGATCGAAACGCCCTCCACTCAGTATAAAATCCGCGTCCAAGGGTCAATGTCGCGACACATCAGGACCTGTGTTGCGACGAAGAGATATGTCCCCTTATTCTATGTCATCGTGTAGGCGTTGTCGTGACATAGCTCATGTATGTTGTGACAAAGAAGTCAGTCCCTCGTTTCTTCAAGTTTTATTCATTTGTTGCGACATAAAGCAGCCTATGTCATGACATAGTGATCAATTTCACAATTTTTTCAACTTTTAAAGGTCTCCAACATACTCACAAAGTACGTTAGCTAACCTTTAGGCCACAATAGGCCTTAAAGACAATAAAACAAACTTTTTTGCACTTCTTTACACAATTTATTCAAAGATGAAAACTAAGTTAAATCCTATAGAAATATAAGTAAAATGCTTAATTTCAAGCTTTTCAAGTGTGAAAACTAGTTCAATCTGCTAGGTACAAAATCGACAGATCAATGCATACAATAATCATCTTTCGATAATGACATGATATTCACCATTCTAGTCTTTTATCAATTAACCATTACCTCTTATTAGATTACACAATTAATTCATTAACCTACAAATGTTGGCCATACATTTTCAGGTATTAACATGAATTAAACCTAAATGAATGAAATAATCACTTGCCCAAAATATTTAAAATAAAAAACCAATTAACTCAAATCATGATTCATACTTATTTTGAGTAAACAAAATTAAGTCATGTGATATTAAATTGAAAACATAAAAATGAGATGCAAACTTGTATTTCAACACAAAAAAAAACATCAATTAATAAAAAAGAGAAAGAGAAGAAGAGTAGCTGAGGGGGTTATCCAAGGCCAATTCTCAAAAAGAAGAGAAAATAGTTGTCTGTGACTACTCCTTGTCGCTTCCCATAGTGGCTTTCCTCCTTGTGTTTACATTAAATCACCAAAATGCTCTCAAGTCATCTCTCTCTAAATGCTGTCTTTTTTGACAAATGAATTGCCGTATTTTCTGTAAAACGAGTGTTTAGCAAGCCATGAGAAAGACAAGAACACTCAAAAGATGTTTTTCTAAAAATTGGTGTAGAAATTGATAAATGAAGATCCCTATTTATAACCAATGAAGCCTCAACCCTGGCTATTTTTAACAAGGGAATCATTGATTCTCTCACCCTTGATTGTCGTCCATTGATATGAGGAAGGTGGGTATCCATTTGACTGCTATTTTTAGTAAATTTTGTTGTCATCCCTTGCTTGGTGGAGAAATGGCCTGTTTGCCTACTATTTTTAGCTATGGTATGGGAAGTTTTTGCTTAGATTAAGGGAAGAGGTTGTTGTCCTTGATTAGGGGAGAGTGAAGGTTGAATTTACTATTTTTTGAAGTGGTATGGTCGGCCTTTGAGTTATATAATAGGGAAGTGGGTAGACGATGGCTATTTTTGGGTGATGGTTGCTTGAATCAAGGGAAGAAAATCTCCTTGGTTCTCTCATGATTATGTTGTCCCTGATCCATGGAACGTTGGTAAATATGTGCATGAATCAGGGAGGATAATAGTTAAAATCTAGGGATGTTCATGGACAGGGTCTTGTGGATGGTAGTGGACGATTCTTTGCCTTCATCTAGACATCTTTAGGCCTCTATCTCTTTTATGGTTATTTGAAGCCCAATAATTCTCGATCAGAATGTTTCAAGTTGTACCTATCTAAAACAACCAAAATTTTATCATATTTTCCCTTAACTCATTTATTCAAAAAAATAAAAATAAAAACTATGTATTTAGCATAAATTTAACTGAATGAACATATTTCCATGTAAATTACAAAATATCACAAAATTAATAATAAAACTAGAGAAAGTGCTATTTATTTACTCCGGATTTGAATAAAAATATATAAAAGAGTGCTGAAAATATCTATATACTTTAGAGTTTACAATAATTATGTTCTAGCTTTTCACCTATTAATTATGAACTCATTTAGTAACGAAGTCATTCCACTATAGTATTGTGACTGAGCTCTCCCTTACAATGTACCATTACGAAAGCTACTCAATTAGTGCTCGTCAAATGACATTTTTGTAAGAGTGTTACCATTATAAGATATCATTAATTTTTTTGGGAGAATTTCGTCCACCCAATATGATCCTATTTTATCTCATGATAACCATTACATTTTTCTTCATAAAGTCAATTCCTTCATCACAAAGACAAACGACCTGTGGCCACGTTTACTTTTCATCTATCATGTAATGCCAATGAGAGGACATCATTTACCCATTTTTTGTGCTATGAATTCCACTATTGTGAATGATGCTACATACTGCATAAGTCGTATACCCAACACACCAGCTTTCAGTTCCTTATCTATTCGAACTTAGGCTTTTCCTTACATCAAAGTATATGAGTCACACATAAATAGTCTGTTATCTACTTAAGATTAAGGTATGTTAAACTATGAATGTCACAAGTGAATAAATCCATAAATGGATTCAGGAATAATTCTACTTAGATCATGTTCGATGTACTATCTGTAACACCTAAAACCCGATACCGTCATCGGTTAGGGTCCCAGGATCTTTCTAATCATCTATCGCAATTTATCTCTCAATATTTTTTCATTTAATCATATTTTAATAAAGTAATACATTACGCACAACATAAATTATTAATTAAATATCAACACAACTCAATAAGGGAAAATATGTCATTTTCACGATTTTTGGAGACTTCTACCGATACCTGTTGGACAAGAATTGGTAGTAGTCAAGTCAGTAAGAAATTCAGAAATAGTGTAGATTTCTACCAATACTTGTGATAGTTCTACTGATACAAGTGTCACTTCTATTGAAACAAGTCATACTTCTACCGATACTAAAAACTCTAGAGAGCTAAGGAGTCTTACCCTGCAACTTCTACCAATACAAGTACTTAGACTACCGATTCTTCTATAGTGGACGGTTATGGGGCATTATTTAGTGAAAATCATGTTATATCATTAAGGACATTTTAGTAATTTGAAAATAATTAGTAAAATTAAGATAAAAGGAAAATTAGATGAATTCCATTCATCTTCTTCAACCAAAAGCACTTGGAAACCCTAAAAACATAAGAGAAATTTGACCAATCTTTGTGTCTCAATAGGTGAGTGATTTCTCACCCGTTTTCGGTAATTTCTATGTTTTTGAGTTCGTGTTAGCTTGATCTAGCTAATCAAAGGACTAATTTGTAAATTTGTCAAATGTTATGAAACTTTCCATTGTTGAAAATGCTTTTTCTTGAAAGCTTTCGATATATCGGTATGCTTGATGATTGGGTTTGACATATTTGTAAAGTGATTTTTGATGAAATTAGGGTTTAAGGGCTAAAATGTTAAAATGATGAAATTAGGTGTACTTGGTGTGAAATAAATGGAATTTAAGAGTTTGTGTGAAGGCTTGGAACTTTTGACTGCTAAGGTTTAGAAAGGAAATGGTTATATTGCATGTTTTGTGTTGAAAGGACTAGATTGAATAAAAGGGAAGTATTAGGGGTAAAATTATAATTTTACCAAAAAGGACTAGATTGTGTTAAATGAATTAATTGTGTGATTTAATGTGAGGAATTTAATGATTTTTTAATGTAGACTACGATCGTGCCACCGATCGTGAAAAAATAAAATTAGCGGAATAGTCCCTGGGATTCATTCACAACTATAATCCAGCCCGGTAAGTTTGTATGGTTAAATTCTAATTTAAATTGCATATTCTTGTAATATAAACTATTGTAGTGAGATGAAATTGATAATCGAAATTATGGAAGACGAGAATGAAGGGAAAACGGAAGGCAAACGAGCTATATGGATTAAAGGTGATCCGATGACTAGAATGAATCCTTTACGGATTAAAGGTCTGATGACTAAGTGTCATCGTGAGTAAATGAATCCTTACGGATTGTGAGGTCCGATGACTAAGTGTCATCGTGAGTACATGAATTCCTATACGAAACAAGAGGTCTGATGACTATATGTCATCGTGAGTATTAAATGAAATGAGTTCCATTGAGGATTAAGATGACTTTGTGTCATCGTGAGCATCAAATGCGAGTGAAACTTACCTCGGATGTACACAGTATTCCATTCGATTAACTAGATTTTTACAACTTTTGAAGTTTGATAAATCTATTTAACTTTATGAACTTACTAAGCCTTAAAGTGCTTACCTATGGATTTGCTTTTGTTTTGTAGATTTAATTTTCCTGTTCAGAGATTGGATTATCTTTAAGCATCACACTATCCCGGAATTGCTCAGTAGATTTTTACATCACTTGGTTATATGGCATGTACTAGGATGATGTCACTTTTTTTGATTATGTACAATGAGTGTGTGAAAAACCTTGCTATGTTTGATGGACTATTGGAAGTAGACTTAAGTACCTTGTTTGACATGAAAATCATGTACTTGTGTTGACTTAAATGCATACTTAAAGTTATGTATGAATGAAGTTAATGAACTTGTGTTTGGTATAAATGTTGAGATTTTACATACTTGTTTCAGTAGAACTCATGTATGTTTCGGTAGAAGTATAGGGTAGGAGAGAGGTTGTTCACTGACTTGAGATGTATCGGCAGTTGGATTGTGAGTATCGGTAGTTATATGTATAGATGTATTGGTAGTTTACATACTTGTATCGGTAGAAGTTGTAGGGTGAGAATTATAGCTCTCTAGAGTTTTTAGTATCGGTAGAACTAGCACAGGTATCAGTAAAATCTGCATCGTTTTAGAATTATTTACTGACAAGGATACTACCGATACTTGACCATCAGGTACCGGTAGAAGTCTCCCAAAATATTAGAAATGCCCTTTTTACCCATGTTAATTTGTGTTTATGTTTAAATGATGATGTGTATCATGTGAAGTGAAATAATTCAATAAATAAAGTTGTATTATATAACGATAAGATGAACAATGATAAATGAACAATAAAACACCGAAAATCCTAACCGGTGACAGTGTTCGGATTTTGGGCATTACATTCATTGTCTAATGCTTTAACAAAACCTTCATATTCAACCTTCTCACCATGGATCACTTCACTAGTGTCTTGAGGTGCTACAGTAGAGTCGGTAGTCAGCTCCCCAGTTTGTTTACCACTCCTAAGAGTGATCGCCTTGTAGTGTTCTTTCCCCTTCGGACTGAGATTTTCTGTGTCACTAGGTAATGTGTCTGGTGGTCGAGTGTTCAAATTCGAAGCAATTTGTCCCAATTGTGCCTTCAACGCCCAAATAGAAGATGAATTCCCTTGCACAATGCTTCCATGCGAGTGATATGCTCTCGCATTAAAGCTTCAAGTGCTGCTAACGGATTAGACGGAGAAGCTTGCGTGTACTATTATTGCCGATGTCCTTGAACATTTTGATTTTGCATTGAAGAGTGTTGTGGCTGTATTCAATTATGGTGTGGCTGCATCTGGCTTGTTGTGGATGCATCTAAGTATGCTGATTGTAATTGTACTACTGTGGACTGTAATTCCCTTCTCTTGGGTTATAATTATTTTGATTAGATGTATTCCCATATTCGAAATGTCACAGCATTTTCTCGAGCATTTTGAGTTCCCCAAGACCGTTGATTACGCACAAAATTTTTATAAGAGTTGCCATAAGAATTGTTGTGGATATTATTGACATAGAAGACATTCTCTGCATGTTGTGGACAATCTTCATAGCTATGGTTGTCATTGCAAATCTCACAACAAAATGTAGGAACATCAACTTGTTGAGCGACTTGTATAGGTGCAACATCACTAGTCTCCTTCATATTTTTTATCATATTTGCAAGAGAAGAAATTTGAGCGCTAAGTGCAGATATTGCTTCCAATTCAATAACTCTCGGAGTAGCTTTTGCTTATGCAGTTCTAGAGATAGGATATTGATAATCATTCTGAGCAATTCTCTCAAGAATTCAAACAGCTTCATCATAAGTACAACCCAGCAATGGACCATTGGTTGATGCATCGACAAGATTCCTCATTTGTGAATTTAGCCTATTGTAGAAAATCTCAATCTATATTTTTTGTTGAATGTCGTGCATAGGGCAACGTCGAAGCAAAGATTTATAACGTTCCCATGTAGTGTGAAGATTCTCATCATCCAGCTGATGATAAGCTGTAATGTCATTTCGGAGATGATCATTCATTGTCGGCAGGTTAAAGCGCAAAACAAACTGTGTTACGAGTGCATTCCAAGAAGTAATCGAGCCTATAGGTAGGCCAAGGAACCAAGTACAAGCTCTTCCTTGTAAGGAATAAGGAAATAACTACATTTTCAAAGCGTTATCAGGAACGCCTTGTTAACTAAAGGAAGCACAAATCAATAAGAATGATTTGAGATGCTCTCGTACATCTTCGTGTGGCAGCCCAGCATATTGCCCATTAGAATTCAAGATTTGAAACATTATTGGCTTGAGTTCGAAATTCCCAGCTTAGATTACTGGCCTAACAACTCCCGGTTGTAAATCATCCAAAACAGGTACGACAAAATCTCATATAATCATGTTTTGTATTTGATCGTCTTACAGCAACGGTGGGTCTTCAGCATTTTGTGGCGGTATCGGGGGTATAGTAGGATTTTGTCGCTGCATCAGAGTTATGCCTGCATCGTTTCTTGGTAACTCCATATTTCTTTGTTCTTGAAGTCTCCGCCGAATGGTTCTTACAATTTTTAGATCAAAATCAGCAATAAACTCTAAATTGCTTCGGGTCATAAAACTCCTAAATTAAAATGTGAAAATAGCAACAAAAAGGAAACAAGTTAGTAACAAATAAAGATTATATAATAAAAATAAACTGCAAAAATAAAAATAAACATCAAACAAACGCCATCCCCAGTAACGGTAACAAAACTTGATCGGTTGTTTAACGTCACAGCAATAATGTGTAAGCGTACATTGTCGATGCAAGTATAGCAGACAGATATTAGTTTTCGAATATTGATCCCATGAGGATGGCTGTCTTTTGTCTATTAATGTCAGGGCAATGAATAAGTAAAAGTGAATAAATTGTGAGAGTGGTTGTCGGAGCAATAGCTTGAAAATAAAAATGAAATGTGATAATAATAAAATGGGGTCCCCAACATGAATATTCAGCAGAATACTAAGTGTGGCTCGCAAGGTATGAAAGAATAGGTGATTGTCACTACAATAATGTGCAATGAATATTTTACCAAGCTTAACTTCTATGTTCGATCTAAGACCTAAACATGCACACTAACCATACGTTCCAATGATGGCAATGCAACACAGTTAAGAACAATTGGATTAAATTCCTCTAATCCTCAAGCAACTTTCGTAGTCATGCTTGTTAGTTTAAGTTGTCGCTGGACCTTTCAGTGACAGTGACTGCAATAATACTTCCGCGCTAAAAATATTCAAACCCAAAGATTAAATAGTGTAAGCGAGATTAAATAAAATAACATTCAGTTTAGAAATCATGAGTACTTCCATACAAACATGAAATAAACATTAATCACCATCGTTTAGAAAGAAATGTAAAAGAACAAATGGAGAATACTATTCCTAGACAACTCAACTTGCTCTCTTACTTCCCTTTTACGTCACACTTAGGGCTCCTCGTCAGGAGCTTTCTGCCTCATTTTTCACGTTAGTTCACCCTTGAGAAAGTTAAGCCTTCATAGTTGAATGCTTCAAAAGATGGGTTGAAGAAGAATATGCACCAAAGGAGACTTAAAGGAGACACCTTTTTTCTTTTTCTTGTGAATATATATCCTTACAAATTATGCAGGTGTCCTTTCTGCAGAATTAGGCTGCCTCTGGTCGTACAGTTATACCGGACTGGATAGCTCACACAGTTTTGTTCTTATCTGCATTTGGAAGCTTCTTTGATAGTTATCGGGCATGGCGACAGTCCTTGACACAATCTAAAAATACTTATGCAGCGACATTAGTACCAAAACATGACAAAATTAAAAGTAAGTACAGGTTCTCCTTGTGCAGGTGTCCTTTCATTAGAATCAAGTTGTCGCTGGTCATACAAGTTGGTTATACCAGACTGGATAGCTCACACATTTATGTTCTTATTGAGACAACTGTCAGATAAGGCAACAATCTTGGACGCAATTTAAAAATACTCATGCAGCGACATCAGTACCAAAATATGACAAAATTAAGGGCAACTAGGCTAAGGTTCATTGAGTTAGAAAATGTAATTAACTGAACTAAAAAATGCTAAAATATGTGCTAAGGATGACTAAATGGGAACAACTTAACCAAAAACTAGGGAGAAAACATATGTTTTTTCTAGCACTATCAATTCACCTTACCTGATTCTAGGGATGAATCTAGGGAAGGCATGGGAGGGGGGATTGCCCCCTCGAAAATTTTATATTTTTAAATTATATATATATATACTAACATGCTTTTTAGATTTGGTGTCCACATTGTATAACATTCACCCCCTTTGGCCTAATTGTATTTCATATAATTTGTCTTCATAAGCCATAAGGTTATACTTTATATTAACAAAGTATTTTTTAGTTTTTAACATATAACTTTAATAATAATCAAATATTAATGTATGATGGGCCTTGAAAGACTAAAATTAGAGGCCCAATATGGACATTAAAGCCAAATTCCAAAATTAATTAATTTGGCCCATACCCATACATATTAGGTTAGTAACTTTCTTCTATTTTGATTTGTATGTCTTGACAAGGAATTATCTTCCTTTGGTAAGGCGTCAACACTTCCTAGTGAAAAAGAAAGGAGTTTGATGCCAAGACTGAAAGCATATAGTAAAAAAATACAAATTATCTTCCTCTCGGCTCCTTACGCAAAAGACCTCTTGATAAATATTTTTACATAAATTATTTTTTTATTTATTTGACTTAATATTTTTTTCTTTTTCCTAATATGTTATTATTTAATGTCTTCTTACAGTCTTTAGGATTTTTGATTAAATTATGGTCAGCAAAAAGATCAAATCTTTTTTCAAAAAAAGGGTGTCAAAAAACAATAGGGATCAATTAGTTCCTCAAACTTTTGTTATTAGTGGAGAAAAATCAAATATCGGATCTTCCCATGCTCCCGAATGAGATATCAAGTCTTCTAAATCCCAAGCTCCTGAACTTGATATCGAACCTTCCTAGGTCTTCTCAATCTTAAGATCCTGAATGAGATATCGAGTCTTCCCAAGCTCCTAAACGAGATATCTGGTCTTCTCAAGTTCTTAAACGTTCTCGTAAGGTGTCGAGAGGGGAAACAAAGGAGTTTGATGCTTCTTCTTTAGAGCGTGATCCGAGATTTCAAAAATCTATTTAGAATTACCCTCAAAATCAATCGGACGAAGTCCGTTGAGCTTACATTAAGTTTGGACCATATCAACTGATTCCTTCAAGTGAGGCTTTAACATCTCCTCAATATATAAACAAGAATGGACACTGATTTCTTCCATCTTGATACAAGTTATTCCCGGATTGGCTCGAGTTTTCACCGAGTAAGAATGTCACATATTTTCCTTGTTTTCTCTTCAACAATCCATTTGGGCATTATGGAAATACTTTTACAAGCCAAGGATTTCAATCATAGAAGAACGTTAATGAATGATTTAAATGTCTTTTTGTTACTCATGTGGGTAAGAATGCAATGAAAAATTCTCTCGATCTTCAGGATTCCTTGCAAAATATTGAGTATTATTGAGAAACAAAATTTTGAACATGTTGTAAGAAATCGGCTACAGCTCAAGGTGTCAATAGATGCTATCAAGTGGCTTGTATTTCAAGGTTGTGCCTTTATGGTAAGAGATGAAGCACAAGATTCAAGAAATCAAGGTAACTTTTTTGAACTAATAAAACTCCTAGCTTCTTATAATGAAGAAGTGATGGCAATTGACTTAGAAACTGCCCCTCAAAATCCACAATAAGTCAGTCTAACTATTCAGAAGGACATTATTTCTATTTTGGTGAGTAAAATCCAATGATTCATTCAAGAAGAGATTGGAGTTTCAAAGTTTTTCATTATAGTGGATGAGGCTTGTGATGAGTCAAAAAAAGAACAAATGACAATTGTATTGCAGTTTGTTGATAAAGAAGGTTTTATACGTGAATAATTTTTTGATTTGGTTCATGTGAATGACACAAGTCATTAGCTTTGGAGAAGACAATCTATGAAGTTCTTTTACGTCATTGCCTTAATGTGGATGATATTCATGGTCAATGATATGATGGTGCATGTAATATGCATGGAGAATGGAACGACTTGCAAGCGTTATTTGCTAAAAAGTGTCAATTTGAATACTATGTTCACTGCATCGCTCATTGTCTCCAATTAACTCTAGTAACTGAATCCAAGGAGGTTATTATTATTTGTCAATTTTTTTCATACATGACTAGTATAATCAATTTTGTTGCTTCTTCAAGCAAGTGACATGATCAATTAAGAGACACTAAGACATCTCATATCGTGGAGTTGATTGATAGTAGTGATCTTGAAATTGGACAATGGAAAAATCAAGTTGATACTCTCCAACATCCATGCGATACTCGAGGGGATCTCATTTAGCTTCTCTTAATAGCTTGATGAGGATGTTCGATTTCGTCTATGTTGTATTACAAGATATCATCAAGTTCGACAACCTTACTGAAAGGAGAGAAGCTGATGGAATATATGATGCAATAACATCTGTTGAATCTATTTTCATCTTTGCATTTCATGATTGAGATGCTAGGAATCACTGATGATCATTGCAGTATAAATCGCGGGATATACTAAACGCGATGTAGCTAGTGTTATTAACTAAAACGCTTCTCCAGAAATTCAGAAAGCATGGGTGGGACCCTTTGTTTGAGAAAGTGATGCTATTTTGTAAAGATCATGAGATAGAAATCCCCAATTTAAGTGATCCATACAAAGTTGGTTGAGGTCGACCTCGCATCTAGAGGGATAATCTCACAATTGAGCATCACTATCGATTTGATATATTTATTGTTGGTATTGATTCATTACTAACGGAAATGAATTATCGCTTTAATGATGAGGTAGTGGAGTTACTTGTTCTTAGCTCCACTTTGGATTCACAATAATTACAAAGCTTTTCGAGTGGAAGATATCTGCAAGCTTATGAATGATTTTTTATCAGACGATTTTATGGAGCAAGAAAAGCTACACATGAAGATTCAATTAGAGCATTTTCAACTTGATGCTCATCAAAGCACGGAGTTGCAGAAAGCTTTTATAGTTGCCGAGTTGTGTCAAGTGCTAGCTAAGACAAATAAGTCAACTATTTATCCTCTTCTTGATAGAATTATTTGTCCTGTTCTAACTCTTCCTGTGTTTATTGCAACAATCGAACGAGTATTTTCATCCATGAAATTTGTGAAGACAAGGCTTCACAATAGAATGGAGGATTATTTTCTTTCAATTTACTTGGTGGCATACATTGAAAAAGATATAGCTTGACAATTTTCAATAGATTCTATCATTGATGAGTTCGATCTTATGAAATAGCGGATGGTGCAATTTAGGATGCTTAGTATTGAGAAATAGGACTAAGCCAAATTTTCTTAATTTAATTTTTGGAAGATGGATGAGGAAGGAGATGGGAAAATATAATAAATTTTTATTTAATATTATTTATAAAAAAATTATTTAATTAAAAATATTACATGTCATAATCTAATTAGTTTTGAAAGTTTTCCTAACAAAAGATAATGGTTGGACTAAAAGTGATAATAGAATAATAATTTAGATGCCATTTATAATAAAAAAACTTTAAATACCTAAGTGGAAAAAACCTATAGCTTAAGAGTATTTTTTTTTTCATTTAAGCCAATTAACAAAACTTAATAGTTAAAGTTTATGTGTTTAGGGACTAATTTTTCTTTGGTAAAAGTAGAATGATAAGATTTTCAACGTTTGTAAAGTTGAGAGATTAATTTTTGAATTAAACCAAATATTTTTCCACCATGCAACCAAATTCTGGTCCACATATTTACTTCATAATCAAGTGTACACAGATCATAAACAGTGGTAGCCAAAGGGGCCGGTAAGTGCCTTAACCTCCTTAAAATACAAATTTTTTTACTTAGATTTTTTATAATTTATAAATTTTTAAATTAGTAATAGTAAAATTGTACTTTGACCTCATTTTAAAATGATAAAAATTTGATTTAATCTTTAAAAATTATAAAAATATAAACTATTAAAATAATAAAATTACATTTTTACTATGTAAAAATATACAATTTAATTCGCCCAAAAATAATTTTCTAACTCCACCACTAATCATAAACTAATAAATATTAATTCATATGGCATGCCATACATGTCAGATAAATTCTTGAAATTAAATATTCTGCATAAGTTAAATGGGTAATATCTCAAGTAATTTAAGCATTCAAGTCATATAAAGATATATAAAGCAAAACTCCTTGAAATTGATTGCATATTTACTTTAAAATCTGCTGTTGGTTACTGCTTCTCCTTTTTGCTCCTTTTCAATAAACCTTGAAACATGGGATAACTAAGACCCATGATAAATAAGGAGAGAAAAATCTGCCCAAACATATCTTCATAATTTCTTCTTAAGATAATTCCTCCTAATCCACCAATGAAACACGCCATATTCAAAATAGCCAGAGCTGACAAAGGAACCATGAACATTGTTGCCCCTTGGAAATCAAATTCACCCTTTCCATATTTTTCCAGTTTGTCTTTGTCCACTGCTTTATTTGTTAACCTGAAAGTTGTTTTCTTCATTCCCGACCATTTCATGAAGAGGTCTAAGCATCCAAAACAGCTCCCTGAGACTGACTTTATCACCCAAATTCTCTGTTCATTCCACCATGTCAATGTTGTGCCTCCATCAGATAAGACCTCATGCAGTTGCTGTCCTATTGCGGATAGATAAACTGTTGAAAAAACCGCAAACCACGGGCTTAAAACCTGAGATTAAGACCAAGAGTACATGTTAAAACTCATTCTGGCAATTCATAATAACGAAAATTTAAGGTTTTTCATTTTTTAGTTTACCTTGGGGTACAAGGGAATGCCATTCAGGAAGCATAATTGAGGAATTATGCCATATATGAGGAATGCAATGGCATGCAGGGGTTGGTAAATGAAATATCCATAACACATGCTTTGTAGGATTGACATCCTCGAGACGCCGTACGAGAGAGGACTGAACCTTGACAGACCGATTTGCAGCAAACCAGAGCTCCATTTCATAAGTTGAACCAAGGCATCCTTCATATCGATAGTGGTGCAACCCAAGAAACATGGCCTGGTCGGACAAAGATAAACTGAAGTCCACCCTCTGCAGTGCAGCAGGTAACCTGTAAATGTGCTCTCCAACAGGCTTTCATAGGAGAATCCTATCTGTATACCCAACAGTCATTTCTTTCACCATCATATATTCATTTATTTGGTACCTAAAAACCAAGGTCTACAAAGAAACTTTATGTTCCATTAATGGAGGGTATATACTTGCCTCTTCACCCCATTTTGTGTTTCTTTCGTAGTCAGACGAGGCCAAAAGCTTGGCCTCTTTTAAGATGGCAATTTCTTCTTCACTGCTAATCTTCATCAAGCCACCAAAAGTCCTTTGAGGCTCAGAGGGATGCTTGTCTAGCATTAACAGTAAAATTTTATTATGTAATCATGTTTGTGAACTTGAATAAAGAAACCGCAGCGTACCTTCACAATTAGGACTTCCATATAATGCCTTCCTCTTTAGGTAGAAGCCGGTACCCAAAAGAGATGGCCCTCGAATTCCATCCATTCCTTGCCATGTTATCTGATTTCAGAGAGCATAAAAAATGTTTGTAACTTCGTATTAACTACTAACCATTGCTCTATTTGATTTAAAACTGTCAAAGAATGTACCCTGTAAGCTGATCGGGCTTGGTTATCGTATATGTCATTCTTGCTAATATTGTAGAACATTTGCGGGAATTGAACGAAAGCTAGAGATGGGGACATCTGTGGATCAAGATGAAAGCACATGGCTTGTCTAGCAGAGGAAGGGTCATTGCAGTACATGTCACAGTCCAATACTAAGAGGTAAGGACCATTGCTAAACTTCTCCGACACTCGAAGCTACCAATAACATTGCTACATTAGCAATCAAGTTCAATTATTGTACAGTGTAAGAAGTACAAAGCATCAATAACTTACAAGGGCGTTGAGAGCACCGGCTTTGAAACGATGAGGTTTAGAGGGTCGTCTTTCGCGTGAGACATAAACAAGGAGAGGCATCTTAGTACTCTCTTCATCGTTCTCGTTATCATCCATATTGGTGTCTCCATGTATGATCTGCAAAAGGATAGCCATAGTCAAGAACATTAGAATTTTCACTGATGCTCTCAGGCTTGATCTACTAATCAAACAAACGTGAAAACCGAACTGGATATATCGATGGCATACCTCAGCGTGAGCAGGCCTATCCAATACAACATAATTGCTTGCATCTCCACAAGTTTCCTCCACATTTCTCTTAAACAAATTGTATTTCATCTGCGGTAATGATCATGGAGTTACATATAAGAAATTATTCAAAGGACTCTCTCAAATAAAAAAAAAAATAGCTGTTTTAGTTCAACCAGATAATCAACTTACTTCAAGTTCATCTTTCCTGGCACTAAATTCATCAGTAATTGGAAGTTCTTCATACTTGGCTAAAGAGAAAAAAGCCTCTGGGCACCTATTTTTGATTCTATACTTCATACAAAATGGAAGCCAATGTTTACTAAATGCAAAAGCTTCCTTTAGAGCATACAAGGTAATATAAGATCCAGCGTCATCGGAAAGATACACGGCTAACTTCTCTGGCGGATAATCGAGTGCTAAGGCCGATATAACAGTGTTCATAACCTCCATAGTTGGCTCCTTTTGCGGATCAGCAGTGCACACAAACACATCAAGCCCCGCCAAATTCTTGTTAGCAGGAATTTCATCGATCGAGACTGTACGCGACAGAGGCTGCCAACGAAAGGCCTGAGTGAGGCACCAAATGAATGTGAAAATGAGCTCAGAAATAGTGATGAGAGCCCATGATAAAGCTGGCAAGTTATTTCCATTGAAGAAATGTGATATCCGGTAGTACAGCAACAACAGTGTGACTGTGAAGTGGAAGAGAATGTGAAGCCTGTTGGTGATGATACGGCGTGTAAGAATGGTGCAGCTATGAAGAACTTTAGTGGAAGCCATATCTTCTTTATCGTATGAGCTTGCCAAAGCAACGATTTCCATTGTTCTTATAAAGAGCAACACTGCCTCACTAAACCTACATATATATATATTAAATATATATGTAGATATCATGTGGTTCTCTTATAATTATTCCGGGAAGTGTCGGTATGTATATGTTTCGTCTACATTTATTCTATCCTCAGTACAGATATATTTCATTTTCAAGTTTGAGTTTTATATCTACTTAATTTTATTTATAATTATTGGAATATATATTATTTGCGTACTTTTAAACTAAAAATATTACCACAAACCTTACAAATTGTTCTCGTAATTATGATCGATAAAACAGCTTATTTAAGCTGACATTTTTATATAGGCTTAACCTAATTAGTATAGAGGTTTATAGTTCGGATTAATGCTTTTAGAATAAATTATATTAAAATAATTTTAAAATATATAATTTTTAAATATCAATAATAAAATATCACATCAGCTTTTAAAAATATAAAATTTTTATTATACATTAATCAATATTTAATATCTTTTCTAACTTCGGAAAGACCACTCTACCAACTTATACATCACTGACTTATACATTCATCCTTACATGGCAGAATGCCTAACAGATTTTTGTAGTGTTTCCGAATTCTGTGACTATGCCTCTACAACAGGATAAAATCTTTAGTGTCTCTCAATAGTTAATATGTAGTATTTGTTTTTTTATCATTCACCAAAAAATATATTCTTTAACTTAATTTAATTTAATTAAATTACTTAACAAATTAAAAATTTTAATAAATAAACAAACAAATTTTCTTCTTTTATAATTTTTAAATCATTTTAGTTTTTTTAAATTTAATCATTCTGTATTTCTTTACTTTCAAATTGTGTTTTATTTTATGCAGTCAATTCTTTTAATTCTAGGCAAATAATTTTTCTTTTTTCAATTTTAAACTTTTAGTTCTATTTTTAAATTTTTAATCAAATTTCAGAATTTGATAAAACCATTCATGGTGTTTATAATTTTTCAAAATTTTATTTTTAGTATTTTTTTATATTTTTAATGGTTGATTTTAGTTTTTTTTTCAATTTGTGCTTATGATTTTTAGGAATTTTAATTTTTAATTATTGATTTAAGCATTTTAAAATTTTATTTATTTTATTTATGTTTTTTTCGCATATAATTTCAACATTTCCCCTAAAATTTTAATTATTTTAATTAAAATTAAATTAAATTAGAGATTATATGATATATAATTAAGTGTAAAATAATATTTATATTTCTTTAAAAATTGATGATGTGACATTAGTTTATTAATACCTAAAAATTATATATTTTAAAATTTTAATATAATTTATTCTCATAATTTAATTCAAATGTTATGATTGTAATTAAATCACGTCAAAATTGAATTAAAATTCGGTGACGAATGGTGATTACTCACAAGAGCCAAAGCCAACGACAAGGGTACTCATATTTGGAAAAGCTGGATGAACTAAAAGGTGGCAATTTGAGATAGATAACTACTAAGGTCATCATAGTTTATTCCTTCAACCCTGAAGATAAATATAAAGAGAAAAGAAGACAATTTGCAGTTTGGAAATATTAAATAAAGTTGTCATTATTAACAGCGTAAAAACCATGATTTTCAAAGCATCTCAATGATCATTCAAGGCGGCATTGAAAGCATCCCTTACCTTTGCCTCCTATCGCTAAAGCCAAATGGTTTAAGTCCAAATAATAATTTGAAAGGAATTCAGATACTATATGAAAATAATATAGTGCAAATATTAAAAACAAAATGAGAAATATAAGATGGACACAAATATGGGAATGCATTAATAAATAAAAGGGAAATATTAGCATTATTCACATTTCCATTACAAACCACATTAAAGGTATGTTTTTTTGGGAGGAAAAGCGGAAGGATGGAGGGAATAAAAAATAAAAATAAAAATTGGAAGGTACTTGATAGGAAAAAAAATAGGAAGAATGAAAATAGGAGAGATGATTATTTTTTATTTTAATACATAGAAGTTAATCGTTCCAAATTGGACTAAAGAGATGAGAGAAAATGAGAGAGGAGGATATGCTAGTTTAAAATTTATCTTTTTTTTTTCAAAAGATTCATTTTTTTTTCTCATTTTTCAACTCAACCAATCAATAGATGAAAATAATTTTTTTAAATATTTTTATCTCTCCTACCAAGCACACCTATGTAAAGAAAATTTATATTTCCCATATTTCTATTTTTCCACCCTTTCAATTTTTTATCTTTTCAATTTTCTTTCCACTTTACCAAGTATAACCTTACGAGCGCAGAACATCTAAATTAACATAATTATGAAAGAATTTTTGTATATATTCAATAATAGAAGAGTTACAATATATATAACTTACAACACATGAAGTTTTATAGGGAAAGAGTTGAAAAATCCCTATAATCAAGGATTGACTCAATCCTAGAGAAAGAAAGAAATAAAATCTATTCAAATTATAATCATGGATTCACTCAATCCTAAAGAAAGAAATAAATAAAATCTCATCAAATTTGTCCCAATCAACTCTTTGATTTCTATCATTTATTTCATCAAATTTGTCTTAATTAACTCCTTGATTTCTATCACTCCCCCTCAAGTTGGTGCATGAATATCACACATGCCTAACTTGCATAAAGCTTTATGTCAGCGAGTTGATCTTCAAACTGTACAAAAGGCTTGAAATGGTTCCAACTTCAAGTTTTTCTTTTATAAAGTGTTTATCAACTTCTATGTGCTTTGTACAATCATGTTGAATTAGGTTGCGAGCAATCTCAATCGTTGAAGTATTATCACAGTATAGGTTTATTGAACCTTAAGGGTCAATGTCTAATCCTTCAAGCAATTTCTTCAACGACAATAATTCACATACTCCAAAAACCATGCCTCTGTATTCTACCTCTGCACTTGACCTTGCAAGGACTGGTTGTTTCTTACTTCTCCAAGTTACAAGGTTTCCTCCAACAAAAGTGAAATAACCTGAAGTTGACATTCTATCATCACTTGATCTTTCCCAATCTGCATCACTATAACCCTCTATTCTCAGATGATCATATTTCTTAAAAATTAACCCTTTTTCTAGAGCATCTTTTAAATACTTCAATATGTGTTCAACAGCCTCCATATATGACTTTCGAGGATCATGCATAAATTGACAAACCACACTTACTGCATAAGCAATATCAGGCCTAGTGTGAGACAAATAAATCAATTTTCCCACAAGTTTTTGGTATCTTGCTTTGTTAGTTGGAGATTCATGTAAACAATAATATAACTTATGATTTTGTTTAATGGGAATAGTCATAGGTTTACAACTAAGCATTCCCATCTCAGCTAATAAATAAAGAATATATTTTCGTTGAGATAGAAAAATACCATTATTTGATCTAGCTACTTCAATACCAAGGAAGTATTCAGATTACCCAACCTTTTCATTTCAAACTCGAAGGCTAAATATTTTTGGAGATTTTCTATCTCATCCAAATTATCACCTGATAGCACCATATCATCCACGTAGATAACCAATGCAGTCACCTTTCCTGGCCATGCTCTTGGAGATTGCTTCAATCCATACAATGCCTTTTTTAGTTTTGAACACCATTGTAGTCTCTAAGAACTTTTCAATTCCAAGAAGAGGATCCATGTAAACTTCATCAATAAGATCTCCGTGAAGGAAGGCATTCTTGACATCAAATTGAAGGAAAGGCCAATCTTGATTAGCAACCAGAGATAGCAATACTCTTACTGTATCAAGCTTAGCAACAGGCGCAAAAGTTTCTTGATAATCAACTCCATAAGACTGTGTATATCCTTTTTCATCTAACCGCACTTTGAAACTTTCAACTGTTCCATCTGCTTTATGTTTAACAGTAAATATCCATCTACACCCCACTGTTCTTTTTCATTCAAGAAGAGGCACCAAGTCCCAAGTAACATTTTTTTCAAGTGCTGCCATTTCTTCTGCCATAGCTTGGGTTCACCTTGTATCTCCTAAGGCTTCTTGTAATTTACTAGGAATAGAGATAGATGATAATTGTAATACAAAATACGTATGTGACTTTGATAAACGATTATAAGACACATGATTAACAATAGGATATTTTGTTTTGGGTTTAATATTAGGTTCATATCTAGCAAGAGGTATACCACGATTAGCACGAGTTGGAATATGGTATTCAGAAGTTACCTAAAGTGAAGATTGGCATGGTCGATTTGGTGGTGTAGGAGGATCAGTACTATCAGTGAGAAGATCATCTTGTAATTCATCACATCCTCTCAACTCAGTGTTTCTATTTTCATCACCTCGCTCTACAATTTCTCAAATATGTGGTTTTACTCTCGGTGCAATATTTTCTTCAGTGCTCTTTTCATGCAATGTGAGAAATTCTTGCACTGCATTGATCGCGCTATGAACGTCACAACAATTGGTGCAAGCGAACACTATCGATACAAATATAGTTTGATAGGTTTTAGCTATCAGATATCGATCCCACAGAGATGGTTGTTGATGTTATAATTGTTGAAGCAATTAGAGTTAGAATAAAAAGAATTGTAAGTAATATCAGTGCAATTAAATCACAAACTGTAGAATTAAATGAATTAAAATTGTCAAAGCAAATGTTGTGAGACTTTGATACAATATGTCAAAGCAATTTAATAAGAAAATGTAATGAACATTGAAGATATTTTGTCAATGAAAATTAAGAAAATTAAAGAAGTAAAACAATAATGATGGAATGGGGGGATCCCTGACTTGATAAGTCTACAATCACTAAATGTGACCACAAGGTAAATGATAGATAAATTGTTGCTGCAATTAAGCTTAATGAGATCTCACTATTTTCGACTTCCTTACTTATCAAAGACCCAAACACTCACATTAACCACACCTTCCAGTGCTGGTAATGCTTTGCATTCGAGAACAAGTGGCCAGAATTCCTTCGTACCTTAAGCAACTTTCGTTGTCTTGCTTGTTAATTTAATCATGTCACTGCACTTTCCAGTGTCAGCAACTGCAATAACACTTTCGTGATCAAGCAACTAAATCCAAAGATAAGCATATAAGAGGATTTGAGCAGAAATCAAATTAGATCTAAAATTAAAAGGTACTTCCATACACAATTAAGTTCATCAGAATTTATCAACGTTTAAAAGGAAATAAAGAACAAGTTGAAACATTCTATTCCTAGCCTACTAGAACTCTTCCCTAATGCTCCTCTTATGTCGCACTTAGAAACACTCCGATGCTGCCTTCTCGTCACAATCAGTTCACCCTCTAGGAAATTAAGCTGCCATGCAAGCAAGCTTAAGAAAAATGAGAAAAATGGAATTGATTTTTGTCACGACCTTTGATGATCCCTCTTCCTTTCTCTCTCTTCTTAATATTTATCTTTAATGCCAAGTACATGTGTCCTTCTTCTCTCAAATCTAACTTCCATATAGATGTACAAGTTAGTTAATCCAGCTGTACACTTACGCATATCTGGTATATGTAGCAAGCAGTTACAGGTTGTCGCGATATTTCTGGACGCAAATTTAGATTTTAATTTGCTGCGACAACCTTGATATCCTCATGCACTGGTACTTCTGGATATCTTCATGCAACAATATTCCTGGGTGAAATCTGGAAATGCTAATGCGGTGACAAATTTGGGCGCAATCTGGATTCTAAATTACGGCGACAACCTTGAACATTTTCCTGTTTTAATCTTTTAAGACAGATCCTTGCACTGACGTCTCAAGACGCAATACTGAACTATAAATGTGGCAACATTAGTAGCAAAAGTAGGATAAAATGAAAGAAAAATAAACCAAACATCACTGACTTAGAAAATTCAATTACTAAATACAAAATGCTAAAAATGCATGCTAAATAAACATAATACAATGGGAACAAATTATACTCTAAATAAGGAGAAATTAATGGTCTTTTCTAATGTTATCATGCTTCATTAAGATTAATCACTATAATATGTTTCTCCTTGTGAAGTGAAGAATTTATAGAGTAGAAAAACTCATTTTCATGGAAGATAACATCTATAGTGACATAAAGCCTCTTAGAGAAAGAATCGTAGCATTTATACCCCTTTTGATAATTTCCATATCCCACAAAAATGCATTTTATAGTTTGAGATTCAAGGTTTTTTCTTTGATGGGGATACAGATGAACGTAAACAACACATCCAAAAATTTTGGTGGTAGATGAACAACAAGTGGAAGACTGCAATGGTCAGAAAACACATCTAGTGGTCGTCGACAATCATGAGTACTTGAAAATCATTTGATGAAAAAGGTGAACAATAGAACTTACATCACTTTTCTTTTTCATTAGATAAATCCAAGTCATCTTAGTGTAGTCATAAACAAAGGAAATATACCATTTCATTCCATTAAGAGTTGAAATGGGTGCTGGCCCCCAAACATCAGAGTGAACCAAGGAAAATGGTGTACTTGTTATATTTTCACTTAAAGGAAAGTTAGCACGATGAATTTTTACAAGGGCACAAGTTTACAAACAAAATATGAAACATTAAAAAGAACAAATAATGAAGGAAATAATCTTTTCAAATAGAAGAAAGATGGATGTCCCAAACATTTATGCCATAACCAGATTATGTTCTTTTTTCTTGTCAACTGAATTCTCTTGTACCACATAAGTCTACCCTTTGCTAAAATATTGAAAGCCATCTTCCAGATGTACAATCCTCCCTTTTCTCTACCACTGCCAATCTTCACCTTGGTGTGAAGGTCTTGAAAATACAATGAGTGGGAAAAAATACAATAAAGATTATGAGATTTGGTTAATTTTTGTATTGAAAGAAGGTTACAATTTAATGATGGCACAAATAAAACATTTTTTATATCAAAAGGAGATAATGGGATAGTACCAATACCAACAATTGGAGAAGAAATTCCATTAGCATTAGTGACAATATTCATAAAATAATTAGATAATTGCTTGAATTTTTGTTTATCACAAATCATATGATCTGCTGCACCTAAATCAACTATCCAATCATTATTACTAGTAAGGGATGTAATAGATTGAGAAGAAAATCCAAAACTTGTGGCTAGATTAACCTTTGGATTGATGTTCTCCTCTTGGTTATTAGAGGATGCTTGAGGTGTTTTATTGCATTTTGGGTGCCAATTCGAATGTCCATGTAACCAAAAATATGTATCCATTGTGTGACCTATGTCGTTACAATGCGTAAATTTATGATCCTTTTTTGAAGAGGTCTTTTTAGTGATCATTGCAACTCCTTCTCCAATTTTCCCTCCAAGCATGGCTTCCTGCCGATTGATTAGCTTTTGCACAGACTACAACATACACACTTTGGATATTTGGGAGTGGTTTTGTAGCAAGTACTCGACCTCTTACCCCATCCAATTGAGAATACAATCTAGCCAAAAAATATACACACATTGTATATTAAACTTTGCAGTATATTTTTTGATGTTAGTTGCACACTTCATAGTACAATCATCAATATAATCAAGTTCTTGCCAAATCCTTTTTTAGTTTTCCAAAATAAGAAATAAAGGACTCACCATTTTACCGAATAGACATCACCTCACAATGAAGTTGATATGCTTTTGAAGCATCTTGCTTAACAGAATACGTTTGTTTTACATTATCCCATATTTCTTTTGTTGTGCCCAAGCGAAGGAATAATTATCTAATGTCCTTTGTCATTGCTACAATGGAAGCGTTAGACAAAAATAATAACTTTGTTTACTTAAATTCCAAAAGAAATTGAAGGAGGCTCTGGCACCATCTAAATTAACATAATTATGAAAGAATTTTTGCATATATTCAACAATAGAAGAGTTACAGTATATATAACTTACAACACATGAAACTTTATAGGGAAAGAGTTGAAAAATCCCTATAATCAATGATTGACTCAATCCTAAAGAAAGAAAGAAATAAAATCTCATCAAATTTGTCTCAATTAACTCCTTGATTTCTATCATTATTTCATCAAATTTGTCTCAATATCTCCTTAAATTCTATCAAAACACCTCGGTAGATATATAGTATGCAATGGGTAGAAATTTTTACTTAAAGGAAAATTCATCTATTATGAGGAATGCTTATCGTATTTTATAGGATACACTTAGCACCTTTTATAAACAATATGGCATATTATAGTACTGGAAAAGATACACATTACTATTTCGAAACTTATATATAAGTATGTTCTTACTAAGCACAATTTATGTATTAAACACATTGTTTTTTTATCTTACATGCCACGTTGTTAAGCTGTGACTAAAGATGCCTTGCATATGGTGAAGGATTATGACATTGCAGGTCAAATTTGAAGAAAGCTGGGAATTGGGTGGCCCTCAGAGTATAGGCAAACAAACATGAATAACATGTTTGCTTTGTTTGTTCAATAGCTACAATTCTAAAGGAAAAATGACTGAGATAACAGTAACAATTCTGGCAATATGGTCTCTTAGAAACAATATTTATCATGGAGGTAAAAGGCACATGGTTGATGTTAAAGTATGACTCATATTTCAGTCAAATTTGGGAAATAGTTAAGCTATGTTTATTTGTTTCAATCAAACTCTGATTAGTTTAGATTATTTTATTATTATTTGAACTAGAAATTTTGCCCATAAATAGGCTCTTTTACAACCTTAGAAAACACAATCATTAGAGATTAGAACTCATAACACTTTTGGAGAATTTTGATTTTACGTTTTGAGGGTTCTTTGCTTTCTGGTTTTTTGGGTTTAGTTTTTATCTCCATCTTTTGTACTCTTCATTCTTTTGCCATTATTGTAAAATTATCTTTGCCCGTGGTTTTTTATCCACTTCGAAGGGTTTTTCACATTAAATTTGTGTGTTCAATTTCTCAATTTCTTCCAATATTTTTCCTTATTCGTTGCTTAATCGGGCTGATCTCCAACAAGTGATATCAGAGCTAGTTCGATTTTCGTAGATCAACCCATTCACAGATGGCAACAACAAGGTTCGACATTAAGAAGTTTGATGGTGTCACAAATTTCAATCCGTGGCATGTTCAAATGATGGCAATTATAGTTCAGACTGGCCTAAAAAAAGTCGTTACCGAGAAAAAGCCCGAGAATCTAAATTAGTCAGAATAGAAAGAGCTTGATGAAAAGACACTGTCTGCAATCTAGTTATGCCTCGCGAATAAGGTATTGCAGGAGGTATTGATGGAGAAGACTTCATCCGCCTTGTGGAAAATGCTAGAAACTTTTTATGCGATTAAGTCTCTATCTAGTCGTTTAGTGTTGAAACATCGTCTATTTAAGTTTCGCATGAACGAAGGTGAGCTTCTTAGAGATCACATCAATCAATTCATTACTCTTTTGAATGATTTAAAGAATGTTGAGGTTAAGATTGACGTTGAGGATCAAGGCATGCTATTATTATGCTCTTTACCCCTTCATACAAGTCTTTCAAGGAGACCCTGATTTATGGTAGAGACAAACTCTCGTTCGCGGGATGTGAAGGGTCATTTGTTGAGCAAAGAAAACTCGACAATGAGTTAGGTTTGGATAGCAAGGCAGATAGGCAAGCTTTCATTTTGGTAGCATCAAAGAAGCGAGACAAATGGTGTCGCTATTGTAAGAAGTTAGGCCACGTCAAAGAAAATTATTATCAACTACAAAATAAAAGGGCTGTTGAGAGTAACGAGAAAGATGTAGCCGGTGCTAGTTTAGCTGACGAAGGGTGATGATTTCTTGTTAGTGTCAACAAGCGAAAGCTTTGAGCTTATGCCTGTGTGGATCCTAGATTCGGGATGTTCTTTCCACATGTGTCGCAATAGAGAATAGTTCTCTACATACAGTTTGGTTGAAGGTGGAGTTGTACGTATGAGAAACGATTCATCTAGTAAGGTAATCGATATTAGTACTGTTAAAATTAGGATGCACGATGGGATGATTAGGACACTCTCAGATGTCTGGTATGTACTTGACTTACGAAATAATCTCATGTCCTTGAGTATTTTTTACTCGAAAGGTTGCAAAATCAACATCGATTCGAGCGACATTAAAGTGTCTCGCGGGGCTCTCATTTTGTTAAAAGGTAAATGGACCGACATTCTTTATATTCTAGAAGGTTCTACAGTGATGGATGAAATCGGATGTCCCTCGTCCGTTACGGAGTTGAAGTCAACTCGTTTGGAGTAGAGGCAATTTGGTCATAAGAGGGAAAAAGGTATGACTGTTTCATTGAAGAGAGGTTCTCTTTTCGATGCAAGTTTTGAAAAGTTAGGGCACTATGTTCATGAAAATCAAACCAGGGTTACTTTTGATTTGGTAGTGCACAAGTCGAAGGCTAGAAGTTTTCCAATTTCTAAGCACAGATTCGGCTCTTTTAATTCCCTGCATAGTTCAAGATAGGCCTGTGGCAGACTTTGGCAAAGATGGCGTTGTGGAAATACGAGTGAAGGTGGAGATTTGTTGAAGTATGAATCATATTTCAGTCAAATTTAGGAAATAATCTTTTAATTAAATTATGTTTATTTATTTCAATCAAACTCTGATTAGTTTAGATTACTTTATTATTCTTTGACCTAGGAATTTAGCCTATAAATAGGCTATTTTACAACATTAGAAAAAAACACCCATTAGAGATTAGAACTCATAACACTTTTGGAGAATTTTGTGTTAACGTTTTGAGAGTTCTCCGCTTTCAGTTTTTTGAGGTATAGTTTTTATCTTCATCTTTTGTACTCTTCATTCTTTTGCCATTATAGTAAAATTATCTTTGCCCATGGTTTTTTATCCTCTTCAAAGGGGTTTTCCACGTTAAATGAAACACCTGAAATCTGTAATCATCGTCGGTCTATGGTCTCAGGGTTTATAGAACTTTATGAGTTTTTTTTTCATACACACAAATCAATCACAATCTATATAATTACAAACTAGCAACTCAGAATACTAACTCCATTTAATCTTACACATTAATTTACATTTTAACCAATTAGGAATCAAATTTAATCATACAAGAACTTTGGGTCACGTTAAAAAAATTTACTATAGGGGTCACATGGCTCTGTATCTCAAACACACAACTCTCATTACTAACTAGTCAAGAAAGAATCAATACATATATCAATTATCATGACATCTATATTCCATACCAAACCATAATACCACAATTATCAACTAAGCTATATCAATGATTCTTACTATCACTATGTAATACTCCAAAACCCAACACCGTCACCGGTTAGGGTCCTGAGTTCTTTCAAATCATTTACCATTGATTAAATCCTCATATCTCACCAATTTAATATCACAAGAATATGCATGCAATAAATTTTGAACTTTAATAACATTCCATTTCAATAAGGGTAAAAATTTCATTTTTTCAAAATATGAGGGACTTCTACCGGTACCTATTAGACAAGTATTGGTAGAAGTCAAGTCAGTAAACAAATTAAAATAGCTGCAGTTTCCTACCGGTAGTTGTGAAGGTTCTATCGATACTACTACCGATACAATTTACACATCTACCGATACAACAAACTCTAGAGAACTAAGAAGTTTTACCTTGTAGCTTCTACCGATACAAATATTCAGACTGCCGATACTACTATTTCCAGAACTACCGATACTTCAGTAATGCTACCAATACAATTCAAGTCAGTAACCAAAGTCTCAAATATCCTGTACTTCTAACGAAACATGTAAGAGTACTACCAAAATAAGTATGCAAATTTCAAATATGCACCTAAATCTTCTAAGTTTATAACTGAATGATACCAAAACTTCCATTAATTCACAAACACAAAATATACAATTTCTCATGAAAAGGAAGCATAACATATCAATATTCATGGATTCACAAGTCATTATATCTTATGCATGCATGTCTATTCAAAACATCAACAAAACTTACAAGAATATAAGCTCAACATTCAACAAGTCATTTACAACTCATCCAAATCAAGTACTATTGAAGATAACAACATCTTAGTACATGTCATATAACCAAGTGATGTAAATAGTACCGAGCGAGCTCCCGAGATGCTGTGATTTCTTGAGGTGATTCGATCTTCTAGCATCAAAATAGAATCTACAAAACAACAACAATTTCATAGGTAAGCTTACATAACTTAGTAAGCTCGTAGAGTTTAATAATTACCAAACATCCTGTGTTGAACAGTCTTTGACTCATTCGAACCAGAATAGGGCCTTGCTTCCACAAGCTATAATCCAAAGATTCATCCTCTTGTCTATATCAACTCTGTTACCAGTATACGATGCTGCTCACATGAGCTATCGAGGACTCGCAACATATGCGATACCTCAGCCATCAATACGGTATCTGTGCATATAACTATTTTCTAACGATACTGCTCACACGAGCTGTCGAGAACATGCACTTATGCATAAACCCCAGCCATTGTAGGGCCTATAATCCATTCTTGGATTCATTTCTCACTTTTTCAAATGATGATGCTGCTCATATGAGCTATCGAGGACTCACAACATATGCAGTACCTCAGCCATCGCATCGATTTCAAATCACTAGCTCAAAGCTTGATATCTCTTTCATTCATTTTTTTTCATCTTTCTCAATTTCACGTACTATAACATTTTCTGCAACAATCATAAAGAATACAAATAATGTACTATTTAAATGCAAATTTAATGTTATGAACTTACTGGACGAAATTATAGTTAAAGTAAACTCTAGGCACTAATCCGTAATTTTCCCTTGCCTCGATTTTCAACCCATTCTTGATCTAAAATAAAAATTTTATTCAATTAACTAATTCCAATAGTAAAATAAACTTATTTTATACAATTAAGTCCTTTTTGACATTTTTACAAAATTTCCCTTTTCACTTTTATTCAATTTAGTCCCTTAGCTCAAAACTTGCAAATTAACCATTTCATTTAAATTTTTAGCTCTGTCAAATGTCTAAATGCCTTTCCACAGCCCACTTTTTCAATTATTTCACCTTAAGTCCTTGCAAATTTGTTACTTTAACATTTTAGTCCTTAAACATTAAAATCATCAAAAACTACTTTACAAAATAATCAAATCTGACAACCAAGCTTTTAAATCTTCTGTAAACTTTCAAGAACAAACTTAGTCACCAATGGAAAAATCACAAATTATTTTTTAGGTTAGCTAGATTAAACTAATACGGACTCATAAACATAAAAATTACTAAAAACGGGCGAGATTTCACTTACCAAATTAAACTCGAAGCTTCACCAAATGTAGCTTGGTGTTTCTCCTAGGTTTTTGCTAGAGGAAGAAGATGAAAGAAAAATAGAAAATGATTTTCTAACCTTTTGTTTAATTACTTAAGTTTTTATGTAATTTACCCCTTTACCCTTTAATAAATTACATGATTTTCCTTCTAATTTAGTCAAAACAGTCCATTAAATCTTTAAATGGTCTAATTACCATTTAGGTGCCTTAACAAGCCTTCAAAATCACATATAATACTTTTAGTTAGTGAGATTCAACTTTTGTCTCTTTACGATTCAGTCCTTTTTACTTAATTAACTATTTAAACAAAAAATTTTCATAACCAAATTTTAATACGATATTAATGACCTCGTAAATATTATTATTAATATTTACGATCTAACACATCAAATTTGTGGCCTCGAAATCACCATTCCCGATCATACTAAAAATAAACTAATTAGTAAATCCTTTTTTAATTAAGATTTAATTGCAATTTACCAAAATATAAAGAGTTCCACATCATTTCTATTATTAGGCCATTTAAGGAGGGTCCAAATTCACAATTGGTCCTTCAATTTTATTAAATTTCAATTAAACAAACCTGATTTCAATTTAGCCTTAAATTAATTAGGACTTAATGAATAAATAACCCAAAAGTTAGTGGAATCAATCATATCCACCACCGCTTGGACTTTTTGACCATGGTTTCTTTACCATTTTGGTCCCTTTACTATTTTTAATCAATTGCAATTAACTTTTATATCTTTTATAATTTACTCATTTTCCTTAATTAAGGAATAAATCATCAAAATTACCCAATCAAACTTCAATTCACATAATATAAGACTCTGTAAATTTTTAATAAAAATATTTACGGTCTTAAATTTCATAAACGAGGTCTCGACATCTTATTTTCTAAAATCACTTGACTTTTGAATCGAACCACTTATATTAATTATAATTCAATAATTAAAATTCTTCAATTCAAAATTCCATATAAATTTATTATTGACTTATTTAATTTAAACACTCATTATAAAAATTTTGTCGTCGAGTTTGTGGTCCCGAAACCACCATTCTCGATACCACTGAAAAATGGGCTATTACATTAAATTTGTGTGTTCAATTTCTCAATTTATTTTTACTATTTTTACTTGTTCATTGCTTAATTGAGTTGATCTCCCACAATTGAAAAACTTTTTAGCTTTTTAGGAAACTATCGTAGAGAAATTTTCTTAGTTGAAGAAATGTGATAAAAGCTCATATTTTATATATCTTAGGCCCTTATATTTAGGATTTTGTTTGGTTCTTTAGTGAAATACCGCATATGTTGCATGTATAGTATCTCATTTACGATTATTTGACTTTTTATTTAAGTATGCTTTATTTTAATAGGATTTCAATGATTGATATTCAATTAAGTGTTTTTCAACTTAAATCAAGTTTATGGAAGTTTGAATTTCAGGTTTGAAGTTTGTAAACTCAAAAATATATAATATTTTTTTTACAGATTTTTACTACTCTTTTACTTAAAAATAATATTAAATTTGAGTAATTTTTTAATAAATTAGTGAATTTTGCTTAAATGTTAATCTTAGACATAAAATTACTAAAGATAAGATTTTATGCTTTATTATATGGTTTTTATGCACAAAATTACTTATTTTATAGTATTTATTTGACATGTTATATTTTAATAATAAAGTGGGCATGAAAATTATTTAATAAAGCATATAATTATATTTATTTAATGGATATATATTATTTCATAAGCATGGGTCGGCTAAAGCTATGAAATATGGGTTATTTAATTATTTAATTTAACCCAATTTAATTAATATGCAATTTGGACAGGTCTAATTGCTTGCTGGGTCACAAAACCGTCCAACCTAAGAGAACAAGAAGCCCAAATTCGACACAAACAAAGGCTACCCAACAAGGAGTTTTGGGATAATTGTTAGGAGTTCCTGCAGTTGAGAACAAATTAGAATCTAGCCCAGAAGATTACAGTTGACTCCGTCCTAGTCCCTGCTTGATTTAGCATGATTGAATGCTTAAATCAAGCAAACAACCAAGCAAGAATTCCTCAACTCATGGCCGGCCTGCATGAGAGAGGAAGATGGGATTCAACCACCCTATTTTTATTAAACTAGCCTCTCAACCTCACCTATAAATTGAGCCTTCAATCCTACTTCTCAAATCATCCCTTATCACTTCTTTTCATTTACATTCTCTCATTCTCTGTTGCTCTCTTCTTTTTCCCACGCCTAGCATCATCTTCTTCCTTTAGTTTTTAGTCAGCAAAAGCCTTAAAGAGATCATCTCTTGGTCGGCCACCTTGAGGAGCCATTAGCAAAGGAGCGAAGCAAAGATCAAAGGAGTCATCTTCAATCGGATTCCGTACGATAGCCACTTTGATTGAGTTTATTATTTCTCTTCTTATTTAATTTCATCATGTTTTCTATGTGTTTTTCTATCTTGTCATCAACAATGGTAACTTAAATTTGTTTAAGCTAGGATGATTGCATTGATTTAATAAAATTTATTTGATTCATGCTTATAATGTTTGTGCCTTAATCGATCCTGTTTTTAATTAATTTCATGTATGTATTTCATTCATACGTGATTGGATACATCAGAATTAGTTGAGCGATCCTGACTAGACGACGACTAGTGGACATAATAATTGAAATTGCATGCTTAATTTAGATCCTGACCCAACTAAATTGAAGTTCATTATAACTTTGATAAGCTCTATTATCTGCATAGTTTTTAGATTTATGTGATTAAATTGTTTCAAACCTGGCACTTCCCTTTTACTTCACATAAATGCTAAGAAACCCTTAGTTTAAAAAGATCGGTAAAATGCATGTTTTACTAAGTAAAGGATTTCGAGAGGACCTAATTTGGTTTCCAAACTCATGAAAGATCGAGTTGCCATGGAATGTTTTCCAAATATTATTATCCATGATAACAATGAATTAAGTTAATTAATGTAGTTGTCTTAGCTGCATGTTATTAATTGTTGAACTTGCGTTTTCTGCTGCTAAAATCATTCATTCATTTAGTTAGTTATCATATTAGGTTTAATTGCATTTAGGGATCAATTGCATTTAGTTATAGTTATTTAATTTAAACCAACATCTTTGACAAATATATTGTGTTTTTACTATCAAATTGTTAACTTCAATTTTTACTATTTATTGATTAACATATAATGTCCTTTTGGAGACGATAACTCATTTACTTACTTATTACTTGATAACTATTGTGTACACTTGCACAAACCTACACATTATAAGTTTTTTGCGCCATTGTTTGGGACTGTTACCTTAATCATTTTTGTGAAATTATTTATTTGCAATTTTGTTTTATTTTATTTCTAACATACTAATTTTTTTTTAATTTTTTGTGATTTTCTTTTCAGGTGTTTATGAATATAGATCGAATCATCGATTTATTCCTTATAGACCTTGAAATTTAGCTAACATTTAGATAAAGAAGACGCGAACAATTAGCCTAGTGACAAGCCGAGATGGACCTTGGAAATCAAAATGATGACCAAGGTAATGGAGCTAATCATGTGCAGAATCCCATCCTCAGTGCCGATGACAAGGATTGTTGCATTAGACAATATGTTGTGCCACTCTTCAATGAGTTAAATCCAAGAATTAGGAGGCCGAATATTGAAGCACCCCAATTTGAATTGAAACCAGTGATATTTCAAATGCTACAAATGGTGAGCCAGTTCAGTGGTTTGCCCAAGAAAGATGCACATCTTCACCTTCGATTGTTCATGAAGGTGAGTGATTCATTCAAGATAGGTGACTGAAGGCGTATTGAGGTTGAAGTTGTTTCCATACTCTTTGCGAGATCAAGCATGAGCATGGCTTAATTCGTTGCCACCAAGTTCAATTTCTACTTGGCAAGAATTAGCAGAAAGATTTTTGGTTAAGTATTTTCCACCTAGCAAGAATGCTAGGTTGCGAAATGAGATTACAACTTTCCAGCAATTGGATGACGAGTCCTTGTACGAGGTGTGGGAGCGATTCAAGGAGTTACTTCTTAAGTGTCCTCATCATGGGATTCCTCACTGTATCCAGTTGGAGAAATTTTACAATGGTCTCAACGCACATATAAGATTGATGATAGATGCTTATGTGAATGGTGCTATTTTTTCTAAGTCTTATAATGAGGCTTATGAGATAATCGAGAGGATCGCTAGCAACAACTATCAATGACCAACAAATCGAGCAATTTCTAGAAGACGAGTAGTCGGAGTTCATGAAGTTGATGCCCTCACTTCACTCTCAGCTTAGGTATCGTCTATCTCCTCTATGTTAAAATAGTTTACCGTTAATGGTGTGAATAAATTTGCATCTTAATCACCAAGTCAGTTTGAGGTAGTTTCCTACGTGTATTGTTGGGATAGCCATTCTTTCGAGAATTGTCCATCAAATCCCGAGTCAGTTTATTACGTGGGGAATCAACACAAAAATAGAAGTGGACAAGGACCCCAATCCAATTTATACAATCCTTCATGGCGAAACCATCCTAACTTTTCTTGGACCAACCAAGGAAATGGACCGAACAACAACTACATGCAGTATAGAGCCAACCAATCCCAAGGGTTTAATCAACATCCTTCTAAATTAACTTCACTCTCAACTCAAGTATCTTTTATCTCTTCAATGTTGAAACAGTTTATTGCTAATGGTTTTAATCATGTTGCAGCTCAGCCACCACAAGCTGAACTGTCCAATAATTTGGAGAATTTGTTGAAGGCATACATTGCTAAAAATGATGAATTGAATCAAGGTCAAGCAACAACATTGGAGAGTCTGGAAAATCAAGTGGGACAATTAGCTAACAAGCTTAGAAGTAAAAACCTCAAGGAGTTGTACTAAGCAAAATAGAAAATACTCTATGAGTTGAGTCTTCTAATAATCTTAAGAACTTATTGAAGGCATACATGGAGGAGAAGAATGATGCAACTTTGAGGAATTTGGAGAACCAAATGGGGCAATTAGCCAATGAACTTCGAAATCGACCACAATGAGCTATGTCCAATTACACGGAGAACCCAAGGAAACTGAGCAAGAAGAATTGCGAAGTAGTCACTTACAAAGTGGAAGAACACTAGAGCCTAATGTTGTTAAGGTCGAAGATGTATTCACTGATACTCAAGAAAAAGGAGAGGTTCAGTCGAAAATTGAAACTCTCATGCCACAAGAACGAATTTTTGGAAACTCCGATGAGGTAAACCTTAAACTTGTCAATTCTAGGAATCTAACATCTATCTCAGATGCAGATTTATTACCTTCCTCCAAGATTCTAGTAACATAAGCAAGATATGCAATTTAGGAGAATTTTTTGTGTTGAGACAACTACGTATCAACATTTCATTGGTAGAAGCTTTGAAGCAAATGTCGAACTATGCAAACGCTATGAAGGAATTTTTATCTAAGAAGAGAAGGATTGGGGAATTTGAAATTGTAGCTCTGACTACAGAATGTCACCTATTTTTTAAGAATAGGTTGCCTCCTAAGTTTAAGGATCCAAGAAGTTTCACCATACCTTGCAAAATTGGAGAATCCTTTTACGGTAAGGCTTTGTACAATTTGGGATCGAGTATCAACTTGATGCCTATGTCTGTGTTCAGACGATTAGGTATTGGTAAGGCTAGACTGACTATTGTTACCCTCCAACTGGGGGATTGATCCTTGGCATACCCAGAAGGGAAGATCGAGGATGTCTTGGTACGTATTGATAAATTCATATTTCCTGCTAACTTTATTATATTAGATTTTGATGTAGATAAAAAAACTACCAATCATCCTAGGAAGTCCTTTCTTGGCAACCAACAAGACGATAATCGATGTATAGAAAGGTGAACTCACCATGCGAGTTCAAGATGAACAGGTGACCTTTAATGTACTTAGGGCCATAAGATCTCCTAATGAGGTTAAAGATTGTTCTATTGTCTTAAAGACAAATCCATTGTCTCCTGAAAAGTTAGAATACAAAGATCCATCAGAAGTTCAGTTTGAATCTTTAAAGCTAGAAACACATAAGTACAAGCAACCCAACTGATAAAGAATGACGATGTGAATGCGAAAGTTGGATTGTGCCAAAGTCGCAGATTTCACTTAGGGCTCTAGAGGCTCGAAAAAAAAGTTAAATTTTGAAACAATCTAAAATATCAATGAATATAAATTAGATCTAAGAATTTTAAAAATTAAAGGAAGCAAATAAAATAGATAGAAAGAAATTAAAAGAACGTGGTATGTAGATGTCCTAAAAAGCCTTGGAAACATGAAGAATCCACAACCCCCTTCAAGCGGTTTTAATTTCCTCTCCAAGAAAGAAAACTTGGAAAGAAAAAGTGTAAAGATTATCCCCACAATCTAAAAGATTGTTAAAACTCTTCTAAAAGAAAACTCAAGACCAATTCTTGAAAAGAAAAACTCAAAGAGAATTTGAATAATAATCAATTGTTTGGTTTTGTGTACAATACCAAGGCCTATATATAGGCTAGCTAAATAAATCTAAATAAAACTCTCAAGTAAATTAGAACTCTAATTAATCTAAATAAGAAGTAGTTTTAAACTAAACTTTCTTGTTGACATAAAACTCTTAAATAACTTAAACTGCTTAATAATTATTAAAATTCGGAATAAAATAATAAAAATAATAATAGCTGATAAATACAATACTGGGCTTATATATAATAAGAATTAAGCCTAAAACCCAAAGCTAATATGATTTAAACTCAAATTAAAAGCTTGAAACTCGTAATTCCCGTCATAATCACATCCATAAATTTTGCCCACGCAGTCTTTATTAAAACGGTCATAACTTGAGCTCTTGAACTCAAAATTTAGTGATTCAAAGTGCGTTTCGAAACTAAGAAATAGATATTCAAATGCCATGAAGACATCTCAACCAAAAATGTCTAGATCCCATCCAAAAAGTCATTGAATGTCTGTTGATTTCCCAAACTTCAAAATTGGCAGCTTCGATGAATGGAATTTAATAAATTCCACCCCATCTGTGCACATATCATTCTCCCTTTCCTCAAAAAGATTCTTCCTCGAGTCTTGTCTTTGATCGAATATTTGTTCAATTTGTTTGACCTTTGACATTGTTGTTGGGCCTTGAGGTAGTGTGAACCCATCACAGCCATGGGTTTGAAATTGGGACTTGAGACTCGCATCATTCCCCCCTTCCTCAAGAAGATTCGTCCCCGAATCTTAACTGCACAAAAAGAAAATGGATAAGAATAAGGAACAATAAAATGATAATAATACTTACCTAAGCCTTCTTGTGCGCTAAAATTATTTCCAAGATCAAAAATATGATTTTGATCTCCCAAATTTGCGTGGATCAAGTACCTCTCTTTCAAAAACAAACCATCAACACTAAACAAAGAAATATTAGGCACATGTGTGTTCAAGTAAAAAATAACCTGCAACTTTCGTTGAATATGCATTGTCATCCATAAGAAGTTCAAACAATAAGTCAAGAATTTCACATAATTATAAAATCAAGAAGTTTAATATTATTATGTAAAAATCCATCGTTAAAGGTCAAGATAGAAAATTTTGTTGCAAGAAAAAATTTATAAAATGCTTTAAAAATCCTATTTAATGCAACAAAAGTATTATTTTTAACCTTTACAAATTTAGATAAACTCATAAAAACAATTGAACTTATAGACCAAGGTTTAATGAAATTTGACCAATAAGAAAGCATGTTGTAAGAAAATATTTTAGAAACAAATTCAATAGCATACTTATCAAAAAATTCAAGGTATGCCTTCTTAAATCAATTTCTAATGTTTCCTTACCCTCCTTACCTTGTAGCACTTGTAGAGAATTATTAATGTACAACTTACCTCTCTCCCACAAGTAAAAGTGTCGATCAATGATAGAGTAATGTAATTGGAAGTACGTCAATGGATCCTTAAAATCCTGTAACAAGGAAACACCACTAAACAAATTCGAGTTATGGTTAGTTAAAATAGAATCATTCCTTTTCTTGTTTTTCATTTTCTTTTCCCACTTGAGAACTCTCCAATTTTATCTCATATGTATTTTCACTCACCAAAAGTGGACCACCAAGTAGACTTTTATCATTCAAGGTCTCTTTTCTCTCTGCCTTTTTAATTTTTTCTTCCTCACTTCTCATATCCCCCTCACAAGTATTATGAATATTCAATTCAGTACAATAAACTCAGTAAGAGAACATGACGTTTCTATCTCATCTAACTCAATAGATTCGAGGAAAAATTTCTCACTATCATCTTTTTTAATCAACAAAAATCTGGTGTTGGCACAATCACGACTATAGTGCCCATGCCCTTTCACTCAAAACATTAAATGTCACGAACTCTTTGATGTGTTGGTGAAAAATTACTAGAAATGAGCTACTTAGAAGATGTAGAAGAAGGTTTTATAAGAGCCCCACTGATCGCGCTATGAACGTCACAGTAAATGTGCAAGTGAACACTTGTCGATGCAAGTATAGTTGATAGGTGTAACCTATTAGATATCGATCCCACAAAGATGACTGTCTTTGTTTAAATTTGTCGAAGCAAAAGAAGTTAAGATAAGAAAAATTGTCAGAAATAATGTTAATGCAGTTAAGTCAAAATCTGCACAAATAAAGAGGTAAAACTGTCAATGCAATTTTTTTAAAATTGCAATGGAAAATGTTAGAGCAAATTACTAGAAAAGGAAATGAATGTTGAAGATATTTTGTCAATGCAATTAAAAAAATTAACGAAGTAAAACAAAGATAAAGAGATGGGGGGATCCCTTACTTTATAAGTTGACAAACACTAAATGTGACTACAGGGTAATTGATAGATAAATTGTCGCCTCAATTAAGCTTAATAAGATCTCTACTTTCAACTTCCCTGTTTATCAAAGACCCAAACACTCACATTAACCATACCTTTCAGTGCTGGAATGCTTTGCATTCGAGAATAAGTGGCCAGAATTCTTTCATGCCTCAAGCAACTTCCATTGTCTTGCTTGTTAATTTAACTTGTCATTGCACCTTCCAGTGACTGTGACTGCAATCGCACTTCCGTTGTCAAAACAATAAATCCAAAGATAAACAGTTAAGATGATTTGAGCAGAAATCAAAATAGATATAACATTAAGAGGTACTTCCATACACAATTAAAGTCATTAGAATTTATCAACGTTTAAGAGGAAATAAAGAATAAGTTGAAGCATTCTATTCCTAGCCTACTAGAACTCTTCTGTAAATGCTCCTCTTGTGTCGCACTTAGAACACTCCTCGTCAGAAGTCAATGTTACCTTATCGTCACATCAGTTCACCCTCCAAGGATCTAAGCTTCCAAGGTAGCTTCTTTAAGAAAAATCAGAAATTGAATTAATTTGTCACGAGCTTGATGATCCCCTCATTCTTCTCTCTGCTCAGTATTTACCTTTGCTGTTAAGTATTAGTGTCCTTCTGCTCTCAGATCTAACTTCCTTGCAGCCGTACAAGTTAGTTACTCCAGCTGTACACTCACGCAAATTTGGTTTATGAAGTAAGCAGTTGCAGGTTGTCGCGACATTTCTGGACGCAAATTTATACTTTTAATTTGCTGCGACAACTTTGACATCTTCATGTGCTAGTACATCTGGATATATTCACACAACAAAAATCCCTGATGTAGTTTGAAAGTACTCATGTGGTGACATGTTTGGGTGCAATTCTGGATCAACTTGTAGCGATAGCTTTGAACATTTTCTGCTTTGATTTTCTAAGGTGAATCCCTGTGCTGACATCTTTAGACGCAATACTGATACTAAATGTAGCAACATTAGTAGCATAAGTGGGATAAAATGAAAGAAAATTAAACCATACATCACTGACTTAGAAAATGCAATTATTACATATAAAATGCTAAAAATGCATGTTAAACATAATACAAAGAGAACAAATTATTCTTTAAATAGGGAGAATTTAATGGTCTTTTCTAATGCTATCACACTCCCAAACTTGAGTTTTTACTTGTCCTCAAGTAAACAAAATATAGCAAAAGTTCTTATCAAAACACTACTCATTCTAGCAACTTGAATTCTCTAAGACCCTAGTGTATAAATTACATTCATATGATAGAAATTTGTGCTAACAATTTATAGGTATGAGTAATTAAAATTGCAACTTCACTAATGCTAGCATCATACCTCAAATCTTGAATTTTCTTAACCACTACAACATTTATTTTAATATATATGTATATATTTATATTATTACTTTTTTTCAGATTTTCTTTCTTTCTCTTTTCTTTTATGTGACTGAGAGATGTCATTGCATTACTATACCCTTATTCTCAAGAAGTAATGATAGGGTGAAACAAACCCCAAGAAGTATGTAATTGCCCCGACACACACTCTTGTAGTGACAGCCTTTGGCTAGATATTTTTTTCTAACACTTGCATTGGAGTGTTCCCCCTTGATAAGCCACAATGCACCCATATTGGAGTGTCTTTTATTAGTAATTATAACTATATACATAGCTGCATATGGAAAGTTATCCAAGATTCAACTAATGATACTACTCATTCATTACTAATGCAAATTCAACCATTCATCCAAAAATAGAAGGATACAACATTCAATCACATTCATACAATTCACGCATTAGAATATCAAATAATTCAAGAATTAAGCATCAAGTGAAAATAAATTTGTAGTCACACTTTTCATAACTTTGCATACTTTCATAAATTGAAGGACAAATAAAACTTAAAAATGTGGATGCAATTGCATTTCCATTCTATACATATTTCCCCCCAAACTTAGAGTCTGCATTGTCCCCAATGCACTGATAATATTATACAAATATATATGGAAATGCAACTACAATGCAAATACATTAACAAATAAAATGCAGTGACAGGAAGAATATAATGACAACTACATGATATGCATGAAACTAAACTAAGTACTGAAAGTAAATACTAACTCAGCGTGTTGCACCCGAAGATGTGGCTGCCTTGGTTTTTTTCTTCTTTTTGGGGCGTTCCTCCTTGTGCTCCTTTTTATCATTACGCTTACGTTTCTTCTTTTTTGGTTCAACCGGGGTGGTGGATTGCTCCTTTAGGTTCGGTTGTATGCTGGCTTCATCGACTGTAACATCCGAAGGATGAATTTCAGCAAGTGGTGCAATATAAGGCACAATAGCCAGAGGATTAAAATCCTAGTTACTGAATGTCATAGCCTCGGCCTGACTCACAATAGATGGCGCCAGGTCTTCAGGAATTGTACCCACATTGCCAAGTGTGGCGACAAATTCCTCAGATAAATTTGTCACAACAAAGTTCTTTTCTTTCTCATCTTCATTTCTTTCTTCTTCTTTTTCTTCGGCCTTCTCCTCCACAGAGTCCATGGTGGTGTGCTTTGCTGCAGCAGCAGCTTCCTTCTCCGCCATATTTACCCCCAAACTGTTAGAGAACTCATCTTCAAAAAGGCTAGTGATATTCCGGAAACACTCCTCTACATCCCTGGAATGCACATCCTGGTCCTCATCATCAAAAATGTGAACCATGTACGGAGACTGGATAGATTGAGTCTTCCTTTTTGAAGAAGTGTTCTTAGTTGATGGTGTTGCCTACTTGATGATAGGGGAAATACTGAGAATTCTGGCAAGGGCTGCTTGCTCATGCTGACGATTGTCGTATTCCATGCCCTAGTATAGGCGTAGAATAAGTTTTGTAAGTGCTTCATCTCTTCCACTGCACCGACAAGTTTAAGTTGCCGTAAACTCATTCGGTTAGCCAATTGCTCAATTTCTTTAAGTTTCTTCCAAAGTTGAGGATCTGTGGGCGCATGAGGATACTTTTCCTTCTTCTTTGCTTTGCCTTTCTCCTTCTTTTGCACAACTTTTTTTACAATAGGGGTCTCTATCAAGCTCGTCATTCGCTTGACGGAGACATCAGTAATGGGACCTTTATTTTCCAAGAATTCTTCCCCCTCGTGAGGTACAACATCCCTCTATCTACACAACTACATGATAAGGGAAGCGAATCGCAGTATACCTGTTTGTTTCACGGTAGATTCTACAATCTCTTGATGGAGAATTGCACCGACATTTATCCGGTGGCCTTTAATGATGGAATGGATAAGACACATTCTATCCAAAGTAACCGTGATGTTGTGAGTAGAGGGCAAAAGGCAGCAGTTGATTGAATGGAATCAAATTTTACTCTGGACCGTGAGGAAATGTCAATGCATTGTATAATTGTTAGGATTGTTTTCGGTCCAGACAACACCATCGATGCACAAATCATTCAGTAGCAAGTCAGCACCTTCTTCTGTTAGTTGTTCCAAGAAAGCGACATGCTTATCCTCCCCCTCAGTGACGTTGTACAGGACATTTATATGGTCAGCACCCAACGTTACCAGCCCCTCTTGGACAAAGACAAAATATTGCTCCCTGTCAATCTTGGCAGAAAATTCTCTTACCGAAGATGGAGAATATCCCTCTGGATGGTCGCAAAACTTCTCCTACCCTAGGCGCGAGATGGTTCTGTTGACTTACTTTCCCAGCGTGAGCAGTGGAAATAGTTGGAATCCCTGCTCTGGGTGGCAGTTCCACTTCAACATAGTGTTGTGGAAGCGGTCTTTGACGGCTTTGGTTAAAAACAGGACTAGCTCTTTGGGTGTGGCTGCTCAGTGTTACGAACCATCGCCGTAAATGATTCAGCGACTGGTTTCGAAAGGGTTTTTGCTCCTCTAGTTCTAACCATGGCTTTATGAGAAAAAGAAAGTGAAAATTCGTAAGAAATCTAAAGGTTGAAGAAAAGAAAAGATTGCAGCAACAATGGTGGATGTGAGTGTGAAGAACACCGTCGGCATAATGGGATGTTTTATAGAGGATGAAACTGAAGAGGCATGATGTTTCCACTACTGTGAGAGGACACTATGTCTGCATCCAATAAATGTAATGACATAGATTATCCTTTTTCAAATCGATCCAACAGTTAGGGAACAAGGTGAATCAATCAACGTGATTCTTTCCTGAAACGTTTCATAGTGGTGAGTCAACAATTAAAATGAATCGACAAGTTGTGTTTGTGTGCGTCGACAAAAAGGATAACTTTTATTCCTGCAAAGAACTAAAGAAAAGAATTAAAAGAAAATAAAATACAAAAAGTAAATGGAAAAATTATATGGACATGTTAAGAAATGTAACCAGGTTAATGGTCTCATTCTGTTCGTGACTGTTTGGACTAAGATAGTGCTTCAATCGTTGGCCATTCACCTTGAATTGGTGCCCATCATTTAAATCTTTAATTGCCATCGCACCATAAGGAAATGCTTCGACAACTTCGAAAGGTCTTGACCATCTAGAGTGCAATTTACTAGGATGCAGTTTTAAGCGTGAATTAAATAAAGGAACTAACTGACCTATAGAAAATTGTCGCCTCAAAATAACGTTGTCATGCCATTGCTTTGTCTTTTCTTTGTAAATGGCAACATTCTCGTAAGCATTGCATCGAATTTCCTCCAGTTCCGAAATATCCAACAATCTCTTTTTCCCAGCAGCATCATAATCCAAATTCACTTGTTTAAATGCCCACATGGCCTTATGTTCAAGTTCTACAGGTAAGTGACAGGATTAACCAAAAACCAGCTAATACGGCGACATTCCTAATGGCGTTTTGTAAGCTGTGCGAAGTGCCCACAATGCATCATTGAGCCGTGAAGACCAATCGCGTCTAGATGGATTAACCACCTTTTCAAGAATATTTTTGATTTACCGATTGGATACTTCAGATTGGTCATTTGTTTGTGGATGATATGTGGTTGCCATGCGATGCTTAACACCATAATGTTTTAATGCTGTCGCCACTTGATTACAATGAAAATGAGTGCTTTGATCACTTATTAATGCTCTAGGTGTGCTGAATCGTGTGAGGATATATGTGTGAAAGAACTTCAACACTGTCCGAGCATCATCTTTAGGAATAGCTACTGCTTCGACCCACTTTGAAACATAATCAACAACGACCATAATATAAATATTTCCAAAAGAATTGGGAAATTGTCCCATGAAATCCATACACTAGACATCAAAAAGCTTAATTTCCATGATAGGCTGTTGTAGCATCTCGTTGCGTCGAGATATTGATCTGGTATGCTGACAATTATCACATTGTTGAACAAAATTGTAAGCGTCTCGAAACAATGTTGACCAGTAAAATCATGATTGAAGGACCTTTGTAGCAGTCCTAACACCACCAAAAAGACCGCCAATGATTCAAGATAGAGAGCATTTCTTCTTCAGGAATGCAGTGACGAATAATATTGTCGGCACATACCTTGAACAGGTATGGTTCATTCCAATGGTGCTTTACAGCATGTCAAAGATATCTGGCTTTTCGGTGACAAGTTGCACTCAGTGGTAGCTTCCCACAGACCAAATAATTTACGACATCTGCATACCATGGAGATGCGTCGACAAAAAAATAATTTCTCGTCTGGTAATGCATCGACAATTTGTGATGTATTTCCATCTTCACTCCCAGATTCTAGACGAGATAAATGGTCTGCTACTTGGTTTTTCGATCCTTTTCTATCTTTAATTTCAACATCAAATTCTTGTAATAACAGGATCCATCTAATCAGTCTGGGTTTAGCATCTTTTTTGGCAAAGAGGTATCTCAATGCAGAGTGATCAGTGTCGAAACCATTTTTTTAAAAGAGTCCCGACTTATATTTTTAAAATCGAAAATGGAGTCGCCGCCAATCTTTTTAATTGGTGTGATTGGATCACTGTAAAATACTTAAGTTTATTTAAGCAAAAGTTTTGGTCTTCGAAATCCAGAAAGTAGGTTCGGGAGTCGATTACGTGTGAGGAAGGATTAGCACCCTCACATCCCCACCCAAAATTGGTTCCGAGTCGGTTATTTAATGTCTTAATTGTTGAAATTTTAAAAACTCGAGTAAAATTTAAAATACAATCCGTAATTGCATGAGTGGTATATTTAAAGTCATTGTAAAATTGAACTTTGTAAAAAGGGCTCATTTATTTCGAATTAATCGAAAAAAATCATGTCCAGTAAGTTAGGACACAACGTTATGAATCTTTGAAAATAAAGCACTTATCGATTTAAAATAGGATGTTCAATTACTTAGGTTTAAAGAAAAATAATACTCAACACGTTAGGGCACAATTTCTCGAGTTCTCTAAGTAAAATAACATTGCCTCTATTTAAAAAAATTACTTATGCATTACATGAAGTTAAAATATCATTTGATTTATTTATTTGAAATATTTTATGAAGAAAGAATAAATATATACATAATATATAATTTAATAATGGCAAAATATAAATACTTGAATTAAATAAATGAATGAAATACAATTAAATTCAATTTATAAAAAATAGTGGTAAATAACATAGCATAATATAAATCTAGCAAGATGATAAAATAATCATGCAACAACACACAAAAAGATGATAATAAAGTAAAAAATAAAATAAAATGCATTGCAATAACAATATAATAAGCAAAAATGATTATAAAATGTCAAGGATGTTAATAACACAAAAATATGATGAAACGACACAACAATTAAACAATACGAATGCTAAGATAAAAAAAGTAAATAATTAAAGTGTATAATTCAACAGTACCAAACATAAATATTTTGAAACTAAATAAAAAGAGAAAGAAAATAAAATAAGAGGCATAAAAAGTAAATAAGTGAAAAAAGAAATAATATAAAATAAAACAAATGAAAACAAAGGACCCAATTGTAGTCAGAATAGAATTAAAATGCTAGAAACCAAACAAAACATTAAAGAATTAAATTGATAACGAAACTAAATTTAGAGTAAAAATTAACAAAAACAAAAAAAATACAAAACACGGGTTAAATCAGAACGTGTGCCAATTTACAAGACTAAATGTGATATTATCCCTCCCTTAATGCTCACGTCATCCCTCAAAAGATCAAGTGATGGTCAAGGGACCAATACGCATAAGAAATGAAATTAGAGGGTAAATTTAAGACAAATAAAAAAATATAAAAAAATAGAATTAAAAAGTATAAAAATGCGAAAGGACTAAATCTGCAAATAACCCCTTCAGTGAAAACACGCGGATCTAAAGTGGCGGATCCGGGTCGGTCGGGTCACCAAAACCGACGCCGTTTTGGACACAATGCATCCCCTCCAAAATGACTCCGTATTTAAGTTAAAAAATTGTTAAAAAAATCATTTTACATAGGTTTTTTTCTAAAAAAAAACTTCCTACCTCTTTTATTTTTTCTCTCAAGGGGTTCCCAAGGCCGGCCTTTACCATGGTGGCCATCCGCCATGGGTTCGCCGATTATCGGCATCGACGACCACCGTGCACGATGATAAAAAATTCCAAAAGCCCCCTTTTTTTAAAACTTTTTGATTTTAAACCCAGATCCAAGATTGGTTTCTCCAATAAACGACCCCAAACCCTTTAAACACCCTTGGAACCCTTCGGTTTCCTTGGGATTTTTAAAAGCTTTTTATCTTCGCCCCATCGACGACATCCGAAGGAATCTGATGGAGCCGAGATCTTTTCACGATGACGATGCATAAGGTGATTAAAGGTAACCCTAAACCTTATCTTTTTCCTCTTTAATTTTTATTTATTTTGAACTAAAAAAATCAAAATAAAAGATAAAAAATATATATTTCGAAATTGAAAATATAGAAGTAGCTTCTTTGAAATTTTTGGGATTTTATTTCTCTTCTTTGTTCTTCGTTACAATGGTTTTTTGGGGCTTTTATAGCCGCATCAATATTAGATCTATTCATTTTTCTTCTTGTTTCTGTCTTCTCTGTCTTCTTCCTCTTTTTTGCAGGTATCATGGTGGCAAAAGAGAGGTTAACGGCGATGGTGGGAGTCTCCAAACTTGCCTTTTGGGTAAATGAGGAAGAGGAGGAGTCAAATTTGACCTCGAGGTAGGGGTCTCGGTTCGTGTGCCCACTGACATGGTGATCGATGTGGCCAAAAGAGAAGCGGTGCCAAAGGAAGCTAGGGTTTCGATTGAGGTAAAATTTCTTTTAGGGTTTAGGCTAATTGGGATTAGGTTTAGGTGGGTTAAGGTTTGGGTTTGTTGTAATTTGGTTTGGGTTTGGGTAGTTCGGCTTGGTAATTTGTAAATGGACATTTAAACATTTAATTTAAATGTTTCTCTTTTATTTTGTTTTTTTTATTATTTTTGAATGGGCCCGATCAAAATTGGGCTTCAACAACTGCCCCTCTTTGGGTAAAAGATCTGTGTGTCTTCAATCTACCCTCTGATTAAGGTAAATGATTGGATGCTTTAATCTGCCCCATGGTCAGGGTAAGAGATTGGTATGTTTTCAATCTACCCTCTGATTAGGGTAGAAGATTGGATGCTTCAATCTGCCCTATGATCGGGGTAAGAGATTTGTTTGTCTTCAATCTACCCTCTGATTAGGGTAAAATATTGGATGCTTCAATCTGCCCCATGATCCGGTTAAGAGATTGGTATGTCTTCAATCTACCTTTTGATTAGAGTAAAAGATTGGATGCTTCAATCTGGCCCATGATCGGGGTAAGAGATTGGATGATTTTTTCAATCTATCCTTTGATTAGGGTAAAAGATCGGATGCTTCAATCTGCTCTATGATTGGGGTAAGAGATTGATGTGTCTTCAATTTGCCCTCTGATTAAGGTAAAAGATTAGATGCTTCAATCTGCCCCATGATCGGGGTAAGAGATTGGATGATGTCTTCAGTCTGCCCTTTGATTAGGGTAAAGATTGGATGCTTCAATCTGCCCCATGATAAGAGTAAAAGATTGGTGTGTCTTCAATCTACCCTCTAATTAGGGTAAAAGATTGGATGCTTCAATCTGCCTCATGATTGGGGTAAGAGATTGGTGTGTCTTCAATCTGCCCTCTAATTAGGGTAAAAGATTGGATGCTTCAATCTGCCCCATGATCGGGGTAAGAGATTGGTGTGTCTTTAATCTACCCTCTGATTAGGGTAAAAGACTGGATGCTTTAATCTACCCCATGATCAAGGTAAGAGATCGGATGATGTCTTCAATCTGTCATCTAATTAGGGTAAAAGATCGGATGCTTTGATCTGCCTCATGCTCGGGGTAAGAGATTGTGTGTCTTCAATCTGCCCTCTGATTAGGGTAAAAGATTGGATGCTTCAATTTGTCCTATGATCGGGGTAAAAGATTGGATGATGTCTTCAATCTGCCCTCTGATTAGGGTAAAGATTTGATGTTTCAATCTGCCCCATGATCAGGGTATGAGATTGGTGTGTCTTCAATCTGCCTCATGATCGGGGTAAGAGATTGGATGCTTCAATCTGCCTCATGATTAGGGTAAGAGGCTGGTGTGTAGCTTCGCTTTGCTCTATTGTAACTTTAGATAGATAAAAACTTGCTATTGTAGCTTTGATCTGACCCACTGCATCTTCGAGGTAGAAGATTCGTCGTTGTGGCTTCATCTGTTCCTCTTTAGCTTTAAGGACGTAAGATTCGCCTTTGCAGCTTCAATCTACCCCTTTCCTTTTTTTATGGTATAAGGTTTGCCGTTACGACTTTAACCTTTTTCCCTTCATATCTTCATGGTATCAGATTTACCATCGCGGCCTCAATCTTTCCCATATTTATTTCTAGGGTACAAGGTTCGCCGTTGCAACCTCAACCTTTCCCTTTTATATTTCCATGGTACTAGATTCATCGTTCCGGCCTCGATCCTTCCCATCACAACTTCTAAGGTACTGGGTTCGTCGTTGCGACCTCAACCTTTCCCTTCATATCTTCATGGTACCAAATTCACCGTTACGGGATCAATCGTTCCCATCACATCTTCTAAGGTACCGAGTTTGCCGTTGCGACCTCAACCTTTCCCTTCTCTTCACGGTATCAGATTCGCCGTAGCAACCTCAATCCTTCCCATCACATCTTCTAAGGTACCGGGTTCACCGTTACAGCATCAACCTTTCCCTTCATATCTTCATTGTACCAGATTTACCGTTGTAGCCTCAATCCTTCCCATCACATCTTCTAAGGTACCGAGTTCTCCGTTGTGGCCTCAACCTTTCCCTTTATATCTCTATGGTACTAGATCCGTCGTTGCGGCCTCGATCTTTCCCTTCACGTCTTCTAAGGTATAAGGTTCACCATTACGGCCTCAACCTTTCCCTTTATATCTCTATGTTTCCTCGGTTAATTTTGCCATTTCGTGGTAATGAAACCTATATGATATGCTTTAATGCGTCTATATGTGGACTAGATTATTAGGATGCCATGATCAGGATGAATCAAATGCTTCTAAACAGATGGGTATGAATGATGGATGCAAAAATGTCAACTCTGAGAATGATTTTATTTTAGTCCTTAGGTCAACATTTTTCGTCGTTCGTCTAAGTCCTATCATTGATGTGTTACCATGTTCTCCTTTCGGGTATGATATTTTGACATGAAAATCAAATGGGGTAGTCATAACCTGAACTACTTGCTTCGGGGAACTCTCCAATCTTTAGGTTTGGTTCTTTCCAACTAGTGGTCCTATTTCAGGTCCCTGTACTATTTAGGAATTTTCAGAGCGATAGGCAGAAATCCTTTTGCTCCCTATATCGTCATTAGTCCACTAACCTTTATTTTAATGCAAAAAATGCTCTGGATAGGGTTATGAAAATGGATAAGATCGAAGTTATTTGAGACAATGTTTGAATGAGAAAATGTCAAACATTGGTTAAAAATGACAAACATTAATCAATGGCCAAAAATTGTAAAAAAAAATTGGTAAAAAATGTCGAATGTTGGTATAAAAATAGCAAACATTTATCAAGAGTTGCTAAACACCAGAAATGAAATTAGGTGCCCTAGATATGAGCTTTCTGAGCAAACTTGATAAGGATCATTTTGAGCTCGATAAGTACCCATGAAACTTAGAGTACTTTGTCGATGCCCAAGATGTAAAGTTCCTCCACCTTGTTACTTTTGAAAGAGAAAACTATTTTTTATCCAAATTTGAGCCGCCCTTTCAGGTTTTCAACTCAAATCTCCTTAGGTTTTGAGATGCCTTTTACGGGTTTTCATCTCGACCTCTCCTTTTTCTTTTTCTTTCTTTTTTTCCTTTTTCCCTTTTTTCTTTTTCTTTTTTTTTTTTTTTTCTCTTTTTTTTTTGGAAATAATGCATCAAATCTGAGTTCACGTAGTTGGGGCAGATCTTTGCTGTCCATCTTGGTCAGAGTCAGATTTCCTTCGAAAAAGGTTTTCTTTACCTCATATGGTCATTTCTAATTAGGCATCATTTCCTTCGAAAATCCTTTTTGTATAAGGAAGAACTTTTCAAAACCAGATCTCACTCATGGAGTTCTCAAGGACAAACCCTTTTTGTTATAAGCCCACATCATTCGCTCTTGGTGCATTAGACCATAGCTTTCAGCCTCCTTTGTTGATGTAAGTATAGTTGATAGGTGTAAGCTATCAGATATTGATCCCATAGAGATGGTTGTCTTTGTTTAAATTTGTCAAAGCAAAAGAAGTCAAGATAAGAAAAATTGTCTGAAATAATGTCAGTGCAATTAAGTCAAAATCTGCACAAATAAAGTGTTAAAACTGTCAACGCAATTTTTGTAAAACTACAATACAAAATGTCAGAGCAATTTACAGAGTTACTAGAAAAGGAAATGAATGTTGAAGATATTTTGTCAATGCAATTAAGAAAATTAACGAAGTAAAACAATGATAAAGAGATGAGGGGATCCCTGACTTGATAAGTTGGCAAACACTAAATGTGACTACAAGGTAATTGGTAGATAAATTGTCACTGCAATTAAGCTTAATGAGATCTCACTACTTTCGACTTCCTTGTTTATCAAAGACCCAAACACTCACATTAACCACGCCTTCCAGTGTTGGTAATGCTTTACATTCGAGAACAAGTGGCCAGAATTCCTTCGTGCCTCAAGCAACTTCTGTTGTCTTGCTTGTTAATTTAACTTGTCACTGCACCTTCCAGTGACTGTGACTGCAATCGTACTTCCGTGGTCAAAAGAATTAAATCTAAAGATAAACAGTTAAGAAGATTTGAGCAGAAATCAAAATAGATCTAACATTAAGAGGTACTCCCATACGCAATTAAAGTCATCAGAATTTATCAACGTTTAAGAGGAAATAAAGTATAAGTTGAAGCATTCTATTCCTAGCCTACTAGAACTCTTCTGTAAAGGCTCCTTTTGCTATCAAGTACAGGTATCATTCTACTCTTAGATCTAACTTCCTTGCAGCTGTACAAGTTAGTTACTCCAGCTGTACACTCACGCAGATTGGTTTATAAAGTAAGCAGTTTCAGGTTGTTGCAACATTTTTGGATGCAAATTTATACTTTTAATTTGCTACGACAACTTTGACATCTTCATGTGCTAGTACTTCTGGATATATTCACACAGCAAAAATCCCTGATGTAGTTTGAAAGTACCATGTGGTGACATGTTTGGATGCAATTCTAGATCAACTTGTAGCGACAGCTTTGAACACTTTCTGCTTTGATTTTTTAAGGTGAATCCTTGTGCTGACATCTTTAGACGCAATACTGATACTAAATGTAGCGACATTAGTAGCATAAGTGGGATAAAATGAAAGAAAATTAAACCATACATCACTGACTTAGAAAATGCAATTATTACATATAAAATGCTAAAAATGCATGTTAAACATAATACAAAGAGAACAAATTATACTCTAAATAGGGAGAATTTAATGGTCTTTTCTAATGCTATCACCCACTTTTCCACTCAAAATGTTTAGTCTCATCACATTTTGGCAGCAACTTATTAGAAGCATAATGAGGCTTCAAATTCTTGAAAATAGAATTAGAACTCGTACCTCTATAATATTGTGATTAACCAAATTAACAAGATTGGCGTTGTTGAAATTGCTGCTCAATCTTAACTACCTTGTGTATCGTCTCCTCAAGATCAATGTATGTTTGAAGATTAAAAGCATTGGCTATCGAAACATTCAAGCCATCTACAAATCGCACCATGGTAAGCTCTTCATCTTCTTGCACATTTTCTCTTTGCATAAGCATCTCCATCTCCTTAAAGTACTCACCAATAGATCGATTACCTTGAACAAGGTGTTAAAGTTTTGTTTTGACCTCTCTATAGTAATGAGAAGGAATGTAACACTTTTGCATCACTTGCTTCATCTCGTCCCGTGTTTCAATTACCCTTTCGTAGTTTCATTGATGATTAATTCCAAGTTGAATCCACCAACTCAACGCATAATCCAAAAATCCACGGGTCGCCAGTGAGACATTTCCTTTTTGGGCATTTATAGTAACGAAACATAAGTTCAATTTTTGATTCCCACTCATAATATGCTTCAGGATCATACATGCCATGAAATTGTGGAATTTAGATCTTTGATTTAGCTAAAAAATGTTGCCCACGATCATTATTAACCAAAGTCTCATCATTTGCACAAGAGACATGTCGAGCATTATTTGCATGAAAATGAGGCTAGTCAACCTTATCTCCCTAATTACGATTTCGACGCTCAATTTTGGTACATAGACGTTCCAAAATTTTACTGTTCATGTCTAGAATAGTGTTTAGTTGCTAAGCTTGAGCATTTTGAACTTGTATATCCCTTTGCAACTTCCCAATCATAGTATCGCGAATCATTATGAAAGCTTGAAAAACACAACACGCCAAAAAGAAAAAAAATTAAGCAAACCTCACTATTATGCACTAAAAAAATCAAATTCTCAATGAGGTAATAATTAATCATGGGAATCTTTAAAAGAGTTTATATCAATCAATCAGAATGTATTAGAATTAAAATAACAAAGCAACCTAATAGCACTATGAGTCTAAAATCGGCTAAACACCAAAGAATTGTGTTGCACGGAGGAAGGAATGTGTAACTTTTGTTAACCTACTAACACAAGAAACAAGAAAGTGTTAGAATGTGTAAAGAAACAATAAAAAGCAAAAACAAATGAAAACCTACAGCTAATAATCAATAAAAATTGCTTAAATCCGAAAACCCGAAAAATTGCAAAGCAACTTGACAAACTACGTTCGAGGTGTTCCAGATATCCAAAAATCATGAAATTTAAACTGAAGCCTCCTTGAATGATTTATATTTGATCTGGAAATTTCTAGAACAAATTCAACCTACAAAATATATTTTTTAATTTTTTTGTTTTTTCGTATTTTCCTTTTTTCTACACTTTTCGATCACTTTTTTGTGGGAAATATTTTTTTATACTGTAATATAGTGCCAAGAATTAGTATATAAAATTTCAAATCATTTGAAAAACATTTACGCACTGGAAAGAATTTTTTTGAAAACTTTTTGGGTAAAAAACTTTTGTTTTGAGGCTTTTTGCTTAAAATCAATTTAGAAGAACAAAAAAAAATACTTAAAACGCCCAAATCTGATACCGAATGATAAAGAATGACAATGTGAATGCGGAAGCTAGATCGTAAGGTTTGTCAAAGTCACAAATTTGACTTACAATTCTAGAGGTTCGGAAAGAAAGTTGAATTTTGAAACAACCTGAAATATCAACGAATATAAATTAGATCCCAGAATTTTAAAAATTAAAGGAAGCAAATAAAATAGATAGAAAGAAATTAAAAGAACGTGGTATGTAGATGTCCTAAGAATCCTTGGAAACATGAAGAATCCACAACTCCCTTCAAGCGGCTCTAATTTACCATCCAAGAAAGAAAACTTGGCAAGAAAAAGTTTGAAGATGATCCCTACAATCTAAAAGAAAACTCAAGAACAATTCTTTAAAAGAACAACTCAAAGAGAATTTGAATAATAATCAATTGTCTGGTTCTGAGTATAATAGCAAGGCCTATATATAGGCTAGCTAAATAAATCTAAATAAAACTCTTAAGTAAACTAGAACTCTAATTAATATCTAAACAAGAATTAGTTTTAAACTAAACTTTCTTATTGATATAAAACTCCTAAATAACTTAAACTGCTTAATTATTAAAAATTTGAAATAAAATAATAAAAAATAGTAATATCTGATAAATACAATGTTGAACTCATATATAATAAAAATTAAGCCTAAAACCCAATCCCAATATGATTTAAACTCTAATTAAAAGCCCAAAACTCGTAATTCCCGTCATAATCACGTCGAGAAATTCTACCCATAGAGTCTTTATTAAAACGGTCATAACTTAAACTCCTAAACTCAAAATTTAGTGATTCAAAGTGCATTTCGAAGGTAAGAGATAGATGTTCCAACACCATGCAGACATCTCAACCAAGAAATTACTGTATCCCATCTAAAAATTCGTTGCAAGTCTACTAATTTCCCAAACTTGAAAATTGATAGCTTCAATGAATGGAATTTAATAAATTCCACCCCATCCGTGCCCGTATCACCAACCCATCAAGAGAAGAGCCACTCGAGTTAGACTTATCAATTTTCAAAAGGTAATTAGATACTAGAAAGAGTTCTATCGAGGGACAGAAGAGTGTAAGTTAGTCTTGAGTAGTTGATCCTGGGAAACTCGAGTCTTAAGGGTTAAAAGCAAGGATCATGTATTCCATCCATGAAATTCAATGGGTGGGACTTGTACCAAAGAAAGAAGATATCACAGATAATGAGCTGACTCTATAAAGGATCATCACGAGTAGGTAGACTTGTATGAATGATAGGAAGTCGAGCAAAGCAAAGCAAAAAGACCACTTCCTATTGCTATTATTTGATCAAATATTGAATATAATTCTTGGACAACATTATCTTTTCTTTCTAGATGTATACGGTTGATATGATATGTGACAACACAAACCCGACCGGGATGGACCGGCTCGAATTCGAAGCGCTACATTAACCACCTAAGTGGCTCTCCGGCTAATGACCACTCAAGACACACTCCAACTTTATAACACTTCAATCTTATCCAATTATTAATTAATTATTAATGATGAAACAATTTATGAACAAATTTTAAACTTTTTATAAGTAATTTAAACTAAGGGCATTTTCGTCATTTTACCACCAATGGTTAAACTAACCTGATTTTATATCTAAACATTTACCAAACTTTATTTAGTCAATTTATGTAAGATTTAAAAATTTTAGCTTAACCGAGTTTATTTACTATGTCTAATTCAAGTTTTAACATTAAGGACTGAATTGTAACATTTTGAAACTATCAGTACTATACCCGAATATTAAATTGAGTGTGTTTTTAACAAATTTTATCAATTACAAGTCTAATCCTAAAATTTTACCAAGTTTCCTTATCATTTAAGGCTCTAATTAGACTTATCAAGTTTTAGAACTAATTTGTAATTTATACGGACTAGAATACCAATTTTAAAAGACAAAAATTCAAACCCCCAACACCACACACACCTGTGTGTGACGAGCACATGCCCGTGTGTGACCTGCTGCACCTATTTTTTTAAAAACTCATTTTTAAACCCGATTTTAAGTATTGTAATGGTCAATTAATTCCGATTTAGCTACAATTAAATACCATACATATTCAAAGACCTTTAATTGAATTTATTAACACCAATTAAGCCTCAATTAAATAGAATTAAACAATCAATTTTATGCATAACACCCACCGATTAATTCAAATAAGTGGCATACTTTAGTCGCTAGTAAATCGCTTCATGGAAGCTTAATTTAAACAATTGTTAGTGCAAACATCATGCCTCACACACCATGTTATCAAGTAATAATACATCGTAAATTATTCAATAATTAAACTCAAATATGCATATATGATATTATAAAACCATCCAAAATTAAAAATGTCCAATTTCCAAGTCCAATTATAACCAAAATTAAACTAAGTCTTAAGAGTTTCACAATGCCCGAATACAGACTCTAAAACCTGTAACTAAATCTACCGAGCTACAATCTCTTGGAACTCTCTTGCTCAGCTCCTCAACTCCTCAATCCCAACGGTTATATGCACGAATGTGAGGGTGTGAGCTTAAAAAGCCTAGTACATGTTAATAAAACGATGAGTAAATTAGCACCCAAATCATGCTTAAATCGAAACCAATCAAAAACCAATTTTTAGTCACAAAATCAGTCCATAATAACTCAATTTCATATGCTTAACCATGTATCAAAAATCATAATTAATCATGGCATACATCATCAATTCGGCATATAACATTTCATACATTTATATTGGCATATACAATCATAGCTTAATCGGGTGATCATACATCGGATAAATGGATCTCCTTACTTCTAATCAGAATTAGAATCAGTCTCGGATTGAGCGGGTCAAATCCACACGCTCCCTTATATCGCCTCAAATTAGTCCCGTTGAGTGGAGAAACAAGCTCAACACTCCCTTAACTACTCCAAATCAGTCCTCCTAGAGCCTCATTGCTCACAAATAACATATCAATATGGTGACTACTCATAAATCCTATGGCATGCCAACTATATCCAATGGATCCACCATGTTATAATGCCAATATAATTCAATCAATAATGTGCTCAATTTAAAGTGTCAAAATGCATATCTGAATCATGTAACATAGCCATTTTAACATCAAATTAAATCAAGCATACCAATTACCAAATATCAATGTTCATTTATTGATTGAAATATCAACATACCATGAACCAAAAACTCCAACATATATGCCTAAATCATCATTATAATCAATCCAATCAAAGCACACAAAATCACTAGATGCTCACTTACCAACACACCTAATAAAATTTTCATCACTTGGACATATATCAATAATCTTGCAAAATCAACCAACCAAAACTCAATTAAATATTTGTAATTAGTAATTAATCACCTAATTAAGTATAAATGAGGGTCAATTTACCAAATCACCCTTTAATAACACTCACCACACAACCAACTCATCCACAACCAATTGATCAACCAAGCAAATCCAAGCTTCAATTTCTATTAGCTCGATCCTCTTCAAGATTTAGAGCTTCAACATAGATAAAATAGATATTAGCACCTTTCAAAAGATATAATAAACACAAATTTTCATCAACTAGGCGACACAAAATTCTCCCTTAAAATTACCTTATCGGATTTGTAACATCAAGTCAAAAACTCGATTCCTCAAAAAATCGATCACTCTAGCCCTTCTAATCACTTTCAAACATCAATAATAGACCAAATAAACATATATTAAGCATCAATTTCACATTTAAATCAATTTTATAAAAAATCTAAAAAATCGGTTCATGAAGATGATGAAATTTGAATTTCTTTAAATTCCCTTACAAAGCATTTTAATCTTGATAAATAAGAGAAAAAACCTTTTAATAAATCCATTTTGAGTTGGAACATCCATTGATTTGTGGATTTCCTCTCAAAATTTAAGATCCACCATTAAAGTACATTAAGCTTTTGAAGAAGATGACATTTATAAAAAAATCATGTAATTATCACTCAAATCATGTAAATATGTTTCTAATCATCAAAAAAAAAAGTTTAGGAATAGTAATTACCTTTGATTCGTTCTAAATCCTTTGATTGAAAATCTTGATTCAAGAATACTGTGAAATTTCAGAATATTTTTTGCTACTTTTGTGAATAATTTCGGGTGAAAAGAGAGAGTGCTTTGAGAAGGAAATTTGTTAGATCTATTATCTGATGATAGATCTTTAAAACCATGCAAAGAAAATGAATTTTAAAGCTCTCTAATATGATGTATATGGTGTGAAAAGCAAACTAGATACATTGTTTTTAAAGCTGAAACAACCCACTAGAAACTTTAAAAATTGGGAAAATTCCTAATGGCCACTTCCACATTTCCCTTACTTTACCAGTTGATCCTTTTCCTCAAAAATTCCAAATTTAAAGGTTTATTTACCAAATAAATACTCCTAAATTTCCCTTATTTTACAATTAAATTCAATTTAACTAATATTTAAATTTAACTCAAATTAACCCCCAATAAAAATTATTTTGAAATTCTTTCTCGATCCAAATTAATTATTTTCACTAATAATTATTTAATTAATTTAAAATTAATTTTTTATTTTTTCGAATTATTGTTTAATCGATTTTAGATGAAATTGACTTAATAAATTAAATTAAAAATACTATTAAATCCAATTTCTAAATTCACGCTTGGAACCTGAAAAATATACCTAAAACTACTAGACCCGATTTAGGGATATTACAACTCCACCCCTCTAAACAGAAATTTCATCCTCGAATTTTACTTGAATAAAACAGGTACGGATATTGACGTTTCGTCACATCTTTTGATTCCCAGGTGGCTTCCTCAAATTTGTGGTTGCGCCTTGACCTCACGATCTAGGATCGCAACTGGTTCCTCCTCATATGAAAGATCAGTTATAACCTCGATCTCCTCGACCAGTACAATGTAAGAAGGATCAGATCGATACTTTTGTAACATGGAGACATTGCAGATGTCATGAATACGATCCAACTCAGGCGGTAGCAACCGACGATAAGCAACCGGTCCAATCCTCTCGATAACCTCATAAGGGTCAATAATCTCAGACTAAACTTACCTTTCCGCCCGAACCTCAAAACTTTCTTCTGTAATGAAACATCTAAGAAGACCTTATCCGTGAACTGATACTTGATGTCTCAGGTCAGCGTAAGACTTCTGCCAATTAGAAGCAGCTTTTAACTGATGGCAAACAAGTCTCGCCTTATCCTTAACTTCCCAAACCAACTTTGGACCCAAGCTTCTCTTCTCCTCCATATCGAACCAACACAGAGGAGTCCTACATGTTCGACCATACAAAGCCTCGAATGGTGTCATCTAAATACTCTTCTAGAAGCTATTATTATAAGCAAACTCGGTTAACGACAAGTGACAATCCCAGCTACCTCCAAAGTTGATGACGTAACTACGGCGCATGTCCTCAAGAACCTGAATCACCCTCTCGAATTGTCCATCGGACTGCGGATGATAAGCTAAACTAAAATAAAGCTTTGAACCCAAAGAATGTACAGCGCCTTTAAGAATCTTGAAGTAAACTGCAGATCTCGATCTGATATAATCGAGATAGGAACTCCATGAAGATGAACAATCTCTCGGATATAGAGCTTAACTAACTGATGCAAACTAAATGTCTTACGGACTAGCAAAAAAAAGGGCAGACTTTGAAAAGCTATCCACAATTAGCCAGATCGAGTCCTTATGAGTCAGAGTCAAAGGAAAACCAGAAACGAAGTCTATCGTAAACCTCTCCCATTTCCACTCAGGAATCCGAATAGGTTAAAGCAAACCAGACGGATGCTGATGCTCGACTTTCACTCTCTAACAAGCAAAACATCTCGCAACAAAGTCGACAACATCCTTCTTCAGCCCAGGCCACCAGTATAGAACCCAAAGATCCTGATACATCTTGTTCCCACCGGGATGCATAGCATAAGGACTGCTATGTGCCACAGTAAGAATCAAGTGCCTTGAATCCTTGTCCTCGGAAACACACAAACGACCTCGAAAACACAGAACACCATCAGAGTTGAGATCAAAATCTCCCTGAACTCCCGACTCAACCTAACGAATCTGATGGGCCAAACACTCTTCAAAAGATTGACGCTCACAAATCTACTGCGAAAGAACCGACCTCATTTGAAGTTCTGCCAACAGACCACCACCTTTCGAAATAGCTAGCCTCATAAACAAAACCCTCAAATCGACCAAAGACACGCGACTCAAGGCATTTATGACAACATTCTCTTTACCCGAATGGTACTCAATCACACAATCATAATCCTTCAGTAACTTGATCCAACGCCACTATCTCAAGTTCAACTCCTTTTGGGTTAGGAGATACTTGAGACTCTTGTGATTGGTGTAAATCACACACCTCTTACCAAATAGATAGTGACGCCAAATATTGAGCGAGAAGACTATGATAACCAACTCCAAATCACGAGTCGGATAGCTACACTCATGGGGCCTCAACTACCTCGACGCATAAGCAATTACCCTACCCTCCTGCATCAGCACACAACCAAGAGCCGTATAAGAAGCATCACTATAAACGACATACTCCTTACCGAATTTTGACATGTCAACATAGGCACTTCGGTTAAAACTGACTTCAGCTTCTCGAAACACTTCTGCCTCTCATCAATCCACTCAAAGTTAGTGTTCTTTTGAAGCAACTTCATCAAAGGAGCAACAATGCTCGAAAATCCCTCAATAAAGTGACAGTAACAACCAGCGAACCCCAAAAAATCTTAACCTTAGAAATAGACCTATATGACTTCCAATCCAAAATCATTTCAACTTTCTTCGGATCAACCCGAATACCCTTAGCTGAAATGACATGACACAGAAACACCACCTCCCGAAGCCAAAACTCACACTTACTCAACTTCGTATACAACTACTTCTCCTGTAAAACTTGCAGAACTACCCTCAAGTGCCCATCGTGTTCATCCTTAGATCAGGAATACACCAATATATCGTCTATGAAGACCACTACGAACCGATCCAAGTAGGAGTGGAAAACTTGATTCATCATATCCATAAACGCGGCAGGTGCATTCTTCAATCTAATTGGCATGACAAGAAACTCGTAGTGACTATACCGAGTCCTAAAAGCAGTCATCATCGCATCTGAATCCTTAACTTTCAACTGGTAGTACCAAGACCGCAGATCAATCTTCGAGAAAACCAAAGCTCCCCGAAGCTGATCAAAGAGATCATAAATCCAAACAATGGATACTTATTCTTGATGGTTAACTTATTCAGCTGGCGATAGTCGATGGATAGTTTCAAAGTCCCATCCTTCTTCTTAACTAACAACACCGATGCTCCCCATGAAGACACACTCGGACGAATGAACCCATGATCCAAAAGCTCTTGCAACTGTAAGTTCAACTATTTTAGTTCCTTTGGTGCTATTCGGCAAGGCGCAACAAACATCGGAGTAGTACTAGGATAGAGCTCAATACCGAACTCGACTTTTTATCCGGCGATAAACTAGGCAACTCCTCATGAAAAACATCCGAAAAATCACAAACAACCCGAATCTCATCCAACCTCATCTCCCTACTATTGACATTTAGGACATAGGCTAGATAAGCTTCGCAACCTTTCCAGACCAACTTCTCAGCACGGAGTGAAGATATCACATTCGATAACAACTCAAACTTATCTCCCATAACAACCACTTCGGAACCACCAACACCACACAAAGTCTCCAACTTTGCCTCATAATCCACCTTTGCTCGATGCTCGGACAACCAATCCATGCCAAGAATGACATCGAAACCTCAAAACAATAACTAAAGCAGATCAATCAGAAACACATGTCCCTGAGCCATCAGAGGACAACGACAATAGACCTGATCCACCACTACACAATCACTTATAGGGCTCTTAATTGTAACACTTGAACTAGAAGTCTCTACAACAATCCCCAACTCTCTAGCTACGTTTCTCAAAATAAATGATCTCGACGCACCAGAATCAACTAAAGCTAGAAGTGGAAAAGATTGTAGCTTGAAGGTACCTGCGATAAAATCAGTGGCCTCTCTAGTTTGGGGCTCTACCACACTAACCAGCACCTCTACCACCATTACCTTTACCACGACCTCTACCTCGATTCGAAGCAGGTGCAGCAACAAAAATAATAGGCTATTCGCGAACAACAAGCGCTCTCCTCGGGTAGCCACTAACTCAATGGTACATTAAACCATAAGCTAGACAAGTACCCATCAACCTTCAACACTCTCTCGAATATCTACGATTATAGTGCTCGCACAAAGACCACGCAACAAGAACCTAATCAGCAAGACCAGCGTCGACTCTTCCGATCTGTCTATCCTGACCACGACCACCACCAACACGTCGTCTAGATATACTGAAATGACCTCTCTTACCCTTAAGACCAGAACCACTAGCAGCATCGATTATCCTCTTAACAGGTCTAGATGAAACAGCTTTGGGCTCCTCCTTCAAAGTCTCCTCAAGTGCACGATCCATCTCAACTAACTTATTGAAGACCTCAGTATTCTAAACAACCAAATAAGCTACCAACTCGGGAGCGTACTGGCTCAAACGAACAAACTCAGCTTCATACTCGTCTATAGATAAAGTACCCTAGACGAGATCCATAAATTCTCGTCTTCTAGTCTCGAGATACTGCTCGCCCATGAACTTCCTTTGGAACGACGATAAGAAGAAGTCCCTAGTCAAACGATTCAGTGCAGTACCCCTCTTGATAGTCAACCACCATCAGTGAGCCTCGTCTGTTAGCAACGATATGGCACAGCCTAACTTATCCTCGTCAGAACAATCTATCTAGCCTAGGATACAAATGATGCCCTCTAACCAGTACTCGACACATGTCGGATCACCTCCCCTAAGACCATGAAACTCTTTACCACCTATAGCTCATAAGTGCTCTAGTGGAAAACCATGACGACTCGGAGTAGTATTGACACCAGCGATACGCTATAGAGCCCCGACCATCTCTAACGTGAAGTGCTCGACACGACCCATTGGAACATCACCTCGTGGTGGCGTATCGTTCTCCATACTACCCCGATTGTGACGAGGAGGCATAACGACTATTGTATACTAAAGATAAGTGTAAAGAAAAGAGTAGCAGCAAAAGATCCAAGATTAACTTAGTACAGTTCCTATAGGGTGTTGTGTTCCAAAATCTTACCCCAGTAACAATTTATATCACATAGAACATGCATAGGAAAAACATGCAGTTTCAAACAACATAAGCAAGCTAACATTATAAATTCAAGAACGCAATTATTTTAATATTCAACAACATTGGGCTAGCCTAAGATTCTCAACCTAACCTAGCATTCCTAACCTAACTCTGATACCACCAAATGTGACACCTCAAATTAGACCGGGATGAACCGACTCAAAATCAAAACGTTTTATTAGCCACCTAAGTGACTCTCCGGCTAACGACCACCCAAGACACACCCCGACATTATAACACCTCAATATTATCAAATTATTAATTATTTATTAATGCAAAAGCAATTTGTGAACCAATTTTAAACTTTTTATAGGTAATTTAAACTAAAGGCATTTATTCATTTTACCACCTACAGTTAAACTAACCTGATTTTAGATCAAAACATTTACCAACCTTCATTTAGTCAATTTATGTAAGCTCTAAAATTTTTAGCTTAATCCGAGTTTAATTACAATGTCTAATTCAAGTTTTAACATTAAGGACTAAATCGTAACATTGTAAAACTATCAGTACCATACCCGAATATTAAATTGAGTGCATTTCTATAAATTTTATCAACTATAAGTATAATCTTAAAATTTTACATAGATTCCTTATCATTTAAGGCTCTAATTAGACTTTTCAAGTTTCAAGACTAATTTGTAACTTATACATACTATAATATCAATTTAAAAAGACCAAAGTTCAAACCCCCAACACCACACATGCCCGTGTGTGACCTGCTGCACCTATTTTTACGAAAAACTCATTTTTAAACCCGATTTTGAGTATTTAATGGCAAATTAAACCCGATTTAGTTACAATTAAATACCATACATATTCAGACACCTTCAATTGAATTTATTAACACCAATTAAGCCTCTATTAAATAGAATTAAACAATCAATTTCATGGATAACACCCACCGATTATTTCAAATAAGTGGCGTACCTTAGTCTCTAGTAAACCACTCCATGGAAGCTTCATTTAAACAATTGTTAGTGTAAACGTCATTCCTCAGACACCGTGTTATCAATACACCGTAAATTATTCAATAATTAAACTCAAATATGCATATATAATATTATAAAACCATCCAAAATTAAAAATGTCCAATGTCCAAGTCCAATTATAACAAAAATGAAACTAAGTCTCGGGAGTTCCATAATGCTCGATTTAAGTCTCTAAAATGTGTAACTAAATTTCTATTGAGCCTTAATCTCTTTGAACTCTCTTGCTCGACTCCTCAACTCCTCAATCCCGACAGTTATCTCACGAATGTGAGGGTGTGAGCTTAAAAAGACTAGTGAATGTTAATAAAACTACGAGTAAATTAGCACCCAAATCATGCTTAAATAAAAACCAATCAAATACTAATTTTCAGTTACAAAATCAGTCCATAATAACTCAACGTCATATGCTTAACCATGTATCAAAAATCATAATTAATCATGGCATACATTCATCAGTTTAGCATATAACATTTCATACATTTATATTGACATATACAATAATATCTTAATCGGAAAATCATACATCGGATAAATGGATCTCCTTACTCCCAATCAGAATTAGAATCAGTCTCGGATTGAGTGGGCCAAAGCCACACACTCCTTTATATCACATCAAATCAGTCCCATTGAGTGGAGACATAAGCTCAACACTCCCTTATATACACCGAATCAGTCCTCCTAGAGCCTTATTGGTCACAAATAACATATCAATATGGTGATTACTCACAAATCCTACGGCATGCCAACTATATCCAATGGATCCACCATGTTATAATGCCAATATAATTCAATCAATAATCTGCTCAATTTAAAGTGTCAAAATGCATATGTGAATCATGTAACATAACCATTTTAACATCAAATTAAATCAAGCATACCAATTACCAAATATCAATGTTCATTTATCAATTGAAATACCAACATACCATGAACCAAAAACTCCAGCATACATGCCTAAATCATCATTATAATCAATCCAATCAAAGCACACAAAATCACTAGATGCTCACTTACCAACACACCTAATAAAATTTTCATCACTTGGACATATATCAATAATCTTGCAAAATAAACCAACCAAAACTCAATTAAATATTTGTAATCAGTAATTAATTATCTAATTAAGCATAAATGAGGGTCAGTTTACCAAATCGCCCTTTAATAACACTCACCACACAACCAACTCAACCATAACCAAGTGATCAACCAAGCAAATCCAAGCTTCAATTTCAATTAGCTCGATCCTCTTCAAGATTCGTAGCTTCAACAGAGATGAAATAGATATTACCACTCTTCAAAAGATATAATAAACACAAATTTTCATTAACTAGGATACACGAAATTCTCCCTCAAAGTTACCTTATCGGATTTGTAACATCAAGTCAAAAACTCGATTCCTCACAAAATCGATCACTCCAGCCCTCCTAATCACTTTCAAACATCAATATTAGACCAAATTAACATATACTAAGCATCAATTTCACAAAAACTCCAGAAAATCGATTCATGAAGATAATAAAATTCGAATTTCTTTAAATTACCTTACAAAACATGTTTAATCTTGATAAATAAGATCAAAAACCTTTTAATAGATCCATTTTGAGTTAAAACATTCATTGATTTGTGTATTTCCTCCCAAAATTTAAGATCCACCATTAAAGCACCTTAAGCTTTTGAAGAAGATGACATTGATAAAAAATCATGTAATTATCACTCAAATCATGTAAATATGTTTCTTATCATCATAAAACTAAGTTTAGGAATAGTAATTACCTTTGATTCATTCTAAATCCTTTGATTGAAAATCTTAATTCAAGAATCTTAAGAAATTTCAAAATATTTTTTGCTACTTTTGTGAATAATTTCTTGTGAAAAGAGAGAATATTTTGAGAAGGAAATTTGTTGGATCTATTCTCCGATGATAGATCTTTAAAACCATGTAAAAAATGAATTTTAAAGCTCTCTAATATAATTTAAATAGTGTGAAAAATAGGCTAGATACATGTTTTTAATGTTGAAACAACCCACCAGAAAATTTAGAAATTGGGAAATTTTCCAATGGCCACTTCCACATTTCCCTTACTTTACCATTTGATCCTTTCCCTCCAAAATTTTGAATTTAGAGGTTTATTTACCAAATAAATACTCCAAAATTTCCCTTATTTTACAATTAAATCTAATTTAACCAATATTTAAATTTAACTCAAATTAACCCCTAATAAAAATTATTTTAAATTCTTTTTCGACCGAAATTAATTATTTTCATTAATAATTATTTAATTATTTTAAAATTAATTTTTCAAAAATATTTTTATTTTTCCGAATATATTGCTTAATAGATTTTAGATCAAATTGACCTCCTAAATTAAATTAAAAATTACTATTAACCCGATAAATTCCTAAATTCATGCTCGGAACCTGAAAAATATACTCGAAACTATTTGACCCAGTTTAGGGATATTACATGATAAATGTCTGTTCGGCATCGCCTTTGTCAATGAAAATCATCAGTAACATTGAGGGAGTTCTCTTTACTCTCTCTTCCATTAATTTACTTTTAGTTTTTTTTCATTTGAATAAATGGCAACACTAGAAAATTTTTCTTGAATTATTACATTAAATTAATTTGTCTGAGATTGGATTTTAAGCGGGACCATTTGTGACCCCTCCAATCATTCCTGGGAACTTAATTTAATGTAATTTTCTGAGAAAAATTTTCTAAGTAGCCTAAAAGGAACTTTAATTTTTTTGTTTCCAATTTCAAATTTATTTTCATTTCTATTTCTATGTTCAATAAGAGGGTCAAGTTGGCCCAATGTTTAATTAGTTTGTTTGTATCAAGTTTTATTTCAGTGTAGTTAATAAAATTGTTGCAGTTTTAGGCTTGAGGCATAGAACGTTGATGAGGAGAAAACTATCCAACACTCACTACCCCTTCCCTTCACCGCAACATCACTTCCCCACGCTACAGGAATCTCGAAAAAAGGAGAGGAGTCAAATTAATAAAAGGGGGAAATTTATTGTCTTTCTTTCTTTATTTTCTTAGGATATTTCAAGTTTTTAGTTCTTAGATGAATCTAGGATTAGGTTTTAAGCCATTAGGTTAGTTTTTAATTTTTGCATAATAAATTAAGAAGTTGAAGTCAGTAATAAAATTGAACAATTAGAAAAATAAAAAGTGTGGCAATAGATATGTACATGTCTAGGATTGGACCTTGGAAGAGCTTGGTATTTAAGCAGTCCAATTTGACTCACCTCCTCTTCCTTGATCCTACCTAGTGTACATTGACTATTCACTTTTATTTTTGCACTCTCTCTGTTGTTTTTAACAATGAGGACATTATTCATCTTAAGTAGGGGGATCGAAAATCGAAAACTTCTTAATTAGTATTATTTCTTCTTATTTTATGAATTTAATTATAATTTTGCTAAAAAATTTAAATTTATATTGATTGTGCTAAGCTTTAGTATAAATAAAATTCAATTATCTCAATTGTTGTGATGTTAAGCTGAACCATGATATGAATACTACTCTTAATAAAATATGTGAATCATACCATAAAACTTTTAATTCCTTATAAACTTTTAATTCCTTATAAAAGCTAAACATGCATAAAAGTTTGTGTCTCTAAAATTGACTTAGTAATTTCTTGAGGCGAAATCCTAGGAAGCATGAAATTTTGAAAATGATATAGGCAACATTTGTTTGGACTGTTTGAGCCTTTCAAGCTAACTTTGATGAACGTTATCCCTTGAAGCCAACTTTGAGACTATATGGCCTAATTTTTCTTTGAGCCTTACAATGATAAGCCATCCTATCTCTTGTACTTATCTCCAAATTGTCTCAAACACTAAACTCAGTCTATCAAGAATATGTCCTAAAAATAAGTTTGGGGGAGTTGAAAAGATGTACCAAAATGCTCAACAAAGTGCAGTACATACAAAATGATGCTCAGAAAAAAATGAAAAAGAAAAAGAAAAAAATACAGAGCATATGTACTCAAAAGAAAAAGAGAAAAAAAAACATGTGCATTCAAAGTTCGAAAAAGTTAGTGAAATTGAAGACAATTATCCCGAAGGTCTGATTCAAGTTGAGTCTAGGGTTTTAGCCTAAATATATGTATCTTTTACCTACCCCTAGCCTAGCCCTGTTACAACATAAACAAAAGACCTATTTGATTCAAAATTTTGATGCTACCTACATTAGTGGAGAGAAACTGCTATGTTCAACATATGAAGACATAAGTAAAACTTAATGATTGTAGTTTGGTCTTAATTGAGGGAATAAAAATCAAGTGGTAAGATTTTGACATGTCTTTATTGAAAAGCAGTTAGTCAAGTTTTATTAAGCATGGTGATAATTGAGAATAATTTGAGTAAAATACATACTTGAGCTACATAACCTCAGAATTCTTGTTCTTGTGCTTGATTATATTAAATTCATAACTATGTAGAGAAATGATCAATTCTTTTGTGATTTGTTCATTACTCGAGACGAGCAATGAATTATGTTTGAGGGTGTGGAAACACAAAAATATATAGACTTTTTAATACCCTTGCTAGCTCAAATTCATGAAATTTCTTAGTCATTATTGTCGAAAAATACAATTTAATTATAAAATAATTAATTTGTACTTAATTTACTAACATATTAATTTTTAATTATTTTTATAATAATTAAGCATGAATCAGATGTATTTTTGACAGTTTTGCACAATTGATGAAAACCGGCTCGGTAGACGCTGTAGAAGGCCTAAACCGTTGGGGTAATTTTTACACCGAGTGAACCAAGAGCAAAGATGATTTATTTTCCAGAAAATGTCGGTCCAAATTATGAGTAACATTATGTGTTTTCAAGAAATAAAGTGACAAGTAAATGTCGAGCATCGTACCCACATGGATTGTGCTAGGAAAAGTATTTATGAAATATTTAATCAACAAATTGGTTAAAGAAAAGATAATATTTGTGAAGAGCATTAATATAAAATAAACTAATCTAAGTTAAAAATGAAAATAAAAATAAAGTTAAATTCCAATGCATGATTTCTAAGGTTTTAATCAATATGACATAAATGTAACAGGTTAATTGCTTTAATTACTTAATTAAATCTAAATCATGTCCATGCTTGTTACGAAATAATATTCATGGCAACCCAGTATCTTGCTAACTTATGAACAATATTACTTACAAAAATCAGTTTATCTCTTGAATATACACCTATGCCAATACGACCGACTAAACTAATCTTTGATAAGTAAATGTGCTACGACACATACATACTTTTTGAAATCAATTTATCTCTTGAACATACACCTATGCCAATATGACCAACTAAATTAAATTCATAAGTAAAGGATCATGTGACATAACAACATACACTTATACTGAAATAGTTTAATCACAAAAATCCTGCAAGTTATGCAAGGCTATGTATTCTCCACTACCATCGCAATTTTAACCCTTAGCTTCCTTAGAAGATTAAGCACACACAAATTAATTAGTGTGCCTATTAATTACAATTTCAACGCGCTTAAATGATTAATTCAATAGGTATATCAGAAGGGTAATGCAATAATAACTTAGACATGATAATATTTAATTAAACAAAATATTCAATGCCTATAACAATATAAACATGATTCATAAATAATCAAGCAATCAACACAATCAACCCAACACTTAAAGTAATTTAAGCCAATATAATTAAATGAACAATAAAATTCATAATATCATTCATTATGATAACAATCAAGAATCTAAAAGGGAGAAAAAATATAGGATTAAATTCGGAGATTTCTCAAGAATTGCTTCCACGTACGTCGTTGTTCTTGCTCGATTCTTCCCAAATAGAGGTCTCTATGAACACTCAACAAATCTATTTCAAGGGATGAAGACCACTCTTTTCCAAGAGGGGAAATCAACAAGGGGATGGAAGGGGAAATGAGATGGAAGGCTTAAAGAGCAAATGAGAGAAAGAAGAGAGAATGGAGTGAATTGGTATTGAAAATGAGGTGAGTGAGGCTGGTATTTATAGGTGAGAGTTGGGGGCTATATTTAGTAAATAAATATCAGCCACCAACATCCCTTGGCCGGCCATGCATGGGCAAAGTTTGATAAGTTCAAACTTTAGTAAATTTGGCTTGGGGCAAATATTTGAAACCACCAAAAGCGGAGGGGTTTGAATGGGATTTAGGAAAACTTTAGGGGCTGTTTTGCAAGGTTGAAAAGTCAACATAATCAGCTGATTTGGTCAGCATTTGGATGACACATGGGCTAGATCAAGTCAAGTTGGTTTGACCCTCGGTTGCATGCACTTCGAGCTACTTTGCTTCAATCTTTATAATTTTTTTAACCCATATTAATTGAATTAAAATTATAATTATATAGCGTAATTTTGCTTCATGTTGGACTGACCTTGACTAGAAAAATATTCTTCTTAGCTCTTCATTGAGTCGGTGTAAAAATTCCTTCAACGGTTCAATCTGTCGGTAATGTCTACCGGATCAATTTTCACCAATTGTGCAAAACCGTAAAAAAATCACCGAATTAATGCTTAATATTTATAAAAATAATTAAAAATCAATATGTTGGAAATTTAGCACAAATTAATTATTTATAATTAAATTATATTTTTCGACATTAATTACTCAGAATTTGCATGAATTTAGGTTAAAAAGGGTATGAAAAAGTCTATATATTTTTATCGTTGCACACCCCCAAACTTAATTCATTGCTCATCCCAAGTATGCACAAATCACAAAAGAGTTGATCATTTCTCCTCATACTTATGAATTCAAAATAATTAAACATAAAAACAAGAATTTAGAAATTATGTAGATCAAGTATTTTTTTATTCAATTATCTTCAATTACCATCATGCTTAGCTCAATAAAGACATGTCAAAATACTATCACTCAATTTTTATTCCCTAGTTAAGACAAAACTACAATCATTAAGTTAACTTATGTCTTCATATGTTGAATATATCAATTTCTTTCCACTAATATAGGTAGCATTGAAATCTTGAATCAAATAGGTCTTTTGCATAGGTTGTAATGGGGCTAGGTTAGGGGTAAGGAAAAGATAGACAAATTTAAGCTAAAACCCTAGACTCAGCTTGCATCGGACCTTCTACTTCTCCAGCTTTTTTTTGAACTTTGAATGCTCACGTTCTTTTCTTTTCTTTTGAGTACATATGCTCTATTTTTTTCTATTTCTTTTTCATTTTTTTTGTGAGAATCATTTTTGTATGTACTACACTTTTGTTGAGCATTTTGATACTTCTTCTTAACTCCCCCAAATTTATTTTTGGAACACATTCTTGGTAGACTAAGTCTAGTAGTTGGGACAATTTAGAGATAAGTATGAGAGATAGGATGACTTATACTTGTAGGGTATAAAGAAAATTATGCCATATAATCTCAAAGTAAAGGATAACATTTATTCAATGTTATCTTGAAAGACTCAAACGATCCAAACAAATATTGACTAAATCATTTCCAAAATTCATTGATCGGCTGTAAACATCACAACAATAATGTGCAAGCGTATACTGTCGATGCAAGTATAGTAGATAGATGTGAATTTATCGGATATCAATGCCACGAGGATGGATGTTTGTTGTCTATTAATATTGGTGGAATGAATAAGTAAATGTGATAAAATTCTGAGAGTGATTGTTGAAGCAATAATGTGAAATTAAAAACGAAATGTAATAATAGTAAAATGGGGTCCCCAACATGAATAATCAGTAGAATACTAAATGTGGCCCACAAGGTTTTAAAGAATAGGTGATTATCGCTTCAATAAGGTATAATGAATGTCTTACGAAACTTGGTTTCTCTATTCGATCTAAGTTTAAACATACAGACTCACCCCACCTTCAAATGATAATAATGTAACATATTTAAAAACAAGTGGATCAAATTCCTCTAATCCCTAAGCAACATCTGTTGTCTTGCTTGTTAGTTTAAACTATCTCTGCACCTTCTAGTGACAGTGACTGCAATAACACTTTTGTGGTCAAAACATTCAAACCCAAAGATTAAATAGTAGAAGCAAGATTGAATAAGATATCATTTAGTCTAGAAATCAAGTGTACTTCCATACAAACATAAAATAAACAGTAATCACCAACGTTTTAGAAAAGAAATGCAGAAGAGCAAATGGAGAATACTATTCCTATGCTACTCGGCTTGCTCTCTCTTACTTCCATTTTGCGTCGCACTTAGGGCTCCTCGTTAGGAGCAGATCTACCTCCTTCTTCACGTCAGTTCACCCTTTAGAAGTTTAAGTTTCCATAGCCGTAAGCTTAAAAGATGGATTCAAGAAGAATAATCACTGAAAAAGTTCACATTTTCTCTCTCCCCTCATAAGTATTTATCTTTAACTGAGTTGTACAGGTGTCCTTTCCTCCAAATCTAGCAGTCTATGGTCGTACCAAATAGTTACAGTCGACTAGATAGCTCATGCATTTCTAGTTTTACTCGGATAGCTGCAAATTGCGACGACAATTCTGGACGCAATTCTGGACGTGCTCATGCAACGACAATTCTGGACATGTTCATGCAGCGACAATTCTAGACATGTTCATACAGTGACATTAGTAGTAAAATATGACAAATTAAGGGCAACTAGGCTAAAGTCTATTGAGTTAAAAATGCAATAAACTAAACTAAAAAATGCTAAAATATGTGCTAAGGATGACTAAATGAGAACAATTTAAACAATAAGTAGGGAGAAATCAATAGTTCTTTCTAATACTATCACAGCCCTAAACTTGAGTTTTTACTTGTCCTCAAGTAAAATAAAAACCAACGAGGCTAGACAAAAAATTATCAAGGCAAATGATTATTCTAGCAACTTGAATAATCTAAATTCCCAATGAATGAATCACATTCAAATGACAGAATATTGCATCGACAATACATAAGTATGAATAACCAAGATTTCAACTTCATCAATGTCAATATCATGCTTCAAACCCTAAATTCTATCTACTAATACAACATTTATTTCAAAGTAATAAACATATATCTTTTTCTTTTTTTTATGTGACTGAGGGATGTTGTTACATTACTATACCCTTATTCTTGAGAAGTAATGATGGAGTGCAATAAACCCCTAAGGAGTATGTAATTGCACCGATACACACTCTTGCAGCGACAACCTTTGGCCAGATTCATTTTTCTAACACTTACATTGGAGTGTTCCCCCTTGAGCAGTTCATAATACATCCACATTGGAGTGTCTCTTATTTATAACTATATATATATAAGTAGCTGTAAAGGGTTCATTCAAGATTCAAACAATGATACTAATCATCCATTACAACTGCAATCTAAATCATTCATCAAAGAATTGAAGATATAATATTCAGTTAAATTTATCTAACTCATTCATTTACAGTTCACATGATTCAAGAATTAAGCATCGAATGTAAAAAATTTAAACACATTTGCAATAACCATTCATAACCTTTCATGCTTCATTAAACTCAAAAAGAAAAATTTTTGAAATGTGGGTGTAATTGAATTTTTAAATCCCATATACATTCCCACAAACTTAAAGTCTATATTGTCCCCAATGCACTAACACTAAAGTACCATTACAAATGGAAATTAATGACAATGCAAATGAAATGATAGTTAAAATGTAATGACAATGGGAATACGATAACAATGCTTACTAACAGACTAAAAATTACAGCTACATGCTATGCATGAAAACTACAGCTAAAAACTTAAATAAAACTAACTCAATTTTCCACAGCCGTGGATGTGGCTGCATGGTGCTTTTTCTTCCTTCCCTTCTTTTCTTCCTTTCGATGCTTCTTGTCCTTAAAGTGCTTTCTCTTTCTTTTTTTGGGCCTTGCCTGATCCTTGGATTGCTCCACAACATATGTCTGTGCCTCGGCATCATCAGCTGCGTTCGTTGTTGGATGGATCACCTCAAGTGGTCTAGTATAAACCACTATTGCCAAAGGATTGTGGTGGGCCTCCTTAATTTCCTCTGCAGCTTTCGCCTGGCTCACTTCATCTTACGCCAAACCCTCAGTCGTTGCACCCACAACTTCGGGTGCAGTGACAATTTCTTCAACTGAATCTTCCTCAGCTTCTTTTTTTTCATCTTTCTTTTCTTCTTATTCAACTTGAGTTTCTTCCCCTTTACCAGGAGTTTCCTCTTCAGCAACATTTTCCTCCGAACCAGCAGTGAACTCATCTTCAAACAAGCTTTCAATTTTTCTCAAACATTCCTCAACATCCCTTGATTCCTCCTCCTTCTCGTCATCAGACATGTGCACTATTGGAGGGGAAGCCACTGATTGGTCATTATCCCCTGAGTCAACCTCCTTCATCGAGGGCTGATACTCTCTGATGATTGAAGGAAATATTGGGAATTCTGGGAGTAGGGCTTTGCTCAGCTGCCTCAATATGGTCACAATAGCACTGTTCCATGCCCTAGTGTAGGTGTAGAATAAATTCTATGCTCTTTCCATGTCTTCCACTGTGGTCACAAGCATCATTTGCCTACTGTTTATGGAATATACTATCTTCTCGACCTCCTTCATTTTCCACCACAAATGAGTCTCTGCAGTCACATTTGTTCCTTTTTCTTCTGCTTTTGCTTTTCCCTTCCTTTTTCTTGCTTCTACTTCCTTCACTGTAGGCATATCCTTCCCCGAGTCATTATCTCGATTGATGCTTCATTGATTGGGCCTTTGTTCTCCAAGATTTCTTCTCCAGCTAGGGTATGATTCCCTTTTGCTGGCACAGCTGCATCACCATTGAGAGGAAAACTAATATGCCTATTTGCCTGGCAGCACATTCAGCGATTTCCTAGTGTAATATTTCCTCGACATCTATTTTCCTTCCCTTGATGATAGAATGTATCAGACACATTCTGTCAAGGGTGACAATGGTGCTGTACGTAGAAGGCCTCAATTTGCAGTTCACAAAATGGAACCAGACTTTGCTTTGTAGTGTTAAAAAGTGTTGGTGCATAGTGTAGATGTTGGGATTCAAACCCATCCATGTGGCTCCTTCAACATAGAGATCTTTCAGCACAAGAACTGTCGTATCATCAGTGAGTTCTTCAATAAACGCAGCGTGTTCGTCCTTGTCTACTTTGGTGTTGCAGAGCTCGTTAATGTGTTCAGCATCCTAGGGGATTAATCCTTCGCGGAAAAAACAACTTCTAACTCATCGTCAATAATATTAGCATAGAACTCACGTACTAGAGACAGGAATAGGTTCCAGGGTGTTGCCAAAAGGTTTCCCATTTCAGCTTCCTGATAGTCTTGTGGATTTGTTTTCCCAGGTCTTGTTGTCGCGACAGGAGAAAATCCTATCCTGGGAGACAATTCTTTTTCAGCATGTTCTCCTGAAAACGATCTTTTGCTGCTTTTATGAGGAATATCACAGGATCTTTGGACATGAGAGGCTCTATTTCACGAACAATTATTGTAGAGGATGAAGGTTCTACAATAGATTTGGTTGCTTTCTTCACTACTCCACGATTTTTGGCCATGGTTTTTGTAAGTAAAGAGGGTTGTAATGCGGAAAGCTGCAAGCTTTAAGAAAGGTTGTGAATAGAAATGACGTCTTTGTGAATATCATAATCGACACAGAGGAGGGTGTTTATAGTGAGTGAAAAGAGATGGAAAGGTGTGTTTTTTATGTAACAGAGGAAAGGACATAAAGTCTGACAGAATAAATGCGTAAAAATAGGAATTACACCCGTTCATACCGTTCCAACAGTTGGGTATCTATTGATGAAATGATGGGATCTATTTCCTGATATACTCTAATTTTCTAATGAGTCAGCAATTTCAAAACAGACAGACGAGTTGCGTCGACAAGGAGATCCAAATGCGTCGACAAAAGAGTCGAATATCCTGCAAAAAATATGAAGCAAAATAAACTTAAACAAAAAAAAAAGAAAATAATATTACATGATAAAAATTTGAAGAAATATTTGAAAAATTTGTCCAATTTAATGGTCTCATCTTTCTTTTGATCACTATGCCCAAAATAATGTTTCAGCTGTTGTCCATTCACTTTAAATTAGTGCCCGCCATGTAGATCCTTAATTGTGACTGCACCATGAGAAAATGCTTCGACAACTTCGAAAGGTCCAGACCAACGTGAGTGCAATTTACTTGGGTTCAATTTCAATCTAGAATTGAATAATAGTACTTGTTGTCCTGCAGTAAATTGTCATTGCAAAATAATTTTATCATGCCATCGTTTGGTCTTTTCCTTGTAAATTGCTACATTCTCATAGGCATTTCCCCTAATTTCCTCTAGTTCAGTAATGTCTAATAGCCTCTTCTTTCCAGTAGCTTCATAATCCATGTTCACTTGCTTAATCGCCCACATTGTCTTGTGCTCCAATTCAACTGGCAAGTGACATGCTTTCCCAAAAACAAGCTGATACGGTGACATACCAAGTGGGGTTTTGTATGCTGTCCGTAATTCCCACAAAGCATTATCAAGTATAGAAGACCAATCTTTTCTTGAAGGGTTTACAACCTTCTTAAGAATATTCTTAATTTTTTGATTGGACACCTCTGCTTGTCCGTTGGTTTGCAAATGATAAGTAGTAGCCATTCAATGATTAACTCCATATCTCTTCAATGTAGTTGCCACATGATTGCAATGGAAGTGAGTACCCTAATCCCTAATCAATGTTTTTGGTGTACCAAAGCGGGTAAGTATATGCTTGTGGTAAAATTTAAGCACTGTCCTGAATCATCCTTAGGGACTGCAATGGCTTCAACCCACTTTGATACGTAGTCAATAACAACTAGAATATAGACATTTCCAAATTAGCTTGGGAATGGTCCCATAAAATCCATACCTTAAACATCAAAAAGTTTAACCTCCATAATTGGTTATTGTAACTTTTCATTGCGTCGAGATATAGAACCAGTGCACTGACATCGATCACATTAGGTCACAAAGTTATGGGCGTCCTTAAATAGTGAAGGTCAGTAGAATCTTGATTGAAGAACCTTAGCAGTAGTTCTCATGCCACCAAAGTGACCACCATAAGGAGCATTGTGAGAATGTTTCAGGATTGAAAACATTTTTTCTTCTGGAACATAACACCGAATGATATTGTCATTGCATACCTTGAATAAATACGACTCATTCCAATGATATTTCACTACTTCACGAAGAAATCTTTCTTTCTTGTGGCCTATGACACCCAAAGGTAGTTCTTCACATACCAGATAATTAACTATATTCGCATACCAAGGGGTTGAGTCGACAGAGAACAACTTCTCATTTGGAAATGCATCGACAATTTGAAGTATGTCTGCATCTTCACTGCCAACTTCTTGTGTGTCTTTACATCGCCTCAAGACTTTATCCAGATTGTCAGTGCATTGATCAAAATTATTCTCATAGATTGAGAAATCATCCATGAAGACCTTTAAAGAATCCTCGATCATATTTGAGAATAGTCCCATCATGCACCTTTGAAATGTGGCTGGTGCATTGCAAAGACCAAACGGCATACGGCGAAAAGCAAAAGTACCAAAGGGGCAAGTAAAAGTTATTTTCGCTTGATCCTCCAACGTAATAGCAATTTGATTGTAGCCAGAATAACCATCTATGAAGCAATAATAGGCTTTTCCACCAAGCCTATCCAACATCTGGTCAATGAAAGGAAGTGGAAAGTGGTCCTTCCTTGTGGCTGCATTAAGTTTGCTATAATCCATACATACTCGCCAACCCATATGAATGTGTGTAGGAATTAGCTCATCTTTGTCGTTACATACCACAATGGTACCACTCTTCTTCGGAATCCATTGCACCGGACATACCCAATTGCTATTAGAAATAGGGTAAATAATGCCCACGTCAAGCCATTTTATAATCTCCTTTTTAACAACTTCCTTCATCTTCTTGTTTAATCTTCTTTGTTGCTCGATCGATTCCTTTCCTTTATCTTCCAACTTGATTTTGTGCCTCGAATGTCAGCAATACTCCAAGAAATAGCTAGTTTATGCTGCTTAAGAATATGGATTAATTTCTTTTCTTGAGTTGCATCCAGATTTGCAGAGAAAATAATTGGGAGAGTACTGTTGTCACCAAGAAAGACATATTTAAAATGTGCAGGCAGTGGCTTCAATTCTATAGTAGGGGCTTCTTCAATAGATGGTTTAAAAACTAGAGCCATTATGTTGGCTAAGTCCAAAGATTCAATCTGCATCCGTGCTTTAAGTCAATGTTATTAGCTTCAACCATACTTTCACAATCATCTAAAAATTCATCATCAGATGTCATCGTAAATTCTTCAGATAGTAATGTGCTTTGGTCATTGAATTCTTCCGCAATTAAATCATCCAACAAATCAATAGTGTGACATTCTTCTTTATCCTTGCATGGAAAAGATTCAAAAACACTGAAGGTAACATGGTCATCATTGTGTCGCATGGTCAACTCACCTTTGTATACATCAAAGAGAGCGTGTTCGATAGCTAAAAATGGTCGTCCCAAGATTATGGGAACTTTCTTGTCTGCCTCGCAGTCAAGTATAATGAAATCAGCTAGAAAAACAAACTTATCCACACAAACTAAAATGTCTTTTATCTGCTATTCAGGTTGAGCCAAGGATCGATCCGCTAATTGCAATGTCACTACAGTGGGTTTCATATGGCCAATTCCCAACTTTCTAAAAGTAGACTATGGCATGAGGTTGATTCTAGCTTCCAAATCGCATAAAGCTTTACCCAAATAGTGGTTGCCAATTAAATAGGGGATAGTAAAGCTCCCAGGATCTTTCATTTTGGACAGTAATTTATTTGTCAACACAGTACTACAGTCTTTTGTGAGTGCAATAGTTTCAATATCAGTAAGCTTCTTCTTCTTGGACAGATCTCCTTCATAAATTTCCCATAACTAGGAATTTGCACAAGAGCGTCTACTAAAGGAATATTAACATGAGGTTGCTTCAGTGTGTTTAGCAACTGCTGATACTACTTATCATGCTCATTTTCTTTGAATCGTTATGGAAAAGGCAAAGGTGAAGATACATCAGATTACACCGACACCTTTTGTTACATTAACATTTTCGAAGGTCAGACATTAGGCATAAGAGTGATAATTTGTGGAGCTTCCTTGTCTGGTGCATCGACAAATCCTTCAGATTCAACTTTCTCACCATGGGTCACGTCACTAGTGGCTTGAGGTGCTGCAATAGAGTCGATGGTCAGCTCGCCTATTTGTTTACCACTCCTAAGAGTGAAGCTTTGCAATGCTCTTTCCCCTTCAAATTTGGATTTTTCGTGTCACTAGGGAGTGTGCCTAGAAGTCGAGTGTTTAGATTCGAAGTAATTTATTCCAATTGTGCTTCCAATGCCCTAATGGAGAATGAGTTCCCTTGCACAATAGCTTCCATGCGAGTTATATGCTCCCGTATTAGAGCTTCAAGTGCTGCTAAGGAATCAGATGGGGAAGCTTGTGTGTACTGTTGTTGCCTATGTCCTTGAACATTATGATTTTGCACTGTAGATTGTTGTGGCTGCATTCGATTCTAATGTGGCTACATCTGGCTTTGTTGTGGATCCATTTGAGTCTGCTGATTATAATTTTGCTGTTGTGGATTGTAATTCCCTTATCTTGGGTTATAATTGCCTTGATTAGGTGAATTCCCAAATTAAAATGTCGCAGCATTTTGTCCAACATTCTACATTCCCCAAGACTGTTGATTGTGTGCAGAATTATTGTAAGAGTTACCATAAGAATTATCATGGATGTTACTGACATAGAAGGCATTCTCTGCATGTTGTCGAAACTCTTCATAGCTGTGGTTGTCATCACAAATCTCATAACAAAATGTAGGCACATCAACTTGTTGAACAACTTGTATAGGTGCAACGTTACTTGTCCCTTTCATATTTTTTATCATATTTGCAAGAGAAAAAACTTGAGCACTAAGTGTAGATATTGCGTCCAATTCAATAACTCTCGGATTAGATTTTCCTAGTGCAGCTCTAGAGATAGGGTATTGATAATCATTCTGAGCAATTCTCTTAAGAATTTTAATAGCTTCATCATAAGTACAATCGAACAAAGGTCCATTAGCTGATGTGTCGACAAGATTTCATGTTTGTCAATTCAGCCCATTGTAGAAAGTTTCAATCTATGTTTCATGTTGAATGTTGTGCATGGGGCAACGTCAAAGAAAAGATTTAATAATGCTCAGATGTAGTGTGTAGATTCTCATCATCCAACTGATGATAAGCTATACTGTCATTTTCGAGATGAGCATTCATTGTCGATGGATTAAAACACAAAACAAATTGTGTTGCGAGTGCATTCCATGAAGTAATTGAGCTGGCAGGTAGCCCAAGGAAACAGGTACGAGCTCTTCCTTGTAATGAATAAGGAAACAATTGGATTTTCAAAGCGTCATTAGGAACGCCTTGTTGACTGAAGGAAGCACAAATCAATAGAAATGATTTGAGATGTTCTCGCGCATCTTCATGTGGCAATCTAGCATATTGCCATTAGAATTCAACATCTGGAACATTACTAGCTTGAGTTCAAAATTTCCAGCTTGGATTGTTGGCCTAACAACTCCAGGTTGAAAATCATCCAGAACAGGTACGACAAAATCTTGAATTGTCCTATTTGGTATTTGATCGTCTTGCAGTAGCGGTGGATTATTAACATTTTGTGGTTGTATCAAAGGTATAGCAAGATCTTGTTCCTGCATTAGTGGTATGGTTGCATCAATTTGTGGTAAAGCCATATTTCTTTGTTCTTGATGCTTTCTTCGAATAGTTATTTCAATCTATCGGTCCAAACCAACAATAAACTCCGAATTACTTCGGGTCATAAAACACCTAAAAGAAAATGTGAAAATAGCAACAAAAAGAAAATAAGTCAGTAACAATTAATGGTTAGATAATAAAGATAAAGTGCAAAAACAAAAATAAACATCAAATAAACGCCATCCCCGACAACGGCGCCAAAACTTGATCGACTGTAAACGTCACAGTAATAATGTGCAAGCGTACACTATCAATGCAAGTATTAGACAACTGTGAATCTTTCGGATATCGATCCCACTAGGATGGATGTTTGTTGTCTATTACTATTGGTGCAATGAATAAGTAAATGTGATAAAATTGTCAGAGTGATTGTTGAAGCAATAATGTGAAATTAAAACTAAAATGTATTAATAGTAAAATGGGATCCCCAACGTGAATAGTCAGCAGAATACTAAGTGTGGCTCACAAGGTTTTAAAGAATAGGTGATTGTCACTGCAATAAGGTACAATGAATGTCTTACCAAACTTGGTTTCTCTATTCGATCTATGATTTAAACACGCACACTCACCTCACCTTCCGATGATGGCAATGTAACACATTTAAAAACAAGTGGATCAAATTCCTCTAATCCCCAAGCAACTTCCATTCTCTTGTTTGTTAGTTTAAACTGTTGCTGCACCTTTCAGTGATAGTGACTGCCATAACACTTCCGTGATCAAAACATTCAAACCCAAAGATTAAATAGTAGAAGCTTGATTGAATAAGATATCATTTAGTCTAAAAATCAAGTGTACTTCCATACAAACATGAAATAAACAGTAATCACCAACGTTTTAGAAAAGAAATGCAAAAGAGCAAATGGAGAATAATATTCCTAGGCTACTCAACTTGCTCTCTCTTACTTCCCTCTTGCGTCGCATTTAGGGTTGCTCGTCAGGAGCAGATCTGCCTTGTTCTTCACGTCAGTTTGCCCTTTAGAGGTTTAAGCTTCCATAGCTACAAGCTTCAAAGATGGATTCAAGAAGAATAATCACTGAAAAAGATCACCTTTTCTCTCTCCCCTCATGAGTATTTATCTTCAGCTGAGTTGTATAGGTGTCCTTTCCTCCAAATCTAGCAGTCTATGGTCGTACCAGTTAGTTACACCAGACTAGATAGCTCACACATTTTTGGTTTTACTCAGACAGCTGTTAGATGCGACGACAATTCTAGACGCAATTCTAGACGTGCTCATGCAGCGACAATTCTGGACATGCTCATACAGCGACATTAGTAGTAAAATATGACAAAATTAAGGGTAACTAGGCTAAAGTCTATTGAGTTAGAAAATGCAATAAACTAAACTAAAATATGCTAAAATATGTGCTAAGGATGACTAAATGGGAACAACTAAAACAATAACTAGGGAGAAATCAATAGTTCTTAGTACTATCATTCATGCTTCCTAGGATTTCGCCTCAAGAAATTACTAAGTCAATTCTAGAGACTTAAACTTTATGCATATCTAGCTTTTATAAGGAATTAAAAATTTTATGATATGATTACACATATTTTATTAAGAGTAGCATTCTTATCATGGTTCAACTTAACATCATAACCTTTGAGAAAATTAAATTTTATTAATACTAAAGCTTTAGCATAATTAACATAAATTCAAATTTTCAAGCAAAATTATAACTAAATTTATAAAATAAGAAGAAATAATAACTATCAAGAAGTTTTCGATTTTTGGTCCCCCTTACTAAAATTGAACAATGTCCCCATTGTTAAAAATCAATAGAGAATGTAAAATAAAAATGAATAAATATTGTACACTAGGTATGATCAAAGAAGGTGAGTCAATTCGACTGCTTAAGTACCAAGTTCTTTCAATGTCCAATCCAGAGATGTATATATTTATTACCACACTCTTATTTTTCTAAGTTGCTCAATTATTGTCTTCAACCTTTTAATTTATTATGCAAGAATTAAAAACTAATCTAGTGACCTAATCCTAAATTGATTCAAGAATTAATGATTTAAATTAAAATAGCAGAAATTAAATAAAGACAAGTTCCCCCTTTTATTTATGTTCAGACCCCTTAGACTTTGACTCTTCTTTTGCTTCACAATCCTTATTGTTGCTCGAGTCACCTTGCTCTTTCTTCTCCATTGGAGTCCATTCTTCAAATATGTAATCTGGAAATTCAGGAGCAAAGATAAATGGGTCACAAAACACTTTTTCAAGTGCACTTTTAAATGCATCATCTCGTTTCTTCATGTATCTCTAATCAGATTGTTACTACCATTGCATGTGTTACATGCAATCCATCATCTTTGACGACTCATTTTGAAGTTCAGATTGAGGTGACTGAGGTCTTGGTATGGATATGTCAGGCTCGGATACTCATTCAGTAGACTCTGTTTCATCATGCATTCCAATTGGTTCTGTCACCGAAATATCTTCCTCATTTTCTTCAGGATCTTCTTCTTCTTTAGCTTACTGTTGAAGAATGGAATTTCCTACTACTCAAATGAGATCCCAATCAGTGATTGCTTCTTGGCTGTATCCTATTTTCTTCACGTTCCTAATAATTTCATCTTTTAAACATAGTATTGTGATTGTGAATAGGAAGTATGCTTGAACAGAATGTCTCGCGACACAGTTTCAAATTTCTTTAATGAGGATCTTTCCCACGTCGATGGTCTTTACCTTCAAATTGAGTAAAGCAACACCATTCGTTCCAATGAAACAATAGTTCCTTTTGGGATAGACATGAGACTGAATCGAACAAAATAAAACCACATTTTTGCTATAGGTGTTAAGTTTTCTCTGTGACATGTTCGAATTCCACTCTTTGACAAACTCCATTCATAACTTGGAACTATAAGTTCTCGAAGAATTTCTTGCAATTTTTCAGCCTCTAAGTTCTTCATCAAAATAGAGTACTCGTCTTCTTTGAAATCATGTAAGTCAAAGAGCTCAGTGATGGTGCTTCACTTAAACGGTACCTTGATCCTCGAACGAGAATTTCTATAAGTTCACTTGAGGTAAAATTTGCATAAAATTATTGATAGCATTAAAAAAACCATTAATTTCTCCTTACTTATGGTATAATTTGTTCTCATTTGATAATCTTTAGCATGCATTTTTGGTCTTTTTAACTTAGTTATTGCATTTTCTAACTTAGTGAAGCTTTTCCTAATTTTCTTTAATTTTATCATGTTTTTACTAATAATGTCGCTACATTAGTTGTTCAGTATTGCGTCCAAAGATGTCACTGCAGGAACCTATCCAGAAGGATCAATGCATGAAGGTGAGCAAAGTTGTCACTGCAAAATAACATCCAAATTTGTGCCAAAAACTATCGCCGCATGAGCACTTCCAGATTGCACCCAAAATTGTCACCGCAGGAAAATTTTTGGAACGCACCCAAGACTGTCGTTGCATAAATATTCTTCAAATTGTATCCAGAACTATCGCTGCATAAGTATTCTTCAATTGCACCCAGGAATGTCACTGCATGAACATGTCCAGAATTGTCGCTGCATGAACGTGTCCAGAATTGCACCAAAAATTGTCACCGCATTTGACAGCTGTCTGATAAGAACAAAAATGTGTGACCTGCCTAATCTGGTATAACCAACTTGTACAGGTTAATTTTGTAGAAGAGACACCTGTACAATTGGGGGCTAAATATAAGCATACATAAACCATGAAAAGAGGAGTCTCTCTTCCTTCAATCTCCCATTTTTGCAATTTTTCTTCTCTAACAAAGCTTGAAGCTTTTAGGCTATGGAGGCTTGAGACCCTTTGGGTGAAACGACGTGAAGGCAAGGAAGACCAGCTCCAAACGAGGAGAATCCTAAGTGCGACGCAAGAGGGAGAGTAAGGGAGCATTTCGAGTAAACTAAGAATAGAGTACTCCATCTGTTCTTTTATTTTTCTTACTTAAAAGTTGATAATACTTTTCACATTCAAGTTGTATTAAAATACTGTTGATGTTGGGATTTATATGATATCTATTTCAATCTTGCTTTTTCTATGAATCTTTGGATTTAATTGTTTTGACCACGGAAGTGCAATTGCAGTCACTGTCACTAGAAGGTGCAGTGAAAAATTAAATTAACAAGCAAGACAATGGAAGTTGCTTGAGGTTTGAAGGAATTCACTCCACTTGTTCTTGAATATGTTACAGTGACAACACTGGAAGGTGTGGTTGTTGTGCATATTTGAGTTTTAGATTTAATAAGAACTTCGAGTTTGGTAAGATATTCATTATGCTTAATTGCACCATCAAATTACCTGTTATTTTTAACCATGTGAGTCACACTTAGATTCTGCCAAATTTGAATGTCAGGGACCCTTATTTTTAATATCATTGCATTTTACCTTTATTTTTACATTATTGCTTCGACAACCAAACTCACAATTTGCCTCATTTCTTTGTTCATTGCATTGACAAATTTAAGCAACAAAAACACCATCCTCGTAGGATCGATATCCGACAAATGTAAGTCTGTCTACTATACTTGCATCGACAGTGTATGCATGCACATTATTGCTATGATGTTCATAACGCGATCAATTCTCGAACTAATTCCTCATCTATACTCAGACACTTTTCACAAAACAATCCCAAATTCAGACCTTTAGCAACTTGTTGCATATTTGCCATGAAATCTGCATACTTGCTTTCTTTCCAAGTAAACCCTTTCTCTGGCAGCATCTGCTGATTTTTGAACACATTATCGTACCTTGCCTTAGCTTCTGCACTATGAAATTTGTTTTGTGCTTCTTCAATTGCAGCACGAGTTCTCTTACGAGGCATGATTTTAACCTGATCAAAAATAAGATGGACACAAATATTTTTCTAAAATTTAATTAGTATAAAATATTAATAGTTGAAAATAAATTAAAAATTAGAAAAAAATAAATTTCTTACCACCTTTTGATGAATAAAATCCAAATTAAATAATTAGGGTAAAAAGAAAATATTTTAATCTAGGGTAGGTTTGGAGGGTAACTTAGGTTTTTTAGGATAATGGAACACACGGTTTAGGCTCTTAGGGCATGTGGTGTGCACGGCTAGGTGATGGTGCACAAAGGCAGCAAGGGGCATGGCTCTCGACTCGACAGCAGTTGTAGCACGCCTAGGGAGCAGCAGGAGAAGCAGCACACAATAGCAACAGCAGCAGGGACGCGCAAGCCTGTTGTGCGCGGATCAACTGGAGCGACCAAGTGTAGGGGCTTACGAGAGCTGCTGGAGCTTATGAGCGATGACGTCCAACAATGCCCGATGACCTCCGATGATGGATACTGTCGTACTAGCTACTAGGTATGGGATGGTTTGAATGATGAACTAATGAAGAAGAATGGTATTTATAATGCATGGAGTGCAATTTTCATTCAAAATCTCACATAAATTAAATTATTGAATAACCTAAGTCCTACTTTAAGTTAATAACAATTAATATAAAAATAAATTAATCACTATTACTTAATTTATTTGAATTAAAACTCTAAAATAAATTCTAATTAAACCTTGATAATAATTAATATAAATCATAAAATTTAATTTATAATTTTATATTAAATGTTATCAATTTTAAAATAAAAAAATAAATAACATAAAAAAAACCATTTATTTTTTAGTTGTTTTAAAATATTTACAGAAAAGACAGCTAATTTTAATATTTACAAAAATAACAATCAAATTTTACAAAAATTTCAATTAAGTCCTTGAACTCAAAATAATTTGAAATTGGGTTGCAATTAAAGCTTGGGAAAGATTATGTCAAAATTATGTCAAAATTTAAAAAATTATTTTCTAGTTTAGGAAATAACTTCTTGGAAGATTATGTCAAAATTAATTTCTAGAAAAGATTGGAGGGGTCACAAACGATCCCACTTAAGTTCCAAACTCCTAGACAGAATTCATTTCAACATACTGGTCTAGAAAATATAACCTAAGTTCTTTATTAAAATGAAAAAAATTAAGTATCTGATAAAATGAGCGATGCTTCATTCCGCTCAACTTTATTCCTCTAATAATCTTTCAATCTCTAGGCATTAACTCAAAAAATACCTTGCTTATCATAAAGTTCAACCACTCCGTATAGAAAAACTTGATGAATAGTGAATGGATCAGACCAATGTGATCTCAATTTACTTGGAAAAAATTTCAATCTAGAGTTAAACAATAAGACTTGCTAACATGCTTTGAACTCTGACTCGAATATGCTTGTCATGTCATCTTTTTAATCTTTCTTTGCATAGCTTGACATTCTTATAAGAGAATGTTTGGAATTCTTCTAACTCATTGAGCTAAAGCATTAGTTTCTCTTTTGCAAGCTCGGGATCCAAATTGAGATGCTGATTGACTGTTTAACGTCATAGCAATATTATGCAAGCGTATACTATTGATGCAAGTATAGTAGACATATATGAATCTTTCGGATATCGATCCCACGAGGATGGTTGTCTTTTGTCTATCCATGTCAGTGCAATAAACAAAAAAAATGAGATAAATTGTGAGAATATTTGTCGGAGCAATAACTTAAAAATAAATATGAAATATGATAATGATAAAATGAGATCCCCAAAGTGAATCTTTAATAGAATACTAAGTGCTCACAAGATATAAAAGGATAGGAGATTGTCGATGCAATAATTTGTAATGAATATCTTACCAAGCTTAACTTCTATATTTGATCTATGACTTAAACATGCACGTTAACCATAGCTTCCGATGATGGCAATGGAACACAACTAAGAACAAGTGGATTAAAGCCCACTAATCCTCAAGCAAATTCTGTTGTCATGCTTGTTAGCTTGAACTATCGCTGTACTTTCTAGTAGCAGTAACCGTAATAACATTTACTGCTAAAAACATTTAAACCCAAATATTAAACAGTAGAAGAAAAGTTGAATAAAATAACATTTAACCCAAAAATCATATGTGCTTCCGTACAAACATGAAATAAAAAGTAATCACCAGCATTTAGAAAGAAATATAAAAGAAAGAAGTAAAGAATACTATTCCTAGATAATCTCGACTTGACCTCTCAATTCCTTCTTGTGTCACATTCAGGGCTCTTCGTCAAGAGCTAATCTACATCCCTTTCACATTGGTTCACCTGTAAGAGACTTAAGCCTCCATAGCTAAAAAGCTTCAAAAGATGAGTTGAAGAAGATAATGCACAAAAAATCGACCCCTTTTTCTCTTTTCTCATGAATATTTATATTCTTCCAAATAGTATAGGTGTCCTTTCATACGAATCATGCTGCCTCTGTCCGTACAGGTTGGTTATACCAGACTGGACAGCTCACATATTTTTGTTTTTATCCGCGTTGGAAGTTGCTTTGACAGCTTTCGGGTGCGACAACAGTCCTGGGTGCAATCTGAAAATACTTATGCAGCGACATTAGTACCAAAACTCAACAAAATTAAGGATAAATAGGCCAAGGTCCACTGAGTTATAAAATGTAATTTACTGAACTGAAAATGCTAAAATATGTGCTAAATATAACTAAATGGGGACAAATTAACTAATAAGTAGGGAGAAAACATATGTTCTTTCTAGTACTATCACACCCCCAAACTTGAGTTATTACTTGTCCTCAGGTAAAATAGAAACTAGCAAGGCTACACAAGAATTCACTGAGGCAAATGATCATTCTAGCAACTTGAATTGCCTAAAATCCCAATGAATGAGTCACATTCAGATGACAGAATATTGCATCGACAATACATAACCATGAATGAATAAGATTGCAACTTCATTAAAGCCAGTATCATGCATCAAATCCTAACTTCTATCTACTAATACAGCATTTATTGTAGAATACTAAGCATCTATGAAGATCATAAATATATATCTCTACTTTTTTATAAGGGATATCGTTACATTACTGTACCCTTGTTCTTGAGAAGTAATGATGGAGTGCAACAAACCCCCAGGGAGTATGTAATTGCGTCGACACACACTCATGCAGCGACAACCTTTGGACAGATTCATTTTTCTAACGCTTGCATTGGAGTGTTCCCTCTTTAATAGTTCACAATACACCCACATTGGAGTGTCTCTTATTTATAACTATATATATATATATAAGCAGCTATAAAAGGCAGATTCATTCAAGATTCAAGGAATGCTACTAGTCATCCATTACTAATGCAACCTAAATCATTCATCAAAGAATTCAAGATACAACATTCAGTAAAATTTATCCAACTCATTCATTGATAATTCACATGATTTAAGAATTAAGCATCGAATATAACAAAAATTTTCGAACACATTTGCATTTACCACAAATAAACCTTGCATGCTTCATTAAACTCAAAAAAAATTTGAAATGTGGGTGCATTTCCAAACCCCATATACATTTCCCCCAAACTTAAAGCTTGCTTTGTCCCTAATACACTAACATTAAAGTGCAATTACAATAGAAATGCAATGATAATGTGCACTAACAAAAAAAAATTATAGCTACATGCAATGCATGAACACTATAGCTAAAAAAAATTAAAATAAACTAAATTAGTTTTCCTTAGCCACAGATGTGGCTGCACAATGCTTCTTCTTCCTCCTCTTTCTTGATGAGTCATAAGTGGTAGTACAATCGTACGAACTCGGTTGACAATAAAGTCCAAGTGCATCGACAATGCTACCTAATTATTCTGCAAAAACAAGAAGTAAAACAAACTTGAACAAAAACAAAAATAAAATTACACAATAATAAATTCAATAAAAATTAAAAAAATTTGACCAATTTAATGGTCTCTTCTTGCTTTTGATTAATATTCCCAAAATAATGTTTCAATCACTATCCATTCACTTTGAACTGGTGTCCATCATGTAAGTCTCTAATTGTGACCGCACCGTAAGGAAATACTTTGACAACTTCGAAAGATGCAGACTAACATGAGCACAATTTACCCGGGTGAAATTTTAGTCTAGAATTGAATAATAAAATTTGTTGATCCACGATAAATTGTCGTTGCAAAATAATTTTGTCATGCCATCGTTTGGTCTTTTCCTTGTAAATTGCAGCATTTTCATAGGCATTTCGCCTAATCTCCACTAGTTCAGTGATATCCAACAACCTTTTCTGTCCAATAGCTTCATTGTCCATGTTCACTTGCTTAAGTGCCCACATTTCTTTGTGCTCCATTTCAACTGGCAAGTGACATCCTTTCCCAAAAACCGACTGATACGGCGACATCCCTAATGGAGTTTTGTATGTTGTCTACAAAGCCCATAAAGCATTATCCAATATAGAAGACCAATCTTTCCTCGAAAGGTTCACAACCATCTCAAGAATGTTCTTAATTTTTCGATTGGATACTTCAGCTTGCCCATTGGTTTGAGGATGATAAGTAGTAGCCATTCTATGATTAACTCTCTATCTCTTTAGTGCGGCTTCCACTTGGTTGCAATGAAATTGTGTGCCAAAGCGGATGAGTATATGCTTGTGAAAAAATTTAAGCACTGTCCTTGCATCATCCTTTGGGACTGCAACAACTTCAACCCACATCAAGACGTAGTCAACAGCTACTAATATATAAAGATTTCCAAATGAACTTGGAAATGGTCCCATAAAATCCATACCCCAAACATCAAACAATTCAACCTCTATAATCTGCTGCTGCAACATTTCATTGCATCGGGATATAGAACCAGTGCACTGACACTTATCGTATTGATTCACAAAATTGTTCGCGTCCTTGAATAATGAAGGCTAGTAGAATCCTAATTGGAGAACTTTAGCAGCAGCTCTCATGCCACCGTAATGACCTCCATAAGGGGTATCATGACAGTGCTTCAGGATTGAAAGCATCTCCTCTTCTGGAACACAACGCCAAATGATGTTGTCATTGTATATCTTGAATAAATACGGCTCGTTCCAATGGTACTTCGCTACTTCATGAAGAAATCTTTCTTTTTTATTGCCTGTGACACCCAATGGGAGTTTTCCACACACTAGATAATTAACCAAATCCGCATACCAAGGGGTTGTATCTACAACAAATAACTTCTCTCATCTAGGAATGCGTTGACAATTTGAAGTATGTTTCCATCTTTCTTGCCAACCTTCAATCGAGATAGATGGTCTACAACTTGATTTTCTGCACCTTTGCGTTCTTTTTTCTTGATGTTGAATTCTTGCAACAGTAAGATCCATCGTATAGTCTTGGTTTTGCATTCTTCTTTGCAAAAAGATATCTCAACGCCAAGTGATTTGTAAATACAATAACTTTTGTACCGACAAGATATGAACGAAACTTGTCGAAAGCAAATATTACAGCCAATAATTCTCTCTGTAGTGGTATAATTGATTTGAGCCTCTGTAAGAGTTTTGCTAGATAATAGATGGCGTAAAATATTTTTCCTTTGCGTTGTTCTAGAACAGAACCCACAATAAAGTCTCTTGCATTGCACATAACTTCAAAAGGTTGAGACCAATCTGGTGCAACGACAATAGGTGCATTTACTAACTGCTTCTTTATTTGAATGAGTGCATCCAAACATGCCTCGTTAAAGAGGACTTTTCGATTCTGTTCTAGCAATGAGCATAAGGGCTTTGCAATTTTCGAAAATCTCTAATAAATCTTCGATAAAACCCTACATGCCCAAGAAAACTGCGAATGCCTTTCACATTTGTCGATGGAGGTAATTTCTCAATTATTTCCACTTTAACTTTGTCTACTTCAAAACCTTGACTAGAGATGCGATGGCCTAACACAATGCCTTCAGTTGCCATGAAATGACATTTTTCCCAATTTAGAACAAGATGTGTGTCTTCCCATCACTTCAATACTTTATCCAAGTTGTTAGCGCAATGATCAAAATCATTCCCATATATTGAGAAATTATCCATAAAAACCTCTAAAGAATCTTCAATCATATCCGAGAATATTGCCATTATACACCTTCGAAATGTGGCTGGTGCATTGCAAAGACCAAAAGGCATACGGTGAAAAGCAAAAGTACAAAAGGGGCAGGTGAAAGTTGTTTTCTCCTGATCCTCCGGTGCAATAGCAATTTGATTGTACCCATTAATAGCCATCTAAAAAGCAATAATAGGCTCTTCCAGCAAGCCTATCCAACATTTGGTCAATGAAAGGAAGCGAAAAGTGGTCCTCCTTGTGGCAGTATTAAGTTTGCTATATAATCTATATAGACTCGCCATCCCATAGGAATGCGTGTAGGAATTAACTCGTCTTTGTCGTTGCTAACCACAGTGATGCCACTCTTTTTAGGTACATATTGCATTGCACTTACCCAATTGCTATCAAAAATAGGGTAAATAATTCCAACATCAAGCCATTTTATAATTTCCTTCTTAACAACTTCCTTCATCTTCTCGTTTAATCTTCTTTGTTGCTCAATCGATTGCTTGCCTTCAACTTCCTTTAACTAATGCATCTAATATCGGTAATACTCCAAGCAATAGCTCGTTTATGTTGCTTAAGAATATGGACCAATTTCTCTTCTCGCGCATCTTCATGTGGCAGTCCAACATATTGCCCATTAGAATTCAACATTCGAAACATTGCTGGCTTGAGTTCATGTGGTACTACAAAATCTCGTATAGTCCAGTATTGAACGTTTTGCAGTAATGGTGGGTCATCAGGATTTTCTTGTTGCACCGAGGGTATGACTGTTTTGAGCCATATTCCTTCGTTCTTGAAGTCTTCTCCAAATGGTTCTTTCAATTTCTGGATCAAAATCAGTAATAAACTTCGAATTGCTTTGGGTCATAAAACACATAAAATAAAATGTGAAAATAACGACAAAATGAACACAAGTTAGTAACAACTAAATATTATAAAAATAAAGTGCAAAAACAAAAATAAACATCAAATGAACACCATCCCCGATAACGGTGCCAAAACTTGATCGGTTGTTTAACGTCATAGCAATATTATGCAAGCGTACACTATCGATGCAAGTATAGTAGACAAATATGAATCTGTCAGATATCGATCCCACGAGGATGGTTGTCTTTTATCTATCAATGTCAGTGCAATAAATAGATAAAAGCGAGATAAATTGTGAGAATAGTTGTCGGAGCAATAACTTGAAAATAAATATGAAATTTCATAGTGATAAAATGAGATCCCCAAAGTGAATCTTCAATAGAATACTAAGTGCTCACAAGATATAAAAGGATATGTGATTGTCGATGCAGTAATTTGCAATGAATATCTTACCAAGCTTAACTTCTATATTTGATCTAAGACTTAAACATGCACATTAACCACACCTTCCGATGATGGCAATGGAACACAATTAAGGATAAGTGGATTAAATCCCTCTAATCCTCAAGCAACTTCCGTTGTCATGCTTGTTAGCTTGAATTGTCGTTGCACTTTCTATTGATAGTGACCGCAATAACATTTCCATGCTAAACACATTCAAACCCAAACATTAAAACAATAGAAGTAAAGTTGAATAAAATAACATTTAACCCAAAATCATATATACTTCCGTACAAACATGAAATAAAAAGTAATCACTAGCGTTTAGAAAAGAAATATAAAAGAAACAAGTGGAGAATACTATTCCTAGACAATCTTGACTTGACCTCTCAATTCCCTCTTGTGTCACACTCAGGTCTCCTCGTCAAGAGTTGATATGCATCCCTTTCACATCGATTCACCTGTAAGAGACTTAAGCCTCCATAGCTGAAAAGCTTCAAAGGATGAGTTGAAGAAGATAATGCACCAAAAACAGGCCCTTTTTCTCTTTTCTCGTGAATATTTATATTCTTCCAAATATTATAGGTGTCCTTTCATAAGAATCATGTTGCCTCTGTCCGTACAAGTTGGTTATACCATACTGGATAGCTCACACATTTTTGTTCTTATCTGCGTTGAAAGCTGCTTTGACAGCTGTAGGGTGCGGCGACAGTCCTGGGCACAATCTGGAAATACTCATGCTACGACATCAGTACCAAAACATTACAAAATTAAGGATAAATAGGCTAAGGTCCACTGAGTTATAAAATGCAATTTACTGAACAGAAAATGCTAAAATATGTGTTAAAGATAACTAAATGGGGATAAATTAACCAGTAAGTAGGGAGAAAACATATGTTCTTTCTAGTACTATCAGTTGTTAAAGAGCCCAGTAAGCTTTGTGTTCTAACTCTAAAGGAAAATGACATGCTTTTCCAAATCCTAAAGGGAGACAACCCTAAAGGTGTCTTGTATGCTGTTCAGTAAGCCCAAAAAGCATCGTCCAGTCCCTTGGACTAATCTTGTCGATTTGGACAAACTACCTTTTCGAGTATGCTTTTTATTTCTTTGTTTTCCAACTCAGATTGCCCATTCGTCTATGGCTGGTAAGTTATAACAATCCTGTGCCTTATTCCATTTTTATCCAGTAACCACTTCAACCACTTATTCATGAAATGGGTCCCCTCATCACTGATGATAACTCTAGGAGATCCAAACCGTGTGAACACATGCTTCTGTAAAAACTTCTTCACTACCTTGGCATCATTTGTAAGATATGCCTCAACTTCAATCCATTTCAATACATAGTCGACTGCTACCAGGATGTACTTGTTACCAAATGACAGAGGGAATGAAGTAGTAGTACCAAACAAATCAGTCTCGGCTCGGCATCCTTCTTGGCAAGTAAGTATTTAATTATCGAATGATCCGTAAAGACCATCACTTTTGTACCTACAAGAAAGGATCTAAACTTGTCAAAAGCAAACAAAACTGCTAGTAATTTTTTCTCAACTACCGTATAGTTTAGCTGAGCTCTTGACACAGTTCGACTTGCGTAGTAGATTGGATGAAAAACTTTGTTCCTTCACTGGCCCATCACAGCTCCGACTGCGAAGTCACTTGCATCATACATTAACTAAAATGGAAATTCCTAATCTGGTGTGACGATAATTGGTGCTGAAACTATTCGATTCTTCAAATCATTAAATGCTATTAAGCATTCTTCATCAAAGTTGAATGTTGATTCCTTCTCTAAAAACTTGCTTAAGGGCTTAACAATCTTAGAGAAGTCCTTGATGAATCTTCAATAGAATCCAGCATGTCCCAAAAAGCTCCAACACCCTTTACTGATGTTGGAGGTGGTAGCTTCCTGATAACATCTACTTTGGCTTTATCAACTTCGATCCTTGTCTTGTTATTCGGTGCCCCAAAACAATACCTTCTTGTACCATAAAATGGCACTTTTCCAAGTTAACAACAAGGTTTGTCTCTTCATATCGCTTTAGTACCTTAGCTTGATTGGCTAAGCAATCATCATAAGTGTCCCAGAATACTGAAAAGTCATCCATGAACACTTCCAAATACTGCTCAACCATGTTAGTGAAAATGACCATCATACATCTTTGAAACGTAGGAGGTGCATTACATAAACTAAATGGCATGTGTCTAAATGTGAACATACCATACGAGTGTGTGAACGTCATTTTGTGTTGATCTATCGGTGTGACTGTAATCTGATTGTACCTTGAGTACCCATCTAGAAAATAGTAATAGTCTTGCCATGCAAGTCTATCCAGCATTTGATCCAAGAATGATAATGGAAAGTGATCTTTCCTAGTCACTTTACTTAATTTCCGGTAGTCAATGCAAATTCACCATCCCGTAACCGTTCTAGTCGATATTAACTCGTTGTTTCCATTCTTTACGATCGTAATACCTCCTTTCATTGGCACATACTGGACCAAACTAACCCATGAACAGTCTGAGATGGGATAAATTATACCCGCATCTAACCACTTGATAATTTCTTTCTTGACTACATCTTTCATAATGGACGTATACCTGTATCTAACCTAAATAAACATATTTTAAATGTGAAGGTAATACCTTGAGCTCTAATTTAGGTGGCTCTTCAATTGACGCTTTCGTTTGAACATAATATCTATTTTCTAACTCCAAAGATTCAAAACGAGGTTGTGGATTAAATCCCTTTGAATTAGCTTCTAGCAAAGCTAAATTTTCCTTCCCCTCTTCATCACTTTGAGGGTCTGTTAGCAAAATCCTTTCTAAAGGATCTTTAACGGAGTTGAATTCCTCTTCAATGATTAACTCTTCTAGCATGGTCACTGTAGAACAATAATAAACTACATTAAGAAATTTCATAAACTTAAAAACATTAAACGTTACTTGATCGTCCTGAACACGCATAGTTAGCTTGCCCTTTTGCACATCAATCAAAGTCCTTCCAGTTGCTAGGAACGGTCTTCCTAGGATGATTGACACTTCTTTATCTACTTCAAAGTCTAAAATGACAAAGTCAGTGAGAAAAATGAACTTATCTACATGAACCAATACATCTTTAATTTTTCCTTCAAGGTGTGCTATAGATCGATCGGCTAACTAAAGTGTAATCGTAGTTGGTCATGGGCATTAAGTTAATTCTCGCACCCAAATCGCATAGTGGTTTACCATAATAAGTTGCTCCAATGTTACATGGTATATAAAACATCCATGATCCTTAAAATTTAGGGGTAATTTATCTTGAAGATATGCACTGCACTCCTTCGTTAGAGCTACTGTCTCAAATTCTCCAAGTTTTCATTTCTTCGACAGGATATCCTTCATGAACTTGACGTAATTTGGCATTTGCTCAAGTGCTTCTACCAACGGAATGTTGATATTAAGTTGCTTGAGTACATCTAGGAACTTCTTTAATTGGACTTCATGCTTCTGCTTCTAAAGTCTTTGAGGGTAGGGTAGTGGAGGATTTCTAACTTGAATTGGCTACTTCATTTTTTGTGGCACTTCTATATCTAATGAAGTTGTTAGATCATCAAACTTGACTGGTTAAAAAGTCTCTTTTTCAACATTCACCAGTTCTGGTTCTAGTGAAATTGGTTTTGGTTCTAGTAAAGTTGGAGTTTTAACACTTGGTTGAACTTCCACTGCATCTTGAGCATCAGCTTGCTCTTCTTCTACATCAACCACATTGGGTTGCAACGTCTTTCCACTCCTAAATGTCGATGCTTTACAATGCTCCTTCCCTTAATTTCTCATATTCTCCGTATCACTCGACAGAGCACCTTCTGGACAGTATCTAAGCTCAGAGGCAAGTTGACCTATTTAATTCTCAAGATTCTTCAATGTGATCACTTGGCTCTAAATCAAAGCATCATTCTTCGCCATGTATGCTTTTAACAGATTTTCCAAACCATTAGAAGGTTCAACTTAGGTTAGTTTCTGAACTTGCTGGGTAAATTATTGTGGCTCGATCGGTCTTGATTAAGCATAGTTGTTACTAGGTCCAGCCCCTTGATTGCTCCATGAAAAATTAGGGTAATTTCACCAAGATGGGCTATAAAAGCTTGGTTGCGATCCCTGTGATCGGCCTGTAAACGTCACAACATTTAAATGCAAGTGGACACACGTCGATGCAAGTATAGTTGATAAATTGCTCTATCGAATATCGATCCAGTGAGGATAGAATTCTTGATGTTCAATTGTCGAAGCAACTAAAGTTAAAATTACAGAAAATGCTAGTAAGGATGTCAGCACAATTAAATCAGATCTGTACCACTAAATTAATCAAAGTTGTCAATGCAATGATGAAATTAATTGTGAGACCAACTGAAAGTAAAATAAATGGTTGTTGATATTTTGAGAATTTAAATGCAGAAAAAGTAAAAGTATGATCAAGTGCGAAGAATGGAGTGGATCACTTACTTCACTAAGTAGCAACGCTGGATGCATCGACAAGGTATTTTATAGATGAATTGTCACAGAATAAAGTTCCAATGAAATCTTACCAATAGCAACTCCCTGTTTAATCAAGACTCAAGCGCTCACAAGTACCACACCTCTCAGTGCTGGCATTGCTTCACATCTAAGAACAAGTGATAGAATCCCTTCTAGTCTCAAGCAACTCTCACAGACTTGCTTGTTAATTCAACTTGTCACTATACATCTCAGTGTCAGTAGACTGCAATTACACTCTCGTGGTCAAATAGTTGAATCCAAGAATAAACAGATGAGAAGAATTAAGTATGAACCAAAGTAATCTAACATTGAAGGGTATTCTCATATACAATCAACTGTCAATAATAATTCATCATCATTCAAAAGAGGGGTTAACAAAAAATTGAAGCATACTATCCCTAGGCTACTAGGATTATCTCTTAACCACTCCTCTTGTATCGCACCAAGCACTTCTAGTTAGAAGATATTGCTCGCCTGATCGATCAGCTCATCGGACTCCAACATAAAGCTTTAAAAACTCAAAGTATTTGCATAATTTATTCCTTCACTCCTTGATATTCATCTTCTTCTTCTCTCCTCTATTTTTAAGCTTTGAGAATTGTAGATCTCATCTTCTCTCAGATCCAACTTCTTGTGCAGTTGTCAAAGAATGTTGAAATCCAGCTGTGCACTCACGTAGATCTGGTGTGATCTTTATTAATCTACAGGTTGTCAACGTATTTTTGGGCGCTATCTGTAATCTTTAATTGCGGCGACATCGTGTGAAATTCATGCACGATCTATAATCTTTAATTGCAGCGTAAATTCACTCATACAAATTAGATGTTTCCATGTAGTGACATTTCTGGCTGCAATACCAAGCTAAACTTGTGGCTGCATCTTTGAACTCTTCCTAGCATCGATCCTCTGAGATGGATCCCTGTGCTAACAATTGTGAACATATTCTGCATACGCCGACATTAGTGCATAGAAGAGATAAAATAACGAGAATTTAAGCCAAACAACCATGAGTTAGAGAATATAAATACTAAGTATGAAATGCCTATCATGCATGCTAAATTTGCTATAAAATAGACAATTAATACACAAATTTAGGTAGAAAATAGGTGTCATTTCTAATGCTATCACACCCCCAAACTTGAGTTTTTACTTATCCTCAAGTAAACAAAAATTAGCAAACTTTACAAGCAAACATGTCACCGTAATCGTTATTCTAACAACTTAAATTGTCTAGAATTCTAATATATAAATTGCATTCACATGATAGAATAATGTGCCGACAATTTATAAACATGAATAATTTAAAACTGCAACTTCTCCAATGTTGGTAACATGCTTTGAATCTTAACCCTTCCTTAACCAATACAACATTTATGGCAATATATTCCTTTTCTTTTCTCTTTTCTTCTCTTTCTTTTTCTTTCTTTTTGTGATTTTTTTATAAGTGGCTAAGAGATGTCATTGCATTACTCTACCTTTGTTCCTGGGTAGTAACGATGGGGTGCAACAAACCCCTAGGAGGTATGTAATTGCACTGACACACACTTTTGCAGTGACAGCCTTTGGCTAGATGATTTTTCTAACACATGTAACAGAGTGTTCTCCCTTGACAAGTCACAATGCACTACATTAGAGTGTCTTTTATTAGTACAATGTCACTGCAATTAGTAAGTTAGTTCAAGATTCAAGGGTTGATACTATTCATTCATTACTAAAGCAATTCCAATCATTCATCCAAAAATAAAAGGTTCAATAGTCATTCATATTCACCCAATTCATATATCAACATTCCAAACAAATTAAGATTTACGCATAAAAATAAAAATCATGGTCACATGTGATCTAGTGTCGCAGTTGTGCTATGGGTTGAAGGTAGCAGGCGACTGTTAATAAAGTGGAACCACACTTTTCTTTGGGTTGTAAGATAACATCAGTGCATTATGTAGTTGTGTGGACCGTTTCCAGTCCACACAACGCCTTCAACACAAAGGTCTCTCATCACCTGGTCAGCACCTTTATCGGTCAATTCTTCTAAAAACATAGTGTGGGTGTCTTCCTTCTCAACAATCCGAAAAAGAGCGTTGATGTCGGTAGCACTCCATGGTACCAAGCCCTCCCTTACAAAAATAAACTCCTATTCAGAGTCTACAAGATTGGCATAAAATTCCCTTACCATGGTGGGAGAATATCCGGCTAGGTGGTCGCAAAAAAATTCCCAGCCTAGATGACTGATCGTTCTTGTGATTTGCTTCCCCAATGTCTAGTATGGGGATAACTGTAGCCCTACTCTGGGTGGCAGTTTTGTTTAAGCATAATGTCATGGTAGTGGTCCTTCGTCGCCTTGGACAGAAATAGGACTAGTTCGTTTTGTGGGGGTTGGTCTGTGGTCCTTACCATGGTGGCAGAAGATTCAGCTGGGGTTTTGGACGAAGTTCTTGCGCCTCGTGTCCTTGCCATGATAGCTAGGTAAAAAGATTAAGAGAAACTGCAAAAAAAACTTTAAGAACGATAAAAAAGATAAGTGCAGCAGCAATGGCGATTGTGAGTGAGAGAAGGAAGTCGACTGAAGAAGGGTTTTATAACCTTTTAGTGGCAAAAGACGTGATTATTGTAGTTTGACTTGTGAAAATGTTGCGTCTGCAGCTAATAAATGCCAGGCTGCAGATCGTACCTTTTGGTTCATTTAACAGCTAGGGATGGATGAAGATCAATCGGCGCGCGATTCTTGCTGAAAAAGCTTTGCTGAGTCATCACATAATGCACCGACAAGTTGTGCTTTATGATTCGTTGACAAAAAGATGATTTTTTTATTCCTGCGTAAGACTTAAAGGAAACAAGTAAAAGTAAAAAGATAAAAATAAATGTAAAAATGCGTTGACATTAAAGAAATGTGACCAGATTAATGGTCTCATTTGGTTCTTTGATATCTAGGCTCACGTAATGCTTTAGTCGTTGGCCATTCACCTTAAACAGGTGACCATCCTTCATATTTTCAATTGTCACCGCATAATTCTAGATGCTTCGACAACCTTAAAAGGGCCTGACCATCTTGAATGCAATTTACCTGGATGCTGTTTTAGACATGAATTAAACAAAAGTACTAACTAACTAGGATTAAATTATCGACGCAAGATGATATTGTCATGCCATCTCTTGGTCTTTTCTTTGTATATTGCAGCATTCTCATAGGCATTGCGTCTAATTTCTTCCAACACAGCAATGTCCAACAACCTTTCCCATCTAGCAGCATCGTAGTCCATGTTCACTTGCTTGATTGCCCACATGGCTTTGTGTTCAAGCTCAACTGGAAAGTAACAGGATTTACCAAACACTAATTAATATAATGACATCCCCAACGGGATTTTATATGCAGTGTAGAGCGCCCACGGTGCATCATGTAGCTGCGAAGACTAATCTCTCCTAGATGGGTTAACCACCTTCTCAAGCATGCTTTTAATTTGCCAATTAGACACCTCCGCTTGGCCATTTGTTTGTGGATGATATGTGGTGGCCATGCGATGCTTCACACCATATCTTTTCAATGCTGTCGCCACTTGGTTATTGTGAAAATGAGTTCCTTGATCACTTATCAGTGCCTTCGGTGTTCCAAATTGTGTAATGATATACGTGTGGAAGAACTTCAACACCATTTGAGCTCCATCTTTTGGAACCGTAATTGCCTTGATCCACTTAGAGACATAGTCAACAGCAACTCGAATGTACACAGTCCTAAAAGAGTTTGGAAATGGTCCCATGAAGTCTATACCCCATACATCGAATAGCTCTACCTCCATAATAGGTTGTTGGAGCATCTCATTGTAGTGAGAGATATAGAACCAGTGCGTTGACATCTATAGCATTGTTGAGCAAAATTATGGGCGTCGCGAAACAATGTGAGCCAATAGAATCCTAACTGTAGGACCTTTGCAGCAGCCCTCAAACCACCAAAATGGCCTCCGTAGGGAGCATCATGGCAATGTTTCAGGATGGAAGAAGTCATTTCCTCTTCAGGAACACAATGACGGATAATATTGTCAGTGCATACCTTGAATAGGTATGGTTCGTTCCAATGATACTTCGCATCGTCATGCAACAATCTAACTTTCTTGTGACCAATGGCACTCAGGGGTAGCTTCCCACAAACAAGATAATTGACAACATCTGCATACCAAGGAGATGTGTCGATATGAAATAATTGCTCATCTGGAAATGCATTGACAATGCATGATTGATTGCCATTCTCGCTTCCAGCTTTCAGACGTATAAGTGGTCAACTATTTGATTCTCGGATCCTTTCCTATCTCTAATTTCAACATCAAATTCTTGTAAGAGTAGGATCCATTTGATCAATCTCGGTTTGGCGTCTTTCTTCGTAAAAAGGTATATCAACGCAGAGTGATCTGTGTAGACAGTAACTTTTGCACTGACAAGATATGAGCGAAATTTGTCGAATGCAAAAACAACTACTAGTAACTCCTTGTTGGTAGTATTATAGTTTCCCTGCGCATCAGTTAAAGTTTTACTAGCATAATAAATTGAGTGAAACACCTTCTCTTTGCTTTGTCCCAGCACAGCTCCTACAGCAAAGTCACTCACATCACACATTAATTCAAACGGTTGCTTCTAATCCTGTACAACGCCAATTGGAGCTTGTACTAGCTGCTTCTTTATTATGACAAACATGGCCCAGACATGCGTCATCAAATACAAACTTTTTATTCTACTCTAGCAACGAGCATAGTGGTTTAGCAATCTTGGAAAAATCTTGAATGAATCTTCTATAGAAACCAACGTGACCATGAAAGCTTCTTATTCCTTTGACATTGGTAGGTGGTGGCAATTTCTCAATGGTTTCTACCTTTGCTTTATCTACCTCAATGCCCTGACATGATATGCGATGGCCAAGGAAAATGCCTTCTGTTTCCATGAAATGACATTTTTCCCAGTACAACACTAGATTTCTATCCTCGCATCTTTTTAATACTTTCACCATGTCAGCTCATTGGTCAAAGTTCTGCCCATATACAGAGAAATCGTCCATGAATACCTCTAAAGAATCTTCAATCATGTCTGAGAAGGTAGCCATCATACACCTCTGGAATGTGGCTGGTGCTTTGCACAATCTAAATTGCATACGTCGGAAGGCACAAATGGTCACGTGAATGTGGTCTTTGCTTGATCTTCCGGTGCAATAGCAATCTGATTATATCTGGAATAGCCATCTAGGAAGTAATAGTAGGTTTTACTAGCTAGCCTATCCAGCATCTAATCAATAAATGGTAATGGAAAGTGATCCTTCTTTGTGACCGCATTGAGTCGACGATAATCCATGCACACTCGTCACCCTGTAACGATGCGAGTAGGGATCAGCTCATTCTTATCATTACTTACTATTATGATGCTGCTCTTCTTGGGCACAAATTGGATAGGGCTCACCCATGTGCTGTCTAAAATGAGGTAGATGATGCCCGTGTCTAGCCACTTAATAATCTCCTTCTTCACTACCTGTTTCATTTTCTCATTAAGCCTTCGCTGTTGCTCAATGGACTGCTTCCCTTCATCTTCTAGTCTAATTTTGTGCATGCAAAAAGAGGGACTAATGCCTCTGATGTCTGCAATACTCCATGTAATGGCTCTTTTATGCTCCTTTAAAATTACGATGAGCTTTTCTTCTTGAATTACATCGAGGCTTGCGTTGACAATTACGGGTAATGTGTCATTGTCACCCAGAAAGACATACTTCAGATACATCGGTAATGGCTATAACTCCAAGGTAAGAGCTTGTTCAACTGATAGTTTAAACACAAGGATCGTCCTGTTAGACAAATCCAAGGATTCCAATTACCAATTCTGTCTCAGCTCACAACTATTAGCCTCAGCTCTGTGGTCACATTCAATTAGGATATAATCAGTCGATGTCACTGTATCTTCGTCTGGAACTGTTGAGCTTATTTATTGAATTCTTCCATAATTATCTCGTCTAGCACGTCAATGTGTTGACATTGCTCTTTACTTTTTGATGGTGCTGCCTTGAACACACTAAAGCTAACATGGTCGTCGTTATGACACATAATGAGCTCGCCCTTGAAAACGTCAATGAGCGTGTGTCCTGTTGCTAAGAATGGTTGCCCTAAGATGATGGGCACCTCCTTATCTGCTTCACAGTCAAGGATTATGAATTCAATAGGGAACTCAATCTTACCAACTTGGACAAGGACATCTTTGATCTGTCCTTCAGGTTGTGCAAGAAATCTATCAGCAAGCTGTAATGTCACCACAGTAGGCTTCATTGATCCAATTCCTAACTTCCTGAATGTGGATAAAGGCATAAGGTTAATACTGGCTCCCAGATCGCATAAAGCTTTACCTAGATAATGATTTCCAATGGAGCATGGGATTTTGAAGCTGTTAGGGTCTTTCATCTTAGGTGGTAACTTATTTGTTAGCACAGCGTTGTACCCCTCTGTGAACGCATTTGTCTCAATTTCGGACAACTGTTTCTTCTTTGACAGCAGCTCTTTCATGAATTTCCCATAGCCGGGTATCTGCACAAGAGCATCTACTAAAGGTATGTTAATGTGTAGTTGCTTCAAGGTAGAAACAAATTTCTAATAATCCTTATCATGGTCTTTCTCTTTAAATCTTTGTAAAAATGACAAAGGTATGTTGTCAGTGGGTTGTTATAGAATAACCAATTGCGTCGACGTCTTTGTTGGGTGAATTGTAGGCATAGAGGTCACTATCATTGGCCCTTCCTCATTTATTTCTTCTGGGCTCTCTTCAAAAACAACTTCACATTTTTACATTGGTTCGGTTGCATTGACATGCGTTTGGTTGAAATTTCTGCTTGGTTCAGTAGTTTGCTTTTCGCTTCGCAGCCTGATAGCCTTGCAATGATCCTTCCCCTTTTATGTCGGATTCTTAGTATCACTAGGCCAAGTGCTTGGTGATCTTGTACTCAGATCAGAAGCCAACTGTCCTAGTTGGGCTTCCAATGCACGGATAGAAGAAGAATTACCTTGAACAATTGCTTCGGTTTGCGTAATATGCTCTAGCATCAGCGCTTCAAGAGCAGCCATAGGATCTGATCTTTGTTGTGAAAACTATTGCTGTTGTTGCTAATGCTGTCCTTGCATATGTGGTAATGCAGTCTGTTGTGGCTGCATTCTATCTTGTGGTTGCATCTGGCTATGCACCTGCATTTGATCAAAATTTGAACGTACCTGAGAATTCTGATTATAGTTCTGCTGCTGATTGTTGTTGTAACTCCCTTGTCTATAACTCCCTTGCTATGAGGAATTTTCATATCTATATGTAGATGCATTCTGATTCCCCCAAGGTTGTGGATTTCGATTGTTGTATGAGTTACCATAAGAATTTCCTCTAATGTTGTTAATATAAAATACGTTCTCAGCATGTTGTGGGCAGTCATCATAATTGTGGTTGTCGCCGCAAATTTCACAGAAAAATGTCGGGAAATCCATATGTTGTGCCACTTGAATAGGAGCAATGTCACTTGTTCCCTTCATGTTCTTTATAATGTTGGCCAAAGAGGATACTTGTGCACTCAAGGCTGAAATTGCATCTAATTCAAGAACACTAGGATTAGTTTTTACCTGAGCAGAACGAGAGATAAGGTAATGACAATCATTCTGTGCAATTCTCTCTAGAATTCGTACAGCTTTAGTGTAGGTGCAATCCAACAAGAATCCATTTGCATTGGGCAATTCTCTCTAGAATACGTCGACAAGATTTCTTTTCTGGGCATTCAATCATTGTAAAAGATCTCGATCTGATTCTCTTACAGAATTCCATGCATAAGGCAACGTCTAAGCAGAGCCTTATAATGCTCCCATGTTGTATGTAAGTTCTCATCATCTAACTGATGGTACGCTGTGATGTCATTGCACAACCTTGCATTCATTGTCAGCGAATTGAAACACAAAACAAATTGCGTTGCTACAACATTCCATGTTGTAATGGATCCAGCAGGTAACCCTAAGAACCATGTTCTTGCTCTTCCCTACAACGAATAAAGAAATAATTACATTTTTAAGGCGTCATCAGGAACACCATGTTGGTTAAAAGATGTGCAAATAAGCAGAAATGATTTAAATGTTCTCGTGCATCCTCATGAGGTAAGCCCGCATATTGCCCATTTGAATTGAGCATCTGAAACATAACCGGTTTCAATTCAAAATTTCTAGCTTGTATAGCCGGCCTTACAACCCCTGGTTACAAATCATCTAGTATAGGAACAACAAAATCCCTTATTGTCCTATTTTGCACCTGTTCTTCTTGTGATGGCGGTGGTGGTAAATTATTAATTGGTTGTGGCTGTTTTGGAGGAACTACATCTTGTGGTAGCAATGGTGTTGTGGTTATTGTTGTTGCCAACCATTTTCTTTTGTTCTTGCTTCCTCCTTCGAATAGTTCGTTTGAGTTTTGGGTCAAAGCTCACAATATCCTTAGGATTTCTCCTTGTGGACATGCAATTCCTAAAGAATAAAGAGAAAATCAACAAAAGAAAGTTAAACAAATTAGTAAAAATAAAAAGTAAAGTAAGAAAGAAAGAATAATTGCAACTACAAGAATGAGCATCAAACAAACGCCATCCCCAACAACGGTGCCAAAACTTGGTCGGCCTGTAAACGTCACAGTATTTAAGAGTAAGCGGACACACGTCGATGCAAGTATAGTTGATAGATTGCTCTATCAGATATCTATCTCGCGAGGATAGAGTTCTTGATGTTCAATTGTCGAAGCAACTAAAGTTAAGATTAGAGAAAATGCTAGTAAGGAAGTCAACGCAATTAAATCAGATATGTACCACTAAATTAATCAAAGTTGTCAATGTAATGATGAAGTTAATTGTCAGAGCAACTGAAAGTAAAATAAATGGTTGATGATATTTTGAGAATTTAAATGCAGAAAAAGTAAAAGTATGATCAAGTGTGAAGAATAGAGTGGATCACTGACTTCATTAAGTAGCAACACTGGATGCGTCAACAAGGTATTTTATAGATGAATTATCGCAGCAATAAAGTTCCAATGAAATCTTACTAATAACAACTCCTTGTTTAATCAAAACTCAAGCGCTTACAAGTACCACACCTCTCAGTGTTGGCATTGCTTCACACCTAAGAACAAGTGATAGAATCCCTTCTAGTCTCAAGCAAGTCCATTGAGTTGCTTGTTAATTCAACTTGTCACCACACCTCTCAGTGTTGGTAGACTGCAATTACACTCTCATGGTCAAACAGTTGAATCCAAGAATAAACATATGAGAAGAATTAAGTATGAACTAAATTAATCTAACATTGAAAGATATTTTCATATACAATCAACTGTCAATAATACTTCATCAGCATTCAAAAGAGGGGTTAACAAATAATTGAAGCATACTATCCCTAGGCTACTAGGATTATCTCTTAACTGCTCCCATCGTATTGCACCAAGCACTTCTCGTTAGAAGATGTTGCTCGCCTGATCAATCAGCTCATCGGACTCCAGCATAAAGCTTCAAAAACTCAAAGTATTTCCAGAATTTATTCCTTCACTCTTTGATATTCATCTCCTCCTTCTCTCCTCTATTTATAAGTTTTGAAAATTGTAGATCTCATCTTCTCTCAGATCCAACTTCTTGTGCAGCTGTCAAAGTTTGTTGAAATCCAACTGTGCACTCATGCAGTTCTGGTGTGATCTTTATTAATCTGCAGGTTGTCGTCGCATTTTTGGGCGTGATCTGTAATCTTTAATTGCAACGACATCGTGTGAAATTCTTACGCTGGTGCTTCCAGATGTGCTTGTTGCGTAAATTCACTCATCCAAATTAGATGTTTCCATGCGGTGACATTTCTGGCTGCAATATCGAACTAAACTTGTGGCTGCATCTTTGAACTCTTCCTAGCATTGATCTTCTGAGATGGATCCCTACGCTGACAATTGTGAACATATTCTGCATACATTGACATTAGTGCATAGAAGAGATAAAATAACGAGAATTTAAGCCAAACATCAATGAGTTAGAGAATATAAATACTAAGTATGAAATGCCTATCATACATACTAAATATGCTACAAAAGAGACAATTAATACACAAATTTAGGGAGAAAATAGGTGCCATTTCTAATGCTATCACCTTGCCTGCCTCGATTTTGGTTCTGATTGCCCATGTAGTTCATAGATTCTGGGTTCGATAGGCATTCTTCGAACAAGTGCCCTTCTCCATAATAGACACAAGCTACATTCTCGAATTAATTAGGTGGTTGTGTTGCAATATTATTAAACCCATTAGTAGTAAAATTTTTAAGCATTGAGGAAATTGATGATACTTGAGCTGCAAGTGAAGTTAGTGGATCAAATCTGTGGATTCCTACAACTCGTCTTCTTGAATTTGCTCGATTAGTCAACCATTGGTAATTATTGCTTTCGATCCTCTATATAATTTCATAAGCCTCATTGTAAGACTTAGAAAGAATAGCTCCATTGGTGGAAGCGTCTACTACCAACCTTATGTGCGAATTAAGACCGTTATGAAACATCTCTAATTGGATGCAATGCAGGATTTCATGAAGAGGGCATTTCCTTAACAACTCTTTGAATCTTTCTCATGCCTCATAGAAAGATTCATCATCCATTTGCTGGAAAGTAGTAATTTCACTCCTCAACTTAGCATTCTTGCTTGGAAGGAAATACTTCCTAAGGAATCGTTCTGCAAACTCTTGCCATTCTGTAACAGAATTTGGTGGCAACTAGTTCAACCAAGCTCTAGCTCTATCCCTTAGTTAAAATGAGAACAACTTCAATTGAAGTGCATCTTTTGACACTCCGGCTATCTTGAAAGAATCACTCACCTCCATGAATAGTCTCAAATGAAGATGAGGATCTTCGATAGGCATTCCACTGAATTGGCCTACTGTCTGAAGCGTCTAAAACATCACTGGCTTCAGTTTGAATTGTTGTGCCTTGATATCAGGTCTTCAAATTCCTGAATTGTTGTGCCTTGATAGGATTCTGAGCATGATTAGCTCCATTTCCTTGATTCTGGTTCTCGAAATTCATCTCTTCAGTCCTTTGTTGAGATTCTTGTCTTCTTCTTTCTCGGAAAGTTCGTTCAATTTCAGGATCCACTGGGAGTAAGTTGATAATTCGGTCAATACTCATAAACACTTGAAATAATCAAAAAATAATAAGTTAGAAATTAGATAGAAAACTAATTAAACCAAACTGTAAAAACAAATAATTTCACAAATAATTTTGACAGTCCTTGGCAACGTCGCCAAAAACTTGGAACAATGAAAATGTGCAAGTGTACACAATCGTATTCAAGTAATAAGTGACAAGTAAATGTCGAGTATCGTACCCACAGGGATTATGATGGGAAAAGTATTTATGAAATATTTAATCAACAAATTGGTTAAAGAAAAGATAATATTTGTGAAGAGTATTAATCTAAACCAAATTAATCTAAGTTAAAAATGAAAATAAAAATAAAGTTAAATTCCAATGCACGATTTCTAAGGGTTTAATCAATATGACATAAATGTGTCAAGTTAATTGCTTTAATTACTTAATTAAATCTAAATCATGTCCATGCTTGTTACGAAATAATATTCACGGCAACCTGGTATCTTTCTAACTTATGAATGGCATTACTTACTAAAATCAATTTATCTCTTAAACATACACTTATGCCAATACGATCGACTAAACTATTATTTAAAAAGTAAATGTGTTTTGGAACATACATACTTTATGAAATAAATATATCTCTTGAACGTACACCTATGCTAATACGATCGGCTAAATTAAATTCATAAGTAAAGGATCAAGTGAGGTAACAACATACACCTATATTCAAATAGTTTAATCACAAAAATCCTGCAAGTTATGCAAGGTTGTGATTCTCCAATACCATTGCAATTTTAACCCTCAACTTCCTTAGAAGATTAAGCATGCACAAATTAAATAGTGTGTCCATTAATAACAATTTCAATGCGCTTAAATGATTATTCCAATAGTTATATCACAAGGTTAATGCAATAATAACTTAGGCCTGATAATATTTAATTAAACAAAATATTCAGGGCCTATAACAATATAAACATGATTCGTAAATAATCAAGCAATCAACACAATCAACACAAAACTTAAATAAATTCAACCCATTTTAATTAAATAAATAATAGCATTCATAATAGCATCATAACAATCAATAATCTAAAAGGGAGAAAAAGAATAGGATTAAATCCAGTTATTTCTCAAGAACTACTTTCGCGTTCTTCATCGTTCTTGCTCGATTCTTTGTAGGTCAAGGTTTCTGATGAACACTCAAAAAAACTATTTCAAGGGATGAAGACCACTCTTTTCCAAGAGGGGAAATTGGCAAGGGAATGGAAGGGAAAATGGGATGGAAGGCTTAGACAGCAAATGAGAGAAAGAAGAGAAAATGGAGTGAATTGGAGTTGAAAATGAGGTGAGTGAGGGTGATATTTATAGGTGAGAGTTAAGGGCTTTATTTGTAAATAAATATTAGCCACCAATATCCCTTGGCTGGCCATGCATGGGCAAAGTTTGACAAGTTCAAACTTTGCTAAATTTGGCTTGGGGCAAATTTTTGAAACTACAAAAAGTGGATAGGTTTGAATGGGATTTTGGGGAAATTTTAGGGGTTGTTTTGCAAGGTTGAAAACTTAACATAATTAGCTTATTTGGTTAGCATTTGGATGGCACATGGGCTAGCTGTTCTGCCGATTTGATACCTAGCAAATTGAACTATTTTTCACACTTGAAGAGCTTGAAATCAAGTATTTTCGTTATGTTTTCGTAGGATTTAATATAGATAACTCATTTGAATAAATTGTGTAACCTAAGTGCTAAAATGACATTTTATTTATCTTTAAAGCCGATTGAGGCCTAAAGGTTAGCTATACTTGGTGAGTGTGCAGGGGACCACAAGAAGTGTAACAATAAGAGACAGATCACTACGTCATGGCATAGGCTGAGCTACGTTGCAACCAAGGGACCAGATTTGAAGAACTTGAAGATTGACTTCTTTATCGTGACATACATGAGCTATTTCATGACAACGCCTGTAGGATGACACTTCACGTAGAGATTGATGTCTTTTCATGACACAGGTCCTGGTGTGTCGCTACATCGACCCTTGGACGTAGATTTCACACTAAATGAAGGGCGTTTTGGCCTTTACAATGCCACTTAAACACAAGGAATGGTAGCTGACCTAGGGTTAAGGAGAAACGGTCATTTAAAGCTACAAATAGGACCTTTAGTACTAGGGTTTTACACACCATTCAGTAGATTTTAGTTTTTAGGTTTTACTTTATATTATTCAGTTTAAAACGAGATTGTAAAAACTCATGTAAACCTTCGAGGAGTTTTTCCCAACAGATCGCTTATACAATTTTACTTTCTTTGTCATTCTCTTCTTCAATTATATGTTTTCATATATTGTTTTATTGATGATCAAAGAAACCATGACGAACTAATTCCATTTTGGGGAATTGGGGAGTGGACGTATGAATAATTAATTATTATTTTATAGGGATTTTACCTTTTAGATCAGCTATTTGGGAAAGGAAGAACATCGAACAAACACTAGGCCTGACAACCTTAGAAAGTCATCAAGGTGTGAATGAACCCAAAATTGGTATTGCCCATTCGTGAACACCTTTTTACCACACCAATTTAGATTGTGACATCTAGCGATAAGTAATCTCTATCGACTTGCTATGCCGGCGGAAGATCGAGAGATCCAACTGGAGTAGTGACTAGTTGATTGGAGGAAAATCCCCAAAACCCAACAATTAAGGAACTCATATGGAAACGACCTAATATCCCTAAAGCCGTTTATAAGAATTCTACATCTCAACTTCTTGCCTTTATTTTCTAGTTTATTTTATCTTTTAGTGTATGATCTTTAAAACCAACTCTTTAATTTCTCCTCATACTATAAACCCTAAAATAAGTAATAATTAATTTTCTTCTTTGTAGGGATTTTATTTACTATCGCTTTACGCCTACTTTGGGTACGATCCTCAGAATACTACCAAGTGTTCCGTTGTAACTCATTATATTTATAACTTGACCCATATACTTGCGAAAAGTCAAAATCTACACTAAACGGGAGTACGCTCGAGGCCGATCAAGTTGTTGGCGCCATTGCCGGGGAGGCAATGCTTTAGTAAATTTTATTCTTTCATTACTATTAAAATAATTAGGAAAATTTAGGTTATTGATACGATTATCTTTAATTCTTCCTTCAATATTCATTTTACTTACATTAATTCATAAAATGATGAAAAATGCATTAGGGATTGATAGCATTAGAAATGACACCTATTTTCTCCGTAAATTTGTGTATTAAATGTCTCTTTTGTAGCATATTTAGCATGCATGAAAGGCATTTCATACTTAGTATTTATATTCTCTAACTCATTGTTATTTGACTTAAATTATCGTTATTTTATCTCTTCTATGCACTAATGTCCGCGTATGCAGAATATGTTCACAATTGTCAGCGCAGGGATCCATCTCAAAGGATCGATGCTAGAAAGAGTTCAAACATGCAGCCACAAGTTTAACTTGGTATTGCAGCCAGAAATGTCACCGCATGGAAACATTTACTTTGTATAAGCAAATTCATGCTACAATCACATCTGGAAGCACCAGCGAAGGAATTTCACACATTGTCGCCACAATTAAAGATTGTAGATCGCGTCTAGAGATGCGACGATAACCTGTAGATTCATAAAGGTCACACCCGATCTACGTGAATGCACAGCTGGATTTCAACAAACTTTGATAGCTTCACAAGAAGTTGGATCTGAGAGAAGATGAGATCTACAATTCTTGAAGCCTATAAATAGAGGAAAGAAGAAGGAGAAGGATATCAAGAGGTGAAGGAATTAATTCTGCAAATACATTGAGATTTTGAAGCTTTATGCTGGAGTCCGGTGACCTGATCGATCAGGCGAGCAACAACTTCTGATGAGAAGTGCTTCATGCAGTACAAGAGGAGTAGGTAAGAGATAATCCTAGTAGCCTAGAGATAGTATACTTCGATTATTTGTTAATTCCATTTTTTTATGCTGATGAATTCTAATGACATTTGATTGTGTATGAGAATATCTTTCAATGTTAGATTACTTTGATTCAAACTTAATTCTTCTCATCTGTTTATTCTTGGATTTAACTGCTTGACCACCTTCTCATCTGTTTATTCTTGGATTTAACTGCTTGACCATGAGAGTGTAATTGCAGTCTACCGACACTAGGAGGTGCGGTGACAAGTTACGTTAACAAGCAAGTCAGCAAGAGCTGCTTGAGACTAGAAGGGATTCTGTCACTTGTTCTTAAGTGTTAAGCATTGCCATCACTGAGAGGTGTGACAATTGTGAGCGCTTGAGTCTTGATTAAACGGAGAGTTGTTATTGGTGTGATTTCATTGGAACCTTATTATGGTGACAATTCATCTACACTATACCTTGTCGACACATCTAGCGTTGCCACTTAGTGAAATCAGTGATCCACTCCAATCCTTTACAGTTGATCACACTTTTACTTTTATGCCTTTAAATTCTCCAAATTTCAACAACTATTTGATTTACTTTTAGTTGCTCTGACAATTAACTTTTATAATTACATTAACAACTTTAGCTATTTTAACTGTGCAGTTCTGATTTAATTGCCGCTAACATCCTTACTAGCATTTTCTCTAATATTAGCTTTAGTTGCATTGAGAGTTTGAACATCTAAAACTCTATCCTCGTGGGATCGATATCCTATAGAGCAATCTATCAACTATACTTGCATCGACGTGTGTCCACTAGCACAACTATTGTGACATTACAGGCCGATCAAGTTTTGGCACCGTTGTCGGGGATGGTGTTTGTTTGATGCTCACTTTTGTAGTTGCAATTATTCTTCTTTACTTAACTTTTTGTTTTTACTAATCTGTTTTACTTTCTTTTATCGATTTTCTCTTTATTCTTTAGGAGTTACATGTCCACAAGGAGAAATCCTAAGGATATTGTGAGCTTTGACCCAAGAACTTGAACGAACTATTCGAAGGAGGAAGCATGAACAAAAGAAAATGGCTGGCAGCAACAACAACATCAAACTACCACCATTGCTGCCACAAGATTTCATTCCTCTAATACCGCCACAACAAATAAATAATTTACCACCACTTCCTCAACAAGAAGAGCAAGTATTAGAACAAGACAATCAGGGATTTGTTGTTCCTGTGCTCGACGATTTGCAACCAAGGGTTGTAAGGCTAGCTATACAAGCTAAAATTTTGAATTGAAACCAATTATGTTTCAAATGCTCAATTCAAATGGGCAATACGCAGGCTTACGCCATGAGGATGCACGAGAACATTTAAAATCATTTTTACTTTTTTGCGCATCTTTTAGCCAACATGGTGTCCCTGATGACGCATTAAAAATGCAATTATTTCCTTATTCGTTGCAGGGAAGAGCAAGAACATGGTTCTTGGGTTTGTCGGCTGGATACATTACATCATGGAATGTGTTAGCAACACAATTTGTTTTGCGTTTCAATTCGCCAACAATGAATGCAAGGTTGCGCAATGACATCACAGCATACCATCAGTTAGATGATGAGAACTTACATACAACATGGGAGCGTTATAAAACTCTACTTAGACGTTGCCTTATGCATGGAATTCAGCAAGAGACTCAGATCGAGATCTTTTACAATGAATTGAATGCCCAGACAAGAAATCTTGTTGACGCATCTACAAATGGGCCCTTGTTAGATTGTACCTACATTGAAGTTGTACTAATTCTAGAGAGAATTGCACAGAATGATGATCAATACCCTATCTCTAGTTCTGCTTAGGTAAAAACTAATCCTGGTGTCCTTGAGTTAGATGCAATTTCAGCCTTAAGTGCACAGGTATCCTCTTTGGCCAACATTATAAAGAACTTGAAGGGAACAAGTGATGTTGCCCCTATTCAAGTGGCCTAACAGATGGATGTCTCGACATTTTCCTGTGAAATTTACAGTGACAACCACAGTTATGAGGACTGTCCACAACATGTTGAGAATGCATTTTACATCAACAACATTAGAGGAAATTCTTTTGGTAACTCATACAATAATTCTAATGAAATCCACAACCTTGGGGGAATCAATATGCATCTACTTATAGATATGAAAATTCCTCACAGCAAGGAATTATAGACAAGGGAGTTACAACAACAATCAGCAGAAGAATTATAATCAAAATTCTCAGGTACGTTCACATCTTGATCAAATACAAGTAGATAGCCAGATGTAACCATAAGCTGGAATGTAGCCACAACAAACTGTGCTGCCACATATGCAAGGAAAGCATCAGTAACATCAGCAACAATTTTCTCAACAAAGATCAGATCCTATGGCTGCTCTTGATGCACTGATGCTAAGGCATATTACGCGAACTGAAACAATTGTTCAAGGTAATTCTTCTTCTATCCGTGCGTTAAAAACCCAGCTAGGACAGTTGGCTTCTAATATGAGTACAAGATCACCAAGCACTTTGCCTAGTGATACTAAAAATCCGAAGCAGAAGGGGAAGGAACGTTGCAAGGCTGTCATGCTACAGAGCGAAAAGCAGACTGCTGAACCAAGCAGCAATTTCACTCAAGAAAATGTCGATGCAACTGAACCAACACAACAAAGAGAAGTTATATCTGAAGAGAGCCCAGCAGAAATAAATGAAGAGGAATCACTTGTAATAAAGTATATGCCTACAATTTGCCCAACAAAGAAGTCAATGCAGCTGCCTATGTCAATGCAACCTGTTAGTCCGCAACAACCCACTGACAACACACCTTTGCCATTTCTACAGAGATTTAAAGAGAAAGACCATGATAAGGAGTATTAGAAGTTTGTTTCTACTTTGAAGCAATTACACATTAACATACCTCTTGTAGATGCTCTTGTGCAGATCCTCAGCTATAGGAAATTTATGAAAGTACTGTCAAAGAAGAAAAAGTTATCCGAAATCAAGATGATTGTGCTCACAGAGGGGTGCAACGCTGTGCTAACAAATAAGTTACCACCTAAAATGAAAGACTTTAGCAGCTTCACAATACTATGCTCCATTGGAAATCATTATCTAGGAAAAGCTTTATGTGACCTGAGAGCTAGTATTAACCTCATGCCTTTATCCACATTCAGGAAGTTAGGAATTGGATCGATGAAGCCTACTACGGTGACATTACAGCTTGTTAACAGATCTCTAGCACAACCTAAAGGCCATATCAAAAATGTCCTTGTCCAAGTTGATAAGGTCGTGTTTCCTACTGATTTCATAATCCTTAATTGCGATACAGATAAAGAGGTGCCCATCATCTTATGGGGATCATTCTTAGCAACAAGACACACGCTCATTGACATTTTCAAGGGCGAGCTCATTATGCGTCATAACGATGACCATGTTACCTTCAGTGTCTTTGAGGTAGCTCCATCAAAAAGTAAACAGCAATGTCACCATATTGACGTGCTGGATGAGATAATTATGGAAGAATTCATTGAACGGAGCTCAACAGTTCCAGACGAAGATGTAGTGACATCCACTGATGATATCCTAACTGAATGTGACCACAAAGCTGAGGCTAATAGTTGTGAGTTGAGACAGAATTGGCAATTGGATTCCTTGGATTTGTCTAACAGGACAATCTCTATGTTTAAACCATCAGTTGAACAAGCTTCTACCTTAGAGTTAAAGCTGTTGCCAACGCATCTGAAGTATGTCTTTCTGGGTAATAATGACACATTACTCGTGATTGTCAGCGCAAGCCTTGATGCAATTCAAGACAAAAAGCTCATTGCAATTTTAAAAGAGCATAAAAGAGTCATTGCATGGAGCATTGCAGACATCAGAGGCATTAATCCCTCTTTTTTCATGCACAAAATCAGACTGAAAGATGAAGGGAAGCAATCCATTGAGCAACAGTGAAGACTTAATGAGAAAATGAAAGAGATAGTGAAGAAGGAGATTATTAAATGGCTAGACGCGGGCATCATTTATCCCATTTCAAACAACACATGGGTGACCCCTATCCAATGTGTGCCCAAGAAGAGCGGCATCACAGTAGTGAGTAATAATAAGAATGAGCTGATCCCTACTTGCATCGGTACAGGGTGGCGAGTGTGCATGGATTATCGTCGACTCAATGCGGCCACAAAGAAGGATCACTTCCCACTACTATTTATTGATCAGATGTTAGATAGGCTAGCTGATAAAGACTATTATTGCTTCCTAGATGGCTATTCCAAATATAATCAGATTACCATTGCACCGAATGATCAAGCAAAGACCACATTCACATGCCCATTTGGAACCTTTGCCTTCCGGATATAATCAGAGGTGCATGATGGCTATCTTCTCAAACATGATTGAAGATTCTTTTGAGGTATTCATGGACAATTTCTCTGTATATGGGTAGAACTTTGACCAATGCATTGACAACTTGGTTAAAGTATTAAAGAGATGCGAGGACACAATTCTAGTGCTAAATTGGGAGAAATGTCATTTCATGGCAACTAAAGGCATTATCCTTGGCCATTGCATATCATGTCAGGGCATTGAGGTAGATAAAGTAAAAGTAGAAATTATTGAGAAATTGCCACCACCCACCAATGTCAAAGGAATAAGATGTTTTCTTGGTCATGCTGGTTTCTATAGGAGATTTATCTAAGATTTTTACAAGATTGCTAAACCACTATGCTCGTTGCTAGAGAAAAATAAAAAGTTTGTGTTTGATGACGCATGTCTAGATGCATTTGTCAAAATAGAGAAGCAGCTAGTACAAGCTCCAATTGTCGTCGCATCGGATTAGATGCAGCCATTTGAATTAATGTGTGACGCAAGCGACTTCGCTGTAGGAGCTATGCTGGGACAATGAAAAGAGAAGGTATTTCACTCAATTTATTATGCTAGCAAAATTTTAACTGATGCGTAGGTAAACTATACAACTACCAAAAAGGAGTTACTAGCAGTCATTTTTGTATTCGACAAATTTCACTCATATCTTGTCGGTGCAAAAGTTACTGTCTACACAAATCACTCTGCGTTGAGATATCTTTTTACAAAGAAAGACGCCAAACTGAGATTGATAAGATGGATCCTACTCTTTCAATAATTTGATATTGAAATTAGAGATAGGAAAGGATCTGAAAATCAAGTAGAAGACCACTTATACCGTCTAGAAGGTGGAAGGGAGGAAGGTAATCAGTTACGCATTGTCGATGCATTTCCAGATGAACAATTATTTTATGTTGATGCATCTCCATGGTATGTAGATGTTGTCAATTATTTAGTTTCTGGTAAGCTACCCTTGAGTACCACTGGACAAAAGAAGATCAGATTTGTACGTGACGTTGCGAAGTATCATTGGAACAAGCCATACCTATTCAAGGTATGAGCCGACAATATTATCCGTCACTGCGTTCCTGAAGAGGAAATGACTTCCATCCTAAAACATTGCCATGATGCTCCCTATAGAGGCCATTTTGGTGGTATGAGGACTGCTGCAAAGGTCCTACAGTCAGGATTCTATTGGCCTACATTGTTTCACGATGCCCATAATTTTGCTCAACAATGCGATAGATGTCCACGTACTGGTTCTATATCTCACCACAATGAGATGCTCCAACAACCTATTATAGATGTGGAGCTATTTGATGTTTGGGGTATAGATTTCATGGGACCATTTCCAAACTCTTTTGGGAATGTGCACATTCTAGTTGATGCTGAATATGTCTCTAAGTGGATTCAGGCAATTATGGTTCCAAAAGATTATGCACGAACGGTGTTGAAGTTCTTCCACGCGTATATCCTTACATGATTTCAGACACCGAGGGCATTGATAAGTGATCAAGGTACTCATTTTCACAACAACCAAGTGGCGACAACATTGAAAAGATATGGTGTGAAGCATCGCATGGCCACCACATATCATCCACAAACAAATGGTCAAGCGGAGGTGTCCAATCGGTAAATTAAAGGCATCTTTGAGAAGGTGGTTAACCCATCTAGGAGAGATTAGTCTTCACGACTACATGATGCATTATGGGCGCTTCGCACCGTATATAAAACCCCTTAGGGATGTCGTCGTATCAATTAGTGTTTGGTAAATTCTGTCCCCTGCTAGTTGAGCTTGAACACAAAGCCATGTGGGCAATCAAGCAGGTGAACATGGACTACGATGCTGCTGGACAGAAAAGGTTGTTAGACATTGATGAGTTGGAAGAAATTAGATGCAATGCCTATGAGAATGCTGCAATATACAAAGAAAAGACCAAGAGATAGCATGACAATATCATCTTGCATCGACAATTTAATCCTGGTTAGTTAGTACTTTTGTTTAATTCAGGTCTTAATCTACATCCAGGTAAATTGCGTTCAACATGGTCAGGCCCTTTTAAGGTTGTCGAAGCATTCCAGAATGGTGAGATGACAATTGAAAATATGAAGGATGGTCACCAGTTCAAGGTGAATGGCCAACGACTAAAGCATTACGTGAACCCAGTTGTCAAAGAACCAAATGAGACCATTAATCAGGTCATATTCCTTTAATTTCAACGTATTTTTACTTTTATTTTTATCTTTTTACTTTTATTTGTTTCCTTTAAGTCTTATGTAGGAATAAAAATCATCTTTTTTGTCAACGCATCATAAAGCACAACTTGTCGGCGCATTATGTGATGACTCAGCAAAGCTTTTGCAGCAAGAATCGTGCCGATTGATTTTCATCTATCCCTAGCCATTAGATCAAACCAATAGGTACGATCTACAACCTAGCATTTATTGGCCACAGACGTAACGCTTTCCCACACCCTTTACAATCATCATGTCTCCTCCAATCCAAAGTTTATAAAACCCTTTTTTCTACCGACTTCTTTCTTCCACTCACACTCTCCACTGTTGCTGCAACCATCTTTGCCATTATTTTCATGTTTTTCTGCAAATTATTTTGCCTTCTAAACCAAATTATTATGGCAAGAACAAGAGGAACAAAAACCCCTTTCAAAATCCCCATTGAATCCTCCGTCACCATGGTTTGGACCACAGACCAACCCCCACAAAACAAACCAGTCTTATTTCTGTCCAAGGCGACGAAAGATCGCTACCATGACATTATGCTTCAACAAAACTACCACACAGAGCAAGGTCTATAGTTATCCCCACACCACACCTCGCTCGTATCTGTGGGCCGAGAAGCTGAGGAAGGCGCTGAAAAAGACACAACTGAGAAGGAGAAGCCTGAGGAAGAAGAAGCAGAGAAAGAAGAAGGAAATGAGAAGGAGAATGAAGGAAACGAAGGGGAACCTGATGAGAAGGACCCTAAAGAAGAGAAAGAAGAGAAGAAGGATGATGCCCTGACAAATTTTGAGGTAGAAATTATCGGCACACCCACAAGTGTGGGGGCATCTAGTGAAGACGTGGCTCCACCTAAAGCGAGTCAGGTTGAGGCAGTTACCAGCAGCGCAGAGGATCTTAATCCTCTAGCCATTGTGCCTTATGTGGCACCGCTTGCTGAAGTCCATCCACCAAATGTAACTTTTGATGAGGCCGCCACCCAACCGATTGTGGAGGAGCGATCTGCTACTCTGATTGATTCAATGGAAAAAAAGAGAAAGCGTAAGGATAAGAAAAAGAAGCGCAAAGAAGAAGGCGAGCGCCCAAAGAAAAAGAAGAATAAAGCCAAGGCAGCCACTACATCGGTTGCTGAAATGAATTAGTTTACATTTCAGTAGGTAGTTGCATGCATTTCATTGTCATTGCATTGTTATTTGTCACTGCATTTTTCCTGTTAGTTTATTTGCACTGTAGTTGCATTTCCATTCTTATCTGTATATTATTGTCAGTGCATTGGGGACAATGCAAACATTAAGTTTGGGGGGATCTTGTGTGAAATGGAAATACGATTGCACCCACATATTTGAAAAATTACTTGTTACTTTAGTTCAATGAAAATATGCAAAGTTTCGACAAAAATGTGACCACAGTTTTTATTTTTATGCGTAAATCTTGAATTGTTTGGAATGTTGATATCTGAATTGGGTGAATATGAATGAATATTGAACCCTCTAGTTTTGGATGAATGATTGGAATTGCTTTAGTAATGAATGGATAGTATCAACCCTTGAATCTTGAACTAACTTACCAATTGCAGTGACATTGTACTAATAAAAGACACTCCAAAGTGAGTGCATTGTGACTTGTCAAGGGTGAACACTCCACTGCATGTGTTGGAAAAATAATCTAGCCAAAGGCTGTCAAGAGTGTGTGTCGGCGCAAGTACATACCTCTTGGGGGTTTGTTGCACCCTATTGTTACTACCCAGGAACAAAGGTAGAGTAATGCAATGACATCTCTCAGTCACTTATAAAAAAATTACAAAAAGAAAGAAAAAGAAAGAAGAAGAAAAGAGAAAACAAAAGAAATATATTGCCATAAATGTTGTATTGGTTAAGGAAGGGTTAAGATTCAATTCATGTTACTAACATTGGTGAAGTTGCAGTTTTAATTATTCATGTTTATAAATTGTCTGTGCATTATTCTATCATGTGAATGCAATTTATATATTAAAATTTTAGACAATTTAAGTTGTTAGAATAATGATTGCGGTGACATGTTTGCTTGTGAAGATTGCTAATTTTTTTTACTTGAGGACAAGTAAAACCGCAAGTTTGGGGGTGTGATAGCATTAGAAATGACACCTATTTTCTCCCTAAATTTGTGTATTAATTGTCTCTTTTGTAGCATATTTAGCATGCATGATAGGCATTACATAGTATTTATATTCTCTAACTCATTGTTGTTTGGCTTAAATTCTCGTTATTTTTTCTCTTCTTTGCACTAATGTCGGCGTATGAAGAATATGTTCACAATTGTCAATGCAGGGATCCATCTCAGAAGATCGATGCTAGAAAGAGTTCAAAGATGCAGCCATAAGTTTAGCTTGGTATTGCGGCCAGAAATGTCACCGCATGGAAAGATTTACTTTGTATAAGTAAATTCATGTTGCAATCACATCTGGAAGCACTAGCGCAAGAATTTCACACGTTGTCGCTGTAATTAAAGATTGTAGATAGCGCCAAGAGATGCAGCGACAACCTGTAGATTAATAAAGATCACACCAGATCTGCGTGAGCGCACAACTGGATGTCAACAAACTTTGACAATTGCACAAGAAGTTGGATCTGAGAGAAGATGAGATCTATAATTCTTGAAGCCTATAAATAGAGGAAAGAAGAAGGAGAAGGATGTCAAGAGGTGAAGGAATTAATTCTGCAAATACTTTGAGTTTTTGAAGCTTTATGTTGGAGTCCGGTGAGCTGATCGATAAGGTGAGCAATAACTTCTGACGAGAAGTGCTTGATGAAGTACAAGAGGAGCAGTTAAGAGATAATCCTAGTAGCTTAGGGATAGTATGCTTCGATTATTTGTTAACTCCTTTTTTTATGCTGATGAATTCTAATGACATTTGATTGTGTATGGGAATATCTTTCAATGTTAGATTACTTTGATTCAAACTTAATTCTTCTTATCTGTTTATTCTTGGATTTAACTGGTTGACCACGAGAGTGTAATTGCAGTCTACCGACACTAGGAGGTGCGGTGACAAGTTAACAATCAAGTCAGCAAGAGTTGCTTGAGATTAGAAGGGATTCTGTCACTTGTTCTTAAGTGTTAAGCATTGCTAGGACTGAGAGTTGTGGCAATTGTGAGCACTTGAGTCTTGATTAAACAGAGAGTTGTTATTGGTGTGATTTCATTGGAACCTTATTGTGGCTACAATTCATCTACACTATACCTTGTTGACACATCTAGCATTGCTACTTAGTGAAATTAATGATCCACTCCAATCCTTTACACTTGATCACAGTTTTACTTTTATGCCTTTAAATTCTCCAAACTTCAACAACTATTTGATTTACTTTCAATTGCTCTCACAATTAACTTTTATAATTACATTGACAACTTTAACTATTTTAACTATGTAGTTCTGATTTAATTGCGCTGACATCCTTACTAGCATTTTCCCTAATCTTAGCTTTAGTTGCTTCGATAGTTTGAACATCAAGAACTCTGTCCTCGTGGGATTGATATCCGAAAAGCAATTTATCAACTATACTTGCATCGACGTGTGTCTGCTTGCACAATTGTTATGACATTACGGCCGATTAGGGATGTTTTTTGAATTAAATTCATCCTTAATATCTTGGATTACTAACAATGTTACTTTTTCTGATCCCTTGACAGAAGATCCTATCATATTTTTATGAAAATTCAAAGCTATTTGTAGCACAGTTTCCTGTGCAAGGGTGGCCCCAAGTGTTATTAGATTGTTATTGATTCCTTTCGCCTTAAACGAAAAGGCCAAGTCATGGTTGGATTCTTTACCTCCAAATACTATTACTACTTGGGATGAATTTCTATGTAAGTTTTTTCAACGAATGATTTCTATAGTTTTTTCAATGAATGATTTCTATGCCAAAGATTATGCAGTGATATATACAAATATTTCATTTCAGGAAAACAATGATGGAAACATTAGGACAAGCCTAGGAAAGATTCAAAGCCATACTTCGATCCATATTAGGAGGAGGAATTCATATTGCTATACAACTTCAGCACTTTTATGATGGGTTAAGCATGAAAAATAGACTCAAGGTAGATATAATGACTAGAGGAAGTATTTGGACCAGGACATGGCAAGATGTTATAGACATACTAGAAGTAGCAAGTGCAAATGAAATATTCTGGGAGGAACGGTAGGATCCTTCAAAAGAGATTAGTAACCCTGTCTGGAACCGGATTGTGACTGATCATTGCAAAGAAGAAGATTCTGAGGATGAGGAACCTATGGAAGAAGAGACAAATGAGGAATCTTTAAGAACTTAATTAGAGCGGTGGTAACAAAGTAAAGGGGTGGTGGATCAATCGATGCCAAATGCTACTAAAATGATACCATCAATTATGAAGCCATTACCAGAACATTTGAAGTATGAATATTTATGTGAGAGAAATACTTTACCTGTTATACTTGAATCATGATTAAGTAACTCACAAGAAGCAGCTTTGTTGGATGTGCTTAAACGGCATAAAAAGGCTATTGGGTGGACAATCGCTGATATAAAAGGGATAAACCTAACATTTTGTCAACACAAAATTCAATTGGAAGAAGGTAAGAAACCCGTAGTAGATGCGTAGAGAAGACTTAATCCAGCCATGAAAGAAGTGATAAGAAAGGAACTAGCAAAGTGGTTAGATGTAGGTATAGTGTATGCCATTTTCAATAGTGAATGGGTAAGCCCTAAGCACTGCGTACCAAAAAAAGGTGGGTTGACAGTTGTAGAAAATGATCACAATGAGCTAATCCTTACAAGAAATGATACCAGGTGGAGAGTGTGTATTGATTTCAGGAAATTAAATGATGCAACCAAAAAAGATCACTTCTCACTACCTTTCATTGATCAAATGCTGGATAGGTTGGCAGGTAAAGAATATTACTATTTCCTAGATGGGTATTTAGGATATCATCAAATCCCAATACATCCTGATGATCAAGAAAAACCATTTTTAAATGCGCTTTTGGGACCTACGCTTTTAAAGGTATGCTTTTTGGACTTTGTAATGCATTAGATACTTTTATGAGATGTATGAAAACTATTTTTGTACATATGCTAGAAGAAGGGTTAGATATCTTCATGGATGATTTCTCGGTATACGGAGACTCTTTCAAGGATTGCTTCCTGAATTTAGAGAAAGTCTTACAGAGGTGCGAGGAAACTAATATAGTGCTCAATTGGGAAAAATGTCATTTCATGGTAAGAGAAGGGTTAGTTTTGGGGCATCAAATATCACAAAGAGGATTAGAAGTAGATAAAGTAACAATCGAGGTAATAAAAAATTTACCACATCCCACAAATATCAAAGGTATTCGAAATTTTTTGGGACATGCCTTTATAGAAGGTTTATAAAAGATTTTGCTGACATCTCTAAAAATTTAAATTTATTATTGCAAAAAGATGTTTCATTCGTGTTTGGCAATAATTACATTGAAGCCTTTGAGAAGATAAAAGAGAAATTAAAAACTGCTCCCATTACTATCATACCAAATTAGAATGAACCTTTTATTATTATGTGTGATGCTAGTGATTATGCTATAGGCGCTATCTTAGGATAGAAGAAAGACAATCTATTTGGAGCAATTCATTATGCCAACAGGACTCTTAACCTCGCTCAATGCAATTATGCTACTACTGAGAAGGAAATGTTAACTGTAGTTTTTGCCTGCAAAAAATTTCGTCCTTACTTAATGGCTAATCGTGTGTACATTTATACAGATGATTCTGCTCTAAAGTATGTGATGAAGAAAAAAGAAAGCAAAGCAAGATTGATGAGATGGGTATTGTTGCAACAAGAATTTGATTTATGGATTATGGATCGGAAAGGAATAGAGAACTAGATAGCAGATCATCTGTCACTATTAGAAAATCTTACTACCTCTGTACCATTGGGAGAAATTAAGGAAACCCTTACAAATGAGCAACTCTTTAGAGTGGAAACCCGATTCCTAGACACAGGAGCACCGTGGTATACAGATTATGTGAAAATTTGGCAAAAGTGATGTTCCCAACAAAAGCATCTTGACAACAAAAGAAACAAATTATGCATGAGGCAAAGAATTATATTTGGGAGGATCCTTATGTATTTAGGCAATGTGCATACCAATTAGTACAAAGATGTGTAGTCGAGGAAGAAATAAATGACATCCTTAAAGGATGTCATGACTCTCCTTGTGGAGGACATTTCAGCGGAAAGCGTACAGCTCAAAAAATTTTGCAATTTAGATTCTATTGGCCTAATATGAATTGAGATGCTCATATGTTTGTGCAAAATTGTGATAGGTGCCAGCAAATGGGGAATATAGCAAAAAGGGATGAAATGCCACAGGTAGGAATTATTGAGGTAGAAATCTTTGATGTTTGGGGAATTGATTTTATGGGTCATTTTCCTAGCTCATTTGGGATTCAATATATCTTGCTGGTAGCAGATTATGTCTTTAAATGGGTAGAAGCAGTGACATTACCTACTAATGATACCAAATCAGTGGTAAAATTCTTACGAAGAAACATCTTTTCAAGATTTAGAACTGCGAGGGCATTGACAAGTGATGAAGGATCACATTTTTGCAGCAAACAATTTCAAACCGCCATCTCAAAATACTGTATCCGACACAAGCTGGCCACTACATATCATCCTCAAGAAAATGGACAAGCTGAAGTTTCTAATAGAGAAATTAAATAGATCCTTGAGAAGATAGTAAATCCTAATCACAAAGATTGGTTGGCTAAATTAAATGATGCCTTATGGGCCTATCGAACATCATATAAAATACCTCTTGGTACGTCTCATTATAAACTCGTGTATGGAAAAAATTATCACTTGCCTATTGAATTAGAGAAAAAAATGCATTGGGCTATCAAAGAATTAAATTTAGATCCTGAGTAAGCAAAAAAGAAAGATTGTTCCAGTTGTAGGAATTGGAGGAGTTTCGACTCATGGCCTATGAAAATACAAAACTTTATAAAGAAAGAAGTAGGTTGCGCCATGATAGCATTACAAATGACATATTTTTCTCCCTAAATTGATGTTTTAATTGTCTCTTTTGTATCTTATTTAGCATGCATTATAAGCATTTCATACTTAGTTTTTATATTTTCTAACTCATTATGGTTTAGTTTAAATTCTTGTTATTTTTATCTCTTTTTGTACTAATGTCGCCACAAGCAGTCGATATATTGTGCCTTAGAATTGTCAGCGTAGGAACTCAGCTCAGAAGATCAATGCTGGAAGAAGAATGTAGCCACAAGATCAGCTTGGAATTGCGACCTAAGATGTCACCTCACAAAACCTGAACTTCGAATGAGTAAAGCTGAAAATACAACTGGACGCACCAGCGCAGGAAAATCACACCATGTCATCACAATTAATGATTTCAAATTGTGCCTAGCAATGCAGTGACAACCTGTAGATCTCTAAAGAAAACATTAAATCTGCATGAGTGCACAGCTGTACTGTAACTAACTTTGACAGCGGCAAAAACTGGATCTAGATCTGAGAATGGAGAGGATGAAACCTGTAACTTTTGAAGGCTATAAATAGAAGAAAGAAGATGGAAGAAATCATCAAGAGGTGGAGGAATTAAATACTGCAATTATTGTGTGTTTTTGGGATTTAAGATGGAATAGTGAACTAATGGAGGAAAAGAGCAACCACTTTTGACGAGAAGTACTCAATGTAACATAAGAGGAGATGGGCTAATGTCTCGAATATCAACAGTACTCAAACAAATAGCTCGTTTATGTTACTTAAGAATATGGACCAATTTCTCTTCTTAAGTCACATCTAATGTTGCGGAGACAATAACTGGGAGAGTATTATTGTCACCAAGAAAGACATATTTAAGATGAGCAGGTAGTGGTTTCAATTCCACAGTAGGAGCTTCTTCAATAGATGGCTTAAAAACTGGGGTCATTCGGTTGGCTAAGTTTAATGATTCAATCTGCCATCCATGCCTGAGTTCAATGTTATTAGCTTCAATCATGTTGTCACAATTAGCTAAAAATTCATCATTAGATGTCACTGCAAACTCCTCAGAAAATAGTGGGCTTTGGTCATCATTGAACTCTTCCTCAATTAAATCATCTAGTGCATCGATATGCATTGAATAGACTCAAATACTCACACTAACCACACCTTCCAGTGCTGGCAATGCAAAATATTCAAGAACAAGTGGAAAGAATTCCTTCGATCCTCAAGCAACTTCCGTTGACTTGCTTGTTAACTTAATTTTTTGCTGTACTTTTGAATGACAGTGACTACAATTACACATCTATGGTCAAGCAATTAAATCTAAAGATAAACAATGAAGGAAAGATTGAGTAGATATCATACTAGATCTAAAATTAAATTGTATTTCCATACAAATTCAAATATTCAAAATTCATCAGTGTTTAAAGCGAGAATAACAGAATAAATTGAAGCATCCTATTCCTAGTCTACTAGAACCATTCCCTTACAGTCCTCTTGCGTCGCATTTAGGAATGCTCCTTGTCAGGAATAGATTTGCCTTCTTGTCACAGTCAGGTTGCTCTTAAGGAAGTTAAGCTACCATGAAGCAAGCTTAAGAAAATTGTTAAAGAAAAAGTTTTAATGTGTCAAAAATCTAGAAGATCCTTTCTCATCAGTATTTACCAACCACTACCCAGTACAGATGTCCTCCCTTTCAGATCCAACTTCCTCTAGCTGTACAAGTTGGTTATACCAGTTGTACACTCACGCAGATTTGGTGTGTTCATCAGATAGTTATCGGTCGTAGCGACATTTCTGGGCTTAAATTTGGATTCTATTTTGCTACAACAACCTTGGATACCTTCATACGTTGATATTTTAAGACAGATTCCTGCACTGACATCTTTGGATGCAATACTAAACAACAAATTGTGGCGACATTAATAGCAAAAACAAGATAAAATTAAAGAAAATTAAATCGAGCATCACTGAGTTATAAAATGCAGCCACTAAGTTAAAAATGCTAAAAATGCATGCTAAAAAGTGATAAAATGGGAACAAATTATACCCTAAGTAAGGAGAAATTAATGGTCTTTTTTAATTCTATCACACCCCCAAACATGAATTTTTACTTGTCCTCAAGTAAACAAAAGCTAGCAAAGTCATAGCAAAAAATTTTGTCAAAGCAATAACCATTCTAGCTACTTAAATCTTCTAAAATCTTAATGTATGAATTACACTCACATGACAGAATATTGCGTCGACAATTTATAGGTATGAATAATTAGAACTGTAACTTCATTAATGCTAGTATTATGTATCAGGTGGCGGCAAGTCTTCAACATTTGCACTCACAACTTCGAGTGCGGCGACAAATTCCTCAAATGAATCTGTCGCGACAGTAGGTTCTTCCTTTCGTCTTTCTTTTCCTTCTTCCTCTCATTTTTCTTCTTCTTTCTCCTCATAAGTCTCCACAGCCTCCAAAAGCTTGTTTCCTCCCTCAATATTAGCCTCCTTCTCAGCCATATTAGCCCTTAGGCTAGTAGAAAATTCATCCTCGAACAGGCTGGAAAAATTTTGGAAGCAGTCTTCAACATCCTTCGAGTTCACCTCGTAGTCATCATCAGAGATGTGGACCATCTACGGAGATGCGACTGAATGGTCCCTTTCCTCTAAGTCATCCCTCTCAGTTGAAGGTGTAGCTTCCCTGATAATTAGAGGGAACACCGAAAACTCTGGTAGAGGCGTTTTGTTGAGATTGCGTAATGTCGTCACAATAGCACTATTCCATGGCTTTGTGTAGGCATAGAATAGGTTCTGTGATCGCTCCATATCTTCAATTGCGTTGATAATTTTGATTTTTCGTTTATCAGCAATCTGTTCCACATCTGTAACTTTAAGCCATAACTGAGGGTCTGTGGCGACATGAGTTTGCTTTTCCTCCTTCTTTGCTTTGCCTTTCCCTTTCTTGGTTGTAACTTCTTTCACAATAGGAGTGTCCTTCCCCTGGTCATGCGCTCAATAGATACATCATTAATTGGTCCTTTGTTGTCCAACAACTCTTCTCCTTCACGAGGTACCACGCCTTGTTGACAGCATAGTTGCATGATGAATGAAGGGAATGTCAGGATGCCTGTTTGCCTTCCTGCACAGTCAACAATCTCTTGTGTAGAATTGCACCAACATCAATACGTCTCCATTTATTTATCAAATGGATTAAACAAATTTGATCCAAGGTACTGTGGTGTAATGGGTGGAAGGCATTACATGGCAGTTTATGAAATGGAACCAAACCTTACTCTGTACAGTGAGGAAGCGACGGTACATAGTATAGTTGTTTGGATTATTACCCATCCAAACTTCTCCATTAATACACAGGTCCTTCATTAGGATGTTGGCGCCTTCTTTAATGAGTTGCTGAAGGAAGGCGATGTGCTCGTCTTTTTCGACATCGATGTTGTACAGAGCATTGATATGGGAAGCACCCCAGGGCACCAGCCCTTCTCGAACAAAGATAAATTCCTAGTCCTTGTTAGTCAAATTGGCATAAAATTCCTTCACGAGGGACAGTGAATACCCTTCAGGATGAGTACATAAGGTTTCCCACCCCATTCGTGTAATGGTCTTATGAACTTGCTTCCCCAGGTTTAGATGTCCCGACAGTTGGAAGCGCTGTTTCGAGTGGCAGTTACGCTTCAACATGTTGTCATGGAAGTGGTCTTTTGCAGCTTTAGTCAAAAATAGAACTGGCTCTTTCGACGATGGCTGCTCTGTTTCAAGCACCATTTCAGCATAGGATTCTGCAAGAGATTTGGAAGGAGTTTTGGCACCTCATGTTCTGAACATGGCTTTGGGATAGAAAGAGATAAAAGATAACAGGAAAATGAGAGCTTGAGGAGAAAAATTTGTAGTAACAATGGAGGTTTTGGTTGTGAGGAACACCATCGGCACAGTAGGGGTTTTTATAGGGAATGAAACATGAAGGTGAAGAGGCGTGTTCTTTGCCACTGTAGAGATAGGACACTAAGTCTACATCCAATAAATGCAATGACTTGGATTGTCCTTTTTCACAACGATCCGACGGTTAGGGAGAAAGTGAATAAAGCATTGTTATTTCTTTCTTAAAATGTTTCACTGTATGATGAGTCAGTAGAAAATTACGTCGACAAGGATATTTTCATGCATCGACAAAAGTAAAAACTTTATTCCTACAAAAGACAAATAAACAAAACTGAAACATAAATAAAACAACTAAAAGTAAATGACACAAATGTAAAGAAAAGTTAGAAAAATGTGACCAGGTTAATGGTCTTTTTTTTTATTGTGATCATCCGGGCTAAGGTAGTGCTTCAGCCATTGCCTATTCACCTTGAATTGGTGCCCATCATTGAGGTTTTTAATTCTGACCGCACTATGAGGAAATGCTTCAACAACCTCGAATGGACCAAACTATCTTGAGTGCAATTTACTTGGATGTAGTTTTAGTCGCGAATTAAATAAAAGGACCAGCTAACCTGCAGTAAATTGTCGCTGCAAGATAATATTGTCATGCCATCTCTTGGTTTTTTCCTTGTATATTGCAGTATTCTCATATGCATTGCGTCGAATCTCCTCCAATTCAGTAATGTCAACAACCTCTTTTGTCCAGCAGCATTATAGTCCATGTTCACTTGCTTGATTGCCCACATGGCTTTATGTTCAAATTCCACAGGCAAGTGACGTGATTTAACAAACACAAGTTGATACAGCCCCATTCCCAATGGCATTTTATATGCTGTGTGAAGTGCCCACAATGCGTCATTAAGCCTTGAAGACCAATCCCTCCTCGATGGGCTCACCATTTTTTCAATGATATTCTTAATTTGGTAATTGGAAACTTCAGTTTGGCCATTTGTTTGTGAATGATATGTAATTGCCATTCGATACTTAACACCATAACGCTTCAATGCGGCCGCAACTTGATTGTAATGGAAGTGAGTGCCTTGATCACTAATTAATGCTTTAGGTGTACCGAAACGAGTGAGTATGTATGTGTGGAAAAATTTTAGCATTGTCCTAGCATCATCTTTTGGAACAGCAATTACTTCCACCCACTTGGACACATAATCTACAGTGACTAGGATGTAATTCCAAAAGAACTTGGAAATGGCCCCACGAAATCCATACCCCAGACATCAAAGAGCTCAACCTCCATAATAGGCTGTTGCAGCATCTCATTGCGTCGAGATATCAATCCAGTGTGCTAACATTTGTCACATTGTTGCACAAAATTGTGAGCATCTCTAAACAATGACAACCAATAGAATCCTGATTGAGGGACCTTTGCAGCAGTCCTTACACCACCAAAATGACCTCCATAGGGAGCATCATGGCAATGCTTGAGGATAGGAAGCATTTCTTCTTCTGGAATACAGCGTCGAATAATATTGTCGTTGCATACCTTGAATAGGTACTCATTCCAGTAGTATTTTGTGATGTTGCGAAGAAATGTTTCCTTTTTGTGGCCTGTTGCACTCAATGGTAATCTTCAATACACCAAGTAGTTTACGACATCCGCATACCATGGGGATGCACCAACAGTACAAAGTTTCTCATCCGAAAATACGTCTACAATTTGTGATGTATTTCCATTTTCACTTCCTACCTCTAGACGAGATAAATGATCTACTACTTGGTTCTCTAATCCTTTGCGATCCTTAATCTTAATGTCAAATTCTTGTAATAATAGGATCCAGCAAATCAATCTTGGTTTAACATCTTTTTTAGTAAAGAGGTACCTTGATGTAGAATGATTAGTATAAGCTATAACTTTTGCGCCGACAAGATATGCACAAAATTTGTCGAAAGCAAAAACTACTGCCAATAGCTCCTTTTCTGTGGTTGTATAATTAATCTGCGCTTCAGTAAGAGTTTTTCTAGCATAATATAACATGAAATACCTTTTCTTTGCGTTGACCTAGCACGACACCCACTGCATAATCACTCACATCACACATAACCTCAAATGGTTGTGACCAGTTCGGTGCAACGATAATATGTGCCTTCACTAGTTGCTGCTTAATTTACATAAATACGTCTAGACATGCAGCATCAACAGAATTTTGTTATTTTGCTCCAATAAGGAGCAGAGAGGTTTTGCAATCTTAGAGAAATCTCGGATGAATCATCGATAAAAGCCCACATGGCCGAGAAAACTCCTAATACCTTTTACATTGGTGGGCGGGGATAAAATCTCAATGATCTCAACCTTTTCTTTGTCCACTTCAATGCCTTGATAGGAGATATGATGACCAAGGATAATGCCTTCTGTTTCCATGAAGTGACATTTCTCCCAATTAAACACTAGATTTGTGTCCTCACATCGCTTTAGAACTCTGGTTAAATTGTCAACATATTTATCAAAAGTATTACCATAGACAGAATAATCATCTATAAATACCTCCAATGAGTCTTCGATCATATATGAGAAAATTGCTATCATACATCTTTGAAATGTGGTCGGTGCATTGCATAGACCAATTGGCATTCGGCGGAAGGCAAAGGTACCAAAAGGACAAGTGAAAGTCATTTTTGCTTGGTCCTCCGGTGCAATTTCTATCTGATTGTAGCTAGAATAGCCATCGAGAAAACAATAATAGGCTTTACCAGCAAGCCTGTCTAGCATTTGATCAATGAAGGAAAGTGGAAAATGATCCTTCTTTGTGGCTGCATTTAAACGATGATAGTCCATGCATACTCGCCAGCCTGTAGGAATGAGAGTATGGATTAATTCATCTTTGTCGTTACTTACCACCATGATACCACTCTTCTTTGGGACACATTGGACTGGGCTCACCTACGTACTATCAAAAATTGGGTAGACGATACCCACATCCAACCACTTAATGATCTCCTTTTTAACAACCTCCTTCATTTTTTCATTTACTCTTCTTTGCTGTTCAATAGACTGCTTTCCCTCATCTTCTAACCGGATCATGTGCATGCAGAAAGAGAGACTAATGCCTCTAATATCTGCAATACTCCAGGTAATAGCATGCTTGTGTTACTTTAGTATTTGGATTAATTTTTCTTCCTGACTTGCGTCAAGTGTTGTAGAGACAATTATTGGCAGGGTGGGTGTCAGTCTCACCAAGGAAAACATACTTCAAATGGGTAGGCAACGGTTTCAACTCCAAGGTAGGAGCTTCTTCAATAAATGGTTTAATACATGAGTCATTCTATTAGTCAAATCTAGAGATTCCAGCTGCCATCCATGCCTAAGCTCAACACTATTTGCCTCAACCTTGTAGTGACAGTCACTTAGAAAATCTTCTTCAGTTGTCACCATAAATTCTTCTGAAACTGTTATGCTACACTTATTAAATTCTTCCTTTATTAATTCATCCAACACATCGATGTGGTGACATTCCTCTTTATTTCTGTAAGGAATTGCCTCGAAAACACTGAAGGTGACATGTTCATCGTTATGTCACATTATCAATTCACCTTTGAACACGTCGATAAGAGTGCGACCAGTGGCAAGAAATGGGCATCCCAAGATTATGGGCACCTCTTTATCATATATTCACGATCAAGGATAATAAAATCCGTTGAGAACACAAACTTATCTACTGGAACTAGAACGTCTTTAATTTGCCCTTCATGTTGCGCTAATGATCTATCCGCCAGCTGCAATGTCACTACAATGGGCTTCATGTAACCAATCCCCAATTTTCAAAATGTTGATAATGGCATGAGGTTGATACTTGCTCCTAAATCACAAAGAGATTTTCCCAAGTAATGATTTCCAATAGAACATGGAATTTTAAAACTACCAGGATCCTTCATATTTGGTGGCAATTTATTTGTCTGGACTGCGTTGAATCCCTCTGTGAGTGCAATTGTCTCAATATCAATCAACTTCTTCTTCTTAGATAGGAGCTCCTTCATGAATTTCCTATAGCTAAGAATCTGTACGAGAGCATCCACAAGAGGTATGTTGACATGCAATTGTTTCAATGTGGCCAGAAACTTTTGATATTCTCTATCGTTATCTTTCTCCTTAAATCTTTGTAGAAATGAAAAGATATTAATACATCAGGTTGTCGTGACAAAATCGGTTGCATCGACATTAGTAGTTGCGTCGACAATTTTGTTAGTCTAATGGTAGGTATGGGAGTAACAACTGGTGGCTCCTCTTTATTTGTTCATCTGTTTCTTCTTTTGTACAAATTTTTGTTCTTGATCTACTTCACTTGCATCGACAAGTGCTGTATTAGAGCTGCAAATTGGCTCGACAGTTTTGCTTCCTAAGAGTAATAGCTTTGCAATGCTCCCCCTTTTTATTTGGATTCTCAGTGTCACTGGGTAAAGCACCTAGTGGTCTTGTGCTCATATTTGAAGCTAGTTGTCCTACTTGTGCTTCTAATGCTCGTATGGAAGAGGAATTTCCTTGCAAAATAGCTTCTATTCTCATGATATGTTCACACATCAAGGCTTCAAGGGCTGTTAATGGATCAACTCGTGGCTGGGAATACTGGTGTTGCTGTTGTTGTCCTTGCATATGTAGATTTGGCATTGAAGATTGTTGTGGCTGCAACTGATCTTATGTACATGCATCTGAGGACTTTGGTTGAAATTTTGCTTCCGCTTATTATAATTCCCTTGTCGAAACTTTCCTTGGCTTGAGGAATTGTCATATCTAAATGTGGTTGCATTTTGATTCCCCTAAAACTGTTAGTTTCAAGCTGAGCTATTGTAAGAATTACCATAAGAATTTCCTCTGATATTATTAAAATAAAATGCATTCTCTGCATGTTGTGGACAATCTTCATAGCTATGATTGTCACTGTAAATTTCACAACAAAATGTCGAGACATCCATTTGTTGGGCAACTTGGATGGGAGCAACTTCACTTATTCCCTTCATGTGCTTTATCATATTTGCTAACGAAGATACCTGTGCACTCAGAGCTAATATAATGTCTAACTCGATAACTCCAGGGCTTGTTTTGACTTGAGCAACTCGAGAGATCAGATATTGGTAGTCATTCTGAGCTATCCTCTCTAAAATTCTTACAGCTTCACCATAGGTGCAGTCAAACAAAAGACCATTCGCAGATGCATCGACAAGATTTCTTGTCTGTGCACTCAAGCCATTGTAAAAGATCTCGATCTGTGTTTCCTATTGAATTCCATGCATGGGATAGCGTCGAAGCAGGGTTTTGTAACGCTCCCATGTGGTGTGCAAATTCTCATCATCCAATTGATGATACGTAGTGATATCATTCCTCAGACGAGCATTCACCATTGGTGCATTAAACCACAAAATAAACTAAGTCATAAGTGCATTCCACAATGTAATTGATACAGCAAGCAATCCAAGGAACCAAGTACGAGCCCATCCTTGCAATGAGTAAGGAAATAGTTGCATTTTCAATGCATCATTAGGAACGCCATGCTGACTAAAAGAAGCACAAATTAGTAGAAAAGATTTAAGATGCTCTCTCGCATCCTCATGAGGCAAACCAACATACTACCTATTCGAATTTAACATTTGAAACATAATCAGTTTTTAAAATAGTTGCATTTTCAACACATCATTAGGAACGCCATGCTGACTAAAAGAAGCACAAATTAGTAGAAAAGATTTAAGATGTTCTCTCACATCCTCATGAAGCAAACCAACATACTACCTATTTGAATTTAACATTTGAAACATAATCAATTTTTAACTCAAAATTGCCAGCTTGAATAGCTGGTCCAACAACCCCTAGCTGCAAATCATCCAACACAGGAACAACTAAGTCTCGAATCCTTCTATTTTGCATTTGTTCTTCTTGTGGCAGTAGCAGATTATTTATATTTTGTGGCTGTATAAGAGGGAAAGGATTTTGTGGTGGCAATTGAGGTATGGTTGCATCATTTCCAAGCAAAGCCATATTCCTTTGTTCTTGTCTTCTCCTTCTAATAGTTCTTTCGATTTTCGAATCTAAGCCAACAACAATTTTAGGATTGCTCCTAGTCATAAAACACCTAAAAAAATGAATAAGAGTCAACAAAAAGGAAAACAAGTTAGTAATAGGTAAAACTTAAAAAATAAAAAATAATTACAAGTGCAAGAATAAACATTAAACAAACGCCATCCCCGGCAATGACGTCAAAACTTGATTGCACTATGAATGTCACAACAATTTGTGTAAGCGTACACTGTCAATGCAAGTATAGTAGATAAGTTTAAAACTATCAGATATTGATCCCACAGAGATGACTGCTTATGCTTATAATTGTCAATGCAAAGAAAGTTAAAACAAAAGAGATTGTGATGAATAATTTCGTAGCAAATTAATAAGAAAATGCAGTAAAGGTTTGAGAATAATTTTTCAAAGCAATTTAAGAAAATTTAAGAAGTAAAAACAGTGATAATAAGATGGGGTTCCCTTACTTGAAAAGTTGGCAAACAACTAAATGTGATCACAAGGTAAATGATAGATAAATTATCGCAGCAATTAAGCTCAATGAAATCTTACCAACCTCAACTTTCTTGTTCATCAAAGACTCAAATACTCACACTAACCACACCTTCCAGTACTGGCAATGCAAAATATTCAAGAATAAGTGGACAGAATTCCTTCGATCCTCTAGCAACTTCCGTTAACTTACTTGTTAACTTAATTTTTCGTTGCACTTTCCAATGACAGTTACTACAATTACACTTTCGTAGTCAAGCAATTAAATCCAAAGATAATTAATGAAGGAAAGATTGAGTAGATATCATATTTCCATACAAGTTCAAATAATCAAATTTCAACAGCGATTAAAGAGAGAATAACAAAATAAATTGAAGCATCTTATTCCTAGTCTACTAGAACCATTCCCTTACACTCCCCTTGCATCGTATTTAGGAATGCTCCTCGTTAGGAGCAGATTTTCCTTCTTGTCGCAGTCAGGTTGCCCTTAAGGAAGTTAAGCTTCCATGGAAGCAAGGTTAAGAAAAATGTTGAAGAAAAAGTGTCACTAACCCGGTTAGATCTCTTGATCTTCTGTCGATTTAGTGATTCGATAGAGATTACTTATCGCTAGATGTCACAATCTAAATCGGTTTGGGGAAAATGTGGTCATGGATGGGCAATACCAATTTTGGGTTCGTTCCCACCTAAATGACTTTCTAGGGTTGTCGGGCCTAGTGTTTGTTTGATGCTCTTTATTTCCCAAATAGTTGATCCGAAAGGTAAAACCCTTGTAAAACAACAATCAATTATTCATACGTCCACTCCCTAATTCCCCAAAAAGGAATAAGTTCCCCATGGTTTTTTTTATTCATCAATAACATAATTGATCGTGCTATGAACGTTGCAGCAATGTGCAAGCATACACTATCGATGCAAGTATAGTAGATAAAAGTGAATCTGTCGGATATCGATCCCACAAGGATGGGTGTCTGTTATCTAAAATTGTCGATGCATTGAATAAGTAAAATGCAATAAATTGTGAGAATGGTTGTTAGAGAAATAATGTGAAAATAAAGATAAAATGTAATAAAGGTAAAATGGGATCCACAACGTGAATAGTTAGTAGAAAACTAAGTGTGGATTACAAGGCTAAGAATAACAGGCAATTTGTCGGTATAATGAAGTGCAATGAACATCTTACCAAACATGGCTTTTCTATTAGATCTATGACTTTAGTATGCACACTAACCACAACATCCAGTGTTGGCAATGCAACACACTTAAGACAAGTGACCAAATTCCTTCAATCCCCAAGCAACTTTCATTGTCTTGCTTGTTAGTTTAAGCTGTGACTGCAACTTTTAGTGATTGTGACTGCAATAACACTTCTGTGTTAAAATCATTCAAACCAAAAGATTAAATAGGAAAGGTAATCTTGGATAAAATATCAATTAGTCTAAATATCAAGTGTACTTCCATACAATCTTGAAATTACATGAATTACCATCATTTAAGAAAGAAATATAAAAGAAAAAATGGAGAATACTATGTCTAGGCTACTCGACTTGCTCTCTTACTCTCCTCTTATGTCACACTTAGGAACTCCTCGTTAAGAGCTAGTTTGCATCGCCTTCATGTTGATTCACCCGAGGGGTCTCAAGCCTCCATAACCGAAAAGCTCAAAAGCTAGGTTGAAAAAGATAATATTGCAAAATGGGAGACTAAATAAAAGAGAGACTCCTTTCTCTTTCCTTGTGAGCATTTATATTTAGCCTAAATTGTACAGGTGTCTATTCTACAAAATTAAGCTGTCTCTAGTTGTACAAGTTGGTTATACCAGATTGAACAGCTCACACATTTTTGTTCTTATCCAGATAATTGTCACATGCAGCGACAAATCTGGGCCCAATTCTAGACACGTTCATGCAGTGACAATTCTGGACATGTTCATCCAGCGACATTCCTGGGTGCAATTGAAGAATACTTATGTAGCGATAGTCTTGGATGCAATTGAAGAATATTTATGATGCGATAGTCTTCGGTGCATTCTAGAAATATTCATGCTGCGACAGTTTTGGGTGCAATCTAGAACTGCTCATGTGACGACAGTTTTGGGCGCAATCTAGAAGTGCTCATGTAGTGACATTAGTAGTAAAATATGACAGAATTAAAGAAAACTAGGCCAAGGTCCACTTAGTTAGAAAATGCAATGTACTAAACTAAAAAATGCTAAAATATGTACTGAGGACAACTAAATGGGAAAAAATTATCCAATAAATTGGGAGAAAACATATATTCTTTCTAGTACCATCACACCCCTAAACTTGAGCTTTTGCTTGTCTCCAAGTAAAACAGAACTAGCAAAGTTATACCAGAAAAAAAGGTGATGGTCATTCTAGCAACTTGAATCATCTAAAATTATAATGAATGAATCACATTCAAATGATAGAATATTGCACCGACAATTCATAAGTATGAATAATTAAAAATGCAACTTCATCAATGCTAGAATCATGCTTTAAATCCTAAATTCTTTCTACCAAAACAAAAATTATTGTACAGTAATATAGATAATTTTTTCTTTTCCCTTTTTCTCTTTTTTTTCATTTTTTTATATGTGACTGAGGGATGTTATTGCATTACTATACTCTTGTTCCTGGGAAGTAACAATGGAGTGCAACAAACCCCTAGGGAGTATGTAATTGCACTGACACACACTCTTGCAGTGACAGCCTTTGGTTAGATTACTTTTTCTAACACTTGCATTGGAGTGCTCCCCCTTGACAATTCACAATACACTCACATTGGAGTGTCTTTTATTTCTAACTATATATATACAAACAGCTGTAAATGGTAGATTCATTCAAGATTCAAAGAATGATACTATTCATTCATTACTAATACAATCAAAATTATTAGTCAAAGAATTGAAGATACAAACATTCAATCAAATTTATCCAACTCATTCATTGATAGTTTCACATGATTCAAGAATTAAGCATCAAATGAAAAAAACTCAACACATTTGCAATAACCTTGCATGCTTCATTAAACTCAAAAAAAATTTAAAATGTGGGTGAAATTGTATTTTCGAGCCCCATATGCATTTCACCCCCAAACTTAAAGTTTCCATTGTCTCCAATGCAATGACAATGAATGTCCAGCTACTATGCTAACTAGCAAAATAAAAATTATAGCTAAATGCAAGGCATGAAAAATTTAAAACATACTAACTCAATTTTACTCAGCCTTTTATGTGGCTACACTGCGCTTCTTCTTCCTTTCCTCTCATCCTTCATGTGCCTTTTTTTCCTTAGAGCCCTTCCTCTTCTTTTGTTTGAGCTTCGCATGGTTTGTGGACTGCTCTAACATCATTAGCTGCTGCATTTGTTGGTCCAGTGTAGACCACTATTGCCAAAGGATTATGGTGCTCATTAATTTCATCCACAGCTTTCGCTTGACTCGCTCCATCCTGCACCAAGCCTTCAGTTATTGCACCCACAACTTTAGGTACGGGGACAAACTTCTCAGCTAAATTTGCCTTGACATCTATTTCTTCATCTTTTTCTTCCTCTGCACAAACTTCTTTCGTTTTTAGCATTAAGTTGGTAGGTGCAGTATAGTTGTACAAAATTGCGCTGACAATGGAATCCTAATGCGTCGACAATGGTGTTTAGTTATTCCTCAATCGGTGTAGACACAATATTTATTCTTTCTTCTTCAAGTACTTCGTACTCTTTTATTCTCCACATGATCCTAAAAAAAATTCCCACTCTTTCTTGGATTTTTTCCAATTCCGTAACTTCTTAATTATGGATATACGCATCAAAATTATGCTTACGTTGCCATCACATAATGCCTTTACAATATACCGATCAACAATGGAATAGGGTATTGAGAAGCTCTTGGGATCCTTAAATTCGTGGAGCAACTTAATTGTCATGGTAGTGCACCCTTTCAGTAAGTGCGATTGCTTCGACTTGTCCCAATCTTTTCTTCATCTTCAAGTTTTTAAGGCTGTTTTGTTGTAGCATTTGTGACAAAAAAATGATCTGATTCTGTCTCCGCAATATTTTGTTTAACCTCTTCAGCTATAGTTTACTTTTCAGATTGTTTTGACATCTTTCCATTGTCGAGATCTGAATTATCTTCCTTTACTGTAGCCTCTGTAACAACTTCAATTAATTGAGTCTCACTTCTGGGAATGATTCCCTCATAATTCTCTTGCCCTTATGATATCAAATTCTCAATTTCAATCGGAAAAGATTCTTGTGGTCGCAAATTTATTGCACTCACAATCTGGCCAAATTGATATTCTAGAGCTTGTATGGATTCAACCTGACTCTGAAGCATTGCTTTAGTATTGGCAAAATATTGCATCAACAAATTTGACATTAATGAAAATTATGATGCTTCGTCTTGATGGGTATTTTGCCTTGACAAGAGTTGATCATAAGTCGACTGAAATTCCCCATGTGGTACACATTTGCTGAATTGATGGGCTTTGTTGAAACTCATGGTTGCTTCCATAGTAATTGTAAATTGTCACAGTAAATTTCCATTCTACAATTGCTGTAGCATTCGACATTTTATTACTCAAATTAGTCAAATAAGATACTTGGATTGTTATGGCATCGAGCTCCATTTCTATAGCATCACTTATGCTAGTCCAACATCTTGAGGTTCTATACACCTTGTTCCTAGCCACATTTCCCTAAAAAAATGTAATAGTAAACAACAAAAAGGAAACAAGTTAGTGACAAATGAAATTTAGATAATAAAGAATAATTGCAAAGACAAAAATAGACATCAAACAAACGCCATCCCCGGCAATGCTCCAAAACTTGATCACGCTATGAACGTCATAGTAATGTGCAAGCGTACACCGTCGATGCAAGTATAGTAGACAGAAGTGAATCTGTCGGATATCGATCCCACGAGGATGGGTGTCTGTTGTCTAAAATTGTCGGTGCATTGAATAAGTAAAATGCAATAACTTGTGAGAATGATTGTCGGAGCAATAATGTGAAAATAAAGATAAAATGTAATAAAGGTAAAATGGGATCCACAACATGAATAGTCAGCAGAAAACTAAGTGTGGCTTACAAGGTTAAGAATAACAGGTAATTTGTCAGCGCAATGAACATCTTACCAAACTTCGCTTTCTATTAGATCTATGACTTTAGTATGCACTAACCACACCTTCCAGTGCTGGCAATGCAACACACTTAAGAACAAGTGGACCAAATTCCTTCAATCCCCAACAACTTCCGTTGTCTTGCTTGTTAGTTTAAATTGTCACTGCACCTTCTAGTGACTATGATTGCAATAACACTTCCGTGCTGAAATCATTCAAACCCAAATATTAAAGGTAAGCTTGGATAAAATATCAAGTAGTCTAAATATCAAGTGTACTTCCTTACAATCTTGAAATAACATGAATTACCATCGTTTAAGAAAGAAATATAAAAGAAAAAAATGGAGAATACTATGTCTAGGCTACTCGACTTGCTCTCTTACTCTCCTCTTGTGTCACACTTAGGAACTCCTCGTTAGGAGCTGGTCTGCATTGCCTTCACATTGATTCACCTGAGAGGTGTCAAGCCTCCGTAGCCGGAAAGCTAAAAAGTTAGGTTGAAAAAGATAATATTGCAAAATGGGAGACTAAGGAAAAGAGATACTCCTTTTTCTTTCCTTGTGAGTGTTTATATTTAGCCCAAATTGTACAGGTGTCTATTATGCAAAATTGAGCTGTCTCAGGTTGTACAAGTTGGTTATATAGCAGATTGGACCGCTCAGACATTTCTGTTCTTAACCAGACGGTTGTCAAATGTGGCGACAATTCTGAGTGACAATTCTGGACATGTTCATGCAGCGACAATTTTAGACATGTTGATGCAGTGACATTACTGGGTGCAATTGAAGAATACTTATGCTGCGATAGTCCTGGATGCAATTGAAGAATATTTATGCAGTAATAGTCTTGGGTGCATTCCAGAAATATTCATGCGGTGATAGTTTTGGGTGCAATCTAGAAGTGCTCATGCGGTGAAAGATTTGGGCACAATCTAGAAGTGCTCATACAGCTACATTAGTAGTAAAATATGGCAAAATTAAGGAAAACTAAGCCAAGGTCCACTGAGTTAGAAAATGCTATGTACTAAACTAAAAATGCTAAAATATGTACTAAGGACAACTAAATGGGAACAAATTATCTAATAAATAGGGAGAAAACATAAGTGCTTTCTAGTACCATCAATAATATAGGAAAACATGTAAATCAAGAATTGAATGAGAAAGAAACTAAATTGCATTGAGCGATTTGTCGAGAAAAATTCCTCAATAGTTTATGCGAGTTTCTACAATCTCGTTTCAAAAGCTAAAAACAAATAAACTAAAAACTGAAAATTAAAGGCTAAGTAAAATGTGTGTAAACCCTAGTGCTAAAGGTCCTATTTACATCTTTGCATGGTCATTTTTCTTAAACCCTAGGTTGGCTATCATTTTTCGTGTTTAAGTGGTGTTGTAAAGACCAAAACGCCCTTTGTTTAATGTGAGATCTGCATCCAGGGGTCAATGTCGTGACACATCAGGTTCTATGTCGCGACAAAGGCATCAGTCTCCTTCTGAAGCTTCAATCTACAGGTGTTGTCTGATGTAGCTCCTGTGTTGTCGTGACAAAGAAGTCATATGTAAAATTCCTTAAGTATAGTCCCTTGGTTGTGATGTAGCTCAGCCTATTTCGTGACGAAGTGATTAGTTTTCTTTTAATGCATTTCTTTGTGGGCATCTGCACATTAAGTATGTTAGCTAACCTTTAGACCGCATTTGGCCTTAAAGATAAATAAATCATCACTATAACACTTAGGTTACACAATTTATTGAAATAAGAAATCTAACTAAATACTTTAAAAATATTATGAAAATACTTGATTTCAAGCTCTTCAAGTGTGACAAATAGTTCAATCTGCTAGGTATGAAACTAGTAGATCAAACTCCCCCACATTTAAGTCTTTACTTGTCCCCAAGAAAACAAAACAAAAATGAAGAAAATGAAGAGCTTGAGATTAAAGATATACAAATAGTGGCTCATAGTATGTATTCTAGGCATCATATATTTCTTAGTAACTTTGACATGATAATTAAGCAACTTTGTCATTTTTAATTAGAAACAATATAAGTTCAGTAAGTTCTAGGAAATTCACATATCAAGGTTTTATCAATATATATCCATCAATGCCAAATATAAGTATTTTAATTATCTTAATACAATATAGACAACCATAATGAAATCAGGCAATTTCCCTCTTTATTCATGCATAAAGTTGTTTAAGTCACATGGGGCTTTTCAGCTTGAAACGTGTTGAGGCTTAGGATAGGTATGAATTTCAAAGAACAGTCAAGCACAGAAGGTTAGAAACACAAAAATAGTTTGGCACATCACATTGTTCTCTATTCTCCCCCTTTATGTCTCACTCGATCTCACCCTCTTATTTCTCCTTCTCTCACCATCCTTTTCTCTCCATTTTAGGATTCTCAAAATAAAATAATCCCTTTAGCTAACTATGAGTATTTTCTTTTTTTTGATTCTTTGAGTAAGATTTCTTTCTTTTTCGTCTCATTGGTGACTTTATAATTCTAACATATTTCAGGTGTGTTGGCAGTGGCTTTACTCCACAGTCAGAGCTTCTTTAATCGATGGTTTAAAAATAGGGATTGTTCGATTAGTCAAATCCAAAGATTCTAATGCCAGGCATGTTTCAGCTCGAAGACATTAGCCTCAACTTTGTGGTCACATTCAGGTGGAATATTGTCATCAACTATCACTGCATATTCCTTTGGTAATGCTGAACTTCATTCATTGAATTCTTCTATAATTAACTCATCTAGAACATCAATGTGATGACATTGTTCCTTACTTCGTGATGAAGATGCTTCGAAAACACTAAAGGTGACATGTTCATCGTTATGACGCATGATCAACTCGCCCTTGAAAACATCTATCAGAGTGCGTTCCGTTGCTAAAAATGGGCGCCCCAAAATAATTGGTACCTCCTTATCGGTTTCACAATCAAGTATGATGAAGTCGGCTGAGAACACAAACTTATCAACATGGACGAGAACATCTTCAATCTGTCCTTCAGGTTATGCCAAAGATCACATAAAGCTTTACCTAGGTAATGGTTTCCAAAGGAGCATGGGATTGTAAAACTGTCAGGATCTTTCATTTTTGTGGTAATTTATTTGTCAGTACAGCGCTACACCCTTATATGAGCGCAATCGTCTCAATTTCGGATAGCTTCTTCTTCTTCGATAATAAGTCCTTCATAAATTTCCCATAGCTGGGGATCTGCACAAGAGCATCAACTTGAGGTATATTAATATGTAATTGTTTCAATGTAGATACAAACTTTTGATAATCTCTGTCTTGTTCTTTCTCCTTAAATCGCTGTGGAAATGGCAAAGGTATGTTCAAAGCGAGTTGTTTTGCTGTAACCGATTGTGTCGACATAGACAGTTGTGTCGATAACTTTTTTGGATGAATGGTCGGCATCGGTGTGACTATTGGTGGTTCCTCCTCATCTGCTTTTGCTATATCTTCTTCAGATGCAACTTCTCCTTGTTGCTTTGGTTCATTTGCATCGATAGGTGTTTGGTTGGAGCTGCTACTTTGTTCAGCAGTTTGCTTTCCACTCCGCAATGTGATAGTCTTGCAATGCTCCTTTCCTTTCTGATTTGGATTTTCAGCACTGGACAAAGCACCTGGTGGTTGTGTGCTCATGTTAGAAGCTAGTTGTCCTAGTTGTGCTTCCAACGCTCGGATGGAAGACGAATTTCCTTGTACAATTGCTTCTGTTCTGGTAATATGCTCACGCATTGTTGTTGTTGTCCTTGCATATTTGGTAGCATAGTTTGTTATGGCTACATTCTGACCTATGGTTGTATATGAGTATGTGACTGCATCTGGTTCTGTGATCGCATCTGGTAAGGTTGCATATACACTTGAGGATTGTGATTATAATTCTACTGCTGTTGAACATAACTCCCTTGTCTAAAATTACCTTGATTTGAGGAATTTCCATATTTGTATGTGGACGCATTCTGACTCCCCCAAGTTACTGAGCTCTACTTAAACTGTTGTACGAGTTACCATATGAATTTCCACGGATGTTATTAAAATAGACTGCATTTTTAGCATGCTGTGGGCAATCCTCATAGCTATGGTTGTTGCAGCAAATTTCACAAGAAAATGTCGGGACATCTACCTGCTGACATCACTCGTCCCCTTCATGTTTTTGATCATATTCTCCAATTAGGATACTTGTGCACATAGGGCTGCAATGGCATCTAACTCAATAACTCCAGGATTTGCTTTCACCTGAGAAGAACGAGAAATTGGATATTGATAATCGTTTTGCGTAATTCTTTCCAAGATTCACACAGCTTCATTGTAAGTGCAATCCAACAAAGGACCATTAGTAGATGCATCGATTGGGTAAGTAAAAGTCGCCTTTGCTTGATCCTTTGGTGTGATTGCAATCTGGTTGTATCCAGAGTATCGATAAAGGAAACAGTAATAGGGCTTACCAGCTAGCCTATCCAGCATTTGATCAATGAATGGAAGTGGGAAGTGATCCTTCTTAGTGGCCACATTTAAACGACGGCAATCCATACACACTTGCCAACCTATAGCAATGTGAGTAGGGATTAGCTCATACTTACCACCGTGATGCCACTCTTCTTAGGCACACATTGGACCGGGCTCACCCGTGTGCTGTCCGAAATTGGGTAGATTATGCCTGCATCCAACATTTGATAATCTTCTTCTTCACTACTTCCTTCATTTTCTCATTCAGTCTTCGTTGTTGCTCAATTGACTATTTTCCTTCATCTTCCAGCCTAATTTTATGCATACAAAAAGAGGGACTAATGCCTCTGATATCCGCTATGCTCCAAGGGATGACTCTTTTATGTTGCTTTAATATTTCGATTAATTTTTCTTCTTGAACCTTTGATTTTCGACAAATTCCATTTGGTTTGTGTATTGACCCAACCACATTCCAGAGGTGCATGATAGCCATCTTCTTGGATATGATCGAGGATTCATTAGAGGTATTTATGGATGATTTCTCTGTGTATGGGCAAAATTTTGATATATGCGCTAACAATTTGGAAAAAGTGTTGAAAAGATGCGAGGACACCAACTTGGTTCTAAACTGGGAAAAATGCCATGAAATGGCAACCGAAGGAATTTTTCTTTGTCATTGAATATCTTGTCAAGGCATTGAAGTGGATAAAGCGAAGGTGGAAATCATTGAAAAGCTACTTCCACTGAATAAAGTAAAGGGAATAAGGAGTTTTTTCGGCCATGCCGAATTTTATAGAAGATTCATCCAAGACTTCTCCAAAATAGCAAAACCACTCTCCTCCTTGTTGGAGCAAAATAAAAAGTTTCTATTCAATAAAGCTTGTTTGAAAGCATTTCTAAAGATTAGGCAGTAGTTAGTGCAGGCACTCATTGTCGACGCACCAGATTGGTCGCAACTATTCGAGGTAATATGCGATGCGAGCGACTTTTCTGTAGGTGCTGTGCTTCGACAAAGAAAGGATAAGGTATTTATTGGAGGAATTTGTCGATGCACCCTCCAATGTGGGTGCATCTGCTGAACACTTGGCACCATCTGGGGCAAGCTGGGCCGAGGCAGTCACATCCGGTAATGAGGATTCCAATCCTCTAGCTATAGTGCCATACTTGGCACCATTTGCTAAGATCCATCCATCGGACATGACTGTCGATGAAGCCAACCTTCAACCAACAATGGAGGAGCAATCAACTCCACCGATTGAACCAAAAGAGAAGAGGCGTAAATGAAAAGCACACAATAAAAGCAAAGAGGAGTGCCCTAAGAAGTAAAAGAAATCTAGAGCAGCCACTTTCGAGGATGCAACACACTGAGTTTGTTTACTTTTCAATAGTTAGTTGTATGCATTTCTTTTAATTGTCATTGCATTTATTGTCTCTGCATTTTATTTGTTCTAGCATTTGCATTGTAGTTGCATTTCCATTATTATTTGTATAGTATTGTCAGTGCATTGGGAACGATACAGACATTAAGTTTGGGGGAAGTGTGGAATGGAAATGCAATTATACCCACAAGTTTAAGAATATATTTGTCTTTTTAGTGAATGAAAGTATGCATAGTTAAGAAAAATGTGATCACAATTTTTTCATTTGATGCGTAAATTCTTGAATTATTTGGAATGCTAATGCGTGAATTGAATGAATGTGACTAAATGTTGAATCCTTCTATTTTTGGATGAATGGTTGAGATTGCATTAGTAATAAATGAGTAGTATCATTCTTTAAATATTGAATTAACTTACCATCTTGCAGCTACGTTTATAATTATTTTACTAAATAAAAGACACTCCAATATGGGTGTGTTGTGACTCAACAAGGGGGAACACTCCATTGCAAGTGCTAGAAAAATTATCTAGCCAAAGGCTGTCATTGCAAGAGTGTGTGTCGGTGAAATTACATGCTTCCTGGGGGTTTGTTGTACCCCATCATTACTGCCCAAGAACAAAGAGTATAGTAATGCAATGACACCTCTCAGTCGCATGAAAGAAAATAGAGAGAATTAAAGAAAGAACAGTTGATAAAAAAAGCAAAAATATATATTATTATACAATAAATGTTGTATTGGTGAAGAAGATTTAAGATTTAAAGTATGATGCTAGCATTAGTGAAGTTGCAATTTTGATTATTCATGCCTATAAATTGTCGGCGCAATTTTCCAGCATATGAATACAATTTATACATTAGGATTTCAGAGAATATAAGTTGCTAGAATGATAAATGTGGTAACAAGAATTTAGATATAACTTTGCTAACTTTTATTTACTTGAGGACAAGTAAAAACTCAAGTTTGGGGGTGTGGTAGCAATAGAAATGACACTTAATTTCTCCTTAAATTAGTGTATAATTTGTTCATTTTGTATCATATTTAGCATACATTTTCAGTATTTCATGCTTAGTATTTGCATTTTCTAACTTAGTGTTGTTTGATCTTATTTTCTTTCATTTTATCTCTTTTGTGCTACTAATGTCGCTGTATATAGTACTAGTTTTGCGTCTAAAGTTGTTAGCACAGAAATCCACCTGGGAAGATCAGAGTAGGAAAGCATTCAGAGTTGTGGTCACAAGTTTGATCAAAAATTGTGGTCAAATATGTCATCACATAAATGCTTTTACATTTTATCAAGGATTTTACGCTGCTAACACATCCAGAAGCACCAACGCAGGAGAATGACAAGTTGTCATAGCAAATTAAAATCATAATTTATGCCCAACAATGTCGCGACAATCTGCAACTGCTTAATGAACAAATCAGATCTGTGTGAGTGCATAGCTGGCAATAACAAACTTTTACAGTTGTAAAAGAAGGAGTTAGATCTAAAAAGGGAAGAAGATTTGCATTTGTCAGTGATTATATATAGAAGGATGAAAGAGAAGATCAATATCAAGCTATGAAGAATTCAACTCTAAAATTTCTCTCATTCATTCCCAAAGTCAGTTGCCATGGAAGCTTGATTCCAGAGAAAGGTGACCTGATGCAATAAGGAAGCAATTGCTTCTGACAATAAGTGCTAGGTGAAACGTAAGAGGAGCTAATAAGGGAGAATTCTAGTAGACTAGGAATAGCATGCTTCAATTTCAGTCGTTAATCCCTCTTAAATGTCGGTGAAGTCTATTGACAATTGATTGTATACGAAAGTCTCTATTAATGTTAGATTTACTTTGATTTCTACTCAATTCTTCCATCTGTTTATATTTGGATTTAACTGTTCTGACCACGAAATTGCTATTACAATCACAGTCACTAGAAGGTGCGGTGACAAGTTAGATTAACAAGTAAAACAGCGGAAGTTGCTTGATGCAAGAAGGATTCTGGCCACTTGTTCTTGAGTACAAAGCATTACCAGCACTGGAAGGTGTAACACCCAAATTCCGTACACCGTCACCTGTTAGAATTCTGGTGTTTACTATTAATTTTACACTGTTCATCTTTTACAATTATTCGACTATTCGTATCTTTAATCAATACAAAAATCATTTCTCCCAATTTAAAACAATATCTAAACATGACACAATTTTTGTCAAGGGTAAAAATGGTATTTCCAATATTTTAAGGGACTTCTATCGGTACCTGGTGGTCAAGTATCGGTAGTAGTCAATTCAATGAACAATTTTAGAACTGTGTAGATTTTACCGGTACTTGTACTAGTTCTACCAATATAAGTATGATTTTTACTACTACAAGTCATGCAACTACCGATACCAAAACTCCAGAGAGCAAAAATCTATACCCTGCAACTTCTACCGATACAAGCTTACCCACTATCGATACATCATTACTATGAACTACCGATACCTGCAATTCAACTACCGATACAATACAAGTTAGAGAACAATCTCTCTCCTACCCTGTACTTCTATCGATACATGTAATAATTCTACTAAAACTAGCATACAGAATTTTATTAATGACGCCAAGACACAAGTGTAATACCTCAAACATAACCAATCTAAGCTATGCATTAAAACATCACAATACACACATAACTACTAAGTCTTTACAAGCATCATAAGCCTAGGCATCAAAGTTATACTACACGCATTTACAAAATCAAAATAGTAAGTTTTCAACATCTATGGTTCCATATCAAAGGTTGACAACATCCTAGTACGTTCCATTAGACCAAGTGATGCAAAAATCTACCGACGATTTCGCGATAGTGTGATTTCATGTGAGGTCGATGATTCGATCTTCAGTTAGCAAAATGATCTACAAAACAACAACAATAACTGTGGTAAGTTTTATAACTTAGTAAGTTCAATAGTTAAGGAATACCAATATGGTATTAGCAACAATGATTCGTTCAAGCCAAGTAGTTTCCATTTCTCTGGAGTAATTACAACTTCTCTTCCCATACATAACTTTCTGTTACTAGTACCCGATGCTGCTCACACGAGCTGTCAAGGACTCGCAACTTATACGGTACCCCAGCCATCGGTACAGTGTCTATCTGTTCTGTAAACTGTTTCCTAACGATGCTTCTCACACGAGCTATCAGGAGTATGCATAAAGCATAAGTCCTAGCCATCGTAGGACCTGTAATCCATATAAGATCCTTATCTCTTTTTTTGAGTCACTATGCTGCTCACACGAGCTATCGAGGACTCGCAACATAGCGGTACCTCAGCCATCGTGTCGATACTCGTTCAACGGCATAAAGCCTACTATCTTTTGCGTTTCATTTCTTTGATCATCTTCAATACCGGATGCTTTCAATTTGCTATACATTGACAACATATATACATATATAAGAAATTTTAAGTAAGGTTCACACTACGAACTTACCAGACTGGATTGTAATTTAAGAAAGACTTCAGGGACTAATCTGCTAATTTCCCTTTTCCCAATCGGTAGCACGATCGTAGTCTACATTCACAAATCATTCAATTCTCACATTAAATTACATAATTTAGTATTTCAAAACATTTTAGTCATTTTTGGGAAAATTACAGTTTTACCCCTAATAGTTTCCTTTTATTCAATCTAGTCCTTCCAACACAAATCATGTAAATCAACCATTCTCTCACATAACTCACCATAGCAAAATTTTCTTGGGTACCTATCCAACCCATTCACATCTCTCTATTTCCACATCAATCCATATAATTTCATCAATTTCTTATTTTAGTCCTTTAACCCTAATTCATCAAAAATCACTTTGCACAAAAATTTAACTCAAGTATAAAACATTCAAATACATCAAAAGCTTTCAAGAACAAGCAATTTCAATAGTGGCAAGTTTTCTAACATTTGACAGATTCACAAATTAGTCCTTGCATAAGTTAGCTTAAGCTGATACGGACTCAAAAACATAAAAATTACTAAAAACGATCAAAGTTTACTTAACCAAATCAAAGCTCAAAGTTTGAGTTTAAAAAACCCTAGTTTTATTCCTCTCCTAGCCGAATGAAGAAGATGGTGAGATGAAAATGATGACATTTTCACTTAAAATTTCTTTAATTAATATATATACTAATGACAATTTTGTAATTTTTAGAACTTTCATCATTAAGCTTAATTAACCACTTTTTAGTTTTAATTAAACCTATTTAAAATTAATATAACTCATGACAATCCACTAACTAACATTCATTTGATTATTTTACTCATTTAATCCTTCTAATTTAACATCTATACTTTTATCCTTTTTATAAATTAGTCCTTTCTATTCAATTAACTATCTAGTAAAGGCTATTTTTTGAATCATGATTCATACAATGCATATATCACCAGAAATATTTAAAATAACTAAATAACTAAATTTATGACTTGACTTGTTAGAGCTGTGGCCCCAAAACCACTATTTCTGACACCACTGAAAAATCGGGCTGTTACAGAAGGTGTGGTAATTGTGAGTGCTTCGGTCTTTGTTAAATAGAGAGTTGATAGCAGTAAGATCTCATTGAAACATAATTGCAGCAAAAATTCATGCAGTAATAGTCTTGGATGCAATTGAAGAATATTTATGTAGCGATAGTCTTGGGTGCATTCTAGAAATATTCATGTTGCGATAGTTTTGGGTGCAATTTGGAAGTGCTCATGTGGCGACAGTTTTGGGCGCAATCTAAAAGTGCTCATGCAGCGACATTATTAGTAAAATATGGCAAAATTAAGGAAAACTAGGCCAATGTCCACTTAGTTAGAAAATGCAATGTACTAAACTAAAAAAATGCTAAAATATGTACTAAGGACAACTAAATGGAAACAAAATATCCAATAAATGGGGAAAAACATATGTTCTTTCTAGTACCATCATACTCCCAAACTTGAGTTTTTACTTGTCCTCAAGTAAAACAGAACTATCAAAGTTATACCAAAAAAAGGGTAATAGCCATTCTAGCAACTTGAATCACCTAAAATCCTAATGAATGAATCACATTCAAATGATAGAATATTGCGTCAACAATTGATAAGTATGAATAATTAAAAATACAACTTCATAAATGCTAGCATCATGCTTTAAATCCTAAATTCTTTCTTCCAAAACAACAATTATTGTACAATAATATAGATATTTTTTTTTCTTCTTTTCTCTTTTTCTCTCTTTTTTTCTTTTTTTATATGTGACTGAGGGATGTCGTTGCATTACTATACTCTTATTTCTGGGAAGTAATAATGGGGTGCAACAAACCCCAAGGAGTATGTAATTGTGCCGACACACACTCTTGCGGTAACAGCCTTTGGCTAGATTACTTTTTGTGACACTTGCATTGGAGTGTTCCCCCTTGACAGTTCACAATACACCCACATTGGAGTGTCTTTTAATTCTTTCTAAATATATATATATATAAACAGCTGTAAATGGTAGATTCATTCAAGATTCAAAGAATGATACTATTCATTCATTACTAATGCAATCAAAATTATTAATCAAACAATTAAAGATACAAACATTCAATCAAATTTATCCAACTCATTCATTGATAGTTTCACATGATTCAAGAATTCAGCATCAAATGAAAAAAAATTCAACTCATTTGCAAAAACCTTGCATGCTTCATTAAACTAAAAAAATTTAAAATGTGGGTGAAATTGTAGTTTCAAGACCCATATGTATTTCACCCCTAAACTTAAAGTTTGCATTGTCCCCAATTCAATGACTAAAATGCAATGACAATTAATGTCCAACTACTATGCTTACTAGCAAAATAAAAATTACAACTAAATGCAATGCATGAAAAATTTAAAACATACTAACTCAATTTTTGCTCAGCCTTTTATGTGGCTGCACTACGCTTCTTATTCCTTTCCTGTCGTCGTTCATGTGCATTTTTTCCTTGCAGCGCTTCCTCTTCTTTTGTTTGAGCTTCTCATGGCTGTGGACTACTCCGGCATCATCAGCTGCTGCATTTGTTGGTCCAGTGTAGACCACTATTGCCAAAGGATTGTGGTCCTCATTAATTTCATCCACAACTTCCGCCTGACTCGCTCCATCATGTGCCAAGCCTTCAGTTATTGGACCCACAACATCAGGTGTGGGGACAAATTTCTCAACTAAAATTCCCTCGACATATATTTCATCTTTTTCTTACTCCACACGAACTTCTTTCATTTTCAACATTGATTCCGTAGGTACAGTACAACTGTACAAAATTGCACTGACAATGGAATCCTAATGCGTCGATAATGGTGTTTAGTTATTCCTCAATTGGTGTAGACACAATAATTATTCCTTCTTCTTCAAGTGCTTCGTACTCTTTTATTCTCCACACGATCCCAAAAAAATTTCCACTCTTTCTTACGTTTTTTCCAATTCCATAACTTCTTAATTATGGATATAGGCATTAAAATTATGCTTACGTTGCCATCAAATAATGCCTTTCCAACATACCGATCACCAATGGAATAGGGTATTGAGAAGCTCTTGGGATCCTTAAATTCTTGGAGCAACTTAATTGTCCTAACAGTGCACCCCTTTAGTAAGTGCGATTGCTTCGACTTCTACCAAACTTTTCTTTGACAATGTATCTTCAAGTTTCTGAGGCTGTTTTGCTGTAGCATTTGTGGCGACAAAATGATCTGATTCTGTCTCCACAATATTTTTTTAACCTCTTTAGCTACAGTTTGCTTTTCAGATTGTTCTGACATCTTTCCATTGTCGAGATTTGAATTATATTCCATTACTGTAGCATTTGTAACAACTTCAATTAGTTGAGTCTCACTTCTGGGAATGATTCCCTCACAATGCTCTTGTCCTTGTGATATCGAATTCTCTATATCAATCGGCAAAGATTCTTATGGTCGCAAATTTGTTGCGCTCACAATCTGGCCAAATTGATATTCTAGAGCTCGTATGGATTCAGCTTGACTCTGAAGCATAGCTTCAGTCTTGAAAAAATATTGTATCAATAAATTTTCCATTGATGAAAATCTTGATGCTTCATCTTGCTGGGTATTTTACCTTGACAAGAGTTGATCATAAGTGGGCAGTGTCCACTCGGATCTGACATCATTATTTATACTTTCAGGGTCTTGATTGTTCCAACAAAAATTTAGATGTTGCTCCCACTCTGGCATATAGGTGTTGGAATATGAATTTTCATTTCCACCGAAATTGCCCATGTGGTACACATTCGCTGGATTTGATGGGTATTGTTCAAACTCATGGTTGCTTCCATAGTAATCGCAAATTTTCGCAGTAAATTTCCATTCTACAATTGCTATAGCATTCTTTATTGAATTACTCATATTCGTCAAATAAGATGCCTGGACAGTTATCGCATCGAGCTTCATTTCTATAGCATCACTTATGCTAGTCCAACATCTTGAGGTTCTATACACCTCGTTCCTAGCCATATTTCGCTATAAGAAAAATGTAATAGTAACAACAAAAAGGAAACAATTTAGTTACAAATAAAATTTAGATAATAACGAATAATTGCAAAGACAAAAATAGACATCAAACAAATGCCATCCCCGGCAATGGTGCCAAAACTTGATTGCGCTATGAATGTCATAGTAATGTGCAAGCGTACACTATCGATGCAAGTATGGTAGACAGAAGTGAATCTATCGGATATCGATCCCACGAGGATGGGTGTTTGTTGTCTAAAATTATCGGTGCATTGAATAAGTAAAATGTAATAATTTTGAGAATGGTTGTCAGAGCAATAATGTGAAAATAAAGATAAAATGTAATAAAGGTAAAATGAGATCCACAATGTGAATAGTCAGTAGAAAACCAAGCGTGGCAAGGTTAAGAATAATAGGTAATTTGTCGACACAATGAAGTGCAATGAACATCTTATCAAACTTGGCTTTTCTATAAGATCTATGACTTTAGTATGCACACTATCCACACCTTCCAATGTTGACAATGCAACACACTTAAGAACAATTGGACCAAATTCCTTGAATCCCCAAGCAATATCCGTTGTCTTGCTTGTTAGTTTAAGCTGTCACTGCACCTTCCAGTGACTGTAACTACAATAACACTTTCGTGCTAAAATCTTTCAAACCCAAAGATTAAACAGTAAAGGTAAGCTTGGATAAAATATCAATTAGTCAAAATATGAAGTGTACTTCCATACAATCCTGAAATAACATGAATTACTATCGTTTAGGAAAGAAATATAAAAGAACAAATGGAGAATACTATGTCTAGGCTACTCGACTTGCTCTCTTACTCTCCTCTTGTGTCACACTTAAGAACTCCTCGTTAGGAGCTGGTCTGCATCGCCTTCACATTGATTCACCCAAGGGGTCTTAAGCCTCCATAGCCGAAAAGCTCAAAAGCTAGGTTGAAGAAGATAATATTGCAAAATGGGAGACTAAGGAAAAGAGAGACTCCTTTTTCTTTCCTTGTGAGTGTTTATATTTAGCCTAAATTGTACAGGTGTCTATTCTGCAAAATTGAGCTGTCTCTGGTTGTACAAGTTGGTTCTAACCAATTGGACAGTTCACACATTTCTGTTATTATCCAGACAGCTGTCAGATGCAATGACAATTCTGAGCTACAATTCTGGGCTCAATTCTGGACATGTTCATACAGTGACATTCTTGGGTGCAATTGAAGAATACTTATGCAGCGATAGTCTTGGATGCAATTGAAGAATATTTATGCAACAATAGTCTTGGGTGCATTCTAAAACTATTCATGCTGCGACAGTTTTGGGTGCAATCTGGAAGTGCTCATGCGGCGACAGATTTGGGCACAATCTAGAAGTGCTCATGCAGCTACATTAGTAGTAAAATATGGCAAAATTAAGGAAAACTAGGCCAAGGTCCACTGAGTTAGAAAATGCAATGTACTAAACTAAAAAATGCTAAAATATGTACTAAGGACAACTAAATGGGAACAAATTATTCAATAAATGGGGAGAAAACATATGTTCTTTCTAGTACCACCAATAATATAGGAAAACATGTAAATCAAGAATTGAATGAAAAAGAAACTAAATTGTATTGAGCGATCTGTGGGGAAAAATTCCTCGATAGTTTATGCGAGTTTCTACATTCTCATTTCAAAAGCTAAAAACAAATAAACTAAAAACTAAAAATTAAAGGCTAAGTAAAATGTGTGTAAATCCTAGTGCTAAAGGTCCTATTTACATCTTTGCATGGTCATTTTTCTTGAATCCTAGGTCAGCTATCGTTTTTCGTTTTTAAGTGGTGTTGTAAAGACCAAAACGCCCTTTGTTTTTATGTGAGATCTGCGTCCAGGGTTCAATGTCGCGACACACCAGGTTCTGTGTCAGGACAAAGGCATCAGTCTCCTTGTGAAGCTTCAATATACAAGCGTTTTCCGATGTAGCTCCTGTGTTATCGCAACAAAGAAGTCAGATGTCAAATTCCTTAAGTCTGGTCCCTTGGTTGTGACGTAGCTCAGCCTATATCATGACGAAGTGATCAGTTTTTTTTTAATGCATTTATTTGTGGTCTCCTGCACACTTACTAAGTATGTTAGCTAACCTTTAGGCCTCATTTGGCCTTAAATACAAATAAATCATCATTATAACACTTAGGTTACATAATTTATTGAAATAAGAAATCTAACTAAATACTATGAAAATATTATAAAAATACTTGATTTTAAGCTCTTCAAGTGTGACAAATAGTTCAATCTGCTAGGTATGAAACCAGTAGATCAAACTCCCCCACACTTAAGTCTTTGCTTGTCCCCAAGCAAACAAAACAAAAATGAAGAAAATGAAGAGCTTGAGATTAAAGATATAAAAAGAGTGACTCATAGTATGTAGTCTAGGCATCATATATTTCTTAGTAACTTTGGCATGATAATTAAGCAACTTTGTCATTTTTAATTAGAAACAATATAAGTTCAGTAAGTTATAGAAAATTCACATATTAAGGTTTTATCAATATATATCCATCAATGCCAAATATAAGTATTTTAATTATCTTAATACAATATAGACAACCATAATGAAATCATGCAATTTCCCTCTTTATTCCTACATAAAGTTGTTTAAGTCACATAGGGCTTTTCAGCTTGTAACATGTTGAGGCTTAGGATAGGTATGAATTTCGAAGAACAGTCAAGCACAGAAGGTTAGAAACACGAAAATAGTTTGGCACATCGCATTGTTCCCTATTCTTCCCCTTTATGTTCCACTCTATCTCACCCTCTTATTTCTCCTTCTCTCACCATCATTTTCTCTCCGTTTTAGGATTCTCAAAATAAAATAATCCCTTTAGCTAGCCTATGAGTATTTTCTTTCTTTTTGATTCTTTGAGTAAGATTTCTTTCTTTTTCGTCTCATTGGTGACTTTATAATTCTGTCACTATTCTCATGTTTCTCTCATTCATACTTCTTTTATTTCTACTCATTTTTCCTTTTGATTTTTCTCTATTTTCTTATTCTGGCTAGACTAAAGTTCATATATTATATTGAGTTTCCTAATTTTATTTTGTAACCTCCACCTCAGTGCGTCTACTTACCCTCAATGCCAATGGCCATATGTCTATTTCCATACAAAATAGGCGCAAAGAAAAGAGTATACACAAATTTTTCATTTTAAGGCTTAAGAGGCTGATAGTATGGTTTATCAAGAAGAGTCATAAGGCTCAAAGATAGGTACTAATTGATAATTCAGAATAAGGTTTGGCTTTTTAGCTCTAGGGAAGTCAAAATAGTGCCTTAAGTCATCCCTAAACACCTTACTATGCACAAATATCAAATTCATCACTTAATTTCAGAATTATCATCTATCATATATACTAGCATGCTTGTTTCCTCATATATCACACATCACTTAGTATTAACAATACCTTTCTGTCAATACTTTAATATAACCTATAGAGCTTAAAAGTTTCAAGCTCAAAAAATTAAAAATTCCTTATCATCATGCCAATTTTACCAATCAATACTATCAACCTATTATACTTGCTCCTAACTAATCACTTGTTTCTTTTCAACCTCAAGCACTCATAGCAATTTAAACATAAAAACTATATGCCAAAAATTCCTATATTACCCCCCAGACTTTAGAAAACACATTGTCCCCAATGTGTAGTCCCCTCAAATAATGAAGGAAAGAAGTTACCCGATTTATCGTGGAGATCCTCTTCTTCTCATGGTGATTGTCCTTCTCCTTTTGGCGTTAATGTTCGAAATTGTTGTGTCTTCCATAATGTGAGGCTCTTACAAAAAGAATTCAAGCATATCTACAAAGATAACTACTAATCCTACTCTTATGAATTATATAAGTCTTATAATGAAAAACAAAAATTATCCCAAAGTTACAAATTAAAATTGTTTCAAATTGTTATTCTTTTCATCCATCTCATCTTCCTCCTCCTCACTGTCATGCCCTTCTTCTGGCACTTCTTCATCATGCTCCTTATCCATTTCCCCAAACATGTCTGTAGTGTAGTTAGAGACCTTAAGATTACGTGATCAAGCAACCTCTTGGAATATTGGTCTCGATTTATGCATCATCGAAGCATCCAATCCAGCTTTGCATGAGTCTCCTCACCAACTCCTTGTTGTGCTGGTGCCAACCTTAGTGTGGACGTTGGTGTAGCCTCTAAAGTTTGTGATTTCTTCTTCCCTTCTCTTATTTGTTTCGAATGATGTTCTCCATATTGTTGGAACGATTGTCACCAATGACACTTTTTGATGGCTTCAAAGTTTGCTCGATGGATGTCATGGGCACTCCTACCCTTCAGCATAAAGTTGTGATTAGGTGAGGATAGAAAATTCCCACCTTTTGGGTTCCTATATAATGACTCATGTCTCGGTGGATCCATTTCCGTATGCAAACCTGCTTTTTTTTGTAAAATTGCAAATAACAATACTGTTGGAAAAGCATTAACATTAGAAAATTTAAAGCAGAAATCATACAAGTAAAAATAAATTGGATCCACATCTTAGCTTCAGGAAACATGATAGCTTGATTAAAAGATGTGGGAATGCTAGTGCCTGGCTTAAATTTCCATTCTCCCCTTCCTTCGTTTAGATAGGTAATTACCTCATGCATATCGATATCAATAAAGGACTCTAAATCAATTTGATCTAAGAAATCTTGTTCATAATAGGAAACATTAAAGAAATTATAGATTATTTTGGGGTTTACCTTAACATTAATTCCCCTAATTACTAAGGTTTCCCAATTGAGTTCATCCTTTGGCTAGATAATTTTTCTAACACTTGCAGTGGAGTGTTCCCCCTTGTTGAGTCACAATGCATTGGAGTGTCTTTTATTTAGTAAATATAATTATAAACATAGCTGCAATATGATAAGTTAATTCAATATTTAAAGAATGATACTACTCATTTATTACTAATGCAATCTCAATCATTCATTCAAAAACAGAAGGATTCAACATTTAATCACATTCATTCAATTCACGCATTAGTATTCCAAATAATTCAAGAATGTACGCATCAAAGCCATAATTATTTTTCTTAACTTTGCATACTTTCATTCAACTAAAGAAACAAATATATTCCTAAACTTATGGGTGTAATTGCATTTCCATTCCATACTTCCCCCTAAACTTAATGTCTACATTGTCCCCAATGCACTGACAATACTATACAAATAATAATGGAAATGCAACTACAATGCAAATTGTAGAACAAATAAAAATGTAGAGACAATAAAAATGCAATGACAATAAAAAAATGCATGCAACTAACTACTGAAAAGTAAACTAACTCAGTGTGTTGCAACCTCAGATGTGGCTGCTTTGGATTTCTTTTTCTTCTTTGGGCTCTCCTCTTTGCTCTTCTTGTGTGCCTTTCGTTCACGCCTCTTTTCTTTCGGTTCAATCGGTGGAGTAGATTGCTCCTCCATTGCTAGTTAAATGTTGGCTTCATCAACAGTCACGTCCGATGGATGGATTTCAGCAAGTGGCGCCACATATGGCACAATAGCTTGAGGATTGAAATCCTCATTTCTGAATGTGACTGCCTCAGCCTAGCTCACCCCAGTTTGCGCCAGTTATTTTACAGATGCACCCACACTTGTTGATGCGTAGACAAAATTTTCAGATAAATTTGTTGGGGTAACATCTTCTTCTTTTCTTTCTTCTTCTTTTGCCTCAATACCCACAAAGGCAACTGGTGTGTGCTCTTCCACCACAACAGCCTCTCTCTCCTCCATAATGGCCCTCAAACTATTCGATAGCTCATCTTTAAATAGGCTACCTATGTTTCGGAAGCAATCTTCCATTTTCTTGGATTGCGCCTCTTGATCCTCATCATCAGAGATATGGATTCGATTTAGGGATTGAATGAATTGGGTTTTGCCTTCTGAACCAGGCTGCTCCGATGATGGAGTGGCTTCATTGCTAATGGGAGGGAACACATGGAATTCTGGCATTAGGTTCCTGCTCAAGCTGCGCAATGTGCTGACAATAGCATTATTCCATGCCCTAGTATATGCATAGAATAAATTCTCTCTGAATTGCATATCTTCCAGTGTGCCAACAAGTCTGATTTGTCTGGTTCTCATTCGATCAACAAACATTTCAATCTAATCAAGCTTTCTCCAAATTTGAGGGTCTGTGGGCACATGGGTGTGGGCGACTTTCTTTTTCCCTTTTCTTTCTTTTACAAAACTCCTTCACCATAGAGGTTTCTTAGACCCTTGTCATCCTCTCTACCGAAACATTGTTGATTGGGCCTTTATTTTCCAAAGTTTCCTCCCCTTCACGATGCATAATGCCTATTTGTTTACACAACAACATTATCAGAGAAGGGAAGGGTAGGATGCCTGTTTGTTTAGTGGCGGCCTCAGCAATTTCTTGATGAAGGATTACGCTGACATCAATTCTGTATCCCTTCAGTATAGAATGCAACCGGCACATTCTATCTACTGTTGCAGTGGTGCTATGGGTAGATGGTAGTAGGCAACAAGTTTATAAAATGGAACCATACCTTACTTTTAACAGTGAGAAAGTAACGGTGCATGGTGTAGTTATTTGGATTGTTGCCAGTCCAAACTGTGCCCTCGACACATAAATCATTTAGTAAAAGCTCGACACCATCCTCAGTTAGAGTTTTCAAGAACTCGATGTGTTCATCTTCTCCCTCAACAATATGGAAGAGAGAGTTTATGTGGTCGGCGCTTCAGGGCACCAAACCTTCACGAACAAATATGAATTCCTATTTCGAGTCTACCAGGTTAGCGTAAAATTCCCTTACCAGAGAGGGATAGTACCCAGCCGGATGGCCATAAAACTGCTCCCATCCAAAATGAGAGATTGTTCTAGTGACTTGTCTCCCCAGAGTCAGATACGGGGACAACTGAAATCCTTGTTGAGGATGACAGTTCCTTTTCAGCATAACTTCATGATAGCTATCCTTCGCTGCTTTTGACAGGAACAGAATAGGCTCTTTAGGTTGTGGTTGGTTGACATTCCTGACCATAGCAGCCGAGGATTCAGCTGTCGATTTAGATGGGGTTTTCGCTCCGCGAGTTCTTGCCATGAGTGCTGAAATAGAGAGAGTGAAAGTATCTAGCAGAAAAAAATAGAAGGTTGAAAATAAAGAAAATACAGCAATAATAGAGGTTGTGAGTATGAAAGAGTAGTCGGTACAAAAAGGATGTTTTATAGACGATGGAGGCGAAGAGACGTGATGATATCAGAGAGTACAATATGCCTGTAGCCAATAAATGCTAGGACACAAATCATACTTTTTCAAGACAATCCAACAGTTGGGGATTGCGGTGAATCAATCGGCGTGATTCTTGCCCAAAATGTTTAGTTGAGTCATCAAAGAAATGCGCCAACAAGTCGTGCTTTGTGTGTGTCGACAAAAAGGAGATCTTTTATTCCTGCATAAAACTAAAGAAAACGAATTAAAAGTAAACAAAACACAAAAAGTAAATATCAAAAATAGTAATGAAATTATTATGTAAATGTGACCATGATAATGGTCTCGTTTGGTTCGTTGATGCTTAGGCTGCAGTAATGCTTCAATCGTTGGCCATTCAGTTTAAATTGGTGCCCATCGTTCAAATCCTTGATTGTCACTACACCATGTGAAAATTCTTAGACAACTTCAAAAGGTCCTGACCATCTGGAGCATTATTTCCCTAGATGCAATTTTAAATGTGAGTTAAATAAAAACACTAACAGTCTAGGAGAAAATTGTCGCCGCAAAATGATGTTGTCATGCCATATTTTAGTTTTTTCTTTGTAATTGGCCGCATTTTCATAAGCATTGCACCAAATTTCTTTTAGCTCTAAAATGGCCAACAATCTTTTCTATCTAGTAGCATCATAATCCATATTCACTTGCTTGATTGCCCACATGGCCTTATGTTCAAGTTCAACAGGCAAGTGACATGATTTTCCAAACACCAGCTGATATGTAGACATTCTTAATAGAGTTTTGTAAGCAGTGTGAAGTGCCCACAACACATCATGTAACCACGAGGACCAATCCCATCAAGATGGGTTAACCACCTTCTCAAGAATACTTTTAATTTACCGATTGGAGACCTCCATTTGTCCATTCTATTACAAATGATACGTGGTTACCATGCGATGCTTCACACGATAGCGTTTCAAAGCTGTCGCCACCTGATTGCAATGAAAATAAGTGCCTTGGTCGCTTATTAATGCTCGAGGTATTCTGAATCGAGTAAGGATATATGTGTGAACGAACTTTAACACCGTCTGAGCATCGTCTTTTGGAATAGCAATTGCCTCGATCCACTTGGAGACATAGTCAACAGCTACCAGGATATACACATTCCCAAACGAATTTGAGAATGGTCCCATGAAGATTATACCCCACACATCAAAGAGCTCAACCTCCATGATAGGTTGTTGAAGCATCTCGTTGTGTCGAGATATAGAACCAGTGCGCTGACATTTGTCACACTGTTGAGCAAAATTGTGTGCATCTCGAAATAATGTAGGCCAGTAAAATCTTGATTGTAGGACCTTTGCAGCAGTCCTAAGACCACCGAAATGGCCTCCATAAGGAGCATCAGGATAGATAACATTTCCTCCTCAGGAATGTAGTGAGGAATGATATTGTCAGTGCATACCTTGAACAGGTATACTTAGTAGCATCCCTGAGAAATCTGACGTTCCTTTGACCTGTTGCACTCAGTGGTAGCTTTCCATAAACTAGGTAATTGACTACATCTGCATACCATGGAGATGCATCGACAAAGAATAATTTCTCATCTGGAAATACGTCGACAATTTGTGACTAATTTTCATCCTCACTTTCAGCTTCAAGACGAGATAGGTGGTCTGCTACTTGGTTTTTCGATCCTTTCCTGTCTTTAATTTCTACATCAAATTTTTGGAGTAAAAGGATCCATCTAATCAGTCTGGGTTTTGCATCCTTCTTAGCAAAAAGGTATCTCAAAGCAGAATGATCAGTATAAACTGTAATTTTTGCACTGACAAGATATCAACGGAACTTGTCAAATGCAAAAACTACTTTCAGCAACTCTTTCTCAATGGTCGTATAATTCACCTGTGCTTCAGTTAGAGTTTTACTAGCATAATATGTTGAATGAAATACCTTATCTTTCCTTTGTCTAGCACAACACCTACAGCAAAATCGTTTGCTTCGCACATTACCTTGAACGGTTGCGTCCAATCTGGTGCGACGACAATGGGTGCTTGTACTAACTGCTGTTTAATATTTAGAAATGCTTCCAAGCAAGCTTCATCGAATAAAAACTTTTTATTTTGCTCCAACAAGGAGCAGAGTGGTTTTGCTATTTTGGAGAAATCTCGGATGAATCTCCTATAAAATTTGGCATGGCATAGAAAACTCCTTATTCCCTTCACATTATTCGGTGGAGGTAGCTTTTCAATGATTTCCACCTACTCTTTATCCACTTCAATTCCTTGACAAGATATTTGATGACCAAGGATAATTCCTTCGGTTGCCATGAAGTGGCATTTTCCCCAGTTTAGAACCAAGTTGGTGTCCTCACATCTTTTTAACACTTTTGCTAAATTGTCAGCGCATATATCAAAATTTTTCCCATACAAAAATAAATTATCCATAAATGCCTCTAATGAATCCTCAATCATATCCGAGAAGATGGCTATCATACACCTTTGGAATGTGGCTGGGGCATTACACAAACCAAATGGCATTCGTCAGAAAGCAAAGGTTCCAAATGGGCATGTAAAAGTCATCTTTTCTTGATCCTCCGATGCGATTGCAATCTTGTTGTATCCAGAATATCCACCAAGGAAACAGTGATAGGCCTTACCAGCTAGCCTATCCAACATTTGATTAATGAATGGAAGTGGAATGTGATCCTTTTTTGTGACCGCATTTAAACAACGGCCATACACACTCACCAACCTGCAACAAAGTGAGTTAGGATTAGCTCATTTTTATCGTTACTTACTACCGTGATGCTGCTCTTCTTAGGCACACATTGGACCGGGCTCATCCATGTGCTATCTGAAATAGGGTAGATTATGCCCGCGTCTAACCATTTGATAATCTTCTTCTTCACTACTTCCTTCATTTTCTCATTCAGTCTTCGTTGTTGCTCACTTGACTGTTTTCCTTCATCTTCGAGCCTAATTTTATGCATGCAAAAAGAGGGACTAATACCTCTAATGCCCACTATGCTCCAGCGATAGCTCTTTTATGCTGCTTTAATATTTCGATTAATTTTTCTTCTTAGCTCGCGTTAAGACTTACGTTGACAATCACAGGCAATGTATCATTGTCACCTAGGAAAACATATTTTAGGTGTGTTGGCAATGTCTTTAACTCCAGAGTCGAGCTTCTTCAATCGATGGTTTAAAAATGGGGATCGTCTGATTAGTCAAATTCAAAGATTCCAATTGCTAGCCATGTTTCAACTACAGATATTATCCTCAACTGTGTGGTCACATTCAGGTGGGATATTGTCATCAACTGTCACCGTATATTCTTCTGGCACTGTTGAGCTTTGTTCATTAAATTCCTCTATAATTAACTCATCTAAAACATCAATGTGGTGACATTGGTCCTTACTACGTGATGGAGATGTTCGAACACACTAAAAGTTACATGCTCATCGTTATGATGCATAATTAGCTCGTCCTTGAAAACATCGATAAGAGGGCATCTCGTTGTGAGAAATGGGCATCCTAGAATAATAGGCACCTCCTTATCGGCTTCAAAATCAAGTATGATAAAGTCGGCTAGGAACACAAACTTGTCGACACAGACGAGAACATCTTTAATTTGTCTTTTAGGTTGTGCCAAAGATCTATTCGCAAGTTGTAATGTCACCACAGTGGGCTTCAAATGACAAATCCCTAATTTCTTAAAAGTTGATAGTGGCACAAGATTAATGCTAGCTCCTAAGTCACATAGAGCTTTACCTAAATAATGGTTCCCAATGGAACATGGGATTGTAAAACTATTAGGATCTTTCATCTTTGGTGGCAATTTATTTGTCAGTAAAGGGTTACACTCTTCTGTGAGTGCAATTGTCTCAACATCGGATAGCTTATTTTTTCTTCTATGATAGTTCCTTCATAAATTTCCCATAGTTGGGGATCTGCACAAGAGCATCAACTAAAGGTATATTAATATGTAATTGTTTCAAGGTAGATACAAACTTTTGATAATCTCTGTCATGTTCTTTCTCCTTGAACCTCTGTGGAAATGACAAAGGTATGTTCACAGTGGGTTGTTTTATTGTAACTGGTTGTGTCGACATGGGCAGTTGCATCGATAACTTTTTAGGATGAATGGTCAGCAACGGTGTGACTACTAGTGGTTCCTTCTCATCTACTTATGCTGAGTCTTCTTTAGCTGCAACTTCTCCTTGTTGCTTTATTCATTTGCGTTGACAGGTGCTTGGTTAGAACTGCTACTTTGCTCTGCAGTTTGCTTTCCACTTCGCAATGTGATAGCCTTGCAATGCTCCTTTCCCTTCTGATTTGGATTTTTAGTATCACTTGGCAAAGCACCTGGTGGTAGTGTGGTCATGTTAGAAGCCAGTTGTCCTAGTTGTGCTTCCAACGCTAGAATGGAAAATGAATTTCCTAGTACAATTGCTTCTGTTCTGGTAATATGCTCACGCATCAAAGCTTCAAGAGTAGCCAATGGATCTGATCTTAATTGATGATACTATTGTTACTATTACTTATGCTGTCCTTGTATATTTTGTAGCATAGTTTGTTGTGGTTGCATTCGAACCTATTGCTGCATCTGAGCATGCAACTGCATCTCGTTCTGTGATCGCATCTGGTCAGGCTATGCATACACTTACGGATTATGATTGTAATGCTGCTGCTTTTGACTGTAACTCCCTTGTCTAAAATTACCTTGATTTGAGGAATTTTCATATATGTGGACACATTCTGACTCCCCCAAGGTTGTTGAGCTCTACTTGAACTGTTATATTAGTTACCATATGAATTTCCACGGATGTTATTAACATAGAATGCATTTTCAGCATGCTGTGGACAATCCTCATAACTATGGTTATCGTCGTAAATTTCACAGGAAAATGTCGGGACATCCATCTATTGGCCTCCTTGAATAGGGGCAACATTCCCTTCATGTTTTTTATCATGTTCGCTAATGAGGATACTTGTGCACTCAAGGCTAAAATGGCATCTAATCTCATAACTCTAGGATTTGTTTTCACCTGAGCAGAACAAGAGATCGAGTATTGATAGTCATTTTATGCAATCCTCTCTAATATTCGCACAGTTTCATTGTAAGTGCAATCTAACAAAGGATCGTTAGCAGATGCATCGACAAGATTTCTTGTCTGTGTATTTAATCCATTGTAGAAGATCTTGATTTGTGTCTCTTGTTGGATTCCATGCATGAGACAACGTCTCAGCAGAGTTTTGTAACGTTCTCATGTAGTGTGTAAATTCTCATTATTTAGTTGATGATATGTCGTGATATCATTCCGCAATCTAGCATTCAATCTCAGTGGATTGAATCACAAAATGAACTGTGTTGCTAGCGTATTCCATTAAGCAATAAATCTAGCCGGTAAACCAAGAAACCATGTACGCCCTTGTAAAGAGTAAGGGAACAACTGCATCTTTAAGGCGTCATCAGGAACACCATGTTGACTGAAAGAAGCACATATAAGCAGAAAGATTTAAGATCCTCCCTCGCATCTTTGTGAGGTAAACCTGCATATTGTCCATTCGAGTTAAGCATTTGGAACATCACCAATTTTAATTCAAAATTACCAGCTTGTGTTGTTGGTCTAACAACCCCTGGTTGTATATCATCGAGCATAGGAACAACTAAATCTCAATTTATCTTCTCAAGAATTTGCTCTCTTGGTGGCAGCGGTATATTGTTGACTATTTGTGGCTGCACTGGAGGAACAACATTTTCTGGCAACAAATGGTGGTAGATCATTGTTATTTCCAGGCATTTTCCTTTACTATTGTCTTCTCCTCTGAATTGTCCTTTCAAGTTCTGCATCAACACTAACAATATTGTTAGGATTTCTCCTTGTGGACATAAACACCTAACAAAAATTGAAAAGAATTAACAAAAGATCAGAAATCAATAAAAGTTAGAAAAGAAACAAATAAATACAACTACAAAAATAAACATCAATCAAACGCCATCCCCGGTAATGGTGCCAAAACTTGATCGCGCTATGAACATCACAGAAATTATGTGCAAGTGTACACTGTCGATGTAAGTATAGTAGACAGAAATAAATATGTCAAATATTGATCCCACAGAGATGGTTGTTTATGTTTAAATCTGTCGAAGCTATTTGAGTTAAAATGATAAGAAATGGTAATAATAAAGTCAACGCAAACTGGTTAAAACTACACAGGTTAAGATTAAAAATTGTCAGTGCAAATGTAATATAAAATGTCAGAGCAAATTAATAAAAGATGAATTGATTGTTGAGATGTTGTAATGTAAACTCAAAAATATAAAAGAAATAGATCAAGTGTAAAGAAGTGGAGAGGATCACTGACTTCACAAGTTAACAACTTTAAATGTGACTACAAGGTAACATATAGATGAATTGTCGCTGCAATTATGTTCCAATGAGATCATACTAATATCAACTCTCTGTTTAACAAAGACTTAAGTACCCACAACTACCACACCTTCCAATGCTGGTAATGTCGAGCACTCAAGAACAAGTGGCTAGAATTCCTCCTAGTCTCAACCAACTTTCGCTGTCTTACTTGTTAATCTAACTTGTCACTGCACCTTCCAGTGACTGTGACTGCAATCGCACTTTTGTGGTCAAAACAGTTAAATCCAAATATAAATAGATAAGAAGAATTGAATAGAACTCAAAGCAAATCTAACATTAAAAAGATACTTCCATATTCAATCATTTGTCAATAGTATTCATCGGCATTTAAGAGGGATTAACAAATGAATTGAAACATCCTATTCCTAGTCTATTAGAATTCTCCCTTAATCGCTCCTCTTGCGTCACACTAAGCACCTCTCATCAGAAGTTGTTGCGTCCTTGTTGCATCAGATCACCTTCCTCCAGAATTTAAGCTTCCATGGTAGCTCTCTTTGAGAATGAATAAGAGAAATTATACATTGGAATTTTTCACACCTTGATGATTCATCTTCTCTTTCATCCTTCTATTTATAATCACTAGCCATTCTAGATCTTTCTCCCTTTTCAGATCTAACTCCTTGATGAAGGTGTAAAAGTTGTTATTACCAGCTATGCACTCACGCAGATCTGGTTTGTTCATTGAGCAGTTGCAGATTGTCGCGACATTTTTGGACGAAAATTATGATTTTAATTTGCTGCAACAATTTGTCATTCTCCTACGCTAGTGCTTCTAGATATGTTAGCAACGTGAAATTCCTAATAGAAATGTAGAAGCATTCATTTGATGACATATTTGACTGCAACTTTGAATGCTTTCCTACTCTAATCTTCCTAGGTGGATTTTTGCGCTGACAACTTTAGAAGCAAAACTAGTACTAAATACAACAAAATTAGTAGCACAGAAGAGATAAAATGAAAGAAATTAAGATCAAACAACACTGAGTTAGAAAATGTACATACTAAGAATGAAATGCTAATAATGCATGCAAAATATGATACAAAAGGAGCAAATTATACACTAATTTAAGGAGAAATTGAGTGTCATTTCTAATGCTATCAGGGTACTATCCTCGGTATACTTCCAAGTGTTCCATTGTAAACAAACTATATTTACAACCTGACCCGTATACTTGCGAAAGCTGAAATTTACACCGAACGAGAGTACGTTTTGGAGCGGCCAAGTTGTTGGCGCCATTGTCGAAGAGGCAACGCTTTTGAAAATTTTATTCTTTCATTGCTAATAAAATAATTAGAAAAAATTTAGGTTATAAATATGGGTTTTTATTTTTATTTTATTCTTCATATTTTATTTTTTTGTTTATGACTCGAAGTCAAGGAAAATTGGCCGAGCCTATTATTAACCCTGAATCACTAAATAGACGCACTCACAGAAAACCACAAGTTATACAAAACCCACCATTGGAGGAGAGAGAAGAACAAGCTGATCCAAAAGAAGATCCCACGACTAACGTTGAAAACATCAATGTACCTCCACAACTCTCTACGAGCGATCCAATGGCGGAGGAACAGAGAACTATCTTTACCTACTATAGATCTAACTCAAGGGAGTATTGCTAGACTAATTATCGCTAATAATAATTTTGAAACAAAACTGGCTATGATAAAAATGATCCAAAATAATTTACAATTTAGAGGAACTATATTTAAGGATCCTAGTTTACATTTGAAACAAGTTTTACAATTGTACGATACTTTTAGGATTAATGCATTTCTGATGATGCCATTCGTTTAAGGTTATTTCCCTTTTCATTAACTGATAATGTTTTTTCATGGTTAGATGCATAGGCACCTGGATCTATCACAACATGGGATGAACTGGCATTGAAATTTTTACAAAAGTTACTCCCTATGGGAAAAGCTATCCAACTTAGGCAAGAAGTATCAACTTTCTAGTAATTCAAGAGTGATGGATTTCACGAAACATGGGATCGGTTTAAGATGCTAATACACAAATGCCCGAATCATGGTATGCCGGAATGGATGCAATTACAGACTTTTTATAATGGGTTGGATGCATCTGCTAGATCTGCCCTAGATGGTGCGGTAGGAGGAGCCCTAATGTAACAGCCCGATTTTCAGTGGTGTCAAAAATAGTGATTTCGAGATCACAAATCTGACAAGTCGAGTCAAAAATTTATTTACTTAAATAATTAAGACTTCGTTAGCATCATATTAAAATTTGGTTATGAAATTTCAATGTTTAAATAGTTAATTAAGTAAAAAGGACTGAATCGTAAAAGTCAAAAAATGTAGGACTCATTAACCAAACATGCTAAATTGTAGAGGAATGACTTAGGAAGGGTCCTTAATGAGTAAATATACCTTAGCAAGGTATAGTGGACAGTTATGGACCCTTATTTGGTGGAAATCATTTTAATTCATTAAGGGTATTTTGGTAAAATGTAAATAAATAAGTAAAGATTAAATAAAAGATAATTTGGATGATTTTAATCATATTCGTCAACCCTGAAATAAAGAAAACCATAGAGAAGAAAGAAGAATAGTCAGCCAAGCTTAGTCTTTGATTTGGTGAGTGAAATCTCACTCGTTTTTAGTAATTTTTATGTTTTCGAGTCCGTATTAGCTTAATCTAGCTTATGTAAGGACTAATTTATGAATCTGTCAAATGTTGTGGAGCTTACCATTGTTGAATATGCTTGTTCTTGAAAGTTTTTGATAGTTTTGAATGCTTGAGTTGGATATTTTTGTAAAGTGATTTTTGATGAAATTAACGTTTACGGACTTAATTGTTAAAATAGTGATATTGATGTACTTGTTGTGAAATAAAGGCATTAGTATGGTTTGTATGATGACTATGAATGTTTGGCTGGTAGGGATTGAGGAGAAAGGGGGGTTTTTTTGCATGCTTTATGTTGAAAAGACTAAATTGAATAAAAAGAAAGTATTAGGGGTAAAATCATAATTTTACCAAAAAGGGTTTGATTTTGTTAAATGAGTTAATTGTGTGATTTAATGCGAGAAATTGAATGATTTGTGAATGTATTCTATAACGGTGCCGTCGATCGTGGAAAAGGAAAATTAGCGGAATAGTCCCTAGATTCCATTCACAACTACAACCTAGTTTGGTAAGTTCGTATGGCTTAATACTAATTTAAACTGCATATTTTTGTAATATAAACTATTGTATTATGATGAAATGATAATCGAATTCGTGAAAGATGAGAATAAAGGAAAAATGAAAGGCAAACAGGCTTTGAGCCATAAATGAAGAGGTCCAATGATTATGAGCCATCGTGAGTATATGAATCCTTTATGGATTAAATGGTCCGATGGCTATGTGTCATCGTGAGTATATGAATCCTTTATGGATTAAACGGCCTGATGACTAAATGTCATCGTGAGTATATAAATCCTTTACAGATTAAACGGTCCGATGACTAAGTGTCATCGTGAGTATATGGGTCCTTTACGGATTAAGAGGTCCGATGACTCTGTGACATCGTGAGTATACGAATCCCTTGCGGATTATAAGGTCCGGTGGCTATGTGTCATAGTGAGTATATGAATGAAGTGAACATTGTGAATTAAAGGTCTGATGACTTTTTGTCATCGTTAGTATTAAATGCAAATTGAAACTCACCTTAATGGATATGGTTTAATCAATTCAGTTGATTTGATTTACAAACTCTTGAAGTTTGTGAATTTATTTAACTTTATGAACTTACTAAGCTAAGAAGGGCTTACTTGTGAAATTTGCTATTGATTTCTAGATTCAATTTTGCTGTTCAGAGATCGGATCATCTTGGAGCATCACACTATCCCGAAGTTGTTTGGTAGACTTTTACATCACTTGGTTAATATGGCATGTATTAGGATGATATTACCCTTTGGTTTATACAACGAGTTTATGGAAAACTTTGTTATGTTTTGGTGAAATGTTGAAAGTAGACATTAAGTACTTTGTATTAACAAAAATCATGTAGTTGTGTTGACTTAAGTGCATAATTAAAGTTATGTATGTATGAAGTTAATGAACTTGTTTAGTAGGAACCTTGAGATTTTGCATACTTGTTTCGGTAGATCCCATGTATGTATCGGTAGAAATACAGGGTAGGAGAGAGGCTGTACACTGACTTGAGTTGTATCGGTAGTTGAATTGTGAGTATGGTTAGTTATATGTATAGATGTATCATTAGTTTGCATACTTGTATCGATAGAAGTTGCAGGGTGGGAATTATAGCTCTCTGGAGTTTTTAGTATCGGTAGATGCATGACCTGTATCGATAGAAATTATACTTGTATCGGTAGAACTGGTACAGGTATCAGTAGAAATCTGCATCGTTTTGGAATTATTTTTTTGACAGGGCTACTACCGACACTTGACCATCAAGTACCAGTAGAAGCCTCCAAAAGTATAGGAAATACCATTTTTACCCTTGTTGATTTGTGTTTATGTTTAGATGACGATGTGCAACATGTGAAGTGTATTATTTTAATAAATGAGGTTGTATAATTTAATTGATAAGATGAACAGTGCAATTCAATAGTAAAACATTGAAAATCCTAACTAGCGTCGATGTTCGGATTTTGGGTGTTACATTTAGTGATCTGAGCTTACGATTTAGCCGTTTCTTGGACTGTATTGGTCATGTGTGATGATTTGGAAGTACACGTCATATGAACCTGTGATACTGTGATATGGAGGAATCTGATCTAACTATGATTTTTACAGATAAATACAAGATGTCTGACTTTCAAAAAGATGAAACTAATGAGGTAAACAGTAATGTTCCAACTAATGACTCTGGGGCTAGTCATGTGCATCAATATTACCGATGACAGAAAATGAAGCAAAGAATATGTTCTTTGATTTGATGGTGCAGTGGTTCACGAAATTCATGTAGAATAATTTGATGGCATCACCCCCTATGCCTTCTGTCGCACAGCCAGGTGCCCGACCGATAGCACCCTCAAAAAGGCCTCCACCATCTCCAGGGGTAGAATCGAGGCGTCGTATCCTTACAGAGAGGGATAGAAAATATGGAGCTAAAGACTTCCGAGGCAGTGTAGAAGACGATCCTTCCAGGGCTGAATACTGGTTGGAAAATATGCTGAGAGTCTTGAATGAGATGTCCTGTCCTGCTAAAGACTATGTAAGGTGTGTCGCGTCACTGCTGAAGGACGAGGCTTACCACTGGGGGGCTATGATGCCTGAAAACGAAGTTACTTCGGATTTATTCCAAACAGAATTTAAGAAGAAATATGTCAGCAAGTGGTACCTGTATAGAAAGAAGAAGGAACTTTTAGAACTGGGGTAGAGAAATAAAACAATGGCAGATTACGAACGAGAGTTTGTGCAGCTTTGCAAGTATGCCAGAGAAGTGGTACCAACCAATAAAGCTATGTGTGTCCGTTTTGAAGAGGGGTTAAACGACGAGATTAGAATCATGGTGAGTGGTTCTAAAATTCGATCGCTAGTAGTGTTAGCGGACAAAGCACAAAAGATGGAAGAAATCTACAACAGCAAGAGACAGAGGGAAAGGAGGTTTCAAGAATATGGGAAGAAAAACATTGCCAGGACTTTTCTCTATGCCATTGCCGAAGAGATTTAGAGAGGAGGCTAGTCGGGGTCTAGTTTTTTCAGGATTTCTAAGTCGGAGTAAGTCGGGACCCTCAAAATCTAAATTTCAGAATAGACCTGCAGACTGTGCAGCTAGCGTTCATAATATACCTAGCCCGATATTTGGGTATTGTAAGAGGAGCCATGCAGGAGAGTGTCACAAGATGAAAGGGACATGTTATCGATACGGAAGTGCAGATCACTTTCTAAGGAACTACCCGATGAGATCTGAAGCAAAGGAGGAACAGAGTGTAAAACCTCTTGCTATACCACAAAAGAGTAGACGATTAGGGAAGAGTAGCAGTACAGGTGGAAATCACGGAGATAATTGGGATACTGTAGCCAGATCTGAGGGCCGAACACCTGCACGGACATATGCCATCCGCGCCCGAGAAGAGGCTACTGCTCTTGATTTTGTGACTGGCATATTCTATCTCTTTAATGATATTATGTGTGCACTGATTGACCCGGGATCGACTCATTCATATATTTGTACTGCATTAGCTACTGAAAAGAAATTGCCTGTCGAGTCGACCGAGTTTGATGTACAAGTCACAAACCCACTGGGTCATAGTGTCATTGTTAATTTGGTATGTCGTAAATGTCCACTGAGAATTCGAGACTGTAAGTTCCCTGCTGATTTGATGTTACTACCATTTACTGAGTTTGATGTAATTCTGAGAATGGACTGATTAACTAAGCATGATGAGTGGTTAATTGTAAACGAAGACGGATCGACTTGAAATGGTCGACAGGGGAAGTAATCACAGTTGAGTCTGGGAAGTTAAACAGTGGCACCAGAATAATCTCGTCTTTATCAGTACAGAAGATAATTCGTAAAAGTTGTGAAATATTTTGGCTTATATACTTGATACTCGGAGTACCGGAACAAAGTTAGAACAAGTGTCGATTATCAAGGAATTTATAGATGTGTTTCTAAAGGAGTTATCAGGTTTACCACCGATTAGAAAAGTAGAGTTTGGCATTGATTTAGTACCAGAACTGTATCGATTTCAATTCCACCGTACAGGATGGCACCCACTGAATTGAAAGAGTTAAAGGCATAGTTGCAAGAGTTGTTGGACAGGGGTTTTATCCGACCAAGCATATCGCCTCACCAGTATTGTTTGTGAAAAAGAAAGATGGATCGATGAGAATGTGTGTAGACTACAGACAACTAAGCAAGGTAACAATCAAGAATGAATACCTGTTGCCTCGTATTAATGAGTTGTTTGATCAGTTAAGAGGTGCGACCGTCTTTTCTAAAATAGATCTTCGATCGGTTTATTATCAGATGCGAGTAAAAGACAGTGATGTACAAAAGACAACATTCAGAACTCCATACGGACATTATGAGTTTCTAGTATTATCGTTTGGGTTAACTAACGCTTCGGCAGTATTTATGGATTTGATGAACTGGGTTTTTAAACCTCAGCTGGATAGATTCGTAGTGGTGTTCATTGATGATATATTGATTTATTCCAAGTCAGAGACAGAGCATGTTCAGCATTTGAGGGAAGTTTTACAAATAATGCGGGAAAAACAGTTGTATGCAAAGTTTAGCAAGTGTAAGTTTTGGCTCCGAGAAGTGGGGTTTCTAGGCCATGTAGTATCATTGGAAGGGATTTGGGTTGATCCAAGCAAAGTGTCGGCTATTCTCGATTGGAAGGTACCTAAGAATGTTTATGAGGTACGTAGTTTCCTGGGATTAGCAAGCTATCATCATCAGTTCGTGAGAAATTTCTCTATTGTAGCCTTACCGATGACAAAATTGTTATAGAAGAATATTCAGTTTGCGTGGTCAGAAAGGCGTCAACAGAGTTTTGATCAGCTGAAGAAATTATTGAGAGAAGCTCCGGTATTGACACAACCTGAAATGGGTAAAGAGTTTGTCATATATAGTGATGCATCTCTGAATGGCTTGGGTTGTGTATTGATGCAAGCAGGACAAGTAATAGCTTATGCCTCTCAATAATTAAAACCTCATGAACGGAACTATCTGACCCACGACTTAGAGTTAGCTGCCATTGTGTTTGCTTTGAAGATCTGGCGACATTATTTATACGGGGAGAAGTGACACATATTCATAGATCATAAAAGTTTAAGGTATCTGATGACTCAGAAAGAACAAAATTTGAGGCAACGTCGGTGGTTGGAATTATTGAAAGACTATTATTTGGTAATTGAATACCATCCGGGAAAGGCTAATGTTGTCGCTGATGCTTTGAGCCGAAAATCATTATTTGCATTGAGAGCAATGAAGGCTCATTTGTCACATGAGGGTGATGGTTCTGTTACAACGAAACTTCGAACGAGACTACTATTCATACAATAGATACGAGAGTTAAAGGAGGATGACTCAAAGCTTAAGGCTAGAAAAGAACAAATGTGGAATGACGCAACCATTGGGTTTACTGTTGATAAGGATGGGATGCTGTATTTCCAGGATAGAGTGTGCATTCCCACTAATTCTGACTTGAGACAGGACATTCTATTGGAGGCTCACAGTAGTACTTACTCCATTCATCCGAGTAGCGTGAAAATGTATAATAACCTAAAGAAGATGAATTGGTGGCCGGGTATGAAACAGGAAATCTAAGATTTCGTGACTTAATGTTTAGTGTGTCAGCAAGTAAAAGTCGAACACCAGGTACCGTCTGGACTGTTGGAACCTATTACTATTCCTAAGTAAAAATGGGAACGGGTCAATATGGATTTTGTTACAGGATTACCTGTGACACCGAGGAAGAAAGACTCGATCTGGGTTATAGTAGATAGATTGACAAAATCGACTCACTTTATTCCTATCCGAGTAGACTTTCCACTAGAGAAGTTGGCTGAATTGTATGTATCTGAGATAGTACGACTACATGGAGTACTAGCATCTATTATCTCTAATAGAGATCCACGTTTCACCTCGAGGTTTTCGGGTAAGTTGCATGAAGCTTTGGGAACCAGACTGAATTTCAATACTGCATATCATCCACAGATAGATGGCCAGTCAGAACGAGTGATACAGATTCTTGAAGACATGCTATGGTATTACTATCTACCATTGGTGGAGTTTGCTTATAACAACAACTATCAGACCAATATTAAAATGGCTTTACTAGAAGCATTGTATGGTCGAAAATGCAGAACATCATTGTATTGGTCAAAGTTAAGTGAATCTAAGTTGGTTGGAATCGATTTGATTCGTGAGACTGAAGACAAGGTACGGGTGATCCGTGATTGTTTGAAAGCAGCATCTGACCGGTAGAAGTCCTATGCAAATCTTAAAAGGAAAGATATAAAATTTGTAGTAGGAGACCGAGTCTTCTTGAGAGTTTCACCTTGGAAGAAAGTGCTAAGGTTTAGTAGGAAAGGAAAGTTGAGTCCACGGTTTATTGGGCCGTATGAGATCATTGAGCGGGTTGGTCCTATGGGCATATAAGCTGGTTTTACCACCATAATTAGAGAAGATTCATAATGTGTTTCACGTTTCGATGTTGAGACCGTACAGGTCAAATCCTTCACATGTGATTTCACCTTGTGAGGTTGAGATACAACCAGATTTGTCATATTTTGAAGAACAGATTAAGATTCTGGCTCGCGAGGTAAAAGAACTGCAAAACAAGAGGGTAACATTGGTAAAAGTTTTGTGGAACCGACACGGGCTTGAGGAAGCTACATGGGAAACAGAGGCTTTGATGCAATCACAATATCCTACTCTATTCACTGGTAACAAATTTCGGGACGAAATTTCCCTAGGGGAAATTTAGTTACTTAAATAATTACGACTTCGTTAGCATCGTATTAAACTTTGGTTATGAAATTTTAATGTTTAAATAGTTAATTAAGTAAAAATAACTGAATCGTAAAAGTCAAAAAATGTAGGAATCATTGACCAAACATGCTAAATTGTAGAGGAATGACTTAGGAAGGGTCCTTAATGAGTAAATATACCTTAGCAAGGTATAGTGGACAGTTATGGACCCTTATTTGGTGGAAATCATGTTAATTCATTAAAGGTATTTTGGTAAAATGCAAATAAATAAGTAAAGATTACATAAAAGATAATTTGGATAATTTTAATCATCTTCTTCAACCTTGCACAAAGAAAACCCTAGAGAAGAAAGAAGAATAGTCGGCCAAGCTTAGTCTTTGATTTGGTGAGTGAAATCTCACCCGTTTTTAGTAATTTTTATGTTTGGAGTCCATATTAGCTTAATCCAGCTTATGTAAGGACTAATTTGTGAATCTGTCAAATGTTGTGGATCTTACCATTGTTGAATATGCTTGTTCTTGAAATTTTTTATAGTTTTGAATGCTTGATGATTGGGTTGGATCTTTTTGTAAAGTGATTTTTGATGAAATTAAGGTTTAAGGACCTAATTATTAAAATGGTGATATTGATGTACTTGTTGTGAAATAAATGGATTAGTATGGGTTTGTATGATGACTATGAATGTTTCGCTGGTAGGGATTGAGGAGAAAGGGGGTATTTTTCATGTTTTGTGTTGAAGGGACTAAATTGAATAAAAAGAAAGTATTATGGGTAAAATTGTAATTTTTCCAAAAAGGGGTTTGATTTTGTTAAATGAATTAATTGTGTGATTTAATGTGAGAAATTAAATGATTTGTGAATGTATACTACAACCGTGCCACCGATCGTGGAAAAGGAAAATTAGTGAAATAGTCATTGGAGTCCATTCACAACTGCAACCCAGTCAGGTAAGTTCGTATTGTTCAATACTAATTTAAACGACATATTCATCTAATGTAAACTACTGTATTGTGATGAAATGATAATCGGATTCGTGAAAGATGAGAATAAAGGAAAAACGGAAGGCAAACGGGCTTTGAGCCATAAACGAAGAGGTTCGATGATTATGAGTCATCGTGAGTATATGCATCCTTTACGGATTAAACGGTCCAATGGCTATGTGTCATCGTGAGTATATGAATCCATTACAGATTAAACGGTCTGATGACTAAGTGTCATCATGAGTATATAAATCCTTTACGGATTAAAAGTCCAATGGCTAAGTGTCATCATGAGTATATGGCTCCTTTACGGATTAAGAGGTCCGTTGACTCTGTGTCATCGTGAGTATACCAATCCCTTACAGATTATAAGGTCCGGTGGCTATGTGTCATCGTGAGTATATGAATGAAGTGAAATCCATTGCGGATTAAAGGTCCGATGACTCTATGTCATCGTGAGTATTAAATGCAAATTGAAACTCACCTTAATGGATATTGGTTTAATCAATTCAGTTGATTTGATTTGCTAAGTTGGTGAATCTATTTAACTTATGAACTTACTAAGCTAAGAAGTGCTTACCTGTGAAATTTGCTATTGATTGGTAGATTCAATTTTGCCATTCAAAGATCGGATCATCTTGGAGCATCACACAATCCTGGAGTTGTTCGGTAGACTTTTACATCACTTGGTTAATATGGCATGTATTAGGATGATATTACCCTTTGCTTTATACAACGATTTTGTGAAAAAATTTGTCATGTTTTGGTGAAATGTTGAAAGTAGACTTTAAGTACTTTGTATTAACATAAATCATGTAATTGTGTTGACTTAAGTGCATAATTAAAGTTGTGTATGTATGAAGTTAATGAACTTGTGTTTGGTAGGAATCTTGAGATTTTGCATACTTGTTTCGGTATAACCCATGTATGTTTCAGCAGAAATATAGGATAGGAGAGAGAGGTTGTACACTGACTTGAGTTGGGTCGGTAGTTGAATTGTGAGTATGGGTAGTTATATGTATAAATGTATCGGTAGTTTGCATACTTGTATAGGTAGAAGTTCCAGGGTAGGAATTATAGCTCTCTAGAGTTTTTAGTATTGGTAGATGCATGACATGTATAGGTAGAAATTATACTTGTATCGGTAGAACTGGTACAGGTACCGGTAGAAATCTGCATCGTTTTGGAATTATTTTTCTGACAGGGCTACTACCGACACTTGACCATCAAGTACCGGTAGAAGCCTCCCAAAGTATTGGAAATACCATTTTTATCCTTATTGATTTGTGTTTATGTTTAGATGACGATATGCAACATGTGAAGTGTATTATTTTAATAAATGAGGTTGTATAATTTAATTGATAAGATGAACAGTGCAATTCAACAGTAAAACATTGAAAATCCTAACTACATCGATGTTCGAATTTTGGGTGTTACACTTAATGAATCGAACGTATAATGATGCTTACAGGCTCATAGAAAACATGGCAGTAAATTCATGTCAATGGCCTTCTGAAAGGTTCAATTATGCACAAAAACCCGCTTCTGTAAAGATGATAAAGGAAGATGATAAATACCAGCAATTGTTGGAGAGGCTGGAGCAAATCGAGTTTGCCACACTAGCTCCACCATCCAATGGAGAAGATAAGCCTCTTTATCACTATCTCATGAATCTGAAGGAGGCCAATTATGTAAGTTCTCGAAATTCCTATTCAAATACTTACAATGCAATATGGAAGGATCACCTTAATTTTAGGTAGGGAGGAAACCAACCGGGAAATAGTAACAACAACCCAACGAGAAACCCTAGCTATCAACTCCCACTCCTGCAGAGACATCCGAAAAAGGAAACGTAAGGTGACCATGTTGCATGTGGTCAACGAATAGATAGAATTAAAGGGGAGATGCACTCCATGAGGGGGAATGTAAAACATTTACAGTCTGATTGTGCTAATACCGCCAGATTAGTAGGAAAAGTAGAGGAAATAATAATGGATCAATTGATAAGCATGATGAGTGACATATCGAGACAAATTCGTTCAAGAATCTCTAGTAATATAGAAAACAATCCCCGAAGTGGAGGTAAAGAGCAGGTGAAGGTAATCGAGTTAAGATCGGGAAAAGTATTGAGTAGCCTAGAACCATCTAAGAATTAAGAACCTCACAAACCACATGAGGTCATAAACATCCCGTCCGACGATGGCACTAAAGTCATCAAACCCACGGACATAGTCATAAAAGAGGCATTAGAAATGAAAGAAGATTTGCCTAAAGGAAAGAGTAACTCAATTATGTTCCCAAAAAGATTGAAGGAAAAGAATTGACAAGATAAAGATGACTTTGATAAATAATGGTAGGCGAGCAAGTGGAGGTAAATGCATCTTGTAGTGCTATTATCTCAAAGGTAATGCCCTAAAAACTGAAGGATCCTGGCAGTTTCACTATTCTTATTACATTTGGAAATCTTCAGTTCAACAAGGCTCTATGTGATCTTAGTGCAAGCATAAACCTAATTCTTTTTTCAGTATACGAAAAACTTGGGAGTAGAGATCTTACGAATACCCAAGTTATGTTACAACTAGTAGATCGATCATCTGTAAGAATGAGGGGAATTTTAAAGGATGTCTTAGTCCAGGTAAGAAGTTTCATCATCCCTATGGACTTTGTTGTTTTAAATTTTAAGGAGGACAGGGATATCCCTATTTTGCTAGGAAGACCATTCTTAGCCACATCACAATCCACCATCGACCTCAACAATAATGAGCTCACTATGAGGATAAATGGAGACTTGGAAATCTTCTAATGTGGGGATAAAAATGATGAAACTAAGGAGCACAATGAAAGATGCCATCTACTGGAACTAAATGAGGGAGAAAAGCACAATCGAATCCCATTCATGAATAAGGAAAGAATTAATCGGTTCAAAGAGAGGGATCGATTGAAGGAACTGGAAGGAGCACATGAAAATTGGACAAAAGGTGACCAAAATTGGATCCGATCGGCAAGGGTAAGCATATCGGATGAGTTTGGTAGTAAGACATAAAGGTAAAACAGGTGGTACTAACTTCTATACAATATTATATCATATTGTAACATATTTTTCTTTTAGTTTTTAACAGAGAATGAGGGTTTGTTGTGACATACTATGAGCTATGTCATAACAAAAGTGATAGAGCCCAGAAAAAGTAAATCTGAAGCCGACGTCGTGACATGGGAGTCCCTCCATCATGACAAAGTAGACAGAGTCGACAAAAACAAGGCTGAGAAGAATGTCGCGACAAAGCACTCCATTATGTCGTGACCAAGAGAAACAGAAGGGAATGTCGTGACAAAAACTACCTATGTCACGACATCAACTGTAATTTCTTGTAGAATGACCCAGCACAACTATGCAATAATTCTTATAGAACAACGCTTCACGAAGAGATTCATGCCTATGTTGTGACACAAGACCTGGTGTGTCTTGACATCGACCCCTGGACATAGATTTCATATTAAAACAAAGGGCGTTTTGGTCTTTACAATTCCACTTAAACACGAGAAATGGTAGCTAACCTAGGGTTTAAGAAAGATGACCATGTAAAGCTATAAATAGGGCCTTTAGCACTAGGGTTTAGTCATAATTACTTAGCCTTTAATTTTTTAGTTTTTCGTTTATTTGTTTTTAGCTTTTGAAACGAGAATGTAGAAACTCGAATAAATGAGTGAGGAATTTTTCCCGACAGATTGCTCAATACAATTTAGTTTCTTTTTCATTTAATTCTTGATTTACATGTTTTCCTATATTATGTTATTGGTGAATAATGAAACCATGAGGAACTAATTCCATTTTGGGGAATTAGGGAGCGGATGTATGAATAATTGATTGTTGTTTTACAGGGGTTTTACCTCTCTAATCAGCTATTTAGGAATGAACCAAAAATTGGTATTGCCCATCCGTGAACACCTTTTCCCCAAACCGATTTAAATTATGAAATCTATCGATAAGTAATCTCTATCGACTCACTATATTGACGAAAAATTGAGAGATCCAACTACGATAGTGGCTAGTTGATTGGAGGAAAATCCCCAAAATCGAACAATTGAGAAAATCATATGGAAACAACCTAATCTCCCCAAAGACATTTATAAGAATTTCTACAACTCATCTCTACTTTATTTTATTTTATTTTATTTTGATCTTTTTATTTTCATGCTTTCAACAAACTCTCTTATTTTACCTTGTACTATAAACCCTAAAACTAGTACTAATTAATTTTATTCTTTGAAGGAATTCAATTTACTATCGCATTAAGCCTCCTTTGGGTATGATCCTCAGAATGCTTCCAAGTTTTCCGTTATAAACACACTATATTTACAACCTGACCCGTATACTTGTGAAAGCCAAAAGCTACACGAGGTCCTGTGTCGCGACAAAGGCATCAGTCTCCTTGTGAAGCTTCAGTCTATAGGCATTGTCGCGACATAGTTCCTGTGTTGTCGTGACAAAGAATTCAGATGTCAAATTCCTTAAGTGCAATCCCTTGGTTGCGACGTAGCTCAACCTATGTCGTGACGAAGTGATCAGTTTTCTTTTAATGCACTTCTTTATGGTCACTTGCACACTTACTAAGCATGTTAGCTAAACTTTAGGCCTCAAGCTTTAAAGACAAATAAATAATCATTTTAACACTTGAATTACACAATTTATTGAAATAAGAAATCTAACTAAATACTATGAAAATATTGTGAAAATACTTGATTTCAAGCTCTTCAAGTGCGACAAATAGTTCAATCTGCTAGGTATGAGACCGGCAGATTACAGGAGTACACACTAGGGACAATATTTTTCTAAAGTGTGAGGGGTAACATAGTAATTTTTGGCATACAGATTTTATTTTTAAATTTTTATGTGTTCTTGAGCTTGTAGAGATACAAGTGATTGGTTAGGAGCATGTACTATAGGCTGATTGTGTTGATTGATAAATTTTGCATGATGACAAGGAATTTTTATATTTTGAGCATGAAACTTTTAAGTTCTATGGATTATATTAAGTATAGATAGAAAGGTATTATTGATACCAAGTGATGTGCATGACATAAGGAAACAAGCATGCTAGTATATATATGATGATACTTTTGAAATTATTTGATGAAATTGATATTTGTGCATATTAAGGTGTTTAGGGATGACCTAAGGCATTGTTTGGACACACCTAGAGCTAAAAATTGAAACCCTATTCTAAATTTTCAATTAGTACCCATTTTTTAGCCTTATGACACTTCTTGATAAACCACATTACAAGCCTCTTAGCCTTACAATGAAAAATTGTGTATACTCTTTTCTTTGGTCCTGTTTGCATGTAAATAGACGTAAGGTATAATATATGAACTTTAGTCTAGCCAAAATAAGAAAAATAGAGAAAAAAATCAAAAAGAAAAAGAAAAATGAGTAGAAACAAAAAAAGTGTGAGTAAGACAGTATATGAATAGTGAAGAAATTATAAAGTCACCAATAAAACGAAAAAGAAAGAAATCTTACTCAAGAACCAAAAAAAGGGAAGAAAATATTCTTAGGCTAGCTAAAGGGATTATTTTGTTTTGAGAATACTAAAATGGAGAGAAAAGGATGGTGAGAGAAGGAGAAATAAAGGGGTGAGATGGAGTGGGACATAAAAGGGAAGAAAAGGGAACAATACAATGTGCTAAACTATTTTCGTGTTTGTAACCTTTTGTGCTTAACTATTCTTTACACATTACAAGCCGAAAAGCCCCATGTGACTTAAACAACTTTATGCATGAATAATTGTTGAAATTGCATGATTCCATTATGGTTGTCTGTATTGTACTAGGATAATTAAAATACTTATATTTAGCAATTATGGATATATATTGATAAAATCTTAATATATGTATGTCCTATAATCTACTTAACTTATATTGTTTCTAATCAAAGATGGTAAAGTTGCTTAATTATCATGTTAAAATTATTAAGGAACATATGATACCTAAACTACATGCTATGAACCACTCTTTATATAGCTATAAGCTCAAGCTCTTAATTTTTCTTTTTGTTTTGTTTGCTTAAGGACAAACAAAGACTTAAGTGTGGGGGAGTTTGATCTTCCAGTTTTGTACCTAGCAGATTAAATTATTTTTCACACTTGAAGAGCTTGAAATCAAGCATTTTGATTATGTTTTACTAGGATTTAGTTTAGATTTCTTATTTAAATAAATTGTGTAACCTAAGTGTTAAAATGCTGATTTATTTGTCTTTAAGGCCAAATGAGGCCTAAAGGTTAGCTAACATACTTGGCGAGTGTGCAGGAGAGCACAAGAAGTGTACTAAAAGCAAACTTATCACTTTGTCATGACATAGGCTGAGCTACGTCGGAACCAAGGGATCAGACTTAAGGAATTTGACATCTGACTTCTTTGTCATGACACACAGGACTTGGTGTGTCACAACATCGACCCCTGGACACAGATCTCACATTAAATGAAGGGTGTTTTGGTCTTCACAATGCTACTTAAACATGAGGAACAATAGCTCACCTAGGGTTGAGGAAAAATGACCATGTAAAACTATAAATAGGACCTTTGGCACTAGGGTTCACATAGCATTACTTAGACTTTAGTTTTAAGTTTATTTGTATTTTCAGTTTCGGGATGAGATTGTAGAAACTCACGTAAAAAATCAAGGAATTTTTCCCAGCAGATCGCTTAATACAATTTCAGTTTCTTTTTCATCCAATTCTTGATTTACTTGTTTTCATATATTGTGTTATTGATGAATAAAGAAACCATGAGGAACTAATTCCATTTTGGGGAATTAGGGAATGAACGTATGAATAATTTATTATTGTTTTACAGGGATTTTACCTTCCGGATCAGCTATTTAGGAAAGGACGAGCATCAAACAAACACTAGGCCTGACAACCCTAGAAAGTCATCTAGGTGGGAAAGAACCCAAAATTGGTATTGCCCATCCGTGAACACCTTTTCCCAAATCGGTTTAGATTGTGACTTCTAGCGATAAGTAATCTCTATCAACTTGCTATGCCAATGGAAGATCGAGAGACCCAACAGGGGCAGTGACTAGTTGATTGGAGGAAAATCCCCAAAACCCAACAATCGAGAAACTCATATGGAAACGACCTAATATCCCTAAGCCATTAATAAGATTTCTACAACTCAAAATTTTTCCCTTATTTACTTATTTTATTTTTACCTTTTTATTTTTATGCTTTCACACAACTCTATTATTTTCCCTCGTACTATAAACCTTAAAACCAGTTTTAATTAATTTTATTCTTTGTAGGGATTCCATTTACTATCGCCTTAAGCCTCCTTTTGGTATGATCCTCGGAATACTTCTAAGTGTTTCGTTGTAAACACACTATATTTACAACCTGACCCGTATTCTTACGGTAATCGAAATCTACACCAAACAGGAGAATGTTCGGGTGTGGTCAAATATTTCTTGAATCAACCCTATCTTATCCTTGGTTTCAATAACCAATTCTAAACCAATCAACTTCCTTTTCCCCACTTCAATCTAACATAAAGGCAAATGACACTTACTATCATAAAGAGCTTCGTAAGGTTCCATTTGGATACTTGATTGGAAACTGTTATTATAGGCGAACTTTGCCATCGATAAATGCTCTTCCCAACTACCTTGGAAATCGATTACACAACTTCTCAACATATCTAATATCTAAATGACCCTTTCCTACATACCATCAGATTGTGGATGGAAAGTCGTACGGAATTCCAACTAAATACCCAAAGCCTCGTGCAACTTCTTCTAAAATTGAGGCATGAATCTTGATCTAAAATAATTGACACTAGCACACCATAAAATCTCACTATCTTGGAACTATAAAGCGTAGTTAACTTCTGGAAAGAATAATCAATATGAATAGGAATAAAATGGGTGAACTTAGTCAACCTATGTACCACAATCCAAATCGAATCTTTCTTAGTAAATGTTAAGGGCAACCTACTAACAAAGTCCGTCATCACTCTCTCCCACTTCCTCCGTAGAATTTGAATCAGTTGGAGCAACCTTGATGGAAATTGATCCTCAACTTTAATTTGCTGGCAAGTCAAAAATTTAGATACGAAATCATTCACTTCACGTTTAAGACCCATCCAACAATACACTTCCCTCAAGTCTCCATAAATTTTTGTACTACCAGGATGCACAGTGATAGCATTACAAATGATATATATTTTCTCCCTAAATTGATGTTTTAATTGTCTCTTTTGTATCTTATTTAGCATGCATTAGAAGCATTTAATACTTAGTTTTTATATTTTCTAACTCATTATGGTTTAGTTTAAATTCTTGTTATTTTTATCTTTTTTTGTACTAATATCGCCACAAGCAGTCAACATATTGTGCCTTAGAATCATTATTTAGGTAAAGCCTTATGTAATTTGGGAGAAAGTATTAATCTTATGCCTTTGTCTACTTTCAAGAAGTTAAGAATAGGATCAATAAAGCCCACTGCAGTGACATTACAACTTGTGGACAGATCCTTAGCACAATCTGAGGGCTAAATCAAAGACGTTCTTGTCCAAGTTGATAAGCTTGTGTTTCCTGCCGATTTCATAATCCTTAATTGTGAGGTAGACAAGGAGGTGCCTATTATTCTTGGGCAACCATTCTTGGCCATGGGACGCACGCTTATGGATGTGTTCAAGGGAGAATTTGTCATGCCTCATAACGACGAGCATGTGACCTTTAGTGTGTTTGAGGCATCTCTGTCTAGGAGTGAAGAGCAATGCCACCACATCGACATGCTAGATGAGATAGTTCTCGAGGAATTTAATGAAAGAAGTTCAGCTGTCTTAGATGAAGATGCAGTGACATCTATTGATGAAATCCTAGTTGAATGTGACCACAATAAGGAGGTTAATAATTGTGAGCTGAGACAGAATTGGTAATTGGAGTCTTTGGATTTGTCGAATAGGACAATCCCTGTGTTTAAACCATCTATTGAGCAAGCTCTTACCTTGGAGTTGAAGCCATTGTCGATGCATTTAAAGTATGTCTTTCTTGGTGACAACGATACACTACCTGTTATTGTAAACGTATCCCTCGACGCAATGCAGGAAGATAAGCTCATCGCCATTCTGAAAAAGCATAAAAGAGCCATAGCCTAGAGCATTGCATATATCAGAGGTATTAGTCCCTCTTTTTGCATGCACAAGATGAGGCTGAAAGATGAAGAGAAGCAATCAATTGAGCAATAAAGAAGACTTAACGAGAAAATGAAGGAAGTAGTGAAGAAAGAGATTATCAAGTGGCTGGATAGGGGCTTCATCTACCTTATTTCTTATAGCAATTGGGTGAGCCCCGTCCAACGTGTGCCTAAGAAAAGTGGTTTCACAGTTGTAAGCAATGAAAAGAATAAGTTGATCCCTACTCGTATTGCGACTAGCTGGCCAGTATGCATGGATTACCGCGACTGAATGCGGCCACAAAGAAGGACCATTTCCCACTACCTTTCATTGACCATATGCTGGATAGGCTGGCTGGTAAAGCCTATTATTGCTTCCTAAATGGCTACTCTGGGTACAATCAAATTGCCATTATGCCGAAAAATCAAGCAAAGATTACGTTCACATGTCCATTTCAGACTTTTGCCTTCCGACGTATTCCATTTGGGTTGTGCAATATGCCAGTAATATTCCAAAGATGCATGATGGAGATCTTTTTAGACATAATCGAAGACTCTCTAGAGGTATTCATGGATGATTTCTTTGTCTATGGACAAAGTTTTGACTAATGCACTGACAACATAGCAAAAGTTCTGAAGAGATGCGAGGACAAAAAATCTAGTTCTAAATTGGGAGAAATGCCACTTCATGGCAACTGAAGGCATTGTCCTCAGCCATCGAATATCTTGTCAGGGCATTGAGGTTGATAAACCAAAGGTTAAAATCATCGAGAAATTACCATCGCCCACCAATGTCAAAGCAATAAGAAGTTTTCTTGGACATACTGGTTTTTACAGAAGATTCATCCCTGATTTTTTCAAGATTGCTAAACCTTTATGCTCATTGTTAGAGCAAAATAAAAAGTTTGTGTTTGATGACGCCTATCTGAAAGCATTCATGACAATAAAGAAATAACTGGTACAAGCTCAGATTGTCGTCGTATTGGACTGGACGCAACCGTTTGAACTAGAGTGCGACGCAAGTGACTTTGTTGTGGGAGCTATACTAGGCCAACATAAAGAAAATGTATTTCATTCTCTTTACTATGCTAGTAAAACTTTGATTGAAGCGCCGGTTAATTATACAACCACTGAGAAGGAGTTGCTAACAGTAGTCTATGCATTTGACAAGTTTTCTTCATACCTTGTCGGTACAAACATTACAGTGTACATGGACCACTCTGCATTGAGATACCTTTTTACAAAAAAAATGCGAAACATAGACTGATTCGATGGATCCTACTCCTTCAAGATTTTGATGTTGAAATCAAAGATAGGAAGGGATCTGAAAATCAAGCAGCTGACCACTTGTCTCGAATGGAAGTTGGAAGTGAAGATGGGCAGATATCCAAAATTGTCGATGCATTTCCAGACAAGCAACTATTCTTTGTTGACGCTTCGCCTTGGTATGCCGATGTAGTCAATTACCTTGTGAGTGAAAAGCTACCACTGAGCGCCACTAGTTACAAAAAGATCAATTTTTTGCACAACGCCGCTGCAAAATATTATTGGAACGAGCCATACCTATTCAAGGTATGCACCGATAACATTATCCGTCGCTGTCTGTCTACCTGAAGAAGAAATGGCTTCAATCCTACGACATTGCCATGATGCCCTTTATGGAGGTTATTATGGTGGTGTAAGAACTGCTGCAAAGGTCCTACAGTCAGGATTCTATTGGCCCACATTGTTTCGAGACGCTCACAACTTTACACAATAATGTGATAGATGTCAACGCACTGGTTCAATATCTCGGTGCAATAAGATGCTTCAACAGCCTATTATGGAGGTAGAACTCTTTGACGTCTAGGGTTTAGATTTCATGGGACCATTTTCGAACTCCTTTGGGAATGTGTACATCTTAGTTGCTATTGACTATGTCTCGAAGTGGATCGAGGCAATTGCAGTGCCAAAAGATGATGCTCGAATGGTGTTGAAGTTCTTTCACAGTTACATCCTTACTAGATTTGGAACACGTAGAGCATTAATAAGTGATCAAGGTACTTGTTTCCACAACAACCAAGTGGCGACAGCACTAAAGAGATATGGTGTGAAGCATCGTATGGCTACTACATACCACCCACAAACCAATGGCCAAGCTAAAGTATCCAATCGACAAATCAAAAGCATCTTTAAGAAGATCGTTAATCCATCTAGAAGGGATTGGTCTTCGTGGTTACATGACGCATTATGGGTGCTTCGCACTACATATAAGACACCGCTAGGAATGTCATCGTATCAGTTAGCGTTTGGTAAGTCTTGTCACCTGCCAATTGAGCTTGAGCATAAAGCCATGTGGGCAATCAAGCAGGTGAATATGGATTATGATGCTGCCAGAAGAAAAAGATTGTTGGACATCACTAAACTAGAAGTAATACGCTGCCATGCTTATGAGAATGCCGCAATATACAAGGAAAAGACCAAGAGATGGCATGACAATATCATCTTGCATCGATAATTTAGTCCTGATCAGTTGGTGCTTTTGTTTAATTCTCGTTTAAAATTTCATCCAAGTAAATTGCGATCAAGATGGTCAGGCCCTTTAAAAGTTGTCGAAGCATTCTAGAGTGGTACGGTGACAATTGAGAATCTGAAGGATGGACAACAATTCAAGGTGAATGGCCAATAGCTGAAACACTATGTGAGCCCAGATGTTAAGGAACCAAACGAGACCATCGATTTGGTCACATTTAAATAATGTCGATGCATTTTTACATTTTCTTTTATTTGTTTCACTTTTACTTGTCTCGTTTTATATTCTTTGCAGAAATAAAAATCATCTTTTTGTCGATGCATTGAAGCACAACTTGTCAGTGCATTCTGCGATGAGTCAGCAAAGCTTTTTCAACAAGAATCGTGTTGATTGATTTATTTCCTCTCCCAATCGTTCGATCAGATGGAAAGGTATGATTTGCAACCTGGCATTTAATGGCTGCAGATGCAACGTTTTCCTATAATTTTTTGCAATCATCATGATTTTTGCCAAGGTTAGGTTATAAAACCCCTCGCTGTAGATTTCTTTTCTCCTCACAGTCGCCATTATTGCTACATCTTCTTTCTTTTGTTGCCTCTATTTTTCTCTTACGTTCACAAGTTTAACTTTTTCTTTGTAAGTTCCTCTAATTTCCTTTTTCAGTTACCATGGCTAAAAATAGAGCATCAAAGAATCCTTCCAAAACTCCTTGTAAAACCATACTTTCAACTTCAACCACACTTTCAACTTCAACCACAGTGGCTCAGACCACAACTCCACCACCATCCACAGGGCTAGTCTTATTTTTGATAACTGCAGTCAAAGGCCATTATCAAAATGAGATGCTAAAAAGGAATATCCATCCGGAGCAAGGACTGCATTTGTCCCCGCATCAAGCTTTGGTAAAACATGTCGCAAAAACTATAAGCTGACTTGGTTGGGAGTTCTTTTGTGAACACCCCACTGGCTACTCCCCACACTGGTCAGGGAGTTTGTATTTTTGAGGGAGGGGCTAATCCCATGAAGTGCCGCCCAAATCAATGTGTTGCTTCAAATTCCTGAGAGGGTCGATGACCACTCTCCATTTGTGCAATTCTTGATCGATGAAGAGACTGCCCAGATTATGAGGGTTCTTTGCGTTGATGATGCTGCTTAGACAAGTAATAGGCCCCATAACTACACCATGCATAGGAGGTATCTCACAACCATTAGAAAGGTATGGTTCCATTTCGTGAACAGTAACATCCTATTGTCCACTACGGCGACATTGGACCGTATGTGTCTTTTGCACTCCATCTTATAGGGCCGTTACATCGACATTGGAGAAATCCTCCACGACCAAATAATGGAAGCCACTCAAAATAAAATGCTATACTCCCATTCCTTTCTTTGACAATGTTGCTTTACAAACAGAAGGGCATTGTGCCTAAGGATGGCGAGGAAGTATTGGAGAATAAGAGTCCCATCAATGACATATCAGTTGAAAGGATGACTCACAGCCAAGAAACTTCGGTGGCAAAAGAGGCACCAAAGAAGAAGGAAGAACAAGCTGATGCACCCATAGATCCCCAAGTGGTAAAGAGATTGGCTATTATGAAAGTCAACCTTTACTGAATTGATACACGCACTATACGCATTGTCGGTGTATTAGAAGATATGTACTACAGACATCATATCTTCTATACATATACAAAGGCCTGGATTGAAGCCATTGTCGCTGCATTGCACAACATGAGTCCCAGTCCATTGCCAAATTTCCCAGCCTTCCCCTCTAATTTTTGCATAATGCGAGCCTCTTCCTCTGACCAGCCTACTCCTGATGGTAGGCCTACCCACGTTCCAACAAGAATTAATATCTCTGATGATGAAGAGCAAGAGGGGCACTCTAATGCTGAGGGGGATTGCTACCGCAATATCGCCAGTCTGTTTGAAGACGAGTTCTCAAATAGCCTCGGCACAAATATGGCAGGCAAGCGGGATGTCATTGAGGAGTTGCATACCCCCAGGTATGGATGCAGAGGATGGCGCTGACATGGCCACAATTGAACAAGAGAAGCCTGGGGATGAAGGAGCAGAAGAGCATAACAAGAAGGAGCCTGTTGAGGAGCAGGAAGGAAGATGCCTCGATAATTATCGCTGAGGATATTGTTTGTACACTTGTGAGTGTGGGGGCATCTAGCACTGATGAGGCTTTACCTGATTCGAGTCGGGTCGAGGTTGTTACGAGTAGCATTGAGGAGCCTAATTCTCTTGTAATTGTGCCCTATGTGGCACCATTAGCTGAAATCAATCCATCCGAAGTAACTACCGATGAAGCCACCACCCAACCTACTGAGGAGGAGCAATCTATCGAGCTGATTGGTTCGAAGGTTAAGAAAAGGAAATGGCACAAGGACAAGAAGCGAAAGCACAAGGAAGAGAGGGTGAGCGCCCAAAAAAGAAGAAGAAAAAGACAAAAGCAACCTCTGCATCGGCTGCCGAGGAATAAGTTGGTACATTTCTCTGTAGATAGTTTTCATGCATTTTTATTTTGTCATTACATTTTTATTTTCTCATTGCATTTTTGTTAAGATAGTTGCATTGTCATTGCATTTCCATTATATTTGTATAATATTGTCAGTGCATTTGGAACAATGCAGACACTAAGTTTGGGGGGATATTGTGAAATGGAAATGCAATTACACCCACATCTTTGAATTTTACCTATTTCTTTTGTTAATGAAAATATGAAAAATTTCAACAAAAATGTGACCATAATTTTTATTTTTATGTGTCATTCTTGAATTGCTTGGGATGCTGATGTGTGAATTGGATGAATGTGAATGAATAATGAGTCTTCTATTTTTGAATGAATGATTGGAATTGCTTCAGTAATGAATGGATAGTGTGAATGTTTGAATTTTGAACTATCTGACCAGTTGCAGCGACATTGTATGAATAAAAGACACTCCACTGTGAGTGCATTGTGACTTTTCAAGGGAGAACACTATACTAGAGGTTTAAAAAAATCATCTAGCCAAACGATGTCACTGCAAGAGTGTGTGTCGGCGCTATTACATACCTCCTGGGGCTTTGTTGCACCCCATCGTTACTACCCAGGAATAAAGGTAGAGTAATGCAATGACATCTCTTAGTCACTTGAAAAAGAAAAATGAGAAAAAGGAAGTAAAAAAATTATGATAAATGTTGTATTGGTTCAAGGAAGATTAGGATTCAATGCATGATACTAACATTTATGAAGTTGCAATTTTTAATTGTTCATGCCTATAAATTGTCAGTGCATTATTCTATCTTGTAAATACAATTTGTGCATTAAGATTTTTAGAAAATTCAAGTTGTGAGAATAATGATTGCGGTGACATTTTTGCTTGTGACTTTGCTAATTTTTGTTTACTTGAGGACAAGTAAAAACTCAAGTTTGGGGGTGTGATAGCATTACAAATGTCATATATTTTCTCCCTAAATTGATGTTTTAATTGTCTCTTTTGTATCTTATTTAGCATGCAATATAAGCGTTTCATACTTAGTTTTTATATTTTCTAACTCCTTATGGTTTAGTTTAAATTCTTGTTATTTTTATCTCTTTTTGTACTAATCTCGCCACAAGCAACCTATATATTGTGCCTTAGAATTGTCAATTCAGGATTTCATCTGAGAAGATCATTGTTGGAAGAAGAATGCAGCCACAAGATCAGGTTGGAATTATGACTAGAGATGTCGTCGCACAAAACCTGAACTTCGAATGAATAAACTCAAGCTAAAAATACAACTGAATGCACCAGCGCAGGAAAATCACACGTTGTCGCTGCAATTAACGATTTTAGATTGCGCCTAGCAATGCAGTGACAACCTACAAATCTCTAAAGAAAACATTAAATCTGCATGAGTGCACAACTGTACTGTAACTAACCTTGACAGCTGCAAAAACTAGATCTAGATTTGTGAAAGGAGAGGATGAAACCTGCAACTTTTGAATGCTATAAATAGAAGAAAGAAGATGGAAGAAATCATCAAGAGGTGGAGGAATTAGATACTGCAATTACTGTATGTTTTTGGGATTTAAGTTGGAACGTTGAACTGATGGAGCAAAGGAGCAACCTCTTCTGACGAGAGGTGCTCAATTCAATGCAAGAGGAGCGGTTAAGGGATAGTCCTAGTAGTCTAGAGATAGTAAGCTTCGATTGTATTCGTTAATCCCTCTTTTATACTGATGGATTCTAATGACATTTGAATGAATATGAGAGTATCTTTCATTGTTAGATTACTTTGATTCTTATTTAATGCCTTTTAGCTATTTATTCTTGGATCTAACTGCATCAAACACAAGAGTGCATTTGCAGTCTACCGGCATCGAGAGATGCGGTGATAAGTTAGGTTAACAAGCAAGATGACGATAGTTGCTTGGGATTAGAAGAGATTCTGATCACTTGTTCTTGAGTGCATAACGTTGTTCACATCGAGAGGTGAGGTGATTATGGGTACTTGAGTCTTGATTAAATAGAGGACTGTTATTGGGGTCAAAGAAAAACCCTCAACAAACCTTTCATAATACCCAACAAGACCTAGAAAACTCTAAATTTGTGAGACATTCTTCGGTTTCCTTCAATCTTGTATAGCTTCAACCTTTTTAGGATCTACGCGATTACCTTCTGCCAATACCACATGACCCAAAAACATTTACTGAGTTTAGGAAAAAGTTGCTTTTCATGAAGTATTTGTAAAACCATTTTCAAATGTTCATCATGAACGGTTTCTGACTTAGAGTAAACAAGGATGTCATCAATGAAAACCATGATAAACTGATCAAGGAAAGGCTAAAAGACACGATTCATAAGATCCATGAACGTCGCTAACACATTAGACAACCTAAAAGAGAGGACAAAAAACTCATAATGTCCATAACGAGTTGGTAATACCTGGATTTTAAATCAATTTTAGAAAAGACAATTGCACCTCTGAACTGATCAAATAGGTCATCAATCCTTGGTAGAGGATACTTACCCTTGATAGTTAATTTATTTAGTTTTCGGTAGTAAATGCATAACTGTAAGGTACCATCGTTCTTTTTCACAAATAAAACCAGTGCGCCCCATGGTGAAACACCAGGCCTAATAAACCTCTATCCAACAGTTCTTGCAACTTCACCTTCAACTCTTTAAGTTCTTTTGGTGCCATGTAGTAGAGAGCAATAGACAATAGTGTCGTTCCCGATAACAATTCAATTCCAAATTCCACTTCCCGCTCTAAAGGTAAGCATGGCAGTTTCTTGGGAACACATCAGGAAATTCCCTTACTGTAAGAATGCTTTCAACTAAAGGATCAACGATGCTTGCATCTTGAACATAAGCAAAAAATCTCTTCGCACCATCTTTTCTGCTACTATGGCAGAGATCACATTAGATAGATAATTTCGACGTTCCCCTACCATAATAACTTCTCTTCTAGCCTCAGTCACAAAAGTAACCCTCTTCAGTGCACAATCCAATCGAACTTGATGCTCAACCAACCAGTCTATCCCAAAAATTAAATCGAATTCATTGAAAGGAAGCTCAATCAAATCGACAAGGAATACATCTCCTTGAACCTCTAAAGGACATCTTTTATAAACTTTATTTACAAGAATGGAGGATCCTAATGAACTAACTATAGTTACAGTGTTTTCAGTTTCCACTACCCCAATTCCAAATTTTATAGCCACATTACAAGCAACATGCGAATAGGTAGATCTTATATCAATCAAATCAAAATAAGGTACTGAGTAAAGAGTGAAGGTACTTGTAATGATGTCAACAGCATCTTTACCCTCTCGGCACCTAGTCGCATAAATCAAACCAGGTTGTCTCGCCTCAAATCGATTCGCACCCTAAGTTAGTGCTCTCTAACCCCGATTACCATTCTTAATTCAATTTTGACCCTTTGTGCACCCTCATTACCTCTTTGATTTTGAGCCTCAAATGGGCCTTGATTTTGGACTGAAGCTTACACTTGATCCTATCGACGACGAGAATCCCTAATCTTATGCTCTATAGAGCCACAAACCACCTATCCTTCTCCAACACTCGTCAAGATGGCACCTCTAAAAATGTTGGTAAACCTAAATCTGCCTTTCTCTAGGGTCCACTACCTCCCTATTCTGTGATGGCCTACCCTCTCTAGCCCACTCAACAGGTCGTGGATTAGGGTCAGTAGGGCTCACTTCTCTCTTTGGTTGATCCCTTTGTTTCCGTATCTTCTATCGCTCCACATGCTAAACCTCCTCAATAATCATTGTATTCTCGACCAAAGCCTCAAACAAACATTCTTGGTGCGAAGCTACTTGAACCTTAAGGTCATACCTTAGACCTTGCTGAAAATGAAAATTCTTTTCCTGCTCAAACGCCACCATACTAGGTGCATAGTGTCCTAATGATTTTCTTGGGTCACCGGTACGCCCCGTGGCGCAACAAAAATATTAATCGACGATCCCTAATCCTGGATCCATGTATGAGGAACGAATTGAGAAGGAAGGGTTCGGAATTATACCTATCAAAATCTAGAAAATCCTTAGAAACGGTGTTGTGAAATCCTCCTCTACACGCTGCTGATCCCAAGCTGCAACAAAATCGTCCCAACCTCTACGTAGTCCACCCAATCAAGAACGAATAGCAAATTTACCCTAAATGTTTTAGAGAGAATTCTAAAAAGAAAAAAAAACTTTGACGCCTGCTAAACCTAGGTTTTTCGTTTTTTTCTTTTGTAATCTTTTGGTTTTCACACACACACTATGGCTTTTTATTTTTTTATTTTATATCAAATACAAATAAATGAAAATACTCCCCTTTTCAGAAATATGGAAAGCATTAAAACCATATATCCATTCCAAAAAGATATAAGCTTCCTTGTTTTAATTTATATCCTTCCTAAAAGGACATTAATTTCATATTTTATGTTTAACAAAATTATTATTTAATTAATAGTTTCGAAAAAAAATAATACATAGTGATTGGTTGTAAACGTCACAACGATAATGTGCAAGCGTGCACTGTCGATGCAAGTATAGTAGACAGATGTGAATCTATCAGATATCGATCCCACGAGGTTGGATGTTTGTTGTCTATTAATGTCAGTGCAATGAAGAAGTAAATGTCATAAAATTGTGAGAGTGATTGTCGAAGCAATAATGTGAAATTAAAAACGAAATGTGATAATAATAAAATGGAGTCTCCAACGTGAATAGTCAACAGAATACTAAGTGTGGCTCACAAGGTTTTAAAGAATAGGTGATTGTCATTGCAATAAAGTACAATGAATGTCTTACCAAACTTGGTTTCTCTATTCGATCTAAGATCTAAACATGCACAATCACCCCACCTTCCGTTGTCTTGCTTGTTAGTTTAAACTATTGCTGCACATTCTAGTGACAATGACTGCAATAACACTTCCGTGGTCAAGATATTCAAACCCAAAGATTAAATAGTATAAGCAAGTTTTAATAAGATATCATTTAGTCTAGAAATCAAGTATACTTCCATACAAACATGAAATAAACACTAATCACCAACGTTTTAGAAAAGAAATGCAAAAGAGCAAATGGGGAATACTATTCCTAGGCTACTCGACTTGCTCTCTCTTACTTCCCTCTTGCGTCGTACTTAGAGCTCCTCGTCAAGAGCAAATCTACCTCCTTCTTAACATCAATTTGCCCTTTAGAGGTTTAAGCTTCCATTGCCGCAAGCTTCAAAGATGGATTCAAGAAGAATAATCACTGAAAAAGATCCCCTTTGCTCTCTCCCCTCATGAGTATTTATCTTAAGCTCAATTGTACAAGTGTCCTTTCCTCCAAATCTAGCAATCTATGGTTGTACCAGTTACTTACACCAGACTGGACAGCTCACGCATTTCTGGTTTTACCCGGACAACTATCAGATGTGGCAACTATTCTGGACGTAATTTTGGATGTGCTCATGCAGTGACCATTCTGGACATGTTCATGCAGCGACAATTCTGAACATGCTCATACAACGACATTAGTAGTAAAATATGACAAAATTAAGGGCAACTAGGCTAAATTCTATTTAGTTAGAAAATGCAATAAACTAAACTAAAAAAATGCTAAAATATGTGCTAAGGATGACTAAATGGGAACAACTTAAACAATAAATTGGGAGAAATCAATAGTTCTTTCTAGTACTATCACATAGTTAATATTTTAGATGAATCAAATTCATACATTTATTTTAGCCATGTTCTCTATTCTTGTACAACAAATTTTTACATAAAATGTGTGAACAATTTAACTGTCAAATTAAATTAATTCAATAATTAATTTAATTCTCATAACAGTTAAATTTAATACCAACTTTGTTAAGATTCTATTCGTTTCAACCATTTGGTATGATCCTGTAGGTTCTTGAAACATTGGTAGTAATACTAGAACAATTCTATCGTTACAAGCAATGAGTGGCATCTAGCAATGCATCATTGCTACCCAAGTTACAAGAAGTTGTGGTTTGACATAACATTTTTGTGATAAGTTATGCATCTAGATTGGACACAAGTCATGGAGTAGTCACACTTGTATAATCCAATCTCATGTTTCTTGATATCCAAAGTAGACTACAATAAACAAAAATAAGTGTAATATCTCATATTAACCTATTTTAGCATGGTCATGCATTTCTGGTCTCACTTCATCAAGTGGCCTAAGATATTGCTCCCATTATGTAGGAGGGACAAATCCTATCTCGATAAATCATATCTCACTACATAGATTGTGGTATACCCAACATCAGTCTTTATAGTCAAACTTATTATAGTAGACATTTGACTGTATCAAAATATACAATTCACTATGTTGGGAGAATGATTATCTAAAGTTTAAGGATTGTATACATAGTTATCACTATGAGTAATGTCATGACTATTACATAATAATCCAAGAAACATACTCATAGCGGGTCAGTCCAATATGTCATTCTCTAACACATACTTATGTATTAATTTTGACATTCCTATGTCAATGACAACACTTTGTCATCAATCAACTACATATTAGTCTCAATGTATTATTGTTGTCCAAGCCCACAATAATACTTGACTAAGGACCTTTTAAGAATAAACAATGGCAATGCCTTTTATTAAAAAACAAGGTAAAATGGGAATGTGATTACAATCATTCATGTTTGGTCTTTAGGCATACTCTGACAATCTCCCACTAGCACTAAGACCAATCACTCATATATTTAATACCAAGTGACTTAGTGTGATGATCATGCTTCTACTGTGTTAGAGGCTTCGTCAGCAGATCCATAATGTTATCATCTGTTGGTACTCTTCAGATTTCCACATCTCCTCGATCAATAATTTCTCGAATGAGATGAAAACACCTAAGTATATGCTTGGATCGTTGGTGAGATCCAGATTCTTTTGCTTGTGCAATGGCTCCGTTGTTGTCACAACGAAGTTCTATAGATTAGATATGTTAGGCATAACCCCTAGTTCAGATATGAATTTCTTGATCCAAACAACCTCTTTTGCAGCTTTACTAGGTGCAATATACTTGGCCTCAGTTGTAGAATCAACAACAATACCTTGGTTTGAACTTTTCCAGCTCACAATGCCACTATTAAAGCAAAACACGAAACCCGATTGCGATCATAAATCATCCTTGTCGGTTTGGAAGCTAGCATCAGTACTTAAGGACAAGTACTTAAGTACTTAAGTATATTATTAACTGCCACCCAATTACCTTCACCGGGATCTACTTCATATCAGCTCGTCATGCTTAAAGCATACAATACATCTGGACGAATACATAGAATAACATACATGATTGACACAATAGCCCAAGCATATTGAATCTTACTCATTCGCTCTCTCTTGAGAAGTTTAAGGACACATTTCCTTCGAAAGTGAAATACCATGTCTCATAGGTAAGAATCTGATCCGAGCTCATCCTCGAAGGATGATTATGAGTCGTGTGGTTCCCGATCGAAATTAAAAAGTATCATTCATAAATGAATTTGGTAAAGGATGGAAATGAGAATGGTAGGCTTTAGAGTGAATGGATGGATGGATGTGCAACGATATAGATGGATAGGCTTGAATTCAGGTTTAAGGACTCAAGAACAATCCAATATTATAAGAGAATATTGACCCAATCCTTATATTAGTACTTAGAAAGAAAACAAGAAGAACTGTGACCCTCTATCTAACAAGATAGGAACCAATCGGTATAAGGGTTTTACAACACACCTCAAAGAAGAGATAAGTTTGAAAGAATCAGATTGACGCCACAATGGTTACTTGATAAGTCAATTTGAGTCAAATAAGAACAAGGAGTTTACAAACTCATAATAAGATTAAAATTCATAAAAAGTTGTAACAAAATGTTCCAAGCCTCATATTTATAGGCTTACAAATGACCAGCTGAAAAGTCATGCATTAACAATCAGAATTTAATAGATTTGTTGCTCATAAATTCGTCCAGTATTCCTCATGTAATTGAAGTAATTGTGGTGGCTGCTTTAGTAAAGATGTTGGCTGAATTTAGTGCTTGGTTGGCTAGGAAGAAGTGCTATTAAATTCTGCTGAAATTCCCCAAGCACTTGGAATAAATGTGGGTGGTCCATTAATGATTTTTGAGTAACTCGAACAGCCAATTTTCATGTTCCCATGATTAGCCTTTGAGCATTTAAGCACCTTGAGACATTTGATGAAACCAATCAGCCATGTATGAAGAGAACATTGAATTCCTTTGCTGTTCACGAAATGCCCTTTTGGGGAGGTGTTTTCAGCACATTAAATGTTGGTAGGTGCATTAAAAGCTTGCGTTAGGCACCCATTGCTATCCCTAAGACAAATTAAACATGCTGGTGATCGACTGTTTAACGTCACAGCAAGAAATTGCAAGCGTACACTGTCGATGCAAGTATAGTAGATAGATTTGAGTCTGTCGGATATTGATCCCACGAGGATGACTATCTTTTGTCTATTAATGTCAGTGCAATGAATAAGTAAGAATGCGATAAGTTGTGAGAGCGATTGTCGGAGCAATAACTTGAAAAAAAAATGAAACATGATAATGATGAAATGGGGTCCCCAACGTGAATGTTCAACAGAATGCTAAGTGCTTACAAGGTATGAAAGGATAGGTGATTATCGTTGCAATGAAGTGCAATGTATATTTTACCAAGCTTAACTTCTATATTTGACTTAAAACTTAAACATGTACATTAACCACACCTTTCGATGATGGCAATGGAACATGATTAAGAACAAGTGGATTAAATTCCTCTAATCCTCAAGCAACTTCTGTTGTCATGCTTATTAGTTTGAACTATCACTACACCTTCTAGTGACAGTGATCGCAATAACACTTCCATGCTAAAAATATTCAAACCCAAAGATTAAACAGTAGAAGCAAGATTTAATAAAGTAACATTTAATCCATAAATCATGTGTACTTCCATACAAACATGAAATAAAAAGTAATCACCAGCGTTTAGGAAAGAAATGTAAAAGAAACAAGTGGAGAATACTATTCTTAGATAACTCGACTTGCTCTCTCACTTCCCTCTTGTGTCGTACTTAGGGCTCCTCGTCAGGAGCTGGTTTCCATCCCTTCACGTTAGTTCACCCGTAGGAGCTTAAGCCTCCATAGCTGAAAAGCTCAAAAGCAAGGTCTTAAGAAGATAATACCCAAAAAGGGAGACTTTTTTTCTCTTTCCTTGTGATATTTATATTCAGCCAAATTGTGTAGGTGTCCTTTCATCAGAATCAAGCTGTCTCTGGTCGTTGTAAACTGAAAAATATATAGGATTTTTCCTATGTAGTTTATCACCTTTTTACTTAAATTTGTTGTTAAAACTAAGAAATTGTTTAATAAATTAATGAAATAGGTGACAATATGAAATTAGGACATAGAAATTATTAAAATGTGATTTTATGCTTTATTGTATAGTTTGCATGCATAAATGGCTTATTTTATATTTATTTGAACATATTATATATTTAAGACATAAAGTGGACCATGCATGATTAAATTAAATAATAAAATCTAAAATCATATTTAATAATTCATTCTAAAGTATTTCATTAAATAATTTGGGTTGAATTAATTAATTAAATTAGGTTAGTTTTATTTCTTTAGTCCTTTAATTAATTAATTTGTTTTTGACAGGTCTAATAAACTTTGCTGGATTACAAAACCGTCCAAATTGAAGACCAAGTCAACCCAATTTTGGCTACACATGGCTGTCCACATAAATCACTTTTTGGTTTAATTGCACAAGGTCCCTGCAATATTAAAGAAATCAGAGATTTGCCCGAAGATTTACATTTGACCAAGTCTTAGTCCTGAGTTGTTATGGCATTTAAATTTTTTAAAAATCAAGCAAAATTCAACTCAAAATCCACTAATCATGGGCGGCCACCCATTGAAGAAGCTTGAAGAGACTAAACCTCTCTATTTTTAGCAAACTACTCTCCTCTCTTCACCTATAAATAAGACCCCATTTCACCATTTCCTAATCATCCCTCATCCCTTCATCCAACACCTTCTCTTCTCTCTTAATTCTCTCTAGCATTCCCTAGTCCCCACTCCTAGCATCATCTATTCATAGATATTTTAGCAATTAAGCCTCCTAAAGAGCCCTTGGTCAGTCACCTTGGAGAGCCATCAGCAAAGGAGCAGAGTAAAGAAACGAAGAAGCCCTCTTTAATCAGAGTCTTGGCTGACAGCCACTTTGATTTGGGTTTAATCTTTCTTTTCTTTAATTTATTTTGAAAATGTTTGCTATGTGTTCTTTGTTCTTGTTTACAACAATGTTAGCTTAATTTTATTTAAGCTAGGATGATTGCTTTAATTAAATAATATTTATTTAAATCATGCTTATGATGTTTGTGCCTTAATCGATCATGTTTAATCTTGCTAAAATCTTTTTCATTCATATAGTTTGCATACTTAGGATAATTTACATTAGGGATCATTGCATTTAGTTTAATATATTTAATTTTAATCATCACTTCTCAATCATATTGTGTTTTTAAATTTTACCAAGTTGTTAATATAATTTTATAGTTAAGTGATTTAACATAAATACAATCCCTGTGGAGACGATAACTCGATACCTACTTATTACTTGATAACGACTGTGTACACTTGCACAAACCTACGCATTACAAGTTTTTGGCGCCGTTACCAGGGATTGTTATTTGTTGCCATAGTCATTTTTGTGAAATTATTTATTTTCAATTTGGTTTTTATTTCTAACATGTTTATGAGCATAGATCAGATTATCGATTTACTCCTTGTAGACCCTGAAATTAAGCGAACTTTCAGACAAAGAAGATGTGAATGAACAACTCAAAGACAAGTTGATATGGACCTTGGAAATCAGAATCAAGACCAAGGTAATGAAGCCGATCATGAGTGAAATCCCATCCTCATTGCCGATGATAGGGATCGATGCATCAAACAATATGCTGTGCCACTTTTCAATGAGTTAAATCCAGGAATTAGAAGGCCAGATATTGAGCCAACCCAATTTGAATTGAAACCAATAATGTTTCAAATGCTACAAATGGTGGGCCAATTCAGTGGTATGCCCACGGAAGATCCATATCTCCACCTTCGATTATTTATGGAGGTGAGTGATTCATTCAAGATAGCCGGTGTGACTGAAGACGCAATGAGGTTGAAGTTGTTTCCGTACTCGCTACAAGATCTAGCACGAGCATGGCTCAATTCATTGCCACCAAGTTCCATATCTACATTGCAGGAATTAGTAGAAAGATTTTTGGTTAAGTATTTCCCGCCTAGCAAGAATGCTAAGTTGAGGAACGAGATCATGACTTTCCAACAATTGGATGACGAGTCTTTGTATGAGGCTTGGGAGTAATTCAAGGAGTTACTTCGTAAGTGTCCTCATCATGGGATTCCTCATTGTATCCAGTTGGAGACATTCTATAATGGTCTCAATGCACATACAAGATTGATGGTAGGTGCATCTGCGAATGGTGCAATTTTGTCTAAGTCTTATAATGAGGCTTCTGAGATCATCGAGAGGATCGCCAACAACAACTATCAATGGCCAACAAATCGGGCAGCTTCAGGAAGACGTGTAACTGGAGTTCATGAAGTTGACGCCCTCACATCATTATTAGCTCAGGTATCATCTATTTCCTCTATGTTAAAACAGTTTAGCGCTAATAATGCTAATAATTTTGCAGCTCAGCCACCAAGTCCGTTTGAAGTAGTTTCCTGCGTGTACTGTGGGGAAGCTCATTCTTTTGAGAATTGTCCATTAAATCTCGAGTCAGTATACTATATGAGGAACCAACACCAAAATAAGAGTGGACAAGGACCCCAGTCCAACTTCTACAATCCTTCATGGCATAATCATCCTAACTTTTCTTGGAGCAACCAAGGAAATGGATTGAACAACAAATTTATGCAGCATAGACCCAACCAATCTCAAGGGTTCAATCAGCAAGCTCTAAAACCACTTCAAGCTGAGTCATCAAAGAGTTTAGAGAACTTGTTGAAAGTGTACATGGCAAAGAATGATGCTTTGGTCCAGAGGCCAAGCAGCGACATTGAAAAATTTGGAAAACCAAATGGATCAGTTAGCTATGGAGCTTCATAACAGACCACAAGGAACTTTGTCGAGCAATACTGAAAGTCCAAAAAATTTGGGTAAAGAACATATCAAGGCAGTGGCATTACGAAGTGGTAAGACTCTGGAACCCCGATTGACGTTGAAGATGAGCCTGTTGAGAAAAAGGAAAGTGAACCAGCTGTTGAAGTTCCTATATCAAAAGAGTCAGAATCTGCAAAGTCTAGCAAGGTAAATCCTAACTCAATGAATTCAGATACTTTAACATCTTCTTTGGATGCAGATTTACCTACTCAGAAGAGTTGTCCGATTTAACCGAAAGTTCCATCACCTCTATATCCGCAAAGATTGCAGCAACACAAGTAGAAATAGGAGGTGCAATTTAAGAAGTTTTTGGATGTTCTGAAGCAGTTACACATCAATATTCCGTTGGTGGAGGCTTTAGAAAAAATTTCGAATTATGTGAAGTTTATGAAGGATATACTGTCCAAAAAGAAATGACTTAGTGAGTATGAGACTGTTGCCTTGATGAAGGAGTGCAGTGCATTCTTGCAGAAAAAACTACCACCGAAATTGAAAGACCCAGGAAGCTTTACTATACCTTGTAATATTGGTGAATCTTACTGTGGTAAAGCTTTGTGTGACTTAGGAGCGAGTATCAACTTGATGCCTAAGTATATTTTCAAGATGCTAGGGATAGGTGAAGTAAGACCTACAACTGTGACGCTTCAGCTAGCGGATCGATCTTTAGCATATCCAGAGGGAAAGATCAAGGATGTTTTGGTTAGAGTTGATAATTTTATTTTTCCTACTGATTTCATCGTCTTAGATTTTGAAGTAGATAAGGAAGTGACAATCATCCTTGGGAGACCTTTCCTAGCCACGGGAAGAATGTTAATTGATGTGCAGAAAGGTGAACTTACCATGCGAGTTCAAGACGATTAGGTAACCTTTACCATTCTTAAAGCTATGAAATTTCCCGATCTGACAGAAGAGTGTTCAATTATGGAAGAGATAGAAACCTTGGTTTCTACGGAAAGCAATTTTGAAGAAGATCCATTGGAGAAAGCCTTAGAGTTTGACCCTTTGGAGGATGAAGAAGGTGAAGAAAACATGGCTTTGATGGAAGCCGATCTGAGAAATTTTATTCAATCCACACGGTTTGACCCGTTGGAGTTAGAAGTCAGAGAATTTGTGCAACCAAAGTTGTCAATCGAGGAACCACCTAAACTCAAACTGAAGCTACTTCCTTCCGATTTAAAATACGTTTATTTAGGTGACTGTTCTACTTTGCCTGTGATTATTTCAACTGAATTAATGAAAGATCAAGAGGAGCAACTAATTGCTATTCTTAAGAAATTTAAGAAAGCAATCAATTGGACCATAGCTGATATTCGAGGTATAAGCCCTTCTTTTTGCATGCATAAAATTATTTTAGAGGAAGGTGAAAGAGCTCGAATTGATGGACAAAGGAGGCTCAATCGTATTATGAAAGAAGTTGTGAGAAAGGAAGTGATCAAATGGTTAGATGCGGGAATCATCTACCCTATTTCAGATAGTTCGTGGGTAAGTCCGGCACAATGTGTACCAAAGAAAGGTGGAATCACGATTGTTGAAAATGAGCGTAACGAGTTGATTCCAATGAAAACTGTTACTGGTTGGAGAATTTGTATTGACTATAGAAAGTTGAATAAAGCCACTCAAAAGGACCATTTTTCGTTTCCTTTTATGGATCAAATGTTAGATCGACTGGCAGGTAATGAATTCTATTATATTTTAGATGGTTATTCGGTATATAACCAAATAGTTGTAGCTTTGGAGGACCAACATAAAACAACCTTTACTTGTCCGTACGGTACGTTTGATTTTAGGCGAATGCCTTTTGGTTTATGCAATGCACTTGTAACATTTCAGCGATGCATGATGGCAATATTCATTGATATTGTTGAAAATTTTGTTGAGGTTTTCATGGATGATTTTTCTATTTTTGGTAACACTTATGATATTTGTTTGAGTAATTTGGCTAAGGTACTGAAGAGATGCGAAGAGACGAATCTTGTCCTTAATTGGGAGAAATGTCATTTTATGGTTAAGAAAGGGATTGTCTTAGGGCATAAAATCTCAAAGAGAGGAATTGAAGTCGATAAATCAAAGGTGGATGTAATTGAAAGATTACCGGCCCCAATCAATGTGAAAGGAGTCAGAAGTTTCTTAGGCCATGTGGGTTTTTACCGAAGGTTTATCAATTTTAGAGAAAGAAACAGTGTTTGATTTCAACAAAGCATGTTCGGAAGCTTTTGAAGATTTGAAAAAATGGTTAATCTCAGCCCCAATAATCATTACGCTTGATTGGAGCTCACCTTTTGAGTTGATGTGTGATGCAAGCTATTATGTCGTTGGAGCTATGATGGATCAAAGAAGAAACAAAGTGTTTCACCCTATTTACTATGCAAGCAGAACTTTGACGGGAGCCCAACTCAATTATACGGTAACTGAAAAGGAACCCTTTGCTATAGTTTTTGCTTTTGACAAATTTCGCTCATATCTTATTGGTACCAAAGTTACAGTATTTACTAACCATGCTGTCATTAAACACTTGCTCATGAAGAAATATGCGAAATCGAGGCTAATTTGTTGGATACTCTTACTCCAAGAATTTGACCATGAGATCCAAGACAGAAAAGGTGTCGAAAATCAAGTAGCTGATCATCTGTCGAGGTTGGAACAAGATGAGGTAACTCGATCATGTGTGCCTATCAACGAGAATTTCCCAGATGAACACTTATATGAGGTAAGTCGAATTCATGAAACACCTTGGTTTTCTGATTTTGCCAATTATCTTACATGTGGAATAATTCCTTGAGAAATGACATACCAACAAAGGAAGAAATTCCTTCATGATAGTCGGTATTATTTTTGGGAGGATCTGTTATTGTTTAAACAGTGTGCAGATAATATAATCCAAAAGTGTGTAGCTGAAAGTGAGATTACCGAGATTTTGTATCACTGCCATTCATCTCCAAGTGAGGGCACTTTGGTGGTTCACGTACTGCAGTAAAGATTTTGCAAGCAAGTTTCTTTTGGCCTACATTGTTTAAGGATGCTTATGCTTATGTGAAGAACTGTGATACATGCCAAAGGACCGAAAATATATCAAGGAGAAATGAGATGCCCTTGACAAACATTTTGGAGATTGAGCTATTCGATGTTTGGAGCATTGACTTCTTAGGCCCGTTTCCATCTTCATATGGGAACAAATATATCTTAGTTGCTGTGGATTGTGTATCCAAGTGGGTTGAAGCCGAAGCATACCCTACAAATGATGCAAAGGTAGTCATGCGATTTCTACATAAGCATGTGTTTACACGATTTGGGACTCCAAGAGCTATTATTAGTGATGAAGGTTCTCATTTTGTGAACAAATGGCTTAAGTGGTTGCTTGACAAATATGATGTGAAGCACAAGATTGCTACTGCTTATCACCCCCAGTCGAATAGGCAAGTTCAAAGAGTGAACCGTGAAATCAAAGGTATCCTTGAAAGGGTAGTACGCCCCAATAGAAAAGATTGGTCTTGAAGGCTCGATGATGCATTATGGGCCTATCGAACATCATTTAAGACACCGTTAGGAATGACTCCTTATCAGTTAATCTTTGGAAAGGCATGTCATTTTCCATTAGAATTAGATAATAGAGCTCACTGGGCTTTGAAGTAGTTGAACTTTGATCTCAAGCAAGCCGGTGAGAGAAGGATGTTACAACTTGATAAGTTGGAAGAGCTGAGGTTGTTTTACTATGAGAATGCCAAAATATGTAAAGAAAGATCAAAAAGATGGCATGATAGTCATATACAACCTCGCGAGTTTAAAGAAGGTCAGAAGGTTTTGTTGTTTAATTCAAGGCTGAAGTTATTCCCTGGGAAGCTTAAATCCTGATGGAAAGGACCCTATACCATCTACCGAGTTTATCCTTATGGAGCTATTCAATTATACGATAATTACAGAGGTACGTTAAAGTTAATGGTCAACGTCTCAAACACTATTAGGATGGTGAAGTTGAGTGAGTTGAATCCTCATTCAAATTAACAAACCCTTGATTTTTCATGAACTCATTTTGTAAATAAATAAATAATTAGAACTTATTTTCTTAACTTAGTACATTTAATTAATTCTATCTAAGGAGATTGAACATAAGCGGGACCGTTGTGACCCCTCCAACCTTTCCTGGGAATTAATTTAATGTAATTTGTTAAGAAGAAATTTTCTAATTGAGTTCTAAAATTTTTAAGTTTCATTCTTTGTTGTTTAAATTTTAATTTTAATGGTTATGATAAAATAAAGGGGGTCAAATTTGGCCCAAGTACTAATCAGTTTTTTTTTTAATAAGTTTGTAAATACAGCCTGAGTTTGAGGCCCAAGAAAGCAAAAAGAAGGGAAAATATCCATGCTTTGCCGCCACTCCCATTAGTTGCCACCCAAGTAACCCTAATGTAGCTAAATTTTTGCTACATGTTGCCATAATTTTTCCCTATATAAACCCCTCTTCGTTCTACTATTTTTCATACCCCTCAAAGCAATTTGTTTAACCCTAAAAATCCCTAAATTTCCCTCTTGTGCCGCTAGCCTCAAATCCCGAAAGAAACCCTAGTTTTTCTTCCCTTGTTACCCAAATCACCTATTACCGCCGCAAGAAGATTGCCAAAGCACGAACGTTGCCACCGCACATCATCGTTGTTGTCCCTGCACACCGCCTTTGCTGTCACACGTTGTTGTTGCTACTGCACTATCCTTGCCAATGCAAGGTTTTTGCCGTAGTAAGTCTTTACATCACCTTCCCGATTCCTCTTCTCTCCCTTGTGCTGAAACTTTGCCAAATTTTCAGGAAAAGATACCATGTCTCGCAAAAGAACTAGATCTTCAAAGATTACTCCTGAAAACCCGATTTTGATCAATGAAGAAGTGAAAGAGAGATTTGATTCAATCTTCAAGCATCAACCTATGATGCCGAAAACATGTTTTAACTTGAAGAGTCATGATTTGATGGTTGTTCCTGTACCGATTAGAAAGAAAATCAATGCTCTCAAGTGGGAACGATTTTGTGATGCTCGTTCACTTCTCAATGATGAACTAGTTCAAGAGTTCTATGCTAGTTTGACTATGCAAGATGCTACTGAGGTCATCGTTCGGAAGAAAAAGGTACCTCGTACTTCTAAGTCCACCAATAATTTGTTTAACTTACCTGATGTTGAAGAAGATGAGTACTACCTTATGATGAACAATATCAATTGGGATTTTCTTCAACAAGTGCTTGGTGTTGTGACAAATCTGGGATCCCAATGGATTATAAGAAAGTTTGGGAGCCATTCTTGCCGAAGGGAATACCTAAAACCGGTAGTAAAGGTATGGTTTTATTTCATTCGCTACAGTTTCATGCCTATCTCACATAGTTCCACCATCTCGATGGAACGGATGCTCTTGTTGTATGCAATTTTGACAAAAAAGTCCATTAATGTTGGGAAAATTATTCCCAAGGAGATTCATGATTGTGCTAAAAAGAAAACAGGAACTTCTTATTTCCAATCATTAATCACTTCACTTTGCTTAAGAGCCCATGTTAAAACACAAGCAAATCCGAAGGGACAATATGTTCAAGGGTGTATTACAAATCATGATCTTGAAAGGTTAGTAGAGAAGGTGCATGAGCTGAATCAAGGTGAGCAAGAAGAGCCAACTGAAGCAGATACTAAGGAGTCAACAAATGAAACTGAAACTGAAGCTAATTCAGTTACAGACACTGAAGAAGAAGAATCTGATAAGGAACCGAACAATCTTAAACCAGTTGAGGGATATGCAAACCCTGAACCAAAGGTTGAGCCAGAAGAAGAACAGTCAAGCTATGTGTTGAACCTGAATTTACAACTCCAATGCTGACTTCTGCAAGCACTTCAAAGAAATCAGAGTTGTTAATTATGATGGATATGTGAAAATTCATGCAAAATCAACAACAAATTTACTGGAAATATGCAAAGATTAAAGATGACTCAATTCGAAATACTTTTAAGAATATCTCTAACACTTTTATTCCTGAGTTCCCAGATGCTATCTTTGAGACATGGAAGGAAGATACTGACTATGCAAGTGAAGATGGAGCTGAAGAAGACAAGGGGAATGAGTCAAAAAAATAAAAAGGGGGATTCTTGTCTTGTTATTTATTTAATTGTTTTTAGGTCTTTAGGAATTTATTTCTTTTGTAATTAGGATTTAATTTTTGCAGAATAAAACATAGCAAGCATGAATAAACTTAACACTTCTTTAGAAAGAAAAAGACTAAGTGATGTGGTAATGGGAATGAACATGTCTAGGATTGGATTGATAAGAAAGACTTGGTATTTAAGCAGTCTTTATGACTCACCTCTCTTTTCTTACGATCCTACTTAGTGTTCAGTTTTCATTCATTACTTTATTCTTGCAATGAGGACATTGCTTCTTTTTAAATGGGGGTAAGGAAAATAAATTGATCAAATTTTTAAAATTTTTCAAGTATGTTTCAATCATTTCTATCATAAGTATGTTTTAATAAATGAATGTTTAGAGAAATTTTTTGTTAATAAGATAGTTTGTATGCAAGTACGAATGATGATTCTATCTGAGTGAATGTATGTTATCATGAAGAATGGAATGCTTGTATGGTCTTAATCTTAGGTAACGTTTGCCATGAAAACTTAGTTTCTCTTGAGATTAGACATGCATGAAGGTTTATATCTTTAGAATTGACTTAGTAACTTTCTTGAGGCGAAATCCTAGGAGACATAAAAATCTAAAATGATATAGGCACTATTTCTTTGGATCGTTTGAGCCTTTTCAAGCCAACCTTATGATATTAAACCCTTGAAACTGTAATTTTGAGCTTAAAGGCCTGTTTATTGCAATGTACCTACATTATAAGCCACATTACCATCTTTTTAAGTTATCCTAATTTTGTGCACCCATCTTAACTAAAGTTGTCTTGGTGATCAACATTTGAGGAAATTTTCAAAAAGATGTACGTGCTTTTGCTAAATCAAAAAAAAAGTGAAGAAAAGTTTGCTCAGTCTTTGAAAAGAAAAATGTATGAACATGAGTTCAAAATAAGTTTGGGGGTGTTCCAAAGGTTCACTTAAAGAAAAAAAGGTTGTATTTCAAGAAATCTAAGACAAAGTTAAAAGTTAAGATTTTGAAACCAAAATGTCTCATCTCTTAAAATCCCTACCTTTAACCGAGCCCCATTACAACCTTATAAAAGACCTATTGATTTGATGATTATGTACCTACATTAGTGGTGAGGAAGTACTAAGTTCAACATATGAAGATCATAAATAGGCCTTATGATTGTTTTGCTTGATTGATGAGAAATTATGTTGAATGAAGAATGTTATCTGTGACTGTGACATACATACAAACTATGATTCATGTCGGCATATTTTGAAACTTAGTATAAAATCTAAAAATAATTGCATATGAATTACTTGTTAATAACGAAGATCTCTGAACATGAAGTTATTAATGCATGATTATGGGACAAAGATTGATGCTGCTTACACAACTAGCAATTTTGCCCTAGCAAGACCTTTTGTTGTGCATGAACATTACTTGGGACGAGCAATGATTTAAGTGTGGGGGTGTGTAAACTGAAAAATATATAGGATTTTTCTTATGTAATTTCTCACCTTTTTACTTAAATTCATTGTTAAAACTAAGTAATTGTTTAATAAATTAATCAAATAGGTGGCAATATGAAAATAGGACATAGAAATTATTAAAATGTGATTTTATGCTTTATTATATAGTTTTCATGCATAAAATGACTTATTTTATATTTATTTGAACATATTATATTTTTAAGACATAAAGTGGGCCATGCATGATTAAATTAAATAATAAAATATAAAATCATATTTAATAATTCATTCTAAAATATTCCATTAAACAATATGGGTTGAATTAATTAATTAAATTGTGTTAATTTTATTTCTTTAGTCCTTTAATTTATTTATTTATTTTTGATAGGTCTGATAAACTTTGCTGGATTACAAAACCGTCCAAATTGAAGACCAAGTCAACCCAATTTCGGCTACACATGGCTGTCCACATAAACCACTTTTTGGTTTAATTACACAAGGTCCCTGCAATATTAAAGAAATCAGAGATTTGCCCGAAGATTTACATTCGACAAAGTCTTATTCCTGAGTTGTTATGGCATTTAAATTGTTTAAAAATCAAGCAAAATTCAACTCAAAATCCACTAATCATGGCCGGCCACCCATTAAAGAAGCTTAAAGAGACTAAACCTCTCTATTTTTAGCAAACTACTCTCCTCTCTTCACCTATAAATAAGACCCCATTTCACCATTTCCTAATCATCCCTCATCCCTTCATCCAACACCTTCTCTTCTCTCTGAATTCTCTCTAGCATTCCCTAGTCCCCATGCCTAGCATCATCTCTTCATAGAGATTTTAGCAATTAAGCCTCTTAAAGAGCCCTTGGTCGGCGACCTTGGAAAGCTATCAGCAAAGGAGCAGAGTAAAGAAACGATGGAGCCCTCTTTGATCAGAGTCTTGGGTGACAGCCACTTTGATTTTGGTTTAATCTTTCTTTTCTTTAATTTATTTTGAAAATGTTTGCTATGTATTCTTTGTTCTTGTTTACAACAATGCTAGCTTAATTTTATTTAAGCTAGGATGATTGCTTTAATTAAATAATATTTATTTAAATCATGCTTATGATGTTTGTGCCTCAATCGATCATGTTTTCAATTAAAATCAAGTCTGTATTTCATTCATATGTGTTTGAAATGCACCTGAATTAGATGAGCGATCCTAACCAGACGACGGCTAGTAGACGCATAATTGAAATGTGCATGCTCAATTTAGATCCTAACCCGATTAAATTGTAGGTTGCATAACAACTCTAACCAAGCTCTGTTATCTGCATGGTTTTTAGATTTGTGTGACTAAACTGTTCCAAACCTAACACGTCCCTGTTACCTCACATGAATGCTAAGAAACCCTTAGTAAATAAGGATCAGTAAAATACATATTTACTAAGTAAAGGATTCCGAAAGGACCTAATTTGGTTTCCAAACTCATGAAAGATCGAGTTGCCATGGAATTTTTTCCGAATATTATTAAGCATGATGATAATAAATTGAGTTTAATTAAAGTAATTGTCCTAGTTTATTTATGTTATAATTATTGCAAATTGTGTTTAAGCTTGCTAAAATCTATTTCATTCATATAGTTTGCATACTTAGGATAATTTGCATTAGGGATCATTGCATTTAGTTTAATATATTTAATTTTAATCATCAATTCTCAATCATATTGTGTTTTTAAATTTTACCAAGTTGTTAATATAATTTTACAGTTGAGTGATTTAACACAAATACAATCTTTGTGGAGACGATAACTCGATACTTACTTATTACTTGATAACGACTGTGTACACTTGCACAAACCTACGCGTTACAGTCGTACAAGTTGGTTATACCAGACTGGACAGCTCACGCATTTCTGTTCTTATTCAGACAGCTGTCAGGTGTGATGACAATCCTGGACGCAATTTGAAAATACTCATGCAGCGATATTAGTACCAAAACATGAAAAAATTAAGGGTAAGTAGGTTAAGGTCCACTGAGTTAGAAAATGCAATTAACTAAACTAAAAAATGCTAAAATATGTGCTAAGGGTAACTAAATGGGAACAACATAACCAAAAAGTAGGGAGAAAACATATGTTCTTTTTAGCACTATTACACCCCCAAACTTGAGTTTTTACTTGTCCTCAAGTAAAACAAAAACTAGCAGGGCTACAAAAAAATTCCCCAAGGCAAATAATCATTCTAGCAACTTGAGTCATCTAAAATCCTAATGAATGAATCACATTTAGATGATAGAATATTGCATTGACAACTCATAAGTATGAATAACTAAGACTGCAACTTCATCAAAGCTAGCATCATGCCTCAAATCCTAAATTTCGTCTACCTATATAGCATTTATTGTACAATGATATATACATATATTTTTTTCATTTCCAATTTTTTTCTTTTTTTTGTATCTGACTGAGGGATGTTGTTGCATTACTATACCCTTTGGTACTGAGAAGTAACGATGGAGTGTAACAAAGCCCTAGGGAGTAGTACGTAATTGCGCTGACACACGCTCTTGTAGCAACAGCCTTCGGCCAGATTCATTTTTCTAACACTTGCATTGGAGTGTTCCCCCTTAAACAGTTCAAAATACACCCACATTGGAGTGTCATCCATTACTAATGCAATATAAGTCATTCATCAAAGAATTGAAGATACAACATTCAGACAAATTTATCCAACTTATTCATTGACAGTTCACATGATTCAAGAATTAAGCATCGAATGTAACAAAAATTTTCAAACACATTGGCATTAATCATTCATAAACCTTGCATGCTTCATTAACTTAAAAAAGAAATTTTTTTGAAATGTGGGTGTAATTGCATTTCCAAATTTCATGCGCATTCCTCCAAACTTAAAGTGTGCATTGTTCCCGATGCACTAACACTAAAATGCAATGACAATTACAATGCAACGACAATATGCACTAACAAAATAAAAATTACAGCTACATGCAATGCATGAATACTACAGCTAAAAAAATTAAAATAAACTAACTCATTTTTCCTCAGCCATCGATGTGGCTGCACGGTGCTTTTTATCCTTGGAGCGCTTTCTCTTCCTTTCTTTGGGCTTCGTCCAGTCCTCGGATTGCTCCTCAGTATCCGACTTTACCCAGCATCCTCGGCTACATCTTGTGTCGGATGGATCACCTTAAGTGGTCTAGTGTAGACTGTTATTGCCAATGGGTTGTGGTGTTCCTCGCTATTTTCCTCCGTAACGTCCGCCTGACTCGCTCTATCTTGCTCTAAGTCCTCAGTCATTGCGCCCACAACTTTGGGTGTAGTGACTGTATCTTTAGCTGATTCTTGCTCAGCATATTTTTCTTCATCCTTCTTTTTTTCATCCTCAACATGGGTTTCTTCCTCTCCAACAGGAATTTCCTCCTCAGCAGCATGCTCCTCGTGACCAACAGTGAAGTTATCTTAATAGGCTCTTAATTTTTTGCAAGCAGTCCTTGACATCCCTCAATTTTGCTTTCTTCTCGTCATCAGAGGCGTGCACAATGGAAAGGGAAGCCACCGATCGATCTTGGTCCCCTAAGTCAGCCTCCTCTGATGAGGGCTCATAGTCCTGGATGATTGGTGAAAATACTAGGAATTCTAAGAGTGGGGCTTTGGTCAGCTGCCTTAATGTGTCGAAAACAGAACTGCTCCAGGCTCTTGTATAGGCGTAGAACAAATTTTGTGATCTGTCCATGTCTTCTATTGTAGCAACAAGCCTGATCTGCCTATTGCTGATGGAAGTGGCTAACTTCTCGACATCCTTCATTTTGCGAAACAAGGATGTCTCTACAGTCAAATTTGCTCTTTTGTTTTTTGCTTTTGTTTTGCCCTTCCTTTTGCTTGCTTCTATCTCTTTCACAGTGGTTGTATCCTTTCTACGAGTCATTCTCTCAATCGAGGCTTCATTGATTTGGCCTTTATTCTCCAGGATTTCTTCATCATCATGGGGCACAATTCCCTTCTGCTGGCACAGTTGCATCACTAGCGATGGGAAAATCAATATGCCCGTTTGCCTTGCAGTATATTCAGCAATTTCTTGGTGGAGTATTGCCCCACATCGATCTTCCTGCCCTTGATAATAGAATTATCAGACACATTCTATCAAGGATGATTGTGGTACTGTGGGTAGAGAGCTTCAGTCTACAGTTGACAAAATAGAATCAAACTTTGCTTTGCAGCGTCAAGAAGTGTCTGTGCATGGTATAATTGTTGTGATTTGAACCCATCCACGTTACTCCTTCGACACAAAGATCTTTCACCAAGAGGTCTGTCTTGTCATCAGTGATGTCTTTAATGAACACAAAGAGTTCATTCCTATCCACCTTAGTGTTGCACAGCTCGTTGATTCGTTCAACATTCCAGGGGATAAATCCTTCGCAAACAAAGACAATCTCTAACTCATGGTCATGAAGGTTATCATAAAACTCACGTACCAGTGACAGATAGTAATTGGCAGTATGAGTGTAGAAGGTCACTTGAGCCTTGAGATGGTCTTGTAGACTTGCTTACCCAAGTATTGTTGACGCGATAGGAGAAAGTCTTATTGTAGGTGACAATTTCGCTTCAACATGATGTCCTAAAATCGATCTTGGCCATTTTCATTAAGAATGTCATCGGATCTCTTGGCATGGAGGCCTTTGCTTCACTAACTGCAGTTACAGAGGATGAGTGTTGTTTGATAGATTTGGTTGCTTTCTTGACTGCTCCTCTAGTTTTTGCCATATTTTTGTGAGTAAAGGAGGTTTTAAGGTGTAAAGGTAGGAGCTTGGAGAAAGAGTGTGAATAAAAATGGTTGCTTTGTGGTTTTTGCAGTCGACACAGAGGAGGGGGGTTTATAACGAGTGAAAGAGGAAGATGGAAAGTTGTGATTTTTCTGTGATTAAGCTAATTTTGGTAGGAATAAATGCGTCCAATGAGAATTACGCCTGCTTAGACAGATCCAACGGCTAGGTGACTATTGATGAAACGGTGGGATCTGAATCCTTGATATGCTCTGAGTTTTTATGAGTCAGCAATTTCAATACAATAGTACAAATTGCGTTGATAATAAAGTACAAATGCGTCGATAATCGGATCTAATTATTCTGCAAAAACAAATGAGAAATAAAATAAACTTAAACAAAGGCAAAAATAAAATAAAATAAAATTGCGTAATAATAAATTTATAAAAATAAAAAAAATTCAACAAATTTAATGGTATCTTCCTCCTTTTGATCAGTATGCCCAAAATAATGCTTCAGACGCTATCCATTCACTTTGAACTGGTGTCCATCATGTAAATCCTTAATTGTGATTGCACCATGAGGAAATGCTTCGACAACTTCGAAAGGTCCAGACCAACGTGAGTGCAATTTACCTGGATGCAATTTCAGTTTAGAATTGAATAATAAAACTTGTTAACCCGCGATTAATTTTCACTACAAAATGATTCTGTCATGCCATCGTTTGGTCTTTTCATTGTAAATTACTGCATTTTCATAGGCATTTTGCATAATTTCCTCTAATTCGGTGATATCCAAAAGCCTTTTCTTTCCAGCAGCTTCATAATCCATGTTCAATTGCTTAATTGCCCACATTGCCTTGTGCTCCAATTAAACTGGCAAGTGGCATGCTTTCCCAAAAACTAATTGATACGGCAACATCCCTAATGGAGTTTTGTATGCTGTCCGTAATGCCCATAAAGCATCATCAAGTCCGGAAGACCAATCTTTCCTCAAAGGGTTCACAACCGTCTGAAAAATGTTCTTAATTTGTCAATTGGATACTTCAACCTGTCCATTGGTTTTCGGATGATACGTAGTTACCATTCGTGATTAGCTCCATATCTCTTTAGTGCGACTACCACTTGGTTGCAATGAAAGTCTGTACCATGATCACTGATCAATGCTTTTTTGTGCCAAAGCAGGTGAGTATATGCTTATGGAAAAATTTAAGCATTGTCTTTGCATCATCCTTTGGGACTGCAACAGCTTTAACTCACTTTGAGATGTAGTCAACAACTACTAATTTATAAAGATGTCCAAATGAACTTGGAAATGGTCCCATAAAATACATACCCCAAATGAACTTGGAAATGGTCCCATAAAATCCATACCCCAAACATCAAACAGCTCAACCTCCATAATCGACTGCTGTAACATTTCATTACGTCGGGATATAGAACCAGTGCACTGACAACTATCGTATTGATTTACAAAATTGTGGGCATTCTTGAGTAATGAAGGCCAGTAGAATCTTGATTGGGGAACCTTAGCAACAATTATTATGCCATCGAAATTACCTACATAAGGAGCATCATGATAATGCTTCAAGATTGAAAGCATCTCCTCTTCCAGAACACAATGCCGAATAATGTTGTCATTGCATACCTTGAATAAATATGGCTAGTTCCAATGATACTTCTCTACTTCATGAAGAAATCTTTCCTTTTTATGGCCTGTGACACCCAATGGGAGTTTTCCACACACTAGATAATTAACCTAATCCATGTACCAAGGTGTTGCATCTATAGCAAATAACTTCTCATCTGAGAATGCGTCAACAATTTGAAGTATGTTTCCATCTTCGTTACTAACTTCCAAATGAGACAAATGGTTTGTAACTTGATTCTCTGAACCCTTACTGTCTTTTATCTCGATGTCAAATTCTTGCAACAGTAGGATCCAGCGTATCAGTCGTGGTTTTGCATCCTTCTTCACAAAAAGATATCTCAACGCCGAGTGATCAGTAAATACGGTAACCTTACGCCAACAAGATATGAATGAAAATTGTTGAAAGCAAAGATTACAACTAATAATTCTTTCTCTGTAGTGGTATAATTCATTTGAGCCTCTATAAGAGTTTTGCTAGCGTAATAGATGGCGTGAAATATTTTTCCTTTGCGTTGTCCTAGAACAACACCCACAGTAAAGTCGCTTGCATTGGACATAACTTCTAAAGGTTGAGGCCAATGTGGTGCAATAGCAATGGGTGCATTTACTAGCTGCTTCTTTATTTCAATAAATGCCTCCAAACATGCATTGTCAAAGAAAAAATTTTGATTCTGTTCTAGCAACGAGCATAAGTGCTTCGCAATTTTCGAAAAATATCTAATAAATCTTTAGTAAAATCTCGCATGCCTAAGAAAATTGCGAATGCCTTTCACATTTGTCGGTGGAGGTAATTTCTCAATGATTTCCACTTTAGCTTTGTCTACTTCAATGCCTTTACTAGAGATGCGATAACCTAACACAATGCCTTCAGTTGCCATGAAATGCCATTTTTCCCAATTTAGGACAAGATGTGTGTCTTCACACCACTTCAATACTTTAACCAAATTATCAGCGCAATGATCAAAATCATTCCCAAAGAATGAGAAATCATCCATAAAGATCTCTAAAGAATCTTCAATCATATCTAAGAATATTGCCATCTTACACCTTTGAAATGTGGTTGGTGTGTTGCAAAGACCAAAAGTCGTACGATGAAAAGCAAAAGAACCAAAGGGGTAGGTGAAAGTTGTTTTTGCTTGATTCTCCGCCATAATAGCAATTTGATTGTAGCTAGAATAACCATCTAAAAAGCAATAGTAGGATCTTCCAGCAAGCCTATCCAACATCTGGTCAATGAAAGGAAGAGGGAAGTGGTCCTTCCCTGTGGCTACATTAAGTTTGCGGTAATCTATACAAACTCTTGCATTGCACTGCACTTACCCAATTGCTATCAGAAATAAGGTAAATAATTCCAGTGTCATGCCACTTGATGGTATTACAAATGACATAGATTTTCATCCCAATTTAGTGTTTAAATTGCCCCTTTAGTAGTTAATTTAGCATACATCATTAGCATTTTATACTTAGTTTACTTGCTTTCCAATTCATTGTCAGATAGTTTGAATTCTTGTAATTTTCACATATTTTTGTACTAATTGTCAACGCAAGCAGCTGATATATTGCGTCTTAATATTGTCAATATAGGAACTTAGTCTAGGAATGGGATATTGGACAGTTGCAGCCACAAGATCAGTTGAACATTACGACTATGAAATGTCGCCGCATTGAAATTGAACCTCAATTGAGAGGAATCAAGTTTAATTCACAACTAGAAGCACCAGATGCAGGACTTCATGGATCAAGAACAAGAATTTGTTTTTGTTCAAGAAGGACTTGTGCCATGGAGTGCGGTACACATCAACGTCCTACCACGAATAACAGAACGGGTAGATGACCATTCGCACTTCCTGCACAGTCTAAATGAGGATAGCCTTACTGAGGTGATGACTGACCTTTGCATCGATAATGCCACATGGACGGGCAGTGAATTCCATAATTTCACAATGCATAGACGTTACCTGACGACCTTCTACAAGGTATGGTTTCATTTTTCTAATAGTTGAGTGATGCCTTCTACCCACAGTAGTACGGCCACTCTAGACCGTATGTGTTTGTTATATTCCATCTCGCATCATTGTCACATCGACATTGGTGAGTTGATACATGCCCAGATTCAGAGGCAGCGAGGAAGCAAATTGGTATTATCCTTTTCCCATCTCTTATTATGCTTCTTTGCCAGCATAAGGGTATTGTGCCAAGGGAGGATGAGGAAGTCATGGATAATAAAGGCCCAATTAATGACATTTCTGTCGAGCAAATGACAAGGGGCCAGGACACACCGATGGCCAAAGTGACCTCTAAGGAAAACGAAAAAGGGAAAGGTAAAAAGAAGGTCGACAAATCTGATGGGCCGACAATGGCACAAATGACAGAGACACTGGCCCTGATGGAGTCACACTTGGAACACCTCGACAGAAGGTCTATCCACACTGATAGTATAGTGGATGACATGGACTTTCGGCTCCATAAATTCTATGCATATATACCAAGGCATGGAATGAAGCTCTTGTCATTGTATTACGCCAAATCACTTAAACCCCACTTCCAGACTTCCCAAAATTTCCGACCATCTATCGCCCAATGCAATATTCCTCATCCGAACAACCTACTCCTGATGGTAGGTCCGCCCCTGTACCCACTCACATCCATGTTTCTGATGATGACAATGATGAAGAGTAGTCACCGGATGATGATCTGCTGCATCGGAACATAGCTCATTTTTTTTAAGATGAGTTCTCAAATAGCTTAGGGGCGAATATGGCGGAAAGGGAGGCTGTGCTAAATGAAGATGTTGTTCTAGTCGGATATGCTGACATTGGCCCTACTGAACCTACTTAACCTGAGAAAGAGGAGGTAAATCATGATGATCATGCCGAGAAGGATGAAGAACAAGAGGATAAAGAGAAGGATGACGAACACATTAACACCGAACCTGCCCTAGTGCGGGACGAGAAGGAACCCGATATCCCCACAACGATCATTGAGGATGTTGTGGGCGCATCAAGCTCAGATGGAACTCCACTTACTGTGAGCCAGGCTGAGGTAGTCACGACCATTGCAAAAGAACTTAACCCATTAGCAATTGTGCCTTATGTGGCTCCGCTGGCTGAAATCCATTCATCCGATGTGACTATCGATGAAGCCACCACCCAACCTGCTGAAGAGGAGCAGTCTGTTGATTCGGTTGGTTTGAGGGATAAGAAGAGGAAGCGGCACAGAGATAAGAAAAAGAGAAAACACCATGACGAGCAGCGCTCGAAAAAGAAAAAGAAGAAAACAAAAGTAGCCTCTGTATCGGTTGCTGCTGAATAAGTTGGTACATCCCTTTTTTAGTTAGCATTCTTGCATTTTATTATGCCTGCATTTTTATTTTCACTGCATTCATTTTGATATAGCGCATTATCATTACATTTCCATACATTTTGTATAACTATTGTCAGTGCATTGGGGACAATGCAGACATTATGTTTGGGGGGGGGGAATTAATGTGATTTGGAAATAAAACTACATCTTATTTGATTTTTATTTTTCTCCAATAATGAAAAATTGACAATTTTCAACAAAAATGTGACTAATTTTTATTTTAATGCGTAATTCTTAAATTGTTTGAATGTTAATGTGGAAATTGGATGAGTATGAATGAATGATGAATCTGCTATTTTGGAATGAATGATTGAAATTGTTTTAGTAATGAATGTATAGTGTTGATATTTGAATCTTGAACTAATTGACTAGTACAGTGACATTGTATGAATAAACGGCACTCCAATATGAGTGCAATGTGATTCTTAAGGGGGAACACTCCGCTGCAGTTAAAGAAAAGAAAAATTATCTAGCCAAACGCTGTATCTGCAAGAGTGTGTGTCGACGTAATTACATGCCTCTTGGGGGTTTGTTGCACTCCATCGTTACTACCCAGGAATAAAGGTAAAGTAATGCAATGACATCTCTCAATCACTTGAATGACAAAAATGAAAAAAAAAGAAGAAAGAAAGAAAAAGAGAATAAATTGTTGAAATGGTTCAAGGAAGGATAAGATTCAATGCATGATACTAACATTAATGAAGTTGCAGTTTTAGTTGTTCTTACTGATAAATTGTCGACTCATCATTCTATTATCTAAATGCAATTTGAACAATAGAAATTTAGAGAATTCAAGTTGTGTGAATAAAGATTGTGGTGACATTTCTAATTGTTACTTGTTAATTTTATTTACTTGAGGACAAGTAAAAACTCCAGTTTGGGGATATGATGGTATTACAAATGACATAGATTTTCATCCCAATTTAGTGTTTAATTGCCCCTTTTGTAGTTAATTTAGCATACATCATTAGCATTTTATACTTAGTTTACTTGCTTCCCAATTCATTGTTAGATAGTTTAAATTCTTGTTATTTTCACATATTTTTGTACTAATGTCGACGTAAGCGGCTAATATATTGCGTCTTAATATTGTCAGTACAGGAACTTAGTCCAGGAATGGAATATTGGACAGTTGCAGCCACAAGATCAACTGAACATTGTGACTATGAAATGTCACCACATTGAAATTGAACCTCAATTGAGCGGAATCAAACTTAATTCACAACTGGAAGCACCAGACGTAAGAATTTCATAGATGTCGCCACAATTATTCTTTTAGAATGCGTCCAGCGATACAGCGACAATCTGCATATCTCTAAAGAATACACTAGAACTGTGTGAGTGCACAGCTGTAATTTAACAAATTTTGACAGCTGCAAGATCTAGATCTAGATTTGAAAACGAAGGCTAAATCCTGCAACATTTTAGAGGTTATAAATAGAAGAACAAAGAAAGAAGAAGGTATCAAGAGAAAAGGGGATTGAATTCTAGAAATTCTGTGTGAATTGAAGATTTGAGCTGGAATCGATGAACTGATGAAGCAAGCCTGCAACTGCTTCTGACGAGAAGTGCTAGCTGCCAAGTAAGAGGAATAATTAGGGAGTAAGCCTAGTAATCTAGAGATAGTAAACTTCGTTGTACTCATTAATTTTTCTTGAACGATGATGAATTCTGATGATGTTAAATGAATACGAAAGTATCTTTTAATGTTATATCATTTTGATTCTTACTTTAAATTGCTTATCCGTTCATTCTTGTATTTAACCGCTCTACACACAAAAGTGAAATTATAGTACATCGACATCGAGAGATGCGGAGATAGGTTAGATTAACAAGTGGGTTAGGCGAGAGCTGCTCAGGACTGGGACAGACTCTAGTTACTTGTTCTTGGATTCATATCATTGCTAGCATCGAGAGGTGGAGTAGTGTATTTGAGTCGAGATTAAATAGGGAGCTATTGTGGGTAAGAGAACTCGAAGGGACTTCATTGCTGCGACAATTCATCTACACTCTACCTTGTTGATGCATCCAACATTGCAACCTGTAGAATCAGTGAACCACTTCCACCCTTTTACACTTGATCACTTTTATATTTCCTGCATTTAAATTTTTAGCACTCAACACTCAACACACTTGGATTTATTTTCAATACACTGATATAGCCTCTGATTTTTAACTCTGATTGCGTTGACAGTAATGATTATTTTAGTATGCAGATCTGATATAATTACGCTGACATCCTTACTCGCATTACACTGATTTTTAGTACTGATTATTCTGACATTAAAACATCGGGAACCATTTCTTCGTGTGATCGATATCCGATAGCTCTGTCTATCAATTATACTTGCATCGATGTGTGTACGCTTGCACAATCATTGTGTCGTAAAAACATCGATCACCATGAAAAGTTAATACTCCAAGCATCGGGAACCATTTCCTTCTTAACAACTTCTTAACAACTTCTGTCATCTTCTCGTTTAATCTTCTTTGTTGCTCAATTGATTGCTTACCGTGATCTTTCAACTTGATCTTGTGCTTGCAAAAAGATGGGCTAATGCCTCGAATATCGGTAATACTCCAAGCAATAGCTCATTTATGTTGCTTAATAGTATAGACCAATTTCTCTTCTTGAGTCACATTAAGTGTTGCAAAGTCAATAGCTGGGAGAGTATTGTTGTCACCATTAAAGACATATTTAATATGAGCAGGTAGTGGTTTCAATTCCAGAGTACGAGCTTCTTCAATAGATGGCTTAAAAACTGGGGTCATTCTGTTGGCTAAGTCTAAGGATTCAATTTGACATCCATGTCTGAGTTCAATGTTATTAGCTTCAATTATGCTGTCACAATTAGCTAAAAATTCATCATCAGATGTTATTGCAAACTCCTCAGAAAGTAGTGTGCTTTGGTCATTAAACTCCTCCTTAATTAAATCATCTAGCACATCGATAGTATGACATTCTTCTTTATCCTTCCATTGAATAGATTCGAAAACACTGAAGGTAACATGCTCATCATTGAGTCGCATGGTCAGTTCACCTTTGTCAACATCAAAAAGATTTCGTTTGGTAGCTAAAAATGGTCGTCCCAAGATTATCGGAACCTCCTTGTCTGCCTCACAGTCAAGTATAATAAAATCAACCGAAAAAATGAATTTATCCACTTTAACTAAGACATCTTTGATTTTCCCTTTAGATTGAGCCAAGGATCAATCTGCTACTTGCAATGTCACTGCAGTAGGTTTCATGTGACCAATTCCCAACTTTCTGAATGTAGATAGTGGTATTAGGTTGTTGCTATCTCCCAAATCTCATAAAGCCTTTCCCAAATAATGGTTTCCAATTGAACAAGGGGTAGTAAAGCTCCCAGGATCTTTCATTTTGGGTGGCAACTTATTTGTCAAGAAGGCACTACATCCTTTTGTGAGTGCAATAGTTTGAATGTCACTGAGCTTCTTCTTCTTAGACAATAGCTACTTCATAAATTTCCCATAATTTGGAATTTCCACAAGAGCGTCCACTAAAGGAATATTGACATGAAGTTCCTTTAGTGTGTTCAGGAACTACTGATACTACTTATCATGCTCATTCTCTCTGAATCTTTGTGGAAAAGGTAAAGGTGGAGATACATTAGACTGTGCCGACACCTTCGATTGCATTGATAGTTTTGAGGGTCAAACATTAGGCATATGAGTAATAATTTTTGGAACTTCTTTGTCTGGTGCATCGACAAACCCTTCAGATTCAACCTTCTCACTATTGATCACTTTACCAGTTTCTTGAGGTGCTACAGTAGAGTTGATAGTCGACTAGCTCATTTGTTTACCACTACTAAGAGTGATAGCCTTATAGTGTTCTTTCCCCTTCGAATTAGGATTCTCTGTGTTAGTAGGTAGTGCGCCTAGTGGTTGAATATTCAGATTCGAAGCAAGTTTTCCCAATTGTGCCTCTAACTCCCGAATAGAAGATGAATTCCTTTTCACAATGGCTTCCATATGAGTGATATGCTCCCGCATTATAAAGCTTCAAGTGCTGTTAACGGATCAGACGGGGAAGCTTGCATGTACTATTGTTACCGATGTCCTTGAACATTTTGATTTTGCATTGAAGAGTGTTGTGGCTGTATTCGATTCTAGTGTGGTTTCATCTGGCTTTGTTGTGGATGCATCAGAGTATGCTAATTGTAATTCTGCTGGTCTTGACTATAATTTCTTTGTCTTGGGTTATAATTGCCTTGATTAGATGTATTCCTATATCAGAATGTCGCAGCATTTTGCCCAGCATTCTAAGTTCCCCAAGACTGTTAATTGCGTGCAAAATTATTATAAGAGTTGCCATAAGAATTGTTACGGATATTATTGACATAGAAGGCAATCTCTGCATGTTGTGGACAATCTTCATAGCTATGGTTGTCACTGCAAATCTCATAACAAAATGTAGGAACATAAACTTGTTGAGTGACTTGTATAGGTGCAACGTCACTAGTCCCCTTCATATTTTTTATCATATTCACAAGAGAAGAAACTTGAGCACTAAGTGCAGATAATATGTCCAATTCAATAACTCCCAGAGTAGCTTTTGCTTGTGCAGCTCTAGAAATAGGATATTGATAATCATTCTGAGAAATTCTCTCAATAATTCAAACAACTTCATCATAAGTACAATCCAGCAAAGGACCATTAGTTGATGTGTCGACAAGCCCATTATAGAAAATCTCAATTTGTGTTTCCTGTTAAATGTCGTGCATAGGGCAACGTCGAAGCAAAGATTGATAACATTCCCATATGGTGTGAAGATTCTCATCATCCAGCTGATGGCAAGTTGTAATATCATTTCTGAGACTAGCATTCATTGTCGGCGGCTTAAAGCGCAAAACAAACTGTGTTGCTAGTGCATTCCACGAAGTAATTGAGCCGATAGGTAGCCCAAGGAACCAGGTACAAGCTCTTCCTTGCAATGAATAAGGAAATAACTGCATTTTCAAAGTGTCATCAGGAAAGCCTTGTTGACTAAAGGAAGCACAAATCAATAAGAATGATTTGAGATGTTCTCGTGCATCTTCATGTGGCAGTCCAACATATTGCCCCATTAGAATTCAACATTTGAAAATTACTGGCTTGAGTTTGAAATTCCCAGCTTGGATTGTTGGTCTAGCAACTCCCAGTTGTAAGTCATTCAAGAAAGGTACTACAAAATCTCTTATAGTCCTATTTTATATTTGATCGTCTTACGATAACAGTGGGTCTTCAGCATTTTGCGGTGGTATCGAGGGTATAGCAGGATTTTGTCGCTACATCATTTCTTGGTAAAGCCATATTTCTTTATTCTTGAAGTCTCCTTCGAATGATTCTTCCAATTTCTAGATCAAAATTAGCAATAAACTCTGAATTGCTTTGGGTCATAAAACACTTTAATTAAAATGTGAAAATAGCAACAAAAAGGAAACAAGTTGGTAAAAACTAAAGTTTAGATAATAAAATAAAGTGCAAAAACAAAAATAAACATTAAGCAAACGCCATTAAACAAAAATTGGCTGTTTAATGTCACAGCAATAACGTGCAAGTGTACACTGTCGATGAAAGTATCTTTGTCGAATATCGATCCCACGAGGATGGTTATCTTTTGTCTATTAATGTTAGTGCACTGAATAAGTAAAAATGCGATAAGTTGTGAGAGTGGTTGTCGGAGCAATAACTTGAAAATAAAAACAAAATGTGATAATGATAAAATGGGGTCCTTAACGTGAATGTTCAACAGAATGCTAAGTGCTCACAAGATATGAAAGGATAGGTGATTGTCGCTGCAATGAAGTGCAATGTATATCTTACGAAGCTTAACTTCTATATTTGACCTAAGACTTCAACATGCACATTAACCACACCTTTCGATGATGGAAATGGAACACAATTAGAACAAGTGGATGAAATTCCTCTAATCCTCAAGCAACTTATGTTGTCATGCTTATTAGCTTGAACTGTCATTGCACCTTCCAGTGATAGTGACCACAATAAAACTTCCATGCTAAAAACATTCAAACCCAAAGATTAAACAGTAGAAGCAAGATTGAATAAAATAACATTTAATCTAGAAATCATATGTACTTCCATACAAACATGAAATAAAAAGTAATCACCAGCATTTAAGAAAGAAATGTAAAAGAAACAAGTGGAGAATACTATTCCTAGACAACTCGACTTGCTCTCTCACTTCCCTCTTGTGTCGTACTTAGGGCTCCTCGTCAAGAGCTGGTTGCATCCCTTTATGTCAGTTCACTCGTGGGAGCATAAGCCTCCTTAGCCCCAAAGCTCAAAAGCTAGGTTTTAAGAAGATAATGTCCAAAAATAGAGACCTTTTTTCTTTTTCCTTGTGAGTATTTATATTTAGCCAAATTGTGTAGGTGTCCTTTCATCAGAATCAAGCTATCTCTGGTCCTACAAGTTGGTTATACTAGACTGGACAGCTCACACATTTCTGTTATTATCCAGATAACTGTCAGGTGCGACGATAACCCTAGACGCAATATGAAAATACTCATGCAACGACATTAGTACCAAAACATGGAAAATTTAAGGGTAAGAAGGCTAAGGTCCATTGAGTTAGAAAATGCAATTAACTAAACTAAAAAATGCTAAAATATGTGCTAAGGATAACTAAATGGGAGCAACTTAACCAAAAAGTAGGGAGAAAACATATGTTCTTTCTAGCACTATCAACTGGTTAGGACATATTAAATGGACAACAATATTTGACTAAAACTAACAACTAACTTGGGACATATTTAATGACTAATCACAATAACACAAAAAATAATAAAGACTTAGACTAAAATTAACTAAACGGTTAAATCTTTATTTTCCAACAATTTAATTAAATTAAAATTAAAGTTGAATGTGTAGCACATTTCATGGAATGCATGACGAGTTGTATGAAATGCATGGAATGCATGAAGTGTTTTCCCAAACTCATTTAATTAAACTCGTGATAGCTTGATTGAATTTCTTGGCTTGTGCTTGTGTAATTGATCCTCTAGGTAGCTCGATTGGATCGTGCGAGGCTCGCTCTTCTTCCATGCTCACAACACGAGTGTTCGCAATATCAATGTTTGCAGCGTGAGTGCTAGCAGTATTAGTGTTCACAGCATGAGTGCTTGCAACACCACTAGTGCTCGCAAGGTCCATGCTCGCATTCTTCGTGTTCGCACTACTCGTGCTCACATCATCCCCTCCCTCTTTAAAGCGATTTGTCCTCAAATCGTCGCCTACATCATCAGGGGATATATCAGCAACATTAAAACTCGTACTAACAGTATACTCACCTGGAAGGTCTAGTTTGTACGAATTTTCATTAATCCTTTACAGCACTTGAAAAGGGCTATCGCCCTGTGGTAGCAACTTGGATCTTCTTTAAGCTGGAAACCTTTCTTTATGCATGTGAAGCCAAACCCAATCTCCAGGTTCAAAGACTACTCGTTTACATCCCTTGTTGGCTTTACTTGCATATTGCTTGGTCCTCTCCTTAATGTTTTCACAAAATCAGCCTTCTTTCTGCCATCTACATGCACAAATTGATTAGAAGGTAAGGGAATTAAATCTAAAGGAGTTAAAGGATTAAAATCGTAAAAAACTTCAAAAGGCGAATGCTTGGTGGCCGAATGTAAGCAAACTCGATGTGCAGCAAGCATTCATTTCATGTTTCCAAATTCTTTCAAACGATTGCTCTAAACAAGGTAGAGAGCACCGATTCACAATTTCAATTTAGCCATTTGCTTGTGGATGGCATGTTGAAGAAAATAGAAACTTAGTACCAAGTTTGCTCTATAAAGTCCTCCAAAAATGGCTAAGAAATTTAGCATCATTATCGAAAATAATGGTTCTTGGTACTCCATGCAATCGAACCACTTCTCTGAAAAATAGATTAGCTACATTCAAAGCATCATTATTTTTGTGGCATCATATAAAATGAGCCACTTTAGAGAATCTATAAACTACTACAAAAACAGAGTCTTTTCCATTTTTAGTTCTAGGAAGGCCTAGCAAAAAGTCCATAGAAATGTCTACCCATGGTGCTTCGGGAATGGGCAGCGGCATGTACAGTCCATGGGGTCTAATGCATGATTTTTCCTTCTTGTAAGTAATGCATTGCAAACCCTCTCAACATCTTGTCTCATCTTGGGCCAAAAGAAATGTTCATGGAGTGTAGCTAAAGTTTTTGCCACTCCAAAATGTCTCATGAGACCTCCACCATGTGCCTCTTTCACAAGCACATCTCGAATGGAACGTTGGGGAATACATAACTTACCTTCCTTAAAAAGGTATCCATCATGCTTATAGTATCTTTCAAAGGCTCCCTTTTCGCAAGCTTTATAGATCTCAGAAAAATCAAAATCATTTGCATAAATCTCTTTAATATATGTAAAACCAAGTAACTTGGAATCTAAGCTATTGAGTACTGCATACCTTCTTCACAATGCGTCTACAACAACATTCTCTTTACCTTTCTTGTATTTGATCACATAGGAAAATGATTCTAGGATTTCAACCCATTTGGCATGTGCCCTTTGAGATGTTTCGATGCCTCATAGCTAGTGTGAATGACGAATTCCTTAGGTTATAGGTAGCATTCCAACGTCTCTAATGCTCGAATTAGTGCATACATTTCCTTGTCATAAGTTGGGTAATTGAGAATAACACCATTTAATTTCTCACTAAAGTAGGCTATGGTTCACCCATCTTATGTTAGCATGGCTTCAATTTCTATTCCTGATGCATCACATTCAATCTCGAAAGTTTTTGTAAAATCAGGTAAGGATAACAACTATGCATTAGTCAAACAATCTTTAATCAAGTTAAAAGATTCTCTTGCTTCTCACCCCAATGAAAGTTGGAGTTTTTCTTTATAATTCCAGTTAAAGGAGCAACTAAGGTGCTAAAATTAGGAACAAACCTTTAATAGAAATTAGCAAGACCATGAAAACTTCTTACTTGGCTTATGCTAGTAGGTCATGGCAACTCTCGAATTGCTTTTACCTTCTCCTGGTCAACTTCAAGTCCTTCGGAGCTAACCACAAATCCTAGAAAAACAAGCTTGTTAGTACAAAAGGAACACTTCTTAAGATTTGCAAATAAAGTTTCCTTCCTTAGTACCTCCAATACAGATTTCAAATGAAGTATATGATCTTCCAAAGACTTGCTATAAATCAAGATATCATCATAATATACTACATAGAATTTACCAGTGAAGGATGAAAGAACATGATCCGCATAAAGGTGCTGGCTGCATTAGTTAGGCCAAAGGGCATAACCAACCATGCATACAAATCGTGTTTGGTTTTGAAAGAAATCTTCCATTTGTCCCTTATTCGTATTTGATGATAACCACTCTTGGGATCAACTTTGGAAAAAATATGAGCTTCACTTAGCTCGTCCAACATATCATCTAAGCGCGGGATCGGGTGTCGATACTTAATGGTGATCTTATTGATCGCGTGACAGTCAATGTACATGTGCCAAGAACCATCCTTCTTAGGTACCATAGGCACGACACATGACTTAAGCTCTCTCGAGGATACCCCTTTTCCATTAGTTCGATAACTTACCTTTGTAGGTCTTTAGTTTCCTTGGGGTTGCTTAGATAAGCTGGTCGATTCAAAATAGTGGCTTTGGGAATAAAATCTATTTTATGCTCATGCCTTTAATGGGCAGCAAACCACTTGGGATATCCTCCGGAAACACGTCCTTGAATTCCTACAGCAAAGACACGATAGAAGAAGGAAGAGAGTTATCTAAGTCGTTAGTACTAAACAAACTTTCCTTGTACATGAGCACAAGCAAAGGTTGCTTTAAAAGTAAGGACTTTTTGATTTCTCTTTCTTTTGCAACAGCACACAATTTTCCCATCTCACTTTCTTCTTTTATCTCATTCTTCTCTCGTGTTTATACCTCATGCTTTTTGTTTTGTTTTGCTTTTGTTTTGCTCTTTTCTCTCTTCTTTTGTTTTTTTCTAATTTTTCTCACACTCATCTTTTTCTTTTTCTTTATATTTTTCAAACAAATTTTGTAATTTGAGCTGATCTTCATACACTTTTTTGGGAGTAAGTGGTGCCAAAGTAACGTTCTTTCCTTGGTGTTTGAAGGTATATCGGTTGGTATAACCATCATGCAGTACTCGACGATCAAATTGCCATTGGTCTCCCCAACAGCTAGTGACTAACATGCATTGGTACTACATCGTAAAGGACTTCAACATAATACTTGCCAATTGTAAAAGCGGTAACAGCTTGTTTAGTAACTTTGAGCTCGCCAACGTCATTGAGCCATTGAAGCTTGTAAGGGTGTGGATGCTTGGGGGTTGCTAGGCCAAGTTTTTCTACCAACAAGCAGCTAGCAACGTTAGTACAACTACCACCATCAATAATAATACTACATACCTTTCCTTGGACATGGCAGCGTGTATGAAAAATGTTTTCGCTTTGCTGCTCACTCTCCAAAGTTTGGATGCTCAAGCTTCATTTAATAACAAGGATTTCCCCTTCTACAACATACTCCAAGTCATTCTCCTCATTAGTAGTGATTCGGGCTCATCTTCTTTCTTGGGTTCGAATTCGATCTCACCTTTGTCCCTTATAAACATGGCATTTCGATTTGGACATTGTTTCGCCATATGGCCCCTCCCAAGGTATTTCAAACATTTGATGTCTCGGGATCGATTTGGCACAGCCTCATTCTTTCCCTTGCTTGGATAAAAAGTGGTATCCTTTTTGTAGGTTCCTTGCCCCCACTTTGATGTAGAGACAAAATTAGAAAGGGGTCAGGTGGTTCTTTTTCTCTTCAATTGCTTCTCCACTTTAAGTACCATATGAACCATATCAACAACTTTAACATAGTGTTGTAACTCTACTATATTGGCAATGTCTCGGTTGAGACCAACTAAGAATCTTGCCATGGTATCCTCTCGGTCTTCCTCAACATTAGCACGTATCATTGCTATCTCCATATCCTTGTAGTAATCTTCCAATTATGGTTTCATTGATTAAGATTTTGTAGCCGTTGATGCAACTCTCGATGATTATGAGTGGGTACAAACCTCTTTCTCATGATAGCTTTCATTTCAGCCCATGTAGACACGGTTCGTTCATCATTTTGTCTCCTACCCAAGGTTAGTTGATCCCACCAAATATAGCATAATCAGAGAATTCGATGGCAACAAGTTTTACCTTTTTATTTTCTGAGTAGTTATGGCATTCAAAGACGAGTTCTATTTTCTTTTCCACTCCAAATAAGCTTCGAGGTTGCTTTCCCTTAGAATGGAGTAATTGTCATCTTGATATTGCTAAGATTGTCATCTATTTGATTTCGATTTTTGACTGCCCCCGAACGTACTCCCGTTCGGTGTAGATTTCAGCTTCTAGAAGTATACAAGTTAGGTTGTAAATATAGTGTGTTTACAATGGAACACTTGGATGTATTCCAAGGATCGTACCCAAAGGAGGCTTAAGGTGATAGTGAATAGAATTCCTGCAAAAAAAAGAATTTATTTAGTATTAGTTTTAGGGTTTATAGTATGAGGGAAAATAAGAGAGTTTGTTGAAAGCATAGAAATAAAAAAGATCAAAATAAAATAAAATAAAGTAAAGATGAGTTGTAGAAATTCTTATAAGCTTCTTTGGGGAGATTAGGTCGTTTTCATATGATTTTCTCAATTGTTGGGTTTTAGGGATTTTCCTCCAATCAACTAGTCAGTGCCTCAGTTGGATCTCTCAATCTTCCACCGATATAGTGTGTTGATAGAGATTACTTATCGCTAGATGTCACAATCTAAATTAATTTGGGGAAAAGGTATTCAAAGATGGGCAATACCAATTTTGGGTTCATTCCCTCCTAGATGACTTTCTAGGGTTGTCTGGCCTAGTGTTTGTTTGATGCTCTTCCTTTCCCAAATAGCTGATCCAAAAGGTAGAACCCCTATAAAACAATAATCAATTATTCATATGTCTACTCCCTAATTCCCCAAAATGGAATTAGTTCCTCATGGTTTCTTTATTCATCAATAACACAATATATGAAAACATGTAAATCAAGAATTGCATGAAAAAGAAACAGAATTGTATTAAGCGATTGGTCGGGAAAAATTCCTCGATCGTTTACACAAGTTTCTAAAATCTCATTTCAAAAACTAAAAACAAATAAACTAAAACTGAAAATTAAAAGCTAAGTAATTGTGTGTAAACCCTAGTGCTAAAGGTCCTATTTATAGCTTTATATGACCTTTTTCTTAAACCCTAGGTCAGCTACCGTTCCTTCGTTTAATGTGAGATCTGCATACATGGGTAGATGTCGTGACACACCAGGTCTTATGTCACGACATAGGCATTAGTCTCCTTGTGAAGTGTCATCCTACAAGCGTTGTCGCGACATAGGTCTGTGTGTCGCGACAAAGAAGTTAAATGTCAAATGATGAAGTGATCAGTTTCCTTTTAGTGCACTTTTTGTGGTCTCCTGCACACTCACTAAGTATGTTAGTTAACTTTTAGGCCTCATTTGGCCTTAAAGACAAATAGATCATCATATTAACATTTAGGTTACACAATTTATTTAAATAAGAAATCGACAAAATTTTATGAAAATTTTATGAAAATACTTGATTTCGAGCTCTTGAAGTGCGACAAATAGTTCAATCTGCTAGGTATGAAACCGGTAGATCAAACTTTCTCACACTTAAGTCTTTGCTTGTCCTCAAGCAAACAAAACAAAAAGGAATGAAAATGAAGAGCTTGAGTTTATAGTTATACAAAGAGTGGCTCATAACATGTAGTCTAGGCATCATATATTTCTTAGTAACTTTGTCATGATAATTAAGCAACTTTACCAATTTTAATTAGAAACAATATAGGTTCAGTAGGTTATAGGAAATACACATATTAAGGTTTTATCAATATATATCCATCAATGCCAAATATAAGTATTTTAATTATCATATTACAATACAGACTACCATAATGAAATCATGCAACCTATTTATTCATGCATAAAGTTGTGTAAGTCATATAGGGCTTTTCAGCTTGTAACGTGTTGAGGTTTAGGATATGTGTGAATTTCAAAGAACAGTCAAGCACAAAAGGTTACAAAAATAAAAAATAGTTTGGTACATCGCATTGTTCCCTATTCTTCCCCTTTATGTCCCTCTCAATCTCACCCCCTTATTTCTTCTTCTCTCACCATCCTTTTCTCTACATTTTAGGATTCTCAAAATAAAATAATCCCTTTAGCTAGCCTATGAGTATTTCCTTTCCTTCTCTTTTTGGTTTTTTTGTTCTTGAGTAAGATTTCTTTCTTTTTCATCTTATTGGTGACTTTTATAATTCTATCACTATTCGCATGTTGTCTTACTCATACTTCTTTTGTTTCTACTCATTTTTCTTTTTCTTTTTTATTTTGAATTTTTCTCTATTTTCTTATTCTAGCTAGACTAAAGTTCATAAATTATATTGAGTTTCCTAATTTTATTTTGTAACCTCCACCTTAATGTGTCTAATTACCCTCAATGCCAATGGTCATACATCTATTTCCATGCAAAACAGGACCAAAGAAAAGAGTGTACACAAATTTTTCATTTTAAGGCTAAAGAGGCTTATAGTGTGGTTTATCTAGAAGGGTCATAGGGATCAAATATGGGTACTAATTGAAAATTCAAAATAGGTTTTGGCTTTTTAGCTCTAGGGAAGTCCAACCAATGCCTTAGGTCATCCCTAAACACCTTAATATGCACAAATATCAATTTCATCACATAATTTCAAAATTATCATCTATCATATATATTAGCATGCTTGTCTCCTCATATATCGCACATCACTTGGTATTGATAATACCTTTCTATGTATATTTTAATATAATATATAGAACTTAAAAGTTTTATGCTCAAAAATTAAAAATTCATTATCATCATGCCAATTTTACCAATCAACACAATCAACCTATTATACATGCTCCTAAGCAATCACTTGTATCTTTACAAGCTCAAGCACACATAAAATTTAAAAAATAAAAATTATATGTCAAAAATTCCTATGTTACCCCCTGCACTTTAGAAAACACATTGTCCCCAATGTATAGTCCCCTCAAATAAAAAAGGAAAGAAGTTACTTGATTTATCGTGAAGGTCCTCTTCTTCTCACGGTGGTTGTCCTTCTCCTTTTGGCGTTAATGTTTGAAATTGTTGTGTCTTTCATAATGTGGGGTTTCTAAAAAAAGAATTCAAGCATATATGCAAAGATAACTACTAATCCTACTCCTAAGAATTATATGTCTTATAATGAAAAACAAAAATTATCCAAAGTTTACAAAATAAAATTGTTTCAAACATTCATTATTCATCATCCATCTCATCCTCCTCCTCCTCACTATCGTTCCCTTCTTCTTGCTCTTCATCATCATGCTCCTCATTCATTGTCCCAAACATGTCTATAGTGTAGCTAGGGGCCCTAAGGTTATGTTGTCGAGCAACCTAGTGGAATATCGGTCCCGATTCATGCATCCATGGGAGCATGCAATCCAGCTTTGCGTGAGTCTCCTCTCCAACCCCTTGTTGGGCTGGTGCCAACCTTTGTGTGCATGTTGGTGTAGCCATCGAAGTTTGTGATTTCTTCTTCCATTCTCTTATTTGTTTAGCACGAAGTTCTCCATATTGTTGGAAGAGAGTGTCACCAATGACACTTTTCAATGACTTCAAAGTTTGCTCGATGGATGTCATGGGCACTCTTTCCCTTCTGTACAAAGGTTTGATTAGGTGAGGAAAGAAATTCCCACCTTCTGGGTTCCTAACTCGGTGGATCCATTTCCCTATACAAACCTACATCTTTTTGCAAAAATGCAAATAATAATACTGCTAAAAAGCATTAACATTAGAAACATTTAAAGCAGGAATCATACGAGTACAAATAAATTGGATCCACATCTCAGCTTTAGGAAACATGATAGCTTGATTGAAAGATGTGGGAATGCTAGTGCCTGACCTAAATTTCCATTCTCCCCTTCCTTCGGTTATATAAGTAATTACCTCATGCATATCGATATCACTAAAGGATTCTAAATCAATTTGATCTAAGAAATCCTGTTCATAATAGAGAGCATTAAAGAAATTATAGATTATTTTGGGGGTTTAACTTAACACAGATTTCCCTAATTACTAAGGATTCCCAATTGAGTTCATCCCTAGTCCTAAAGATGTAATCTTTTAGAGCGGCAAAAAAGTCCTGGACTACAGGGATAATAGTCGGTTCTGTAGGGATTGTCCAAAAGCATTCCCATTTTTTATACCTAACTTGAGGTCGAATTTCATTGCACAGAACTATCAATGGATCAAAACCCATTTCCTGAATGAAAGTTTTTCCTTGAAGTTCATTGAAATATTTTTTTACATTTCAGTTTAAAAAATTCAAAGGAGTTGTATCCAATGATGGTTCTGATTCTACTGTATGTCTAACCTTCCTAGGAGGCATTCTAAATAAGAAAGATATAAGAATAAGAACTTTAAACCTGGATGGGGGTGTTTTCTCCTCTTGCTTTAGAACCTCAAAAATAAAGAGAAAAACTAAAGAATAGAAAGAATCTCTAGGTTTTTAATGTGTTAAACTAAGATAAAAAGAAGTAGAATAATGTTTAGATATTTATAATGGTTAGTATTTAGGGTTTTAAGACGTAAAAATTCATAAAAATAAGCCTTAAGCTGTCGGTTTACGTAGTTAGGCCGGGTCATTTTGCAGGAATTTGCAGTCGATGTCGCGACATAGATAGTATTTGTTGTGACATTCCCTTCTGTATCTCTAGGTCGCGACATAATGGAGTGCTTGTCGCGACATAATGGAGTGCTTGTCGTGACATTTTCCTCAACCCTATTTTTTTCGATTCTATCTACTTTGTCACGATGGAGGGATGCCCATGTCGTGACGTCAGCTTTAGACTTGCTCTTTCTGGACTCTGTCACTTTTGTTGCAAAATAGCTGATAGTATGTCGCAACAAACCCTTGTTTTTTGATAAAAACTAAAAGAAAAATATGTTAAAATAATATACAATATTAAACATAAGCTAGTACCACCTGTTTTACCTTTAAGTCTTACAACCAAACTTATCCGATATGTTTACCCTTATCGAACGGATCCAATTTTGGTCACCTTTTGTCCACTTCTCACGGGCTCTTTCTAATTCCTTCAATCAATCCCTTTCCTTGAACCGATTAATTCTTTCCTTATTCATGAATGGGATTCGATTGTACTTTTCTCCCTTACTTAACTCGAGCAGATGACATCTTTCATTGTGCTCCTTGGTTTCATCGCTTTTATCCCCCCACATTTGAAGATTTTCACCTTTCCATTTATCCTCATAGTGAGCTCATTATTGTTGAGGTCAATGGTGGATTGTGATGTGACTAAGAATGGCTTTCCTAGCAACATAGGGATATCTCTATCCTCCTCAAAATCTATAACAACAAAGTCCACAGAGATGATGAAACTGCTTACCTGGACCAAGGCATCCTATAAAATTCCCCTTGGTCTTACAGATGATCGATCTACCAGTTGTAACATAACTTGGGTATTCTTAAGATCTCCACTCCCAAGTTTTTTGAATACTGACAAAGGCATTAAGTTAAATTGAAGATTTACAATTTTACTAGGAATAGTAAAGCTACCAGGATCCTTCAGTTTTGGGGGAATTACCTTGGAGATAATAGCACTAAAGCTACCAGGATCCTTTAGTTTTGGGGGAATTACCTTGGAGATAATAGCACTACAGGATGCATTTACCTCCACTTGCTCGCCTACCTTTATTTTTCGACGTCGTGTCATGATATCCTTTAAGAACTTGGCGTACTTGGGTACCTTTTCTATCAATTCAATCAACAGTAGGTTAATATTAAGAGACTTAAAAATGTTGAGAAAACTTACAAAGTCATCTTCATCTCGTCGTTTCTTTTTTCCAACCTTTTTGGGAACAGAATAGAGGTATTGTTTTCTTTGGGTAAATCTTCCTTCGTTTCTATTACCTCTTTTATGGCTACCTCCTAGGGTTTGATAACTTCATTGTCATCATCGGACGGACTGGTTATGACCTCATATGGTGTGTTAGACTCTTCTTCATCCTTAGGTTGTTCTGGGCTACTCAATACCTTACCCGATCTTAACTCGATCACCTTCACCTGCTCTTTTCCTTCTCTTCGGGGGTTATTTTTTTGTGTTGCTAGGGATTCCTGAACCAATTTGTCTCGAGATATCACTCATCATACTTATATTTGATCCTTTCTTTCCTCTAGCTTTCCCACAGATCTGTCGTTATGAGCACAATCAGACTGTACTTGTTTTACGTCTGCCCTCATAGAGTTCATTTCCCCTTAATTCTATCCATTCGTTGACCACATGTAGTGTGGTCGCCTTGAGTTTCTTTTTTCAACTGTCTCTATAGAAATGGGGGTTGATAACTAGGGTTTCTTGTTTCATTGTTGTTACTGTTTCCCCCTTGGCTTCCTTCTTACCTAAAATTGGGGTAATCCCTCCATCTTAGATTGTAAGTATTTGAATAGGGATTTCAAGAACTTACGTAATTAGCCTCCTCCGAATATATGAGATAGTGATAAATAAGCTTATCTTCTCCATTGGATGGTGGTGCTATTGTAGCAGACTCGATTCGATTCAACCTCTCCAACAATTTTTGGTATTTATCATCTTCCTTTATCATTTTTGCTGAAGTGGGTTTCTGCGCATAAGTGAACCTCATAGTAGGCCACTGACATGAATTCATTGCCATGTTTCTTATAATCCCATAATCATCATTATACATTCGATTGATTAGGGCTTCTCTTGCCGCACTATCTAGAGTAGATTTGGCGGATGCATCCAACCCATTATAGAAAGCCTGCAGTTGCATCCAATCTGGCATACCTTGATTCAGGCATTTGCGTACTAGTAACTTAAATCATTCCCATGCCTCGTGGAATCTTTTGCCCTCAAATTGTCGGAAGGTTGATAGTTCTCGCCTTAGTTGGATATCTTTTCCCATAGGGAAAAACTTTTGCAAAAATTTCCGTATCAGTTCATCCCATGTTGTGATAGATCCAGGTGCCTGTGCATCCAACCATGAAAAAGCATAATTAATTAGTGAAAAAGGAAATAATCTTAAGCGAATGGCATCATCAGTAATGCCATTAAACCTAAAAGTATCGTATAACTGTAAAAATCGTTTCAAATGTAAACTAGGATCCTTAGACATTGTGCCTCTAAATTGTAAATTATTTTGGATCATTTGAATCATAGCCGATTTTGTTTCAAAATTATTAGTGACGATGGTAGGTCTGGCAATACTCCCTTGAGTTAAATCTAGAGCAGGTAAAGAGTACTTCCTTATAGTTCTCTGTTCCTTCGCCATTGGTACAATCAAATTGCCATTGCACCGGAGGATTAGGCGAAAACAACTTTCACCAAGCCCTTTGGTACTTTTGCTTTTCGCCATATGCCTTTCGGTCTTTGCAACACACCAACCACATTTAAAAGATGCATGATGGCGATATTCTTAGATCTGATTAAAGATTCTCTAGAGGTTTTTATGGATGATTTCTCAGTCTATGGGAATGATTTTGATCATTTCGTCAACAATTTGGATAAAGTATTGAAGCGGTGTGATGACACACATCTTATCCTAAATTGGGAAAATTTTGATGGGTGTCGAATCCACCAAACATAAATATTCTACGACAAATAATACAAAACAGTGGTATAAGGTAGTAGGGTCGATTCCACAAGGACTTGTTGAATTCTCGTGCCTTCCTCCTGAACGTCGTGTCGAAGGGTGTGCCTGTGACTTGTGACTGTCTTCCTAAAAAATAAATAAGTGAGGGATTAGATATAAAAATATTAAACTAAAATAAAAAAGAAAAGAAAATAAATAAAGTGAAATAAATCTTGATGCAAAGTGAATTAATCAAGATAAAAATGAGAAAAACTATATTTTATAAGCCTAGCCTTAGCTTCGATTCTCTTCGAACTTGAACCGGTACTCGAAAATTACTCTTCCCTTTTTAATTGATAAGCTGGTTATAGCACTCGAGAACGTCCCAACCGCCAACTTTTCCTCTTGTAGCCAGTTTCGGTACGACCTGCAAACTGACCCTTGCCGAATTCTAACCACGTCGCATGTGCTCACGGTTTAAGATTTCGACAGCCTTCGTTCTGTAAAAGCCCAACTCGAATTAACGGCCTCAACTACGTGAGTCGTTTAAATCCGATCTCTATCACCCTTGATAGAATCCAACTAGTCGTTTCCCACTTGAACACGCCAATTTGTTCACTGGAACTTGAATGCAGCACGGCCGACTCAACTTCTCAACTGTACGCCAACCTACTTCAACCCAACGCGCTCTTTTTGGATTGGAGTCGAATTAACTTTGAGGGATGAATTTTAACTATCCCATAAACCGGAGTGATAGCGAGTGCCGATAAAAAGGCTTTTAGCACGGTTTCGTAACTTACGATTATTTCTTGACGGAGTGATAACCGGGGCTAAGGCTAAAAAGAACTTAGTGGCACATGATTTTAATCATGCTTGATGGATGAATGTGATGAATTATTTATGATTATGAAGGATAGAAATGGGAAGGGATTAATGAAACAATTGGACAAATTTTGTAAAGGAATGAAAATAGAGATGGAAATGGCAGAGAGAACTGATGAATAGAAAGAAAAAGAATAAAATGCACAATTGCTTCAATTACTCACAAATCAAACTACATTTTCATTTGAACCCAAAAGACCCTATTTATACAAAATTGGGTTACTAAAAATAGCTTGACTCCTAAACTAAATTTCCCATTTGCTTAAAATAAATAAATCCTAGTCAAAATAAAATGAAGAAAATAACAAAATTCAAATATAGGCTATTGACCAATTCAACTAAAAAACATCTTTACACTTAAGCCCTCATATTTTCCCAAATCTCAATGTAGCTCACCTCTTCACATATTTCTTCAATTAAGTCGACTCTTTTCTTGCCTTTGGGTTGAAACATCAATTTGTGTACTTGATAAGAAAATGTAGGAAATTAGAAGTACTTTCCTCAAAATTAATCCAAAATACACAAATAAAATTGCACAAATTATTTACTATATCACATGGCAACTGAAGGCATTGTGTTAGGCCATCGCATCTCTAGTCAAGACTTTGAAGTATATAAAGCTAAAGTGGAAATCATTGAGAAATTACCTTCACTGACAAATATGAAAGGCATTCGTAATTTTCTTGGGCATGTGGGGTTTTACCAAAGATTTATTAGAGATTTTTTGAAAATTGCTAAGCCCTTATGTTCATTGCTGGAACAGAATCGAAAATTCCTCTTCGATGATGCATGTTTGAGTGCATTTATTCAAATAAAGAAGCAACTAGTAAATGCACCCATTTTCGTTACACCAAATTGGTCTCAACCTTTTGAAGTTATGTGCAATGCAAATGACTTTGCTGTGGGTGCTGTTGTAGGACAATGCAAGGGAAAAATATTTCACGCCATCTATTATGCCAGCAAAACTCTTACAGAGGCTTAAATCAGTTATACCACTATAGAGAAAGAAATGTTGGTTGTAGTCTTTGCTTTCGAAAAGTTTCGTTCATATCTTGTCGGCGCAATGGTTACCGTATTTACTGATCACTCGATGTTGAGATATATTTTTGTGAAGAAGGATGCAAAACTAAGACTAATACGTTGGATCCTACTGTTGCAGGAATTTGATATTGAAATAAAAGACTACAAGGGTTCAGAGAATCAAGTTGCAGACCATCTATCATGATTAGAGTTGGTAGCGAAGATGGAAACATACTTCAGATTGTTGTCACTTTCCCAGATGAGAAGTTATTTGCTATACATGCAAAACCTTGGTACACGGATTTGGTTAATTATCTAGTGTGTGGAAAACTCCCATTGGGTGTTACAGGACATAAAAAGGAAAGATTTCTTCGTGAAGTAGTGAAGTACCATTGGAACGAGTCGTATTTATTTAACGTATACAATGAAAATATCATTCGGCATTGTGTTCCAGAAGAAGAGATGCTTTCAATCCTGAACAATTATCATGATGCTCCTTATGGAGGTCATTTTGGTGGCATAAGAACAACTACTAAGGGTTCTTCAATTAGGATTCTACTGGCCTTTACTATTCAAGGATGCCTACAATTTTGTGAACCAATGCAATAAGTGTCAGTGCACTGGTTCTATATCCCGACGCAATGAAATGTTGCAGTAATTGATTATGGAGGTTGAACTGTTCGATGTTTGGGGAATAGTTTTTATGGGACCATTTCCAAGGTTATTTGGAAATCTCTATATATTAGTAGTTGTTGACTATGTCTCGAAGTGGGTTGAAGCTATTGCAGTCCCAAGGGATGATGCAAAGACAGTGCTTAAATTTTTTCAAAAGCATATACTCACCTGCTTTGGCACACCAAGGGCATTGATCAATGATCAGGGTACACACTTTCATTGCAACCAAGTGGCAGTCACATTGAAAAGTTATAGAGTTAATCATAGAATGGCTACTACTTATCATCCACAAACCAATGGATAGGCTGAAGTGTCAAATCGACAAATTAAAAACATTCTTAAGAAGGTTGTGAACCCTTCAAGGAAAGATTGGTCTTTCAGACTTGATGATGCTTTATGGGCATTGTAGACAGCATACAAAACTCCATTAGCAATATCGCCGTATCAGTTAGTTTTTGGGAAAGCATGTCACTTTCCAGTTGAACTGGAGCACAAGCCAATGTGGGTAATTAAGCAAGTAAACATGGACTATGAAGCTGCTGGAAAGAAAAGGCTGTTGGATATCACTAAACTAGAGGAAATTAGGCGAAATGCCTATGAAAATGCTATAATTTACAAGGAAAAGACCAAACGATGGCATGACAGAATTATTTTGCAACGACAATTTATCGTAGGTCAACAAGCTTTATTATTCAATTCTAGGTTGAAATTGAATCCAAGTAAATTACGCTCACATTGGTCTGGACCTTTCGAAGTTGTCGAAGCATTTCCTCATGGTGTGGTCACAATCAGAATTTACATGATGGACACCAGTTTAAACTGAATGGACAGCAATTGAAACATTATTTTGGGAAGATTGATCAAAAGCAGGAAGAGACCATTAAATTGGTCGAATTTTTTTAATTTTTACTAAAATTTTTATTATGCGATTTTATTTTATTTTATTTTTGTTTTTATTCAAGCTTGTTTCACTTCGTGTTTTTTGCAGAATAAATAGGTAACACTGTTGATGCATTTGGACTTCATTGTCAAACAATTCGTACTATTATACTACCACAGCTAACTCATAAAAAATCAGGGCATATCAGGGATTCAAATCCCACCGTTTCAACAAAAGTCACCCAATCGTTGGATTTGTTTGAGCAGGCATAATTCTCATTGGATGCATTTATTCCCACCAAACTTTATGTGCTTTCGTTTAATCACAGAAAAATCACGCCTTTCCATCTTCCTCTTTCACTTGCTATAATCCCCCTCCTCTATGCCGACTATAATAACCACAAAGCAACAATTTTTATTCACACTCTTTTTCCAAGCTCGCACCTTTACACCTTAAAACCTTCTTCACTCACAAAAATATGGCAAGAACTAAAGGAGTAGTTAAAAAAGCCACTAAATCTGTCGAAGAACACTCATCCTCTACCACTGCAGTTTATGAAGCAGAGCCCTCCATGCTAAGAGAGAAAAAAGATCCAGTGACATTCTTTACAAAAGCGGCCAAAGACCGGTTTCAGGACAACATGTTTAAGTGAAATTTTCACCCATAATAAGGCTTTGTCTTGTTGCAACAGCAAGATTTGGGTAAGCAAGTCTACAAGACCATCTCAAGGTTGAAGTGGGAAACCTTCTACACCCATCCTGGCAGTTACTCTCCTTCAATGGTACATGAGTTTTATGCTAACCTTATTGACCATGAGTTAGAGTTTGTCCTTATTCGCGAAGGTTTAATCCCGTGGGATGATGAAAGCATTAATGAGTTGTGCAACACTAAGGTGGATAGGGATGAACACTCTATGTTCATTGAAGATATCACAGATGACAAGACAGACCACTTGGTGGAGGATCTACGTGTCAAAGGAACAATATGGACAGGTTCAAATCACAAATATTATACCATGCACCGACACTTCATAACACTTCATAGAAAAATCTGGCTCCATTTTGTTAACTACAGACTGAAGCCCTCTATCCACAGTACCACAGTCACCCTTGATAGAATGTGTCTGATACATTCTATTATCAAGGATAGGAAGATCGAGGTCGAGGTAATACTCTACTAGGAAATTACTGATTGCACTGCAAGGCAAATGGGAATCTTGGTTTTCCTATCGTTGGTGATGCAACTGTACCAGCAAAAGGGAATCGTGCCCCATGATGATGAAGAAATCCTAGAGAATAAAGGCTCGATCAATGAAGCCTCGATTGAGAGAATGACTCATGGAAAAGATATACCACAGTGAAAGAGACAGAAGCAAGTAAAAGGAAGGGTAAAGCAAAAGCAAAAAATAAGGGAACAACCCTGACTGCAGAGACATCCTTGTTGCGTAAAATGAAGGATGTTAAGAAATTAGTCAATTCCATCAGCAATAGGCAGATCAGGCTTGTCACTGCAATAGAAGATATGGACAGATCACAAAATTTGTTCTACGCCTATACCAGGGCCTGGAACAGTTCTGTTATAGCCACATTAAGGAAGCTGAGCCCAGCCCCACTTTTTGAATTCCCAGTGTTCCCACCAATCATCCGAGACTATGACCATCATCAGAAGATGCTAACATAGGGGACCAAGACCAATCGGTGGCATCCCCTCCCATTGTGCACGTCTTTGATGATGAAAAAGAAGTGGAATTAAGGGACGTCGAGGAGTGCTTGTGAAAAATTGAGAGCCTATTCGAAGATGATTTCACTGTTGGTCACGAGGAGCATGCTGCTGAGGAGGAAATTCCTATTAGAGAAGAGGAAACCCATGTTGATGTTGAGAACGAGAAGGAAAAAGATGTTGAGAAAGAAACAACTGATGACACTGTCAATGCACTCGAAGATGTGGGTGCAACAATTGAGGATTTAGAGCGAGATGAATCGAGTCAAGCAGAAGATGTGGAGGAACCCAGTGAGGAATACCATAACCCTTTAGCAATAATGGTCTACACCAGACCACTCAAGGTGGAATCTCCAACACAAGAAGCAGACGATGATACCAAGGCAGAGACGAAAACTAAGGAGTGATCCGAGGATCATGCGAAGCCCAAAGAAAATAAGCAAAAGCACTCTAAGGACAAAAAGTGCAAGAAGGAGGAGAAGAAGAGGAAGAAGAAGAAGAAGAAGCACTGTGCAGCCACATCTATGGCTGAGGAAAACTGAGTTAGTTTATTTTAAGTTTTTAGCTGTTGTATTCATGCATTACATGTAGCTGTAAATTTTATTTTGTTAGTAATCACTGTCGTTACATTTTCATTGTCATTACATTTAAATGTTAGTGCATTGGGGACAATGAAAACTTTAAGTTTAGGGAATGCATATGGGGTTTGGAAATGCACCCACATTTCAAAAATTTTCTTTTTGAGTTAATGAAGCATGCAAGGTTTATGAATGGTTAATGCAAATGTGTTTGAAATTTTTTGTTACATTCGATGCTTAATTCTTGAACCATGTGAATTATCAATGAATGAGTTGGATAAATTTGACTAAATGTTGTATCTTCAATTCTTTGATGAATGATTTAGATTGCATTAGTAATGGATGACTAGTAGCATTCCTTGAATCTTGAATGAATCTGCCTTTTATAGCTGCTTATATATATTGTATTAAATAAGAAACACTCCAATGTGGGTGTATTGTGAACTGTTCAAGGGGGAACACTCTAATGCAAGTGTTAGAAAAATGAATCTAGCCAAAGGCTGTCGCTGTATGAGTTTGTGTCGATGCAATTATGTACTCCTTAAGGGTTTGTTGCACTTCAACATTTTTTTGACAAAAAAAATGGGCCTAAAGGGCCACTACCTCTCAATTAATAGAATCGGCAATAACAACATTATGGATCTCACTTGGATAATCCATGTCAAAATTTGAATTACAAAGCATAGCTAAAGCCAATTTGCTAATCCTATGAGCAACTTTATTACACACTCGAGGGCACCAATTTATTCTAAAATTCTTACAAGGTGCTAAAATACATTTTATTTCTTTAATAAAAAGACCCATAAGAGATAGATCCTCCTTAGGATTGCGCACCCTATTGACAATATCCGTACTATCGCCCTCCAAAATGAAATTATCAATATTATTGTTCACGGCCTATAACACACCATTCTTCATGGTCGTTGCTTCTGCCCAGCCAGCAATCCCAATCTGTTCATCATAAAAAAGAACTCCACTAATAATAAAACCATCATGATCCCTCATAATAATCCCTATCCCAACTTTGCCATTATCCCAAGAAGCATCAAAGTTTATCTTTAATCAGCCTTCAGGGAGTTTGACCCATTTTCTATTTTTTATGGGGCGAGGTAATAAAGCATTATCATTGAAATTGTGAAGCCTAAAGTCTTTAGAAAAAAGAACAACCTTCTCCCACGTGGCCTTAGGATCTCCCTCCACACCTTTGAAAACCAAGTTGTTGTGAGAATTCCATATATTCCAAAGAATTATCATGAAACAGTCAAAGGCCGTAGAATCTAGCTTGCTTCCAGCCAATAGATGACATTACTCCACGTAGAAGACATTATTCTGTCGTCAATACCACCGTTAGTCAACGTAGCACGAGCATATTCACAATCTCTCAAAGCATGGATCGCAATTTCATCAACCATCTTGCACCTAGGACACTGCTTATAAAAACTGGGATTTATCAAGGTAATTTTAACATTCGTGGGGAGAAAATTATGACCCAAACACCATGCAAAAACTCTAATTTTAGGAGCAACTCCAAGCTTCCGAATGGCTATCCAATAGAACCGATGAGGATCGATACCCAGTTTGTGAAGAATAAGCCAAGAGTAGCCACTTTTAGTAGTATAAACCCCATTGTTCGCGTGGTACCAAATTAAGTTGTCATCAGGTTCATCACTAACCAAGGGAATATATAGATACTTAGTATTGTATAATAAATGCTATATTAGTGGAAATGAGATATATAGATACTTAGTATTGTATAACCAAGGGAATTATCATGATACTTAATTTGGTACCACACGAACAATGGGGTTTATACTACTAAAAGTGGCTACTCTTAGCTTATTCTTCACAAACTGGGTATGGGTCCTCATCGGTTCTATTGGAAAGCCATTTAACCATCAAAGAATTGTTACTTCTCAGGAACAAGGGTATGGTAATGCAACTATATCCCTTGTTCACATAAAAAAAATGAAAACAAAAGAAATGATATATATAGATACTTAGTATTGTATAATAAATGAAATATTGGTAGATGGAATTTAGGATTTGAGGCATGATGCTAGCTTTGATGAAGTGGCAGTCTTAGTTATTCATACTCATGAGTTGTCGATGCAATATTCTGTGATCTGAATGTGATTCATTCATTGGGATTTTAGATGAATCAAGTTGCTAGAATAATCATTTACCTTGGTGATTTTTTTGTGTAGCCTTTCTATTTCTGTTTTACTTGAGGACAAGTAAAAACTCAAGTTTGGAGGTGTGATAGTGCTAGAAAGAACCATTGTTTTCTCTGTACTTATTGGTTAAGTTGTTCCTATTTACTTATCTTTAGCACATATTTTGCTAGTTTTTAGTTTAGTAAATTGCATTTTCTAACTCAATGGACCTTAGCCTTGTTACCCTTAATTTTGTCATGTTTTGGTACTAATGTCGCAGCATAAGTATTTTCAGATTGTGTCCAAGATTGTCGCCGCACCTGACAACTATCCGGATAAGAATAGAAATGTGTGAGCTATCCAGTATGATATAACTAACTTGTACGACCAGTGATAGCTTGATTCTGATGGAAGGACACCTACACAATTTGGAATGATATAAATACTCACAAGGAAAGAGAAAAAAGAGGTCTTTTTGGGGGGTGTCATATTCTTCTTCAACTTATCTTTGAAGCTTTCAGCTATGGAGGCATAAGCTCCCACAAGTGAACTGATGTAAAGAGATGCTGACCAGCTCTTGACGAGGAGAACTAAGTGTGACACAAGAGGGAAGTGATAGAGCAAGTCGAGTTGTCTAGGAATAGTATTCTCCACTTGTTTCTTTTACATTTCTTCTCTAAACGCTGGTGATTACTATTTATATCATGTTTGTTTGGAAGTACACATGATTTCTGGACTAAATGTTATTTTATTAAATCTTTCTTCTATTGTTTAATCTTTGGGTTTGAATGTTTTTAGCACGGAAGTGTTATTGCAGTCAGTGTCATTGGAAGGTGCAGCAATAGTTTAAGCTAACAAGCATTGACAACTGAAGTTGCTTGGGGATTAAAGGAATTTAATCCACTTATTCTTAACTATGTTGCATTGCCATCATCGGAAGGTGTGGTTAATGTGCATGTTTAAGTCTTAGATCAAATATAGAAGTTAAGCTTGGTAAGATATTCATTGCACTTCTTTGCAGCGAAAAACACCTATCATTTCATATCTTGGGAGCAGAACTTAGTATTCTATTGAATATTCAAGTTGGGGATCCCATTTTATCATTATTATATTTCATCTTTATTTTTTAGTTATTGCTACGACAACTATTCTCACAATTTATCTTGCTTTTATTTGTTCATTGCACAAACATTAATAAACAAAAGACAACCATCCTCTTGGGATCGATACCCGATAGACTCACATCTGTCTACTATACTTGCATCGACAGTGTATCTTGCACAATCTTACTATGACATTAAGCAGTCGATCAGCAACTCCTACAATTTCATCCTTGGATTCGTTTATTTAAATGTTGAATTCTATCGAGAATATGTTGAATGATTTAGTTTTGGTTTTGAAGCCCAGACCCATGAGGTAAATATCATTGGGTTGGGGTTATTTTGGATACTATTTTTATAATATTTTGTGAATGTTATTCTGTTAAATCTATTTGTGTTATTATTTTATTCAACTGATGATTATTCGCATGCATACTTACCCTAGACATAGTGGAGGTGTGTGTGTGTGATTAGATTTAATTTTCGAATGGATTATTTTAAATCGGACCATTGTTGAGTAATACAAGCGAGGCATCGACGGGTACTCATAACGGCCATATACATAGATGTTGTGTTCTGTACAGAGAATGTTTTATAAAGGTAACTTCTCAAGTCTTATAGACATATAATGTCTTGGGAAAGTAAACCCTAAGCGCTTAGCTATCGATAGATGCAAGCTACTAAAGGAATTCTTTGAGTAGTATACCTTTTAGATTTTTTCCATAAGATTTTGGAGTATTTGAATAAAATCCTAGTAACCCCAACTTCATTATTCAACATATTCTACCTTTTGAAAACTTGCTAAAGTATTTCACCACCATTCATGTACAATTTATATTTCAATACTTAGTTTATATTAGTTCTTTTATATTTTACTTTGTCATAGCATAATTCATATAAACTTTGCCATAACATCATTCTTTTGTCATAGCATTAACATACATTATTTTACCCTGACATAATTCTTTTTCCATAACAAAAACTTTGTTAGATTACATTAATTTCGATCCTTGTGGAGACGATAACTCACTCACTACTTTATTACTTGAACGACGTGTACACTTGCACTATTACATATACGTTTTTACACGCAACACGATTCAATAATGAATATGAAATATATGTTATAATTAATTTTAATTCAATTCATGTTGAGTTAAAAAAATAATTATAACATGAATTAGAAGAAGAGGCCCAATTTTGCTAAGTAGAAATAAGACCGATCCAACAAGAAATTGGTGGCCCAAACCGTCCATATAGCAAACCCAATCAGCTGATTTTTTTTATTTTTACACTTACAAAAAATTCCTCAAACTCTTTATAAATGTCATTCAAACCCCTCCACTTTTCATGCCTTTGAATTTTTGCTCCGAGCTAAACATAGCAAGTTTGAAACATTCAAATTTGCACCAAGCATGGTCGACCACGGAAGAGTGAGTGGCTGGTTTTTATTTTCCAATTTTAGCAACTGTTCCCACCTATACTCCTCTTCCCTTCCTCATTTCACATCCCATTCATTCACAACATAACTCTCTCTTTCAGTCACTTTCTCTCTTTTGTTCTTCATTGTTTTTCCAGTTTCTTTTGTCCCATTGCCCTTTCTGATTTCGTCTCTTGAAAAAGAGCTTCCATTCACCTTGGAGTAGCATCATTCAAGTGTTCTTGAAGGCCTTGGATTGATAGAACGAGCAAAGAAGGAGAGGAGTGTACTAGCCTGACTTTGGAGAAATGTCAAATGTGCTTTCTAGTTCCCTTCTCTTTAATTTACTTGTTTTTGTTGTGATTATTAACATGAATATTTTTTATTTAATTAAAATGGCTTAAATTTAATTAGTATTAGATTGATTGCATTTTGTTCGCTTTAATTAAGTAAAATTGTTCAATTAAGTAAAATCATGCTTATGTTATACCGCATTATAATTGTAAGATAATGAATGAATTAATTATTAACCGTATTGAAATTAAAATTAATGGACGTAATATTTAATTGGTGCATGTTTAATCTTCTAAGGTAGTTGAAGGTTAATGATAAGTGCCAAAAGTAACATGTTTTAGCCTCATTCTTAATGTGTTTTTGGATGATTAATCTATTTAAAATAATGAATTTTATGTTCATAATCCTTTAAATTCATGTTTCTATACTTAGGAAAGCATTTGGGAGTGAAAGGAGCGAAAAACAAGCGAAAACCGGACAAAAAGAGTAGATTTTAGGAGCCACACGAGGTGGACACATGGCCATGGACTAAATCGAAGATAAAAAGGAAAATTTGGGGCAAAAGTGTGAATGTGGAAGAGTTAAGAAGAGATTTATTGGACATAAGACTTTATTTAAATTTAAACTTTATTTTTTAGTATTAATATTTAGGATTATTATTATTATATTATTTATATTTATCTTTTAGGCTTTATAATTTAGAGTTTAACTTAGATCCAACTAGAGATTTTCATGTATTATAAATAGGGGATAGAGCGATATGAATTGGGGACTTCCAATTTTCTGTAAAATCTTCCATTCCTCAAACCCTAACTGTTAGAGATTATTGAAGGAAACAATTGAAGAAACACCATAGAAGCCGTCTTTGAAGCAGATCTCCACAAAGATTGAAGACCTCTTTCTAAATTCTTTTGATTTTATTATGAGTTTTTCTTCATCTTGTGGTTATATTGTCTTTGAGATGTTTCCATTTATTAGCATGAACTAAATTCCTAAATACCTAGGGGAGATGAACCCTAGGATGAATTCTGTCATTTGATTTCTGATTTTACGCAATAAATACTTAGATTTTGTTCTCAATTATGTGTGCTTAATTCTTGATTTAGTATTCTTTAGATATTAATTCTTATTTGATGTGCTTAAATCAAAGGAGGAATAGACCATGTTTAAGAGTAGATCTAGCATAATTGAGTGGAGTTCCATGCAATCCTAGAAATAGGACGACATAAATCTATCGGATTAGAGTCAAATCTAATAGGGGAATCCATAGATCAAATTAATGCGACAATATGGGTTTTAATTAGAAAGAAATTTCAATTAATCAACCTAGAGTCAATTTGTTTTTATGCTTGAATAGAGGTATTAGCATAATTTAGGGATTTCTACGGATCAAAATACTAAGTGAATAAATTGCTTAATTTAGAATGATAATGGCAGATAAAATCTAGGTGAAGTCTTTCCTGGGTATTGTTTGCTTCTTAGTATAAAAATACTTATTATTTCTTACTTTAATCTTTGTCGCACTTTTAGTTTATTAATTTAGTTAAATTAGTTTAAAACAATCACTTTATTCGATCGGTTAGATAATAGAAAGATAGTTATTACTAGTACTTTTAGTCTTTGTGGGAACAATATCTGTGCTCACCGTAACTATACTATTAATTGATAGGTGCACTTGACTTAGTCATATTTTTAGTTAGTTTCGACTGCATCAGTTAAATTAGCGACGGTATTAAACGATACTTTAGCCTTGCATAACTTGCAAGATTATTGTTACTAAATTGTTTCAACCTAGTAATATGTTGTTACCTCACTTAATCTTATACTTGCTTACGAAAATTGATTAATTGTTTGAATTAGAATAGTAATATGTTTAAGAGATTAGTTAATTTAATAAGTATGTATGTGAATTAGTGTCACGTGTAAAATATATTGCTATAGCAAATGTGCAAGTGTACACAACGTTCAAATAATAAAGTGATAAGTAAAGTATCATACCCACAAAGAGATTGGTATTTAGAAGAAATTGCTAAGACTGTTGACAAAAGAATTGTGCATACAAAATAAATGAGATAACAAGATAGTTTTTGTTTGCAAAGTGCGTGTCATAACAAAGTGCAAAACAAGTAAAGTGATCAAGAATCAATCATGCAAGGCATCAGATCTACTAAGTACTCATCACTCTTAGCAAAAATGATTGGCAAAATCTTCAATACAGGACAAAGTTCTAATTATTAAATCTGTAATATTTCAGATCTAAGTTTCAGATCTACGAATGTCATAGCAAATATTTGTTTCTACAAATTTCCCAGAATGACTAAGTAATGGCGTGCGATTTTTATGTAGCAACTTTTACAGTGAACACACATTATATTCCTATAACATGCATTTTCCAAACAAAGCTTATCTCACCCTTAATGAACGCATCTCATTAGAGTCACTACACATATCTTCTGATAAATGCTCATTACAGCGATTTATGCTCTAGCAAATTTGTCCTACTTTCAGTCGAGATTATGCACATGCAAAATAAGAGCTTATTCCTAAGATTGCTAGCACGTAGAATTAACAACAATTGACTCATAAATCAATGAAAAGATTTAATAGAAAGATATCGGTAATTCATTCATGGAAATAAAACAAAGTATCAGAAATATTCAACCCTTAGTTGGTCAGAATAAGGGTGCAAATTATTGTTTAAACAAAATAACAAATAGACTTAAAGATCAAGAGTACTCCTTGTTGATACCCAAAAAGAACATCAAGCCACGTTCTCGATTTTGCCTCGCTTCGCAACAATAACGTCCCTTTGCTTTGGTGGTTTTGCTATAGGATTGTTGAGCTCCACTCCCAACGATGGCTGACAACTATGCCTTCTGCACTTTAGATCTACCATGTGACTCTCTCGATTTTCCTCCTTCCGAAATATATAGTAACAGTACTTTAGCCTTAATAGATTAAATTCTTCTATATCTTTTTCTTCATCAGAATGCTGCTTATATAATAGCTTGGCCACACAATACACGCTCTTCAGATCCGGATTTCTAAGGGTTTTAAAGCCCTCCTAGAGCTTTCTAGTACAGACCATAATAGCTTTGGCTTGCTTCAGCAGAATCCTGCGCGCCTGGTACTGTCAAAGCGTTTAGCAGCTACAAAGTTTTGCTACTTCCAGTCCCCAATAGTGCTTCATTATTGGGCCTCGTACTCTTCTCTTCCTTCATCTATTCCTGCATCACAAAAACACGTACCAACAAGCATAGTTTACTACAACAAAAGGGTAAAAAAGTATATAATTTGCTAATTGAGTTCAACACAGCTCTGAAGGCAAAAACACATAAAAATACTACTAGTGTAATAAAAAATTTACTAAAGATCAAACAAAATGTTCTAGCAAAAGTGTGTAATATAACTCTTCTTCAAGAGTTATCACACCCCAAACCTTTGCTTGTCCTTAACTAAAATATGTTGATACATGTATACATGAAAATAGAGATTACAACCTTGAAAATTTTCATAAAAATTTTGCTTCCACATTCCAGTATTCATATATTTCAGTTCTCAACAACCTTTGTACTTGCAAGATTTTGCAACAGTGTTGTAGATTAATCCAGAAAATTCAGTGTATAAATTTTACTTTAAAAAATAAAGAATTTTAAATTCACATGCAATTAGTTTTAAAGCAAATAATTTCCTAAAAATTGTTTATTTCTTCAGCTAAGTTTTTTTGATGACTTGACTTAGTCATTTTATTTTTGTACTTAAGAAATTCTTCTTGTCATGTGACATTATACTTGACAACTACAGTGGAACAAACACTTAATTGCTATGCCAACAATCTCATCACAATCTGAATTTACATTCATGCAGCTTAAAGTTTTCAACTAAAAAGATGGATGGAGCAAACAACTACCTACTTACCCTACTCTTCTTTTTGCTACAACGGAGTGTTCCTAAAACAATATTTTTCTTTTTACAAATTTTTCATTTAACATTTTTTCTTTCTTTTTAAACACTCATACTAAAACATATTCCTTGCTCATCAACAATACGATGGAGCAAACAAAGCATTGCTGACGTACTAAGAATAGTTAAGCATTGGAGTGACAAAATTTTTCTTTTCTTCATTTCATGCCTCAACATTCCACATTTAATACTTAGCTCAAAGAAAATCCAAGTTTTATTAAGAAATATTTACTTTAAAATAATCACAAAGACTTCAAAATCAATTTTCAACACTTTTCTAATCTGAATTTCCTACTTCACTCTACAAAAAATTTTAAATTTTAGGGTTTAATTTCCTCATCAAACATCAACAATATATTTATACTTTCCTGTCTTCACAAACTTTCTACAAAAATATGTTATGGCAGAAATGTCAATATGACAAATGATATGCAATGACAACCTATAAAATAGAATAATGCACTAACAAATATATACCTATATGCAATTAAATGGAACAACACAACCTCAAACCTAAAGTGTGCATTATTCTCAATGCATGAACACAATGAATGTAAAAACAAAAGCATACAATAACAAACACATATATCATAAAAACAAATCGGAGCTGCAAAAATGAAAAATTACCTTTAGGGATTTTCTGGCAGGCTTCTTGCCCTTAAGCTCCCTTTTCCTTGGTGTAACAACCTCCTCCTCATCGTCTTTATTCGTCTTTGTCATTTCGTCAATCAGGCGATTGACTTTTGCTTCCTGATCTGGTCCTTTGGATGGTGTAACAAAAACTTATGGCTTAACAGGTTTCTTTGGTGTTATGCTTTTTACTGGCGGTGTCATGATTTTCTCTTTCTCAACGGGACTATCCTCAATGTCATCAACCTTGGGGTCTCTTGTCTCTTCTTCATCCTCCTCAGCTGGATGATACTCTTCACTGGATGACGACTTTCTTGATGCCGACTAAATCTCAGTGTCGTCTGCATCATACTTTGTCTCAACCGTCTCGTCATAAAGGATTCTTGGGAATTCTGGAACCCGTGGGACTTTAACTTGATTTTGTTACAGCGCTTGGCAAATAGCTTATACGTATTAAAGGCCTTAATTTTACAGTGAAAATCCTCTAACATTTTATCAATTTTCTTAAGACGAGTAATAATATCACAACATTTATCATCAATATTTCCCAAACAAGATAAAGATGACAGTTCAAAAGGATTACTAGAAGAAGCTTTTGCAAACAATGGTAGCTCAAAATCGGATGGTTGTTTAAGTGGTGTTGATCAGCCTATAATGTCATAGCAATGTGCAAGCGGACACATGTCGATGCAAGTATAGTTGATAGATTGCTCTATCGGATATCGATCCTATGAGGAATGAGTTCTTGATGTTCAAACTGTCGAAGCAACTAAAACTGAGATTAGAGAAAATGATAGTAAAGATGTCAACACAATTAAATCAGAACTGCACAATTAAAATAGTTAGAGTTGCCAATGTAATTATAGAAGTTAATTGTCAAAGCAGCTGAAAGTAAATCAAATTGTTGTTGAAGTGTTGAGAATTTAAATGCATGAAAGTAAAGTATGATCAAGTGTGAAGAATTGGAGTGGATCACTGATTTTACTAAGTAGCAACGCTAGATGCGTCGACAAGGTATTGTATAGACAAACTGTCACAGCAATAAATCTCCAATGAAATCTTACCAATTACAACTCTCTATTTAATCGAGACTTAAGCGCCCCATAATTACCACACCTCTCAATGCTGGCAATGTTGTGCACTCAAGAACAAGTACCAGAATCCCTTCTAATCCCAAGCAACTCTCGTTGACTTGCTTGTTAACCTAACTTGTCACCGCATCTCTTGATATAGGTAGACTGCAATTCTACTCTCGTGTTTAATGCAGTTAAGTCCAAGAATAAACAGATGAGGAAAATCAAATAAGAATAAAATTAATCTAACATTGAAAGATATTCTCATATTCATTCAACTATCAATAAAAATGCATCAACATAAGAGAGGAGTTAAAAAATACGTTGAAGCTTACTATCTCTAGACTACTAGGACTATTCCTTAAGTGCTCCACTTGCGTTGTATTGAGCACTTCTCATAGAATTAGTTGCTCTTTCGCTCAATCAGCTCAACGTTCTCCAACATAAATCTCCAAAAACACAAAGTAATTGCAGAATTAATTCCTTCAATTCTTGATATTGATCTTCATCTTTTCCCTTCTCTTTATAGGCTTCAAGAATGGTAGATCTCATCTTTTCTCAGATCCAAAACCAATTTGCAGCTGTCAAAGTTTGTTGAAAATCCAGTTGTGCACTCACGTAGATTTAGTGTGATCTTCATAGATCTGCAGATTGTCGCTGCATCTCTAATCATGATCTGTAATCTTTAATTGCAGTGACAACATGTGAAATTCCTGCGCTGGTGCTTCCAGGTGTGCTTGTAGCTTGGATCCACTCATACAAAGTAAAGATTTCTATGCGTCGACATCTCTAGCCGCAATTCCAAGCTAACTTGTGGCTGCATTCTTTAAATTCGTTCTAACATCGATCTTCTGAGATGGATCCTTGTGTTGACAATTTCTACACACAATACATAGGCTGCATGTGGTGACATTAGTGCACCAAAGAGATAAAAATAACAAGAATTTAAGCTAAACGATAATGAGTTGGAAAATATAAATACTAAATATGAAATGTCTATCATGCATGCTAAATATGCTACAAAAGAGACAATTAATACACAAATTTAGGGAGAAAATAGGTGTCATTTCTAATGCTATCACACACCCAAACTTAAGTTTTTACTTGTCCTCAAGTAAACAAAAATTAGCAAACTTTACAAGCAAACTTGTCACCGCAATCAATATCCTAGCAACTTAAATTATCTGGATTTCTAATACATAAATTGTACTCAAATGATAGAATAATGAACCAGTAATTTATAAACATGAATAATTAAAACTGCAACTTCACCAATGTTAGTAATCATGCTTTGAATCTTAATCAATCCTTAACCAATACAACATTCATGGTAATATATTTCTTTTCTTTTCTCTTTTCTTCTTCTTTCTTTTTTTTCTTTCTTTTTGTGATTTTTCTTTAAGTGACTGAGAGATGTCATTGCATTACTCTACCTTTGTTCCTGGGTAGTAATGATGGGGTGCAACAAACCCCCATGAGATATGTAATTACACCGACACACACTCTTGTAGTGACAGCCTTTGGCTAGATCATTTTTCTAACACATGCAGCGGAGTGTTCTCCCTTGACAAGTCACTATGCATTACATTGGAGTGTCTTTTACTAGTACAATGTCGCTGCAATTAGTTAGTTCAAGATTCACAAGTTGATACTATCCATTCATTACTAAAACAATTCCAATCATTCATCCAAAAATAGAAGGTTCAATATTCATTCATATTCACCCAATTCACATATCAACATTCTAAATAATTTAAGAATTACGCATAAAAATAAAAATTGTGATCACATTTTTGTTGAAACTTTGCAGACTTTCATTGAACTAAAGAAACAAGTAATTTTTTCAAATATGTGGGTGCAATTTCATTTCCATTTCACACAAGATCCCCCAAACTTAATGTCTGCATTGTCCCCAAAACACTAACAATACTATACATATAAAAATGGAAATGCAACAACAATGCACATGCACTAACAAATGAAATGCAATGAAAAATAAATATGTAATGTCAACTAAATAATATGCATGCAACTAACTACTGAAAAGTAAAACTAACTCATTACTGTTCAGCAGCCGATGAATTAGCTGCTTTGGTTTTCTTCTTCTTTTTCTTTAGGCGCTCACCTTCCTCTTTACGTCGCTTTTTCTTGTATTTGCACTTCCTCTTTTTCTCCTTCGAATCAACCGGAGCAGCAGATTGCTCCTCTTCAGCCGGTTGAGTGGCAGCCTCATCGGGAGTTACATTTGATGTGTTGACCTTAACAAGTGGTGCCACATTGGGCATGGTGACTAGAGGATTAGGTTCCTAAATGCTGCTAGTAACTACCTCAGCCTGGCTCGCTTTAGGTGGAGCCATATCTTCACTAGATGCCCCCACACTGGTGGGTGCTTCGACAATATCTTTCACGATATTTGTTAGGGCATCTTCCTTCTTCTCTACCTCCTCTTCTTCAGGAGTCTCCTTCTCAAGTTCCTCTTCCTCTCCTTTTTTCTTCTTCTCATTGCCTTCTTCTTGCTGTGCTTCTACTTTCACAGGCTTTTCCTGCTTAGTGATGGTTTTGTCGGCACCTTCCTCTGCGTCCACACCCATAGATACAATCGGGGTATTCAACTCTTCAACCATAGTCATCCGCTCTACCATATTAGCCCCAAAGTTATTCAAGAACTCTTCTTCGAACAAGCTAGCTATAGTTCTGTAGCAATCCTTCATAGCATTAGAATGCCCCTCGTGCTCCTCGTCATCTAAAATGTGGATTCTCGTTGGAGAGGGAACATGTTGAGGCCTACCATCAAGAGTAGGTTGGTCGAAGGATGAGGGCATTGGTCAAAAGACAGATGGGAAGATAGGAAATTATGGTAGCAGACTTGGGCTCATACTCCTCAATGCAGCGACAATAGTGTCGTTCCACGCTTTTGTGTACGCATAAAATATGTCCTACCTATAGTCCATGTCTTCCAACATGCTAACAATACAGATATTGCGCATGTCGATACGATCAATGTTTACTTCCATAGCAGCCAACCTCTTCCCTAAAGGATTTGTGGGCATAGTGTCTGACTTCTCCTTTTTCTTCCCTTTTCCCTTTTCCTTCTTCTTGGGTGCTTCCTTTACCAGTGGCATCTCTTAGCCTCTCGTCATTCATGCAACTGAGATGTTGTTGATGGGACCCTTTTTCTCTAGTACTTCCTCACCATCTCTGGGCATAATACCCCTTTGTTTACATAGCAACATGATTAAGGAAGGGAAGGGTAATATACTTGTCTGCTTAGCAGCAGCTTCAACAATCTGGTCATGGAGGATTGCACTGACATCGATGTGGCGACCTTTCAGGATGGAGTGTAAGATGCACATGCGATCTAATGTCACCGCAGTGTTATGTGTTGAAGGCAACAAACGGCTGTTCACCAAGTGAAACCATACTTTACTTTGGGTTGTCAGATAACTTCGGTGCATGGTATAGTTGTGTGGACCATTACTCGTCCACATAGCACCTTCAACACACAGGTCGCGCATCACCTGGTCAACACCTTCATCGGTTAACTTTTTGAAGAACGGAGTGTGGGTGTCTACCCTCTCAGGAATATGGAATAGTGTTGATGTGGGCAGCACTCCAAGATATCAAGCTCTCCCTCACAAAGATGAACTCCTGTTCAGAGTCTACAAGATTGGCATAAAATTCCCTTACCATGGTAGGGGAATATCTAGCTAGGTGTTCGTAAAAGAATTCCCAACCCAGATGACTAATTATTCTTACGATTTGTTTCCCCAACATTTATTATGGGGATAGCTGTATACCTTGCTCTAGGTGGCAGTTTCGTTTGACCGTAGTGTCATGGTAGTGATCTTTCACCACCTTAGATAAAAACAGGACTGGTTCGTTTAGTGGGGGTTGGTTTGTGGTTCGAACCACAGTGGTGGAAGATTCAGCGGGGGCTTTGGAAGGAATTTTTGCGCCTCTTGTTCTCGCCATAATAGTTCAATAGAAAGATTAAAAGAAACTTGTAGAGAAAAGAATAAACTTGTGAGAGTAAGAATAAAAACAACAAAGAAGATGAGTTGCAGTAGCAATGGCGATTATGAGTGGGAGAAGGAAGTCGGCAGAGAAGGGTTTTATAACCTTTCAGTGTAAAGAAATGTGATTATTGCAAACGTCCTGAAAAATCGTCACATCTATAGCCAATAAATGCCAGGTTGCAGATTGTACCTTTTGACTTGATCCAATGGCCAGGGATAAATGAAGATCAACCGGCGTGATTCTTGCTGAAAAAGCTTTGCAAAGTCATTGCATAATGCGCCGACAATTTGTGCTTTGTGATGCGTTGACAAAAAGATGATTTTTATTCCTGCATAAGAATTAAAGGAAACTAATAAAATTAACAAGATAAAAATAAAAGTAAAAATGCGTTGACATTAAAGAAATGTCACCAGATTAATCATTTTGTTTGGTTCTTTGATATCTGGGCTCACGTAATGCTTTAGTCATTGGCCATTCACCTTGAACTGATCACCATCCTTCATATTTTCAATTGTCACCGTGCCATTCTGGAATGCTTCGATAACCTTAAAAGGGTTTGACCATCTTGAACGTAATTTACTTGGATACAGTTTTAGACGTGAATTAAACAAAATTACAAACTGACCAGGATTAAATTATCAACGCAAGATGATATTGTCATGCCATCTCTTAGTCTTTTCTTTGTATATTGCAGCATTCTCATAGGCATTACGGTGAATTTCTTCCAATTCAGCAATGTCCAACAACCTCTTCCTTTCAGCAGCGTCGTAGTCCATATTCACCTACTTGATCGCCCACATGGCCTTATGCTCAAGCTCAACTGACAAGTGATATGACTTACCAAACACGAGTTGATACGGTGACATCCCCAACGGGGTTTTATACGCGGTGCGAAGCGCCTACAATGCATCATGTAGCCACGAAGACCAATCTTTCTTAAATAGGTTAACCACCTTCTCAAGGATACTTTTAATTTGTCGATTGGAAACCTCCTTTTGGCCATTTGTTTATGGATGATACGTTGTGGCCATGCGATGCTTCACACCATATCTTTTCAAGGCTGTCGCCACTTGATTATTGTGAAAATGAGTACCTTGATAACTTATTAATGCCCTAGGTATTCCAAATCTTGTAAGGATGTATGCATGGAAAAACTTGAACACTGTTCGAGCATCATCTTATGGCACCACAATTGCCTAATCCACTTCGAGACATAGTCAACAGCCACTATAATGTACACATTCCCAAAAGAGTTTGGAAATGGCCCCATGAAATCTATACCCCAAACGTCGAATAACTCCACCTCCATAATAGGTTGTTGGGAATCTCGTTACAGTGAGATATAGAACCCATTCATTGACATATGTCACATTGTTGCACAAAATTGTGGGCATCTCAAAATAATGTAGGCCAAAAGAATCCAGATTGTAGGACCTTTGCAGCAATCCTCATTCCACCAAAATGGCCTCCATAAGGAGCATCATGACAATGTCTCAGAATGGAAGTCATTTCTTCTTCAGGAACGCAACGACGGATAATGTTGTCTGCACATACCTTGAATAGGTATGGCTCGTTCCAATGATACTTTGCGACGTCGCGTACAAATCTGATCTTCTTGTGACCATTGGCACTCAAAGGTATCTTACAACAAACCAAATAATTGACAACATAAGCATACCGTGGAGATGCATCAACATGAAATAATTGTTCATCTGGAAATGCGTCGACAATGCGTAACTGATTGCCATCCTCACTTCCAGCTTTTTGACGAGACAAGTGGTCTGCTACCTGATTCTCGGATCATTTCCTCTCTCTAATCTTAACATCAAATTCTTGTAAGAGTAGAATTCATCGTATCAATCTTGGTTTGGCGTATTTCTTTGTAAAAAGGTATTTCAACACAGAATGATCTGTGTAAACAAGAACTTTTACACCGATAAGAAATGAGCAAAATTTGTTGAATGCAAACACTACTACTAGTAACTCCTTTTCAGTAGTTGTATAGTTTACCTGTGCGTTAGCTAATGTTTTGCTAGCATAATAAATTGAGTGAAATACCTTCTCTTTTCATTGTCCCAGCACAGCTCCTACAACGAAGTCGCTTGTGTCACACATTAATTGAAACGGTTGTGTCCAATTCGGTGCGATAAAAATTGGAGCTTGTACTAACTGCTTCTTTATTGTTATGAATGCGTCCAGACATGTATCATCAAACACAAACTTTTTATTTTGGTCCAACAATGAGCATAATGGTTTAGCAATCTTGGAAAAATCACGGATAAATCTCTTGTAAAAACTAGCGTGTCCAAGAAAACTTCTTATTCCTTTAACATTCATGGGTGGTGGCAATTTTTCGATGATTTCAACCTTTGCTTTGTCTACCTCAATACCCTGACATGATATGCGATGGCCAAGGACAATGCCTTCAGTTGTCAAGAACTAGATTTGTATCCTCGCATCTCTTCAGAACTTTTGCCTAGTTGTCAGCGCATTGGTCAAATGTCTGCCCATAAACAGAGAAATCATCCATGAATACCTCTAAAGAATCTTCAATCATGTCTGAAAAGATACCCATCATGCATCTCTGAAATGTGGCTAGTGCATTGCACAATCCAAATGGCATACGTCGGAAGACAAATGTTCCAAATAGGCAAGTCAAAGTGGTCTTTGCATGATCTTCCAGTGCAATGGCAATTTGATTGTATCCAGAGTAGCTGATCGCGTCTGAAACATCACAGCGATGTGCAAACGAACACACGACGATGGAAGTATTGTTGATAAACAATTCTATCAGAGATCGATCCCACGAGGAAATTGGTTCTTGATGTTTAAATGTCGGAGCAACTAATACTGAAATTAAGTAAATTGTGAGTAAGGTTGTTAGTGTAATTATGTCAGATTTGCACACTAAAATAGTTAATATGTCAATGCAATCAGAGTTAGAGGTTAAATGTCAATGTACTGAAAGTAAATCAAATGTGTTGAGTGTTGAATGCTGAATATTTAAATGCATGAAATGTAAATATGATCAAGTGGAATGGATTGGAATGGATCACTGATTTTTCTAAGTCGCAACGCTGGATACGTCGACAAAGTATTGTATAGATGAATTCTCGTAGCAATACTGCATCAATGAACTCTTACCATATCAGTTTTTCGTTTACTCGAGACTTAAATACCCATAATCAACCTACCTCTCGGTGCGAGCAACGATGTGCATCTAAGAACAAGTAACTAGAATCTCTTCTAGTCCCAAGCAACTCTCGTTGTCTTACTTGTTAACCTAACTTGTCACCGCATCTCTCGATGTCGGTAGACTGCAAAGCCACTATCCTGTTTGATGCAGTTAGATCCAAGAATAAACAGATAAAAAGCATTAAGTAAGAATCAAAGTGATCTAACAATGAAAGATACTCTCGTATTCATTCAAATGTCATTAGAATCCATCAGCATAAAAGAAGGATTAAAGAAGACAATCGAAGCTTACGATCTCTAGAAACTAGGACTACTCCTTAATCGTTCTTCTTGTGTAGCATCGAGCACCTCTCGTCAAAAGTGGTTGCTCCCTTGCTCCATTAGTTCACTGTTCCGACTAAAATCTCCAAATCACACAAAAATTGCAGAATTTAATTCTCTACCTCTTGATGATTTCTTCATTCTTCATTCTTCTATTTATAGCCATCAAAAGTTGCAGGTTTCAGCCTCCCATTCTCAGATCCATATCTAGATTTTGCAACTGTCAAAGTAGGTTAGAGTATAGCTGTGCACTCACGCAAATTTAATGTTTTCTTTAGAGATCTATAGGTTGTCGCTACAATGCTGGGTGTAATCTAAAACCGTAATTACGGTGACACTTGTGATGTTCCTGCGGTGGTGCTTCCAAATGTGAATTCAGCTTGAGTCTACCAATTCAGAGTTCATATTCAGTGCGGCGACATCGCTGGTCGCAACTGCAAGCTGATCTTGTGGCTGCATTCTTCTTCCAGCATTGAGCTCCTAGGCTGAGTTCTTGTACTGACAATTCTAAGGCGCAATATATAGGCTGTTTGCATCGACATTAGTACAAAAAGATATAAAAATAACAAGAATTTAAACTAACTAGCAATGAGTTGGAAAATATAAAAACAGTATGAAATGCTCATGATGCATGCTAAATGAGATACAAAAGAGACAATTAAAGCACTAATTTAAGGAGAAAATATATGTCATTTGTAATACCATCACACCCTCAAACTTGAGTTTTTACTTGTCCTCAAGTAAACAAAAATTAACAAAGTCACAAGCAAAAATGTCACCGCAATCAATATTCTCACAACTTGAATTTTTTGAAATCCTATAATGCACAAATAGTATTTACATGATAGACTAATGCGCCAACAATTTATAGGTATGAATAATTAAAAACTGCAACTTCATAAATGTTAATGTCATGCATTGAATCCTAATCTTCCTTGAACCAATACAACATTTATCAAAAATTTCTTTCTTTTTCTTTTTCAAATGATTGAGAGATGTCATTGCATTACTCTACCTTTGTTCCTGGGCAGTAACGATGGGTGCAACAAACCCCTAGGAGGTATGTAATTGCACTGACACACACTCTTACAATGATAGCCTTTGGCTAGATTATTTTTCTAAACTTGCAGCGGAGTGTTCTCCCTTGAAAAGTCATAATGCACTCACATTGGAGTGTCTTTTATTCATATAATGTCGTTACAACTAGTTGGTTAGTTCAAGATTCAAACATCAACACTATCCATTCATTGCTAAAGCAATTCCAATCATTCATTCAAAAATAGTAGACTCATCAGTCATTCATATTCATCCAATTTCCACATTAGCATCCAAACAATTCAAGAAAAAATAAAAATTGGGTTAAAAGCCCAGCTAGGACAGTTGGCTTCTAATCTAAATACAAGATCACCAGGTACTTTGCCTAGTGATACGGAGAATTTGATGCAAAAAGGGAAGGAACATTGTAAGGCTATTACGCTGCGGAGCGGAAAGTAGACTACTGAACCAAGTGACAATTTCACTCAAGAAAATGTTGACGCAACGCAACAAAGAGAAGTTAAGCTGAAAAGAATCAAGTAGAAATAAATAAGGAAGAGCCAATTGTAGGGAAGACTATGCCTACAATTCGCCCAACAAAAACGTCGATGTAACTGCCTGTGTCGATGCAACCGATTATTCCTTAATAACTGACTGACAGTATACCTTTGCCATTTTCGCAAAGATTTAAAGAGAAAGACCATGATAACGACTATCAAAAGTTTGTTTCTACTTTGAAGCAATTACATATTAACATGCCTCTTGTAGATGCTCTTGTGCAAATATTCAGCTATGGGAAATATATGAAAGAGCTATTATCTAAGAAGAAAAAGTTATCCGGAATTGAGACAATTGCGCTCACAGAGGGGTGCAGCGCTGTGCTAACAAATAAGTTGCCACCAAAGATGAAAGACCCTGGCAGCTTCACAATCCCATGCTCCATTGGAAATCATTATCTAGGTAAAACTTTATGCGATCTAGAAGCTAGTATTAACCTTATGCCTTTGTCAACATTCAAGAAGTTAGGAATTGGATTAATGAAGCCCACTGCGATGACATTATAGCTTGCTGACAGATCTCTAGCATAACCTGAAGGCCAAATAAAAGATGTCCTTGTCCAAGTTGATAAGCTCGTGTTCCCTACTGATTTCATAATCCTTGACTGCGAAGCAGATAAGGAAGTACACATTATCTTGGGGAAAAAATTCTTAGCATCGGGATGCACTCTTATTGATGTTTTCAAAGGCGAACTCATTATGCGTCATAACGACGATCATGTGACCTTCGGTGTGTTTGAAGCATCTCCTTCAAAAAGTAAAGAGCAATGTCACCACATTGACATGCTGGATGAAATAATTATGGAAGAATTTAATGAACGGAGTTCAACAGTTCTAGGTGAAGATGCAGTGACATTCACTAATGATATCCTAATTGAATGTGACCACAAAGCTGAGGCTAATAGTTGTAAGCTAAGACAGAATTGGCAATTGGAATCTTTGGGTCTGTCTAATAGGACAATCCCTGTGTTTAAACCGTCGATTGAACAAGCTCCTACCTTGGAGTTGAAGCCATTGTCGACGCATTTGAAGTATGTCTTTTTGGGTGACAATGACACGTTACCTGTAATTGTCAGTGCATCCTTCGACACAACTTAAGAAGAAAAGCTCATTGTAATTTTAAAGGAGCATAAAAGAGCCATAGCCTAGAGCATTGCAGATATTAGAGGCATTAGTCCCTCTTTTCGCATGCACAAGATCAGGTTGGAAGATGAAGGGAAGCAGTCCATTGAACAACAGCGAAGGCTCAACCAAAAAATGAAAGAGGTAGTGAAGAAGGAGATTATCAAATGGCTAGACGCAGGCATCATCTGCCCCATTTTTTATAGTAATTGGGTAAGCCCTATCCAATGTGTGCCGAAGAAGAGTGGCTTCACAGTTGTGAGTAATGACAAGAACGAGTTAATCCCTACTCACATTGCTACGGGGTAGTGAGTGTGCATGGAGTATCGAAGACTCAATGCGACCACAAAGAAGGACCACTTTCCACTACCATTTATTGACCAAATGCTAGATAGGCTAGTTGGTAAAGTCTATTATTGCTTCCTAGATGGCTACTGATGGTATTACAAATGACATATATTTTCTCCCCAAATTAGTGTTTTAATTGTCTCTTTTGTATCTCATTTAACATGCATCATGAGCATTTCATACTTAGTTTTTATATTTTCCAACTCATTGCTAGTTACTTTAAATTCTTGTTATTTTTATATCTTTTTGTACAAATGTCCACGCAAGCAGCCGATATATTGCGCCTTAGAATTGTCAGTACATGATCAGCCTAGGAGCTCAATGCTGGAAGAAGAATGCAGCCACAAGATCAGCTTGGAGTTGCGACCAGTGATGTCACCGCACTGAATATGAACTCTGAATTGGTAGACTCAAGCTGAATTCACATCTGGAAGCACCAGCGCAAGAACATCACAGATTTCACCGTAATTACGATTTCAGATTGCATCCAGCAATGCAGCGACAACCTGCAGATCTCTAAAGAAAACATTAAATCTGCGTAAGTCCATAGTTGTACTCTAACCAACTTTGACAGCTGCAAAATCTAGATCTGGATCTGAGAATGGGAGGCTGAAACCTACAACTTTTGATGGCTATAAATAGAAGAATGAAGAATGAAGAATGAAGAAATCATCAAGAGGTAGAGAATTAAATTTTGCAATTTCTGTGTGATTTGGAGATTTTAGCCGGAATGGTGAACTGATGAAGTAAGGGAGCAACCACTTCTGACGAGAGGTGCTCGATGTTGTGCAAGAGGAACGATTAAGGAGTAGTCCTAGTAGTCTAGAGATAGTAAGCTTCAATTGTATTCTTTAATCCTTCTTTTTTGCTGATGGATTCTAATGACATTTGAATTAATACGAGAGTATCTTTCATTGTTAGATCACTTTGATTCTTACTTAATGCTTTTTATCTGTTTATTCTTGGATCAAACTGCATAAACACGAGAGTGACTTTGCAATCTACCGACATCGAGAGATGCGGTGACAAGTTAGGTTAACAAGACAACGAGAGTTGCTTGGGACTAGAAGAGATTCTAGTTACTTGTTCTTAGATGCACATCATTGCTCGCACCGAGAGGTGGGGTGATTATGGGTATTTAAGTCTTGAGTAAAGGTAGACTAGTATTGGTAAGGGTTCATTGATGCAGTATTACTGCAATAATTCATCTATACAATACCTTGTCGACGCATCTAGCGTTGCGACTTAGAAAAATTAGTGATCCATTCCAATGCTTTCCACTTGATTATATTTACATTATTTGCATTTAAATATTCAGCATTCAAGACTCAACACATTTGATTTACTTTCAATACTTTGACATTTAACCTCTAACATTTAACTCTGATTGCATTGACAATATTAACTATTTTTGTGTGCAGATCTGACATAATTGTACTGGCATCCTTACTCACAATTTACTTAATTTTAGTATTAGTTGCTTCGACATTTAAACATCAAGAACCAATTTTCTCGTGGGATCGATATCCGATAGGATTGTCTATCAAATATACTTGCATCGACGTGTGTTTGCTTGCACAATCGTTGTGACGTTTCAAACGCGATCAAGTTTTGGCACCGTTGTCGAGGAATTTGGTGTTTGTTTGATGTTTATATTTGTAGTTGCAATTAATTCTTTAAACTTAATTTTTTATTTTTACTAATTTGTTTGTTTTCTTTTTGATAATTTTTAGATTTCTTTAATTGTTGCATGTCCACAAGGAGAAATCCTAAGGACATTGTGAGCTTTGATTCGGAGCTTGAGAGGACACTTAGGAGGAGAAGACAAGAACAAAGGAAAATGGCTGATAACAACAACAACAATAATATACCAGTCCTCCAGCGCTGCCACAAATTGTTAATGATATACCACCACCGCGTCCACAAGAAGAACAAGTGAAAAATAGGATAATAAGAGATTTTGTTGTGCCTATAGTTGATGATTTACAACTAGGGGTTGTGAGACCAACTATCCAAGATGGAAATTTTGAGCGAAAACAGCTGATGTTTCAGATGTTAAATTCAAATGGGCAATATTTTGGTTTTTCTCATGAAGACGCAAGAGAACACTTAAAATCATTTTTTCTTATTTGTGCATCCTTTTAGTCAACATTGTGGCTTGATGATGCCTTAAAAATGCAATTATTTCCTTATTCGTTGTAGGGTAAAGCAAGAACATGGTTCTTGGGATTACGGTAGGATCCATTACATCTTGGAATGCGTTAGCAACGTAATTTGTTTTGCGTTTCAATCCGCCGACAATGAATGCGAGGTTGCGTAATGATATTACTGCATATCATCAACTAGATGATAAAAACTTACATAGAACATGGGAGTGTTACAAAACATTGCTTCGACGCTACCCAATGCATGGAATTCAGCAAGAGACCCAAATAGAAATTTTTTACAATGGTTTGAATGCTCAGACAAGGAATCTTGTCGACGCATCGGGTAATGGTCCTTTGTTAGATTGTACCTATAATGAAGCTCTAAGAATTCTAGAGAGGAGTGCTCAAAACGACTATAATATCCAATCTCTCATTTTGCACAGGTAAAAACTAACCCCGGAGTTCTTGAGTTAGATGCTATTTTTGCTTTGTCAGCACATGTATCCTCATTGGCTAATATCATAAAGAATATGAAGGGAACAAATGACGTTGCTCTTATTCAAGAGGCCCAGCAGTTGGATGCGCCGATATTTTCTTGTGAAATTTGTAGCGACAATCATAATTATGAGGACTGCTCACAACATGCAGAAAATGCTTTCTACATCAACAACATCAGAGGGGGTTCATTTGTTAACGCATACAACTACCGATCTCAACAACCATGCGGGAATCAAAATGCTTCAACATTCATATATGGAAATTCCTCAAATCAAGTGGGTTATAGACAAGGGAGTTACAATAGCAACCAACAATAGAGTTATAATCAAAATTCGCAGGTGAGTTCTCAACAAATGCAGTCACATTGCCAGATGCACACACAATCTCGATTACAGCCACAACAGTTTGTGCTGCCACATATGTAAGGACAACATCATCAACATCAACAGTAGTAATTTTCTCAACCAAAGTCAGATCCTATAGCTGCTGTTGAGGCGTTGATGCACGAGCATATCACACGAACTGAAACAATAATGCAAGGCAACTCTTCTTCCATCCGAGCATTGGAAGCCCAACTAGGACAGTTGGCTTCTAATCTCAACACAAGACCACCAAGCACTCTGCCTAGTGATACGAAAAATCTAACACAGAGGGGGAACGAGCATTGCAAGGCTATTTCACTGAGAAGTGGGAAGCAGATGGTTGAACTAAGCAATTTTGGCCAAGACCATGTCAACGCATTTGAACCATAACAACAAGAAGAGGTTGCAGCTAAAGGAAGTCAAGTAGACGTAAATGAAGAGAAACCAACTGTAGTACCATCTATGCTGGCTGTTTGCCCAACAAAGTTGTCGATGCAACTGTCAATGTCGACACCACCGAGTTTTCCATAACAATCTAATGTCACAATACCTTTGCCATTTTCACAAAGATTTAAAGAGAAAGTCCATGATAAAGAATATCAAAGGTTTGTTTCTACTTTAAAACAATTACAGATTAACATACCTCTTGTAGATGCTCTTGTACAGATACCTAGCTATGGAAAATTTATGAAAGAGCTCTTGTCAAAGAAGAAGAAATTGTTCAAAATTGAGATGATTGCGCTCACAGAGGGGTGTAGTACCGTGCCTACAAATAAGTTGCCAACTAAGATAAAAGATCCTGGCAGCTTTACAATCCCATGCTCCATTGGGAATCATTATCTAGGTAAGGCTTTATGTGATTTCGAAGCAAGTATTAACCTTATGCCTCTATCTACTTTCAAGAAATTAGGAATATGTTCGATGAAGCCCATTGCAGTGACATTGCAACTTATAGATAGATCCTTAGCACAACCTGAAGGCCAAATCAAAGACGTCATTGTACAAGTAGATAAGCAACAAAATCCCTGATTGTTCTATTTTGCACCTATTCTTCTTGTGAAGGCGGTGGTGGTAAATTATTGATTCGTTCTGGCGGTATTGGAGGAATGACATCTTATGGCAGTAATGGTGGAAGATTAATGTTATTGTTGCCAGCCATTTTCTTTTGTTCTTGCTTCCTCCTCCTAATAGTTCGTTCAAGTTCTGGGTCGAAGCTTACAATATCCTTAGAATTTCTTCTTGTGGACATACAACTCCTAAAGAATAAAGAGAAAATCAACAAAAGAAAGTTAAACAGATTAGTAAAAACAAAAAGTTAAGTAAAATAATTATAATTACAACTACAAAAATAAGCATCAAACAAACGCCATTCCCCGGCAACGGTGCCAAAACTTGATCAGCCTATAATGTCACAGCAATGTGCAAGTGGACACACGTCGATGCAAGTATAGTTGATAGATTACTCTATCAGATATTGATCCCACGAGGAATGAGTTCTTGATGTTCAAACTGTCGAAGCAACTAAAACTGAGATTAGAGAAAATGCTAGTAAAGATGTCAGCGCAGTTAAATCAGAACTGCACAATTAAAATAGTTAGAGTTGTCAATGTAATTATAGAAGTTAATTGTCAGAGCAGCTGAAAGTAAATCAAATTGTTGTTGAAGTGTTGAGAATTTAAATGCATGAAAGTAAAGTATGATCAAGTGTGAAGAATTGGAGTGGATCACTGATTTTACTAAGTAGCAACGCTAGATGCGTCGACAAGGTATTGTCTAGGCGAACTATCGCAGCAATAAAGCTCCAATGAAATCTTACCAATGACAGCTCTCTATTTAATTGAGACTTAAGCGCCCACAATTACCACACCTCTTAATGCAGGCAATGTTGTGCACTCAAGAACAAGTGACCACAATCCCTTCTAATCCCAAGCAACTCTCGTTGACTTGCTTATTAACCTAACTTGTCACCGCATCTCTCGATGTCGGTAGACTACAATTCCACTTGTGTTTAATTCAGTTAAGTCCAAGAATAAACAGATAAGGAAAATCAAATAAGAATAAAATTAATCTAACATTGAAAGATATTCTCATATTCATTCAACTGTCAATAAAAATTCATCAACATAAGACAGGAGTTAACAAATACGTTGAAGCTTACTATCTCTAGACTACTAGGACAATTCCTTAAGTGCTCCTCTTGCATTGCATCGAGCACTTCTCGTTAGAAGTAGTTGCTACTTCATTGAATCAGCTCACCATTCTCCAGCATAAATCTCCAAAAACACAAAGTAATTGCAGAATTAATTCCTTCAATTCTTGATATTGATCTTCATCTTTTCCCTTCTCTTTATAAGCTTCGAGAATCGTACATCTCATCTTTTCTCAGATCCAAAACCAACTTGCAGCTGTCAAAGTTTGTTGAAAATTCAGCTGTGCACTCACGCAGATCTGGTGTGATCTTCATAGATCTGCAGATTGTCGCCGCATCTCTAGTCGCGATCTGTAACTTTTAATTGCAGCGACAACGTGTGAAATTCCTGCGATGGTGCTTCCAAGTGTGCTTGTAGCTTGGATTTCTATGCGTCCACATCTTTGGCCGTAATTCCAAGCTAACTTGTGGCTGCATTCTTTAAATTCATTCTAACATCGATCTTCTAAGATGGATCCCTACCCTGACAATTTTTACACACAATACATAGGCTGCATGTGGCGACATTAGTGCACCAAAGAGATAAAAATAACAAGTACCAACAAGCGTAATTTGCTATAACAAAAGGGTAAAAATGTATAGATTTTGCTAATTGAGTGCAACACAGCTCCAAAGACAAAAACACATAAAAAAATACTACTAGTGTTATAATAAATTTACTAAAGATTGAACAAAATGTTCTAGCAAAAGTTTGTAATATAACTCTTTTTCAAGAGTTATCAATTAGTTAACAAAATACCGAGTTGCCATGAATTCATTCATAACAACACGAACATAGTTCTAATAATTCTAAGTTAATGAACGTAATTAATCTAACACAATTATATCATATTAATTAAAAACTCATCATTTGAAAGCGTGCATTCGAATTTTTACTTTTAAATTTTTCTTAGTTAATTTTTAGTTTTATTAAAACATTTTTAAATCATCATATTTTCCACCACCAAATTGTTTTAATTTGCATTTCATAAATATTTTCTTGCATAGTCCCTATGGGTACGATAACTCGACATTTACTTATCAATTTATTACTTGATATGATTGCGTACACTTGCACATTTCCATCATTCCACACGTCCACTTGTACTGAAAGCACTTTCGGATGCAACGATTTAGATAGGAACGGATAACACATATCAAGCCATTTGTGCAACAATTTGGAATCTTGGACTATTAAGTTTCCACTACAATAACAAATCAAATGAATTTGAATTACTTTCACAATCTTCTCCCAAATATCTATCCAACTCAGATTTACTTTCCAAGTCAACACGGTGCTTTTTCTTCCTATATTGTTGTATTACTAAAACTATCTTCGGTTTTACTTGATCTATTTCATTTTCACTTGAACATGGAGCTCTAGTAGGAAACTTAGATTCAACTTTAACGTTCATCTGATGGTTTCCCTAAAAAACTACAGAATATTAATCAAACAAATAATGCAATTCTCTATTGACCATCCTTATAATGTCATCTGCAATAATAGGAAAAAACAAGTTGACTCCAAATGCAAGAAAATTCATTTTTCATCGTGGTTCAAAGATAATTGCTAGATAAATAAGCAAGTTCATCACTTTTGAATCACCCTAGTACTTCTTGTACTTGTCATTCATTTTTGAAGCCATAGACATTATGTCTAAATCCTCACAATGTTTTCACCCATCGAGAAGGTAATGCACATCTGTGACTACTTCAAAAAAAAGAATTATAGGTGACATGCAATGAACCAAACACCTTCAATGTAAGTTCATGGCTCACGCACTTTGTAACTCCTCAAATATTTTTCCAATCATCACATGTGGGGACTCCATATCTAGGACAAAGGTCTAGAAAAAAGTTATGATCACCATGAACATAATTTTAAACACACATTCATATTTTACAACCACATTTAACATCATATAAGTTGAATTCCATCTAGTAGGCACTTCTAGACATAAATGAGCCTTAATACCTACAATTTCTTCTTTTACCTGATGGTTGGATTTAGACAACCTTGATGGTGATGCTTTAATATATCTCACAGCTCCACTAACTCAGTCCATAGATATAGAAGCATCTTTAACCCCTTCTTGAACAATGAGAATAATAATGTGTGTCACACATCTCTTATTTATATATTTACCATTCGCAACACAAGCTTTTCAATGAACCAACTTCTTTCTCAAATAATCAATTGCAACATTGTTAGAAGATGCATTATCAATAATAATAGCCAAGATCTTCTCAAACCCCTAATCCTGAACACATTTCTCAAGGGCTTGACCAAAGCTCTCACCTCTATGAGCAGAAATTTGGCAAAAGTTTATAATTCTCTTTGGTAACCTTCACTCATCATCTATCCAATGAGCTATTAGAACCAGGTAGGATATCCTTTGCAATGCAGTCCAAGTGTTTGTCGTCAAACAAATTCTACTTGTCTCTTTTTGAAAAGATTGCTTTAATGTATTCTTCATGGAATTAAACAAATCAAGACAACCTTTTCTAACTATCCAATGAGATGGAAGATGAAACCTTAGGCATGCTATAAAGAACTTAAAACCCTCCCCTTCCACAAATTTAAAAGGCAATTCATTCACGATAATCATATGAATCAATGCATTTCTCATATCATCTTGATTAAACACCCAAGTTGAGAAATCTACATTTTCTTTGCTAGATTTTGTAAATTCAAGCTCTGCTTACATAAGATCAGAGGTACCTCGAGGTTTTCTTGAGCAAGTCTTCAAACTATTATTTAGATTGGTGGTGAAGCCTCAATTTCCATTGTGTAAGTGGCATCGCAATAATTGTACTTTGCCCTATTCTCCCCATCTTCTGTTGAGTATTTGCTAAAATGTTGCCAACAAGGTGCTCTTAGTTTGGTCTTTCTTTGTTATGCTAACAACTTGTTTAATTAAACTTCAAACAAACTTAAACAAAACGTAGTGAATAAAATTTAATTTAACCTTTACCAACCACCATAAACCCATGAATAAAAAAATATAATATATGAAAATTAATTAGATAAAAACCCAGAAAAAGACCCATTGGAAGTTAATAAAAAGATAATGATATGGTCACAAAAACTCACATTCATAAACATGCGCACGTGCATAATTTGACAAGCAAAAGTTAATTTACGCTTCATGCATATGTCATTTATTTTAAATATATTAGGGAATTGCCTAAACATATGTATTAATTCAATACAAACAATAAAAAAACTCACATTCATAAACACGTGCACATGCATAATCTGATAAGAATAAATGAACCAGACTTAACCCTTCATGTTCTTTTCAACATATTGGATTTTGGTCTTTGGTAGATATATATCGAAAAAGACATGTAAGATACTGAAACATATCTCCTTAAATAGTCTCCAATAAACAGCCTATGAAGTTAAAAAACATGGCAAAAAGAAGATGAAAAGAGGAAAGTGATGGAACAAAGAAGCTGGAGGAATATAAAAAGTATAGAAGAGTAAAGTAAAATTATAAAAAAAGATTCTATGAAACTAGAGCTTTTAGTAATCAGTATGTGAACTGTTATAGATAAATGTAATCAATGTATTTGTTTTACATTGTGAGGTTTGTAAAAAAAGAAACAAAAAATTACCTTAACTTTTAAAATAATGATATGTTTTTTTGTTATTTGTATTAAATTAATACATATGTTCAGGCAATGCCTGTGGCTATAAAGACCCAAAAAAAGTTAATAAAAAGATAATGATATATTTAAATTAATAAGAATAATTATCACATGAATGTAATTCTCCATTAACTACTATAACCTGCAAGTTAAAGAATGAAACGTAAGGTAAATTGAACCTTTACCAATCACCATTTTCATATAATGGCCTCTGCTTCGACCAAATTTGACAAATTATTAGTACAAAGCTTCTAAAGAAAATTGAAAAGAATGTCATAATTATCAATGAAGCTGTATCAAATCCAAAATTATCATCCCGGTTGCAATTATTTGAAAAAAATGTCAGAATCTAAACCAAACATTTAATTCAACGAAGCTAAGAAATAAAAAACCACCACTAACAATATCAAATATGAATGTTGCGCAATATTAGTTACCTGTAAACATAGAGACAACTCCTCTATCCAAAGTCATATGCTTTAATAGTTGAAAACAAGCAAGGAATGAAACTGATGCCTCACAAAGTTAATCAAAGAGTGGCAGATTTAAAAATAGTTAAGTAAAAGCATGCATCAGATGACCAGAAAGAATCGATCTGGACCCTATGGTATACTTGAAAATATTGACTATGAATCTCAGTCCTTTACTGTACATAATAAAGCGAAAGTTACACTAAATGTAACAAAGACGCCTTCTATTGCGAAAAGAATAAAAAATTAAGTCTAAGCGAGGTAAAGCAGCAGTACTCAAAAGAAAGAATAGAAGTAAAGAGAGAGCACTAAAAAGTGACCCGTTGAGAAACACCAAGAGGGGAGACAGTGATGTATGATAGTTCAAAATCATACAGGACATAAGGGTCTTCAGCAAAGCAGAGCAATGTGAATAAAAAGAAATAGAGACACCCGAATCACATACATGGAAGCAATAAAAATAACAAGTCGATCACTTGAATCACATCCATGGAGACTGTGATGTATGATAGTTTAAAATAGTTATCATACCCGAATCCATAAAAACACTTACTTACTCACATGCACAAAGCCAAAAAAAATTACAGTCTTACCTTAAGCCTTAAACAATTGATGGTGGTTGTGGCCTCTGGGACTGTGGTCGTAGGACTAAACAAGAAGCTAAAAATGTGTAAACAAGCATCGGAAGGAATCAAAACTTTCGGGTAAACAGGCGTGGGAAGGAATAAAGATGATGCGAAAGTGGGGGATTTGGAATGAAAGGAAGAAAAAGTAAGGATGATTGATTAAAAAATATTAATTTAATATTTATCAAAACGACATAGTTTTGGCTTCTCTTATTTGAATCTTTAGATAACTCGAATTGTGTAAATCATATCCGAGTTAAACCAAAAAATTTTAATTTTTTATTTGAGTTTATTCGAATAACTCGAACTGTTTAATTTAAAATTTGAATTTTTTATCAAGTTCTTCGAATCGAATTGGATTTTGCTCACCCCTAGTGGTAGTTAGACCCTTAAGCGATTTTCCCTTGGAAAATCTTGTCGCCCTTTGACTACTTCCTTCATTTCCTCGGATGTCCCGCCATATTAGCGAACTCAATACTTCGTGTACTTTTATTCTTTCTTTCTTTCATTCCACATGTTAGGTTCTTCTTTTCATCATATGCTTATAAGGTAGTCCTTTCAGTCTACCCTCTTAATGACACCTTTTGCTATGTCCTCACTAACAACCATTCAACCTCTTATTAGTCCTTGGTAGACTTCTCATCCTACCATAGTCCTGTAGGACTTGCTGACATTCCATGCGTTAGGCGAACTAATGAGAACTCACGCCACTCTAACAGACCAAGTTCCTATTGGGTTGAAAGCTGGTCGGGTTACTTCCTTGTAACCTACCTTATTCATGATACCTTGCTTTTAAGAGTATCATACTCATCTACTGTGGGCTACTTTGGTATACGATACTCAATAGAATGTCCTCTAAGTGACCTTGTAAGTTCACGTTTCCCCTTACTTGTTGTTTCCCAACGAAAATAACCATTTGGCTGGCACTTCTCAGTAGTTTCCCGTTAAAGAGGAATAGTCTTGACAAACATATTTGTCACTCGTTATTCCCCTTTTTGGAAACTTTCTCCATGAGGGTTCTAACTAACCCTTCTTTCATAGGGACCAACCCGCGAACTACCTATCAACCACTAGCATATAGGGTTTCCTTAAGCACCCTTTGAAGATTCGCAATGGTGGATCCTTATCTGCAATCCTCAGATAACCCTCTTTCTTCTACCTAAACACCAGGCACCACTAGTGAGTCATTTCCCATGACTGATTCTTGTTGGGTTACCACCCATATGCCATTCCAGCTTCCACGATCACTATTTTGGTTGACTACTTCCTTTTCTATTTTTTTTACCTCTTTCAATGGATTAATTTCTAATCTACTCGGTTCTATCATTTTCTAACACTTACACTTTCCATTTTCCTTCATCTGTAAGATTTTCCCTAGTTATCATCTTGGAAAAATATCTCATTTTTAGGGTCCCAACAGACCACTATATTATGCCATAGTCGAGTTACGATCCTTTGCAACCTAACCCCATGAATAACATCTTGACGAACTCCATTGGTTGCCATAGTTGAGCTATGGTCTTACACCTTACAATTCTTGTGTTGATTGTCCTGATGGACTGCACTGGTTGTCATAGCCCAACTACGGTCTTACACCTTAAACCTCTCAGAGGTGTTGACCTATAGAGCCTGCTAATTGTCATCGCGGTGATGCTCTATGAAACCTAAAATTCATCAATATCATCTTATCATATATCCACCTTGATGCTTGAACACCGAAGTGTCCCCCCTGCAAGGCCTAGAGCTTCGCGTATCACGGTTTGCTCCCAGAAATCTGGATGCCAAAATGTTAACGGAATTCCAATTTCCTTTTTCCCTATTCCTCCATTCCTTCCTCTTTTCATCGTCCTATACCTTGATGATCGAACATCGTAATGTCCCTTTCGCAAGGTCCGAAGCATCGCACATCACGGATGCACTCAACAACATCATATGGTGATATCTAACAAAATCACCCTTTTTCCAATCCTAACTTCATCTAACCCGTCGATATTACCCGTCGTGTTTCACAATTTTTAACATACAAGCACAGGCATATTGTAATCTCCCAAACCCGACCTAGACGTTATGGCCAAATTTTGGAAGTCACATTAATTTTGTTGCAAAAGCTTTTCCTTATTAAAAACAATTATGTTTAAATCTTTTTTATGCGAACTTATAATTTATTTATAAATAATTTAATATCATTGAAAAACATTTAATAAATAGATGTTAATTTTGGAAAATTCACCAATTAAATCGAATTATCATTTAAAAAAGTTTAAAAAAGAAATTTGCAACATCAATTTTAAATGTTACTTTTAAATGATCTAGATCTAAATAATTTGCAGCGGACTTTTAAAACTACTTAGAAAACTTTATGTATAAAATTTATTTAAAATTAGATAAAAACATTTAATTTCTAAAAATAATAATTAAAACATTTTAAAGTTCAACGATAGTGCATGCATAGCTGTTATTGTACCAGAATTATAAATAACCCAAAAATAGTCCAATGTCCAAAAATAAACCCAAATAGTTTATAATGTATTTTATTAAAAATTGTATCCGAGAGACTCCTCTATATGCTGCATCCAAGTCCGACACAAGTGTATCATCTAAAAAGTTTATGAAAACTAAGGGGTGAGTTAATAAGCTCAGTGTGAATTTTATAATAAGCTAAATATCAATATCACATACATATTATTCAAATATACAAACTTTTATACACATGATAATATCAATGCAAATTTCAGTGAAAATAATTATGCATTTTTTCTTAAAACATCCTACCCATCACCGCACATATGTGGACAAACCACCAAATTTGCAACTTGCTTCCAATACACATAGTTGTGGACAAAGCCACTGAAATCATAGAAAAGTTGCTAATACACATAGTTGTGGATAAACCACCAATATTTGCAGATTATGAAACTGTCACATTTTCCTCCTTACAATTTGTCCCAACCTTATCTAATGCATCATGACATACAATCTCATTTCAAATCAATAGGCATGTTAATCATGCTTTCATTTACACATAAATTCCAGTAGTCATGGTAATCCATGCTTTAAAAGCAAACAAATAACCATGATATTACACAACATGAGATTAGAAATATATCACGTAATAGCAATACATATTATATAATGTCAATAAGATTTAAGTAAGAATAACTTACCTTAAATCCACATAGTTACTCACATGTTATTTTATTATGTCTTATGTTTGTAAAGATAATTAGTTAATCATAATAAAAACATCACATATTCAACTTGTATAAAACACACACCTTTAGTGATCAAATTGTATATCATAATAGAACTCGTTCACTTCCGATCCAAAAGAGTACGGACTTGATTTGAACACTTTATTTCCAAAAAGACCTAAAAGAAAAGCTTCTATTATTGATGATCATAATCGATGTGAGGATCAATAATTGTCAAGGATGACAAATGTTGAAGAAAACTCCAAAATGATTTTAGGATTCGGTAACATGAAGAAAATAAAGTGTTTAAGTGATAATAAAAAGAAGAAAAATTATAAGAGAATAAGAGCTATCAAAGAAATTGATTTTGTAGGTGGTGCAAGGGTGGTGCTATGGTGGTTGTATGGTGGTGTTTCGGTTTGTTGTAGTAAAATGGAACAAAGTTAAAAAAAATAAAGGAGAAGCAACCAATTAGGGGCAGCACAAGGTGGTGGAAAGGGGGGAGCAAATAGAGGAAAGATGAAAAAAATCAAAACAAATGAAAAATGAGGGGAGAGGGGGTGGACAATCACAAGGTCAACACTCATCCAACGAGACATTCAAGAGGGGACAAAGATGTTAGAGAGAATTGAAAATCATTACTTTGGGAGTTACTCTTTGAATTTTTTTTAAAAATAAGGAGTTACATAACAATTTGAAAATAGGAGTTACATGCACTATGGTGGACAGTTTTGCATGGGAAAAGATGACCAACTTTGTGCAATAATTTTAAAAAATAATTGATAGCATGGAGACTTGAACTTGGGTCATTTAGGAGTTACTTAATGTGCTTAATCCAACAACCACGTGAAGTGCTACGTGTGTGGCAAAAACGCACACAAAGCCTTTCCATGCTACCAACATTCCGATCGCCAAAATGAAAACAAACCACAAGCACATGTGGTTAAAAATAGAGATGACGTTATAGCTACTGTGGTTTTCGAAGTAAACCTGGTCAAAAATAACATCGAGTGGATTGGAGACACAGGCGCCTTTAAACATTTCACCGAATTTGAAAAGGTAACTGAAGGTAAGTAAGTCTACATGGGAAATTCAAGCACTTTGGAAGTACTTAATAATGGAAAAATCTTACTTAAACTCACTTCTGGCAAAACTTTGGAATTGAATAATGTTCTGTATGTACCTATTCTTCGTAGAAATTTGATTAGTGGTGGTTCATTAAATAAAACAGGCATTAAACTATTTTTTTAATCCAATAAACTTGTACTTTCCCAAAATAGGGATTATGTAGGGAAAGGTTATTTATGTGGGGTTTATTTGTGATTGAGACTATGTTTAATAATAATAATAATAATAATAATAATAATAATAATAAAATCATCACTTCCTCTTATATTGTTGAGTTGTTTGATATGTGGCATGCTAGATTAGGACATGTGAATATACATACTTTGAAGAAGCTTGTAAAAATGAATTTGTTGCCTAATCTAGATAATAGTAGCCTAAATAAATGTGAAATATGTGTTGAAACCAAGCATGCTAGACCTTCTTTAAATCCTATCACTGATAGAAAAACTGAACTTTTGGAATTAATTCATATTGATCTAGTAGACTTTAGAAACACAAAAAGTAAAAATGGGAAACGCTACTATATTACCTTTGTAGATGACTACTTTAGGTATACAGAGGTCTATCTTTTAAGAACAAAGGATGAAGCTGAACAAATGTTTTTCCTTTATAAAGAAGAAGTAGAAAACCAACTTGATAGAAAAATAAAACGTTAGATCCGATAAAGGGGGCGAATATGGCACTAACTTTCTTAAAGAGGTCTATAAGAAAAACGGAATTATACATGAATTTTTCGCCACCTATTTTCCATAACAAAATGGTATTGCTGAAAGGAAAAACAAAACTCTCAAAGAAATTAGGAATGTTTTACTACTGATAACTCTTGAAAAGAGTTATATTTTATACCTTTTAAACCTTGAGATAGCGTTTAGACTTAGGTAAAATTAAGCATTTTAAGATAGAATTTAGTAAATTTCATGCATGCATGCATAAAGCTCGGTTGTACGTCATTTGTTGCATTTTCACTCTAATTTTGGAAGAAAAAGATGGTGAGGTGGTTGAGTGTGCTACAAGTGCAGAGTAAGGAAGCTAGAATCCAGGATGAAGGATTATGCCTTGACAAAGGTTTATTGTCAAGGCAATCTTGGGAGTGCTTATTGTCACAGCAATCTTGGAGTGTTAACTCAGCAGATTCTAGAAGTTAGCTAGATGTTGAACTGTTGGAGGAATACACCAGAAGAAATGCAGAAGGTGTGATCCTACCAGAATGCTTCAAGAAGCTAAACAGAGGTGATGAGCTGCGTAAATAGTACCAGCCTGACTCAACCCTATAAATACTCGTGAGAACAATGAAGAATGTGTGGAGTGTAAATGGAAAAATATGAGTGAAGAATTGAGGGAAATCACTAGCAGGTTCTAAGGCAGGCAAGAAAGAAGACGACTCCTTTGAAGAGCTGAGCACGAGGAAGAAGACATCTACCCTTAAGATCTAGCCAAAGTGCAAGAGAAGGAGGCTGGTGATAGTAGCTCCTGTTATTCATCCTTGGTTTCAGTTATTTTATTTGAGTTCTATTGAGATGATGATGAATGTTATTTTCTAGGTTTATTTTGGATGATATTTTGTTAATATTTTATGAATGATTTTTTGTTAAATCTATTATTTTATTGTTTATTCATTTGGACTTCTTACATGCATGCTCACCATATTACGATGGGAGTTTAAGTGTGTAACAACTGTCGAGTGAATTTCATTACAGTTCAGTATAGTTTTAGATAATTGCCATGACATTTTTGGATATACGAATCTGATCTAAGTAAGCTCAACATTATTATTCATCATAGAATACCCTTTGATATCTTGCCAACGCTTCCACCACCGTTCATCACATACCATTTACAATTTACCATTTATCTTTTAGTGCTTTGTTTATCATTTACTTTTCAGTATCATTTATTTTAAGTACTTGGTTTATTTTAATTCTTTTATATTACTTTGTCATAGCATAATTTCTATCAAATTTGCCTTGACATTATTCTTTTATCATGACATTAACATACACTGACTATACCCTGACATTATTCTTTTGTCATGACAATAACTTAATTAGATCACATTAATTTCGATCTTTGTGGAGATGATAACTCAGTTATCACTTTATGACTTGACCAACGTGTATACTTGCACATTTGCTCATACGTTTTACACTACAACAACTACTTAGTTTTGATTTACCTAATCACATGTGGGGGAGGCCGTACTTTCTACAAATCACATCCTTATTAGAGCGTCTCATAAAAAATTAGATTGTACCCAAATTGTGGAAAGGTTATGCCCCTAACCTAAAATACTTGAAAGTGTGGGGGTGCCTAGCAAAAATTTGGCATACCTATTTTAAAACAAAACACTATTGAGTCTAAAATTGTTGATGATGTTTTTGTTGGTTATGCTCTAAACAGTGCTGCATATAGAGTTATGTCTTTGCATGATTCTTCCATATGTGAATCTAAAGATGTTGTTTTCTTCGAAAATATTTTCCCTCTAACGAAATTGGTTGCAAATCATGAGACACAATTAGATGAGCATGTTTCTTTTTCTAATACACATAATACAAATATTCTTAATGATGATGTGGAACCTAGAATAAGTAAAAGACAAAAGAATGCCACTAGTTTCGAACCTGATTTTCTTACTTCTTTTATAACAGAAGTTAATGATTTAGACTTAATAAATGATTCTATTACTCATGCTTTTTTTATAGATGATGATCTAAAAACTTACGATGAACCCATAAATTCAATAGATGCTAGTTTTTGGAGAGATGCTATTAATAATGAGCTTGAATCTATTAAGTCTAATCACACTTAACTAAAATCTCTACCGTTCGTGTTTTGTTCGCTTTAGCTTCCATTTATAATTTTTTGATACATCAGATGGATGTAAAGACAACTTTCTTGAATGGTGATTTGGATGAAGATATCTACATGGGCAACCTCCTAATTTGTGACACCTGGTATGTAAGATAAAATTTGCAGACTTAAAAAATCTCTATACGGTCTCAAACAAGCTCCAAAACAATGGTATGGGAAATTTCATAAAACTATTCTTAGTTTCAATTTTATAGTTAATAGTTTAGATGCATGTGTATATTCCAAAATGTTTGGATCTGATTGTGTCATCATAAGCTTATACGTAAATGACATGTTAATTTTCAATTCTAATATAAAAGCCATCAATAAAACTAAGAATTTCTTATCCACCAAATTTGAAATGACTGATTTGGGAGAGGTAGATGTAATCTTAGAAGTTAAAGTAACAAAATCAGAAAAGGGTTATTCATTAAACCAATCTCACTATATAGAGAAAGTGTTAAAAAGTTTAATAGTTTTGATGTAATCCTTATGAGAACTCCTTATGATTCTAGCATACAACTGTTAAAAAATAGAGAGAACAATATTTCTCAATTAGAGTATGCAAAGATTATTGGAAGTCTTATGTTATTGATGAACTACACTCGACCGGACATTCCATATGCAGTTAGTAGACTAAGTAGGTATACCCATAATCCAAGCAATGAACATTGGAATGCTTTAAAGTTTTTGCTTAAATACCTTAAAGGTACTTTATCTTGGGAATTAGAATTTTTTTTGTTACCTTGCAGTCCTTGAAGGCTATTGTGATGCAAACTGGGTAACTGATAATAATGAGGTAAGCTCTACAAGTGGGTATGCCTTTACTTTGAGTGGAGTAACCATTTCGTGAAAGTTTGCTGAACAAACTTGTATTGCTTGCTCCAAAGTGGAATCAAAATTTATAGCCCTTAACTTAGCTAGGCAAGAGGCCGAGTGGTTTAGGAATCTACTTGCAAAGATTCCTTTATGGGAAAAACCAATACCTCTCATATCTTTATTATGTGATTCACAAGCTGCAAGACGCAATTTGTGTTGCTAAGAGTCAAGCTTACAATGGTAAGAAGAGACATATTCGGATAAGACATGAATCTGTGATACATTCAATAAAAAATAAAGTACTCACCTTGGAGTACGTTAGGTCTGAAAGGAACCTAGTTGATCCACTAACTAAAGAATTAAGTAGGAAAATGGTTCTTGATTCGTCGAGAGGGATGTGTCTTAAGCCCAGTGGTTGAGGAATTCATGGTGGATACCCAACTTAATTTTTAAGTTTAATGTGGTCAAACAAAACCATGAAAAGACTCATAATGTACATTTTACCTATCCCTATGGCAAATGATGTACATGCATAAGGATGAGTTTTTACTCTTAATGAATTCATCGCCCAGATTTTGGGTGGTCCTATTAAGACGAACTTGATGAATTCACCAACTTGAGAAGTTGAGTTTATTACTTAATGAGTTCATATCCCAGATTTTGGGTGGTCCTATTGAGACGGACTTGATGAATTCACTAAACTTAAATTTGAGAGGATGAGCTTAATCAAAGTTCTTAATAATTTCATAGCCTTGATACAGGTGGTCTATATTGAGATATACTTGATGAAATCACTTACGTAAATGTTAAGGACTAGCCACCTTCTATGGAAAATATTTTAGGCTATTTTTCTAGAGCACTTACTAGCATTCCGAGGTACGTTAGCTAAAAATTATTGATTTATTGTGGAACTTCAAATTAGATTTGAGGTTAGTTGTATGTCATGAGTTAACTCTTATCTTAACAAGTTCACGATTCGTTCACTTGTTAAAGAGAAAAATCACTTATTTCACTATGTACTAATTCAAATCCACAAGATACTAGTGCTTAAGCAACTAATTTCATCTTGTTCTTCTCACTTTTTAACTAAATTTCTCATGTTTACAAAAAAATTCAAACTACTTTGCATTAGTAGGGGATTCTTGGTAATGCAAGTTGTTAAGGGTTTTAGGTGGTTGTTGAAGATTTTGTAGAGGATGGTTATAAGCTTTCTACAAAATTGCTCATGTCTTTCTACCATTTTGCCCTTATGTTACTAGTATAAATAGAGGACTAATTTCTTCATTTTTTTCACACCGAACAGAAAAAAAACAATTTTATCTAAAAACATCCTCTTCCCCACTCTCTATGTGTTTTCTTAAAACTATTCATTCTTTGTTCCTTTATCACTTTAGCGAAAATTTTGTCTAGGAGTTTGGATTTTAAGCAGGACAACTATGACCCCTCCAAACTTTTTTGAAAATTGTTCTTACTGTGATTTCTCGAGAAAAGTAGAACCAATTGAGTTCCATCTTCCATATTTCGGTATACGAATATCAAAAGACTGTGTTAACCTTGGGAGATGACGTCCACTACGCGATTACATCGATCAAAGCAAATTCATTTCTAAGATAACGCATTTACCACAGCACAGAATTTTTTTTTTATATTTAATTATTTATCTTCCAATCAACGCTAACATCCTTGTTTTGCAGTAAATTTTATTTCCAACACCCAATATATTGGATCGATCAGCCCAATCTAATTTTTATTCAATGGTTGATAATTGTTATTAAGAAAATGACAAAGATTGAGCAAATAGGATAACAATAGTTAGTCTATAATAGTATAATTATATTTGATAATTTGTATAAGCATATCTTATTTATATTTTTATATATATTGAAGAACATATCTTTATATTTTTACGCATCATAATTAAGTTAAAAGCATTACAAATATTGTTTTATATTAAAATATTTTTTAAAATTGAAACGTTTTACTTAAAATTTTATATAAAAAAAATACAATAACATAAATTGTTTCTTTTTATTAGTTTGGATATATAATCTAAAAATGATTTTTAAAATAAAATCTAAATTCAAAAGTATTATTGCAACATGAAATAGATAAAAAAACTTATAATTATCACCAAGAGTGTTTTCTCTGAGATCTCTAATGAACAGGTTTACTGTTATTAGGGTTTGGAAGAGACGGTGGCACTTGTTAACGATGGAGAGGGACGAGGTTGCGCTGTTAGCGGATGAGTTAATATAGTTAACAGTGAAAAGTTTGAAGGTGGTTCCGATGGAGAAGTCGACTCTGATTGGCTCTGTGCGGACGAGGAAATCGTTTAATCCAAATAGTCTTGCTGGTCAAAATTAAGAGTATATGGAAGATGAAAAAGAAGTTTGAAATTAGACTTGCTGGTCAAAATTTGTTTTAATTTCCTTTGATTGTGGAGGATTTGGAGTTTATTTTGAAGGGTTACCCTTGGCTCTTCCATAGACAATTGGTCTTGTTGGAACGTTTGACAAGTTCGGTGAATCGAGATCTAATTCGCTTGGTAAGGTCTCTTTTCTGGGTGAAAGTGGATCATTGTCCACCAAAGTGTGACAAAAAGGATCTAATGCATGCAATCGGATCGACGTTTGAGGGTTACTTTGGGCAAAGGAGGGGTGCGACTTCTGTCGCATTAAGGAGTCTGATAAGGTTTCGAAAGACGAGAGGAATCGTTCAGAGGATGAACAACCCTATACGATTGCGCTTAAAGCTGAAAGTAACATTAGGGGTAAAGAGATTTTTAAACTGAATTCTTTGGGTCATAAGGGTGTTCAACAAAACTCCTATGTGAGGGTACCGATGAGTAGTCCAGCCGTTAATCCGGATTGGGGAAGACGAGATGTGTTGTCGATAACAGGAGAAAATTTTGTAAAAAAAAATGGAGGCGATTTTTAGCAGTTAATGTTTGATTAATTTTGAATTCTCAAGAGCTAATTTTAAAGGATAAGGTGGAAGCTATGGTTGGAGTTGAAAAGGACTGTGATACGAGCTCAAATTTTCAAGCGCATCTCAGTTATGATCTCGAGCTTGATGAGGTTGAGGCAGGCTATGGGCTGAAGGTTGATTTAGGTCCAATTAATCATCTAAGTCCCATGAAAAAGAAATGGAAGCAACTGGCAAAGGAGGGTCATGATATGCTATCTTTGTGTGGGAGAAAAAGAGCCATTGATATGCGGTGTGAGGGAGATGGTGAAAGTGATTATGGGAGCTCAGTTATGAAGAAGGGAAGATTTGGATTCATGTTGAACAAAGACCATCTTATAGAGCCTAGAGATGGTAGTTTGAAAGACTGTTCGGGTTTAATTTTTAATTTAGGATTGGCGACTACCTTTCAGCATGTCGACCGAGAGCAATGAAAATCTTAAGTTGGAACGTTCGTGGAATGAGGAGTTCACGAGTGGTAAGAAAGCTTCGACAAGTGTTGAAGCATCATAAACCCCAGGTGGTCTATTTTATGGAGACCATAATTGATAAGAAAAGAATGGAATGTGTTCGACGTAAATATAGTTTTGTCAATGGAATTGAAGTTAACGCTAAGGGATTGAAAGGAAGAGTGTGTCTTGCATAGACAAAGGATCTATCGATTTCATTGTGTTATTTTTTGAATAATTTTATCGATATGTTTATTGAGGGAGTTAATGGCGATGATGGGTGGGAATTTACTGGATTTTATAAAACTCTTTTTTCCCATGATAATTAAGAGTCTTGGGATTCTCTTAAGCTTTTGGGGTTGAATTATGCGCTTCCCTAGTTTGTTTATGCGGATTTCAATGAAATTCTTTACGCTAGCAAGAAGAATGGTAGGTTGTCAAGAGAGGAGAAGCGCATGGACATGTTTCGAGAAGCTCTATCAAGTTGCAATTTGGTGGATGCAAGGTTTTCTAGGCCAAGGTTCACCTAAGAACGAGGGAATTCGTCGAGGACTAACATTTGTGAGAGGTTGGATAGGGTAATTACAAATGAGGCTTGGTTGGGTAAATTCCCTGATATGGAGATTCGACATATCCCTTTGTCTGCTTTTAATCATCTTCTGGTGTTAATCTTGATGCTAGGTTGGTTACGAAAAGACATGATGTTTTCCGATTTAAAGCATGGTAGGTGTTGGAAGAGTCTTTTGAGGCAGAGGTCACTCGAATTTGGAAATCAGTGGATGGGGATCTTGTTGTAAAACTTGATAAGCTTTGACACGATCTTACTTGCTGACCTCGTCGAGTTTGATTGGATTGTAGTAGTTTGAAGAATGATTTGAGTAAAAAACTTAAGTTGTTATTGGAGGTTGATCGCAATGATGAGGTGTTGGATGATTTACTTGATACTCAGAGTCGATTAAATTGGGAGATGGAGAGGGAGGAAGTTTACTGGGAACAACAGGCTCGAGTCAATTGGCTCAAAGTGAGTGATCGTAACACTGCATTTTTCATAATCATACTAATAAAAGATGGCATTTTAATACGCTCCAAAAACTAGAATATGCAGATGGCCGTACAACCCCAGTTAATATGAGATGGAGTGGATTGCTACAAGTTTTTTCGAAAATTTATTTACTTCTCAACAAGGTGTTGGTAACAATGAACATCTTCTCTTTGAGGTTAATGCGTGTATCACACTGAAGGATAATTTGTTGCTTTCAATCCGTTATACAAATGAAGAAGTGGTGGTAAAATTGAAAGATATGAGACCGACTAAAGCACCAAGTATGGATGGTTTTTCTACTCTCTTTTTTTCAAAAATTTTAGCACATTGTTGGTCCAAATGTGGGCAGTTATCATTTGAGTGTGCTGAATGATGGTTGGGATATAGCACTCATGAATAAACAAAAATTATATTACTACCAAAGGTCCCTAACCCTTTTAATATGTCAAAATTTCACCCAATTAGCTTATGCTTTGTTATCTATAAAATTATTGCGCGTATAATGGCAAATCAATTAAGGGTGGTGTTAGATAAGTGCATTGATAAAGCACAAAGCACATTTGTTCCTAGAAAGCTTATCACAGATGATATTTTGATTGCTTACGAGGTCTTAAATACTTTAATGAATAAAAAGAATTGTCGCAAAGAATACATGACCTTAAAGTTGTATATGAGCAAGACTTATGATAAAGTAAAATGGGATTTTTTGCGAGCAACGATAGAGCGAATGGGTTTTAATAGCCAATGGGTTGATTTTATGATGCAATATGTATCTATAATCCCGTATTATGTGTGCCTGAATGGTAATTTAAGGCCTTCTTTACACCTTACTAAAGGTCTTCGTAAAGAGGACCCTCTCAATCTGTATTTGTTACTTATTTGTAATGACGGTCTATCATCCCTTTTGCAACTGGCCAAGAAAGAAGGGAGAATTAATAGAGTCAAAACTAGTAAAAGTGGTCCTACAATTTCTCATTTACTCTTTGCGAACGATTGTATTTGTTTGTTGAAGCAAATTTGCAAGAGGTTTAAGGGTTAAAAAATATTCTTAAGGAGTTTGAAGTCAACTCCAAATAGTGTGTTAACTTTGATAAGTTTTTAGCATTTTTTAGTATGAATATTTTAGCAAGGTTGTGTACGACGCTAACTATGGAGTTCAATGTGTATCATTCTCGTAATACTGAAAAGTACTTTGGTTTGTCAAATGTAGTTAGACAAAATAAAAGAACTTCGTAAGTTTGATGGACTGCATGCAAAAAAAAAAAGGTTTGTTGAGGTGCCAAGTTTGTTTCCGAAGGAGGTAAAATTTTTTTTATTAAATCGGTATTACAAGTTATCCCATCTTTAAGAGAATAATAGCCAAGTTTTGGTGGCTTAAAGGAAAAAGGCAACAAGCGCTTCATTGGTGCGAATGGAAGAAATTGTGTGAATTAAAAGAAAATGGTGTACTAAGGTTTCAAAGTTCTGATAATTTTAATATTGCATTTTTAGCAAAATAGAGGTGGCATCTCATCCAGCAACCCGATTCTTTGCTAGCGATGGTGATGAAAGCTAAGTATTATCCAACAGTGGATATTCTCCATTCTAATCTAAAACATGGGTTGTCTTATGCTTGGAGAAGCATTTGGGCTGCATGTAAGGTATTATTTGATGGTTTAAGTTGGCGTGTTGGTAATGGAGCTAGTATTTCGATTTTTAATCATAGATAGTTACCCGGTAGTGATCGTTTTCAATTAATCAAGTCTGTGAATAATTCTCATTTGGGGATTGTCATTGATTTAATTGACACAAAAAGCAAATAGTGGAACCGAGAGCTTATTACCTTTGCGTTTGACTAGGAGGAGGCCCGTCGGATCCTACGCGTGCCGTTAACTGTAACCCTGCAAAAGGATGTCCTAGTTTGGAGTGGCGAAGGCTCTGGTGTCTTTTCGATCAGGAGTGCGTACAAGTTAATACAAATGAGTAACTCTTTTCCTAATTCTACTCCTATACAACCATAAACTACGTAATTTTACAAGAACTTAAGGAGGCTGAAACTGCCAGCAAAAATTAAAATTTACAGATGGCGCTTTTCATTTAATATCATACCTACGATGCTTAATCTTTTTAACAAGCGACTGGTGGGTAGTGGATCTTGCCCGAGGTGCAGACAAGCTCCACAGTCGTTAGTGCACATCTGTTAGGGGTGTCCCTTGTCCAAAGAAGTTTAGGGATTAGTGAGATTGTAATGTTTGAACAGTAATATAAGTTATATTATAGATGATTAGTTTACCTGGTATTTTAATGGGTGTTCGATCCTCCAACAACGAGTCTTTTTTTGCGCTTTATGGGCATTATGGTTCCACAGAAACAGATTTGTTCATGAGTCGCAGTCCAATACCGGAAAGGAAATTGCAGATTTCGTCAGTCATTATTTAGCCGAATTTGATGCGTCGGATGAACCGATGCATGCCTTTATGCCGAGACTGCAGTACTTGAAGGCACCGCAAGAGGGGTGGGTCAAATTGAATTTTGATGCTGCATTTTGTAACTCTTTGTCGACATCAGGCGCAGGGGTTATTGTTTGTGACAGTAATGGAAGTATACTTTTGACTTGTTCATTTTTCCACCAGAATGTCTCCACAGTTTTTGCTGCGGAAGCCCTCACAGCATTAGATGCAATAAAGATTGGGTCAGTTTCTGGTTTTCAAAAATCTATTCCAGAAGGTGACTCCTTAACAACTATAAAGAAATGCTTGTCAGACTCACTAGATCTTTCAGAAATCAGTCCTCTTATACGGGATATTAAAAGTTTTGGCAGAAGCTTCCAAGATTTACAGTTTCGACACACGGATAGATCAGCAAATAAAGTGGTAGATGCATTAGCAAAGGAAGCGCTCAAAAAGGATACGGGTCATACCTGGTTCGATCAGTGCCGGAGTTCGTCAGATCTTTCGTTGAAGAGGATCGGATACGAGAGCCAGACTAGGCTAGTGGACGCCATGCTAGTAGGTTCTCTCCATTGTTCTAGACTGTGGTTTTCCTTGTGTCTTTTTCAAAAACTAGGGTTATCTTTCGGAAGGGGTAGAAGAATTGATTTTTGGGAATCTTATAGTTCGCAGCATATGTGTTTATCTTTAAGGGCGCGTGGGTTTTGTTTCCCCAGATAGTGGGACGGTGCTTTTATTTCTTTATTTACTAGTTTCTAAATGTTTGTTTTATTGCTTAGTTGTTAAGTTTTTGCTGCCACCTTTAGTAGAAGGTTGGATTAGGCTTATTTATTTTGGGTTCTGTATTTGACAGTTTTGTTGGTTAATAAGAACCCATTACGGTTTTTTTTAAAAAAACCTTATAATTTAAATAAATAAAGGTGATGTTATCTTCATTCCATAAATTCAATTGATTTAATTTAATTAAAATAAATATGAAAAGGAATTAAAAGTGAATGTATATTAAATAATGAATTTTGATTGATTTAATTAAAGGAAATGTAAAAAAAATATTAGATATGTATCAATTAATTTTTTTGTCTTCAATTTGCTCTGACCCAAATTTCAATTAAATAAATTTTAAATATTTTTATTTAAATTCAATTATAAATATATATATAAATATAAAATTATATATTTTATCATTTTATATTGAAAATTATTAAAAATTCAAATAGAGGTGCAACAAATTCCATTTTTTCAAAATTTACACCATTATTTTCTTCTTAGCTAAAATGAGATAAAATCGTATATTTGCTTGTTTTAAATAATGGCAATGATAACACAATTGTATTTTCAAGATATGTAGGTTCAAATTTTAAAGACGACATTGTTAGGAGGGATAGTCACAAACTTCGAACCTAAATCGTAAAACAGACATGAATAATATAAAAGAAAAACTAATATATGTATACTTTATTTTATGTATTAATTAATATAATTTATTATTAAAAATAAAGTCAAAAAAGGGATCCACTTTAAATATTATTATTATTATTATTATTATTATTATTATTATTATTAATGACAAAAATTATATTTAAAACTTAATTTAAAAAAACTACTTTAAATATAATTAAAAAAGAAAGTATTTTAAAACTCAAAGTTTTTATTTTACTTCCATTCCTTCTTTTATAATATATATGATATATATAATTATATTTTTAGAAGATCCTGTAATTATATTTGATTGACAAGTTGAGAAATATAAAATCGATAATAATTAATCGATAATGATATATTAAATTAGTTGCAATTTTGAGCACTTTAAACATCTTGATTATTATATGATGTTTAATACTCGTGGAACCCTCAAACAACCTCAATTTTTTTGTCATGTTTTCAATTATGTATGTAAAACTATATTTGATTGACATGTTATAAAACTCGTAGTTGTAGGATAATAAATGTTTGTCGTGTAATTATATTTGATTGACAGGTTAAGAAATATAAGATTAGTAATAATTAATCGATAATGATATATTGTATTAGTTGCAAATTTGAGCCCTTTATACATCGTGATTATCATGTGATATTTAATATTCATGCTAATTAATGAGAACAATTTTTTAAAAAGTAATTATAATGTTAATATACGATTTCACATATTATCAATAAAGCAAATGTAATTATCATTATCGATTGATGTCTCATTAATGTAATTATACATCATCATTAAAAATTAAATAAATTCTAATTTAATATAGTAATAAAATTATATTTAAAACTTAATTATAACTACAAAACTACTTTAAATATAACTAAAAATAAAGGATTTAACTCAGAACTCAACGTTTTCATATATGATCCCATACTTTTTTATATACTATATACTAATTTTTTTTATTTCGTGCGATGCATGTATTGATTTAGTGTTTATAAATTAAAATATGTTTAATAAATTTGAATTTTTTATATCGGTAAAAAAATCTTAAAAAGTTAAAAAATTCACTTAGATGAAGTTAATGAAATTTTTATTTAGTTAAAGTACAATAAAATATATTCGATTTGCATACATGTTTAATTAAAAATTGTAATGTGTTTTAATATATTTTACCCATTTTTAAAATATTTATGTAAACTTTTATAAAATTTGAAAATTTGAACAATTTATTTTAAAATATGCAAGTTAAACTGTTTTAAGTTTTTTAATTTTTAAAAATAAATATGTAATTTCATAAAAACATGATATTAGAAATTAAAAATGAAAATTACTTGTTTAAAGTTTTTTATTATTGAAAACTTTATTTTTATTATTATTGAAATGAAAATGATATTTAAAACTTAATTTAAAAATGAGATCCGCTTTAAATATAATTAAAAAATAAGTATTTTGAAATTTAAAAAACTCAATATTTTCATATATGCTCACATATTTTTTAATTATAATATGTATATGAAAAATGATATGATTTGTATACTATATTAATTTTGATATATTCATGTTGTTGTTGGGTTATTTTCTCAAATATTTTAATTATTTTCATTGTATTCAATGATACACAATTAATAATGGAACCTCCAAAAAGGAGGTGATTAAGCGGATAGAGCCAAAGACTTTCCTTCTTCAAATAAAGAATAATGGCAGATGCGTGAAGGGAATCGAAGAGTGTCGTCAAAGAGAATAGAAAATAGGCCTTGGGTCCCATTCTACACTTTAACTTTACACAATAAAACTCCTCCTATGACCAATCCCTGCAAGCTACAAATTACATGCAGGAAAAAAATAAGATTAGTTTAAGCAAATTATTTTCATTAGATTATGGAATAGAACATAGCATGCTTTTACACAATAATCTCTTAAATGAGATGGTCAGGCTCGGTCTATGGGAACGTCTCAAAGTACAATTGCTTAGGGTTTAAAGTTGAAAGAGATTTAAAAAATTATTTTATTAATTTTTAAGGAGTTTAAAAAAAATTCTCTAATTTTTAAAAAATTCAAAATTCTAATTTATTATTTTAACTAAAACTTAAAAATGTCAAAAACAAATTTGTGATGGATGGAAGTTCATATAAAAGCAAAGTGACAGGGAAAGGGTGAACCACTTGTACAAAAGGAATTTCAGTTTCGGTTTTACGCCATCATAAAAACAAGCCTTTCGGGGATTTTGGATGTTTCATCAACTAACTAATTAACAAAAGGACAAAAACGACTTAACAATTTCGTGATTTAACTTAGCTTACTCCTTTTATGATTATAATTTTTTTATGGATCTAAGTTACTATCACGTCTATTTTAATGTATATAATGATTAATTTTTTTAAGATTTGAGGTTTTTTTAATAATATTATTTTTAAAGTTTGAATTTAAAATTTTTTTAATATGTTTTAGCATTAAAATTAATATTTATTGTTTCGTTAAAATATATTGTTAGTCATTGTATTTTGATAAAATTTAAGGTTTAGTCATTTTATTAAAAAATAAAAATTAAATCTTTTTATTTTTTTATTTAAAAATTTTAGTTCAACCGTTAAAATTGTAAATATTTTTTATCAATATTTTTTCAATTTGACAAATTGATTAGGTTGTCTCCATGTAGTATAACATATGATTAATAAAAAAAAATATGTTAACTTACAAATATTCAATTTGACAAATTGATTAGGTTGTCTCCATGTAGTATAACATATGATTAATAAAAAAAAAATATGTTAACTTGACAAATATTAACAAACATTATCAAGAAGGATAATAATTGAATTAAAATTTTTAAATTAAAAATTTAAAAGAATAAATAATTAAATCTCAAATATATAAAATTACTAATCGTTTTAACCTAAATTTAAATAAGGAAAAGAGATTACCTAAATTTTAGCGTTATCCGTAGACATGTAAAAATATCTATAACCCTTTGGTTTATGATCCAATAACGATATCCTTTGAATGAGGCTTTTTCAAAACCCTTGGCCTCCAAGTAATAAAGGAGAGGAGCAAGTGACGTCAATAATAAATCCATTAGCAAAAAACATGCCAAGAAACATGAGGGAAAGACAAGGAGAATTAACGTTACTCTTTCTTCTACACTTCCACAAAACAAACGTGCTTGCTAAGCTCAATTACCTCCTTTTGTTTATAATCCCCATACTATGCTTCTATCATGACAAAGACGAGAATTCAAAACCTGAATATCAGATATTATACTCCTTCCCCTCCAAATCCATATGGATCGTGGAAGTTCTTTGGATGATGATACGAGTGTCCATTTGCAGATTAATGAGCTTCGGAAACTGAGCGAGACTTGTGGCTCAAACACCATTTTTGAACCCCAGAGTAGCTGTGAGGCTAGAGAATGTAATGCAGAATCCGTGACTTCAGCACCAGTTCTTCGAGCACCCGAAAAGAAACTAACACTCTTCGCTCTTAGGCTTTCCATCTTCGAGAAGTCAGCTACTGGCCTCGGAACTCTGGGGTTTATCTGGGCAACAGTAGTTCTCCTAGGTGGTTTTGCTATCACCTTGGATAAAATTGACTTCTGGTTTGTCACCATTATTTTGTTAATCGAAGGGACTCGGATATTCAGCCGAAGTCATGAACTCGAATGGCAGCACCAAGCTACATGGTCCATTACCGATGCCGGTATCAGTAGTTTCCGAGCACTGAGATCCAGCTCACACATTCTCATCAAAGCTGTGAAGCAAACCTTCCGTCCACTTTCCCTGATAAGAAAGCCAAGTCATAACACGAGAGAAGTGACACAGGTTGATCATTCACATGTTGGAAGATGGAATCATTCAGGAACCCCAACTCGGACATGGATAAGTTCAGATGTCCCTCTTCTACCGTATGGAAAATGGGTTTTCCTTTCAAGAAATATAAGCAAAGTCCTCTACTGGCTTCAACTCTTGTCTGCAACAGCTTGTGTAGCACTTTCATCTATGAGACTAGTCAAGCATAACTATGGGGAGGTACAGAAGGGGGATAGTGATAAAAGGAACCGGCAATCTGCTCTGAATATTTTCTATGCCTTGGCCTTGGCAGAAGCTCTCTTGTTTTTGATGGAGAAAGCCTATTGGGAGTGGAAGGTCATATATTGTAAACTTTTGGAGGAAGTGAACAAGGAGTGTGAGCTTGGACCTTCAGGTATGGTCTCCATCAAAAGGTTCTTCTACGATGCTTATTCAAGATGTGTTAATGGAAGCATTTTTGATGGCTTGAAAATGGATATGGTTACTTTTGCTATTGATCTATTGGCTTCCAGTTCCCCTGACGAACAGCTTATTGGAGCTAGAATTCTTCGCCAGTTTGCGATTAGTGCAAGGTACTCCGATGACACCTTGCAAAAGATCGGGGTGAATTTATCGGTGGTTGAAAGATTAGTTGAGATGTTGAACTGGAAAGACCCTCAAGAAGAAGAGATCAGGAAATCAGCTGCGGAGATACTGTCAAAACTTGCTGGTAAGAGGCAAAACTGCCTGCGCGTTGCCGGTATACCAGGCGCAATGGAATCGATTTCATCTCTGCTTCAAACAAATAGAAGTTCAGGCGACGGAGCAGATGAAATTGGTGAAAAGAACCTCATTCTTGATCATGCAAATTACAGTTTCTGGACATTCAATCATTTAGGACTTCTCATTCTGAAAAAGCTTGCTTGTGATCATGATAACTGTGGAAAGATTGGCAACACTAGGGGCCTTTTACCTAAAATCATAGATTTTACACATGCTGGAGAAATGTTGCTGAGGGATAAAAACGTTGCACCATCCCAGATTCTAACAGTCAAACGATCACTTCAACTGGTGCAACTGCTGGCAAGCACCACTGGTGCCACAGGAAAACATCTCAGAAAGGAAATCTCAGAGGTAGTTTTCACCATCAGCAACATTAGAGATATTTTGAGACATGGTGAAAAGCACCCAACTCTGCAAAATCTAAGCATAGAGATACTAACCAATCTGGCATTGGAAGAGGAAGCAAGAGAGAGGATTGGTGGAACTGGTGGGGTACTCAAGGAGTTGTTCACTATCTTTCTCAACCAGGGGATGCCAGAGCACCAGAATCAAGTTAGACGCTCAGCAGGAGAAGCGCTCGCCATGTTGGCCTTAGAAAGTAGAGCTAATTGCCACCGCATACTGAGGCTGCAAGTCCTCGAAAGACTTATCGCAGCATTGGAGTTTCCGATGCTTCGTGTGACTGCTGCAAGAATTCTAAGAAACTTGTGCACCTACAGTGGATCAGATTGCTTCTACCTTTTAAAGGGTGTCATAGCAGCAGCACCAACTGTAAGTATTGACTTCCAATATACAAGATACCTATACTAAATGTCAAAAATACAATGGTTAACAATTTATCATTGTGGTTGGCAGGTGCTCAAGGCGATTATGTCAGAAGAGAACAAGTTGCAAGAAGTAATGGTAGGACTAGCAGCCCAAGTGTTCAAACATATGACTTCTAATGAATCAAGCATCATGTTTGAGAGAGCTGGAATTAAAGAGGAAGAACTAGCCAAAGTGTTGGTCCAGACACTGGAAAAGTACAGACATCCGTCAGCTAAGGTCCCGAGAATAAGGAGGTTCGCCATAGAGTTGGCAATTTGGATGATGCATGACAATGTAAAGAATGTCTACATTTTTAAGGATTTGGGAATGGAGAAAGAGCTGGAAGGTGTGTTAGAGACCACAGCAGAGCTGGAGAGCTTCAACATATTCTCTGGCACTGTTGGCCTTAGCCGGCACACCACAACAATTCACTCACTGGTTGAAACCGCTTTGAACTTGCTAAAGGATCGGTAAATTTTACTATATGTGGCACTCCCACTATTCAAATCCTATAATATATACAAGTATCAGTTAAAATGTATGAATAATCACCCTTTCTGAATAGGAACTCATAACAGCTAAAGCAAATTTTTTTTTTCTCCAAGCAATAATCATTGTAACTATGAGACTCAAAAGAAGAAAAGGGCTATATCCCTGTTGAAGAAAGTTGTATATATTTTTTTCTTTCTTGTTATTAGATTTATGCAGAAATTGTACTGAAGTGATAAAAACAAATATAATTGAAGAGAACTGCTGGTATAAACAGAATTTTACAAGATGGCACACAATAACTAGGAATTGTCAAAGCAGGCAAAGCTTTGAGAATGATTTGACTTTTTAGAAAGATTAATAATTTTTAATTTCTAATAATATTTTGTAAAATATTTTTTTTCTTGACAAATTTTCCTATAATTATTTTTTTCAAAACTCCTTTTAGTGAAATAAACACAGAATTATGTTATCACAAACGTTTACAATTTATTTTTTAATATTAATCTAGAGAAAAAAGTTTTATTTCATGATTAATGTAGAAAATGAAATTCGAGTATTAGTTAAATCAATTTCTTTTCCCATAAAAGAGAACCCTAGAAAAGTCAACCATAAACTATGAGTTTTCATCCTTCACGTTACGGTAAAATTTGAAGTTTCCAAAAGGAGGTAAAGCTTAGATATCCTCATGAGCTGGATCGGGCCGAAGTCGGATTTAAGCATGATATTAATATATTTTATATTTTTTTAAGTCTGATCCGATTCGAATTTTGGGTTTAAAATTTTGTTCAGACCCGCCCATATTTACCAAAGAGTAACCTAAGCCCATTTTAAGCCCGCCCATAATCTTTATAAATTTTTTTAAAAAATATTTATATTATATTTTTTTAATATTTAATATTTAATATTTTTATACATTTTTTATTTTTTAAATTTTTTATATAATCATCTTAATATTATTTTAATGTTTACATTAGAGTAGAATTATATATTCAGTATAAGTTTATTTTTTTATGTTTTTTAAATTATATAATATATAAAAATAACATAATATAAAGCATTATAAACTTAAAATGGGTCGGGCCGGACGGGGCTTGTGCCTTGAATGTTCAAGCCCGAGCCCCACCCATATTTTAAATGAGCATAATTTTTTTGTCCAAGCCCTTTTCGAGCCTAATATTTTTGCCCAAACCCTCTCAAATTTCGGACGGGCCTTCAGGCCTGGGTGGGTTGCTCGGCCCACAAACAAGTCTAGTCAAGCTTATTTTATAATACATACTAGGCCTGTTCATGGGTCAGGCTACTTACTCAGGCTTAAAAGCTCGCCCGAAATTTGGAAGGGTTTGGGCAAAAAATTGGCCTGTTTAAAATATGGGTTGGCCTCGAGCTTGAACATTTAAGGCCCAAGCTTAGCCTGACCCGTTTTAAATTTATAATATTGTAAGCTCTAGTTTTTCAAGTATTTTGATATAACAAAAAGTATATTAAAAATTCTCTATTTAAATTTGCAAAAATTGTTTATAAGTCCTTAAAATTATTTTCAAAGTATTGGACAAAATAAACATTTAAAAAGCCTTGAAATAACTTAGTTTTTGACAAATTTTTAAAGTCTGAAGGACTTCTACCGATACTTAGTAGGACAAATACCGGTAGAACTCAAGGTAGAAAGATCTTAGGAAAGCTTCAGAATTCTACCGGTAGAACTAAGACATCTACCGATACAACTCTGGGTTTTACCGATACAACCAAGACTTTTATCGGTAGAACACTTTCTAGTGAGCAAAGTAATTTTGGCCTGGGACTTCTACCAATACCCATGTTATAACTACCCATACAACTTCAGTTCTACCGATACCTTAAAGACTTCTACTGAAACAATTCAAGTTAGAGGCTAAAGTTCAACATCCCTGCACTTCTACCAATACTCTGATGGGTTCTACCGATACCAAATGAAACCCTTAGAGTTCTACTAATACAGTGAAGTGTCTATCGATAGAACGACTCCAACAGTCACATTTTGTAAAGTCTTACCGATACAATTATGTTTCTACTAGAACAACGAAGTTGCAAACTGCATTTAATGCTGGTTTTAATGGCTACAACGACTCTATTTTATTTCTAACAGCTATAAACGTCCACAAAGTTGTTAGAGGACTTAAATACAAGGTCAAGACTCCCTATTGAAGATAAGAAAGACAAGAAATAAGTGCTTAACTTCTAAGAACTCATTTTTCAATCTTTTCTTAATCTTTTACTAAAGGTTTCTTGAACACACTTGTGGGTTAAGTTTTCTATCATTCTTTCAAATGTTGTAACTTTGTGTGTGAGTACTTAATTGTTGATCATCTATCTTTTAGAGGTATATTCTCCTTTATTCTTATATTTTATCATTTTGTAAGGTGTTACTTAAGGTTTTGGGTAGAAAACCTTAAGGGGAAGTGGTTCTATCTTACCTTTAAAAAGATAGGAATTTGTAAGGTTAAACCTTATTCTTAAAGGTTCAAATTTAGTGGATTTTGAAAATCCTTAGTTGAGGAAAGCTAAGGTAGTGGACGTAGGCAATTGAGGCCGAACCACTATAAATTCTTGAGTCATTTATTTTTCTCAAAATTACCGAAAACTTTTTAAAACACCAATTCACTTTCCTCTTAGTGTATTTCGATCTTAACAATTAGCATCAGAGCTAGAACTCTAGAGATGGTCTTACAACCAAGAGAAAGTATCCTAAAGTTATCTAAGATGAAGATCACAAGTTAAGAGATGTGCTTCATGGCATCCGAGTAAAATTTCACCGTTTTGGGAGAAGGGCATTTCACCATGAGGCCTCCTCTATTCAATAACACCAACTACTCATATTGTAGAATAAGAACTAAACTATTCGTCCAAGCCAATAATTTTGAAGTTTGGAGGATAATCACAAATGGACCATCCACTCCAATGAAGAGGTTCGAAGGTGTCATTGTCCCAAAGGAAGAGAGTGAAAGGGATGATCAAGATATCAAGATGATACAATTAAATGCAAAGGCTATGCACACTCTACTTTGTGCTGTTGGTGCAAATGAGTACTATAGAGTCTTCTTGTGCAATGATAACTCTTGAAAAAGAGTTATACAACAAACTCTTACTGGAGCTTTTTGTTTGTTCTTAAGTAAAATTGTTACAACGTAGTTAGTGTTTTTATATATTTTTGTCTTTCGGAGCTGTCTTGAGCTTTAGCGACAAATTTTATATATTTTACCCTTTTTGTCATGACAATGTAACGCTTTTGGTATGTTGTGGTATGGTGCAGGAAGGAAGGTGCAATGGAGTTTGGAGAATAAAACATTGTTGGAGCAAAATAGCAGAAGGGCTTTGCCATCAAGGCTCTAGTAATACCAAGATCGCTGACTTAGCATAGTACAATACAACATTAGCTAGTTGTCAAAGGCATTAGAAGAATCCCTCAAAAATCGGATCTAAATATCAGCTCAAATATGTTGTAGCAAAGTTAGATCTGCAGAGGTTACTGCACTAGAAGGATCCCTTGAAATCTGGATCTGACATGTAAAATGTGTGGTAAAGCTTCTATAAAAGCAGCACTAGTGAAGAGAAATGAGAATCGAATTAAGCAAAGCATAGACTAAAGTGCTAGAGCGAAATACTTTGAAAAGAGTAGAATCAAGAGAGTCACATAGTAGATCGAAAGAGCAGAGGCGGAGTTGACAGCCAACAATGGGAGCGGAGCCTCGACGAAGACCATCGCTAACCACTTGAGCAAAGATACGTTATTATGGTAATGCAGAGCAAAATCGAGTAGCGAGCCAGATGTTCTTTTTGGGTCTCAACGGAGTACTCTTGATTACTAAATTATGAATGTTAAATTATTTCAACAATGTTTTGCGCCCTTGAACTAACCATTCGAAGGGTTGGATATTTTAGATCTTTGATTCTGTTTTTATGGATGTTTATTAAATCTTCTTCTATCGAATGTATTCATTTGAGTTATGTTCTTTGTTCGTAATTTTACGTGCTAGCAATCCTAGACATAGGCTCTTGTTTTGCATGTTCATAATCTTGACTGAAAGCAAGATAGATTTGCTGGAGCATAATTTGGTGTTGTGAGCAAGTAATTTGAGAGATACTTGTAGTGACTCTAGACATAGAGCCATGTTCATTAAGAGTGAGATAAGTTTTGTTGGGACAATTCATGTTATAGACATATAATGTGGATCAACCATAAAAGTTGCCATGACATTGGTAAGCCATTTCTTAGTCATTTTGGGGAATTTGTAGAAGCAGAGATTTGTAAACATTTATAGATCTGGAGTTTAGATCTGAGAGATCTCAGGTTTAGTAATCGCAACTTAGTCTTGTACTTAGATCTTTCCAATCATTTTTGTTAAGATTGATAAATACTTAGTATATCTAATGCCTTGCTTGTTTGTTTGATCCATTTACTATTTTTGCATTTGTTATGACACAATATATAATCACAAACCTATCTGTCATTACATTTTATTTTCTTGCACAATTATTTTATCAACAGTTTAAGGGATTCCTTTTTAATATTAATCTCTCTGTGGGTACGATACTCTACTTATCACTTTATTACTTGAATGTAGAGTATACTTGCACAGTTGCTCCAACAATATACTTTTACACGTAACATGCAACAATGCTAAAGAAATTTGGGACAAGCTTGAAGTCATCCATGAAGGAACAAGTAGAATCAAGGAGTCCAAGATAAGCCTTTTCACCCTTGATTGTGAATTGTTTAAGGCAAAACCAAAGGAAGGAATCAAGGATATGTCCGACCGCTTCACCAACATCATTAATGGTCTCAAAGCCCTTGGGAAGATCTATCCCAACAAGGAGATGATGAAGAAGATGTTGAATAGTCTTCCAACGTCTTGGGAACCTGTCGCATGTAAATTAATATTATTGTAGCATGTGCAAGTGTACACAATGTTCAAGTAAAAAAGTGATAAGTAAAGTATTGTACCCATAGAGAGATTGGTATTCAGAAGAAATTCCTAATACTGTTGACAACAGAATTGTGCATACAAAATAAATGTAATAACAAGATAGATTGTATTTGCAAAGTGCGTGTCATAACAAAATGCAAAACAGTAAAGTTGATCAAGATTTAACAAAGTAGAGTAACAAATCTACTAAGTACATATCAAGCTTAGTAGAAATGAGTGGGAAAATCTTTAGTACAAGACAAGGTTGTGATCAATAAATCTAGAATATTACGGATGTAAATTCTAGATCTATGAATGTCTTAACAAATATCTGCTTCTACAAAGTATCTCAGAATGATTGAGCAATGACGTGCTATTTTTATGTAGCAACTTATACAGTGAACACATATTATATTCCTATAACATGCATTTTCCTAACAAAACTTTTCTCACCCATAATGAACGCAGCTCAATAGAGTTACTACACATATCTTTCGATACATGCTCATTACACCGATTTATGCTCCAGCAAATCTGTCCTACTTTCAGTCGAGATTATGCACATGCAAAACAAGAGCTTATTCTTAAGATTGCCAGCATGTAGAAGTAACAACAACTGAGTCATAAATCAATGAAGAGATTTAACAGAAAGATATCGGTAATTCATTCATAGAAATAAAACATAGTTCAGAAATATTCTTCCCTTAAAGATCAAGGGTGCAAATTGTTGCTTAAACAAAATAACAAACAAACTTAAAGATCAAGAGTATTGCTTGTTGAGACCTAAAAATAACATCAAGCCGCATTACCGATTCTTCCTCGCTCCTCCACAGCAATGTCTTTTTGCTTTGGTGGTTTTGCTAAAGCATTGTTGAGCTTCGCTCCCAATGACTGCTGACAACTCTACCTTCTGCACCTTAGATCTACTGTGTGACTCTCCCGATTTTCCTCTTTCCTGATTATAATACAACAGCACTCTAGCCTTACTTGATTTAATTCTGTGATATCTTTTTCCTTCATCAGAATGTTGCTTATATAGGAGCTTTGGCCACACAATACATGTTCTTCAGATCCGGATTTTTAGGGGTTCTAGAGCCCACCTAGAGCTTTCTAGTGCAAACCACAATAGATCTGGCTTGCTTCAGCAAAATCCTACGCACCTGGTACTATCAGAGCGTTTAGCAGCTGTAAAGTTTTGCTACTTCTTCTCCCCAACAGTGCTTCATTATTAGGCCTCATACTCTTCTCTTTCTTCATCTATAGCAAATCGAGTAAAAATGTATAGATTTTTCCAATTAAGTGCACTATAGCTCCGACGACAAAAACACATAAAAATACTACAAATATTATAGCAAATTTACTAAAGATAAAAAAAAATATTCTAGGAAAAGTATGTAATATAACTCTTTTTCAAGAGTTATCACATCCCCAAACATGAACTTTTGCTTGTCCTCAACTAAAATATGCTGATGCATGTTTACATGGAAACAAAGATTACAACCTTGACAATTTTCATAAAAATTTTGCTTCCACATTCTAGTACGTATATATTTTAGTTCTTTATACTTGCAAGATTTTTCAGCAGCGTTGTAGATCACTCCGTAAAATTCAGTGTATATATTTCAAATTAAAGAATAAAGACTTTTAAATTCACATGCAATTAGTTTTAAAGCAAATAATTTCCTAAAAACTTATTTATTTCTTCAGTAAGTTTTTCAATCACTTTACTTAGGCATTTTATTTTTGCTCTTAGGAAATTCAACTTGTCATACGACATTGTACTTGACAATTATAGTGGAGCAAACACTTAATTTCATGCCAAAAATCACATCACAATATGAATTTACACTCATGCAGCTTAAAGTTTTCAACTAAAAGGATGGATGGAGCAAACAACTACCTCCTTAGCCTGCTCTTCTTTTCCCTACAGCGGAGTGTTCCTAAAAAACTATTTTTCCTTTTACAAATTTTTCTTTTAACATTTTTTTCTTTTTCTTTTTAAACACTCATACTCAAACATATTCTTTTCTCATCAACAATATGATGGAGCAAACAAAGCATTGCTGACGTACTTCGAACAGTTAAGTATTGGAGTGACAAATTTTTTTCTCTTCATTGCATGCCTCAACATTTCACATTTAATACTTAGCTCAAAGAAAATTTAAGTTTTATTCAGAAATATTTACTTTAAAATAATCACAAAGACTTCAAAATCAATTTTCAACACTTTCTTAATCTAAATTTCCTACTTCACTCTTACAAAAATTTTAAATTTTAAGGTTTAATTTCCTCATCAAACATCAACAATATATTTATACTTTCCTGTCTTCACAAACTTTCTACAAAAATATGTCATGACATAAATCTTAATATCACAAATGATATGTAATAACAACCTATAAAACAAAACTATGTACAAACAAATATATACCAATATGCAACTCAATGGAACAACACACCCCCAAACCTAAAGTGTGCATTGTCCTCAATGCCTGAACACGATGAATGTAAACACAAAAAATGCAATAACAAACACAAATATCACAAAAACAAATTGGAGCTGCAAAAATTAAAAATTACCCTTTAATTAAGGCAGAGGGATTTTCTAGCAAGCTTCTTGCCCTTAAACTTCTTTTTCCTTCGTGTAACAGCCTTCTCCTCATTGTCTTCATCCGTCTTTTTCATTTCATCAATCAGGCGATCGACTTTTGCTTCTTGATCTGGTCCTTTGGATGGTGTAACAAAAACCTTTGGCGTAACAAGTTTCTTTGGTGTTACGCTTTTTGCAAGCGGTGTTGAGGTTTTCTCTTTCTCTACCGGACTATCCATAATGTCATCAACCTGGGGGTCTCTTGTCTTTTCTTCATCCTCCTCAGCTAGATGATACTCTTCACCGGATGACGACTTTGCTGATGCCGACTGTCACGTGTAAAATAATATTGCAATAACAAATGTGCAAGTGTACATGACGTCCAAGTAATAATAGTGATAAGTAAGTATCGTACCCACAGAGAGATTGGTATTCAGAAGAAATTGTTAAAACTTTTGACAAAAGAATACAAAATAAAATGTGATAACAAGATAAAGTGTGTTTGCAAAGTGCGTGTCATAACAAAATGCAAAACAATAATGTTGATCAAGATTTATTCAAGCAGAGCATCAAATCTACTAAGTACTTATCAAGTTTAGCAAAGATGAGTGGCAAAACTTTAGTACAGGGCAAGGATGCAATCAATAAATCTGAAATATTGCAGAGCCAAGTTCTAGATCTATGAATGCTTTAGCAAATATCTACTTCTGTAAAATTATCTCAGAATGACTAAGTAATGACGTGCTTGTTTAATGCAGCAACATTTTACAGTGAACACACATTATATTCCTATAACATGCTTCTACCAACAAAACTTATCCTTAATGAACGCAACTCATAAGTGTTACTACACATATCTTCCGATATATGCTCATTACATTGACTTATGCTACAACAAATCCATCCTGTTATAGTTCAAGATTATGCACATGCAAAACAAGAGCTTATTCCTAAGATTGTTAGCACGTAGAATTATCAATAAGTGAGTCACAAATCAATAAAGACATTTAATAGAACGATATCGGTAATTCATTCATAAACATAAAATAAAGTTTTAGTAATATTCATCTCTTAACTCGTAACTGTAATGGCGTAAATTTGTTGTTCACACAAATTTAACAAATAGATTCAAAGATAAAGAGTACTTGATAACATTAGAAATGACACTTATTTTCTTCCTAAATTTGTGTATTAATTGTCTCTTTTGTATTACATTTAGCATGCATTATAGTCATTTCATACTTAGTTTTTACATTTTTTAACTAAATGATTATTTGGCTTAAATTCTTGTTATTTTATCTTTTTCGTGCACTAATTTCGCCATATGCAGCATATGTATTACGTCTGAAATTGTCAGTGCAAGGATCCATCTCGGAAGATCGATGCTAGAAAGAGTTCAAAGATGTAGCCACAACTTTAGCATGGTATTGCGGGTAGAAATGTCACCACATGAAAATATCTAATATGTATGAGTGAATTCACGCTGCAAGCACATTTAGAAACACCAGCACAGGAATTTCACACGATGTCACCGTAATTAAAGATTATAAATTGCGCCTCGAAATGCGACGACAACCTGCAGATTTATGAAGATCACATCAGATCTGCGAGAGTGCACAGCTGGATTTCAACAAACTTTGACAGCTGCACAAGAAGTTGGATCTAAGAGGAGATGAGATCTACAATTCTCAAAGCTTATAAATAGAGGAGAGAAGAAGGAGATGGATATCAAGGAGTGAAAGAATTAAATTCTGTAAATTCTCTAAAGCTTGAAGCTTGGTTTGGGAGTCCGGTGAGCTAGTCGAGCAAGCGTGTGATAACTCCTGACGAGGAGTGCTTGGTGCGATACAAGAGGAGCAGTTAAGGGATAATCCTAGTAGCCTAGGAATATAGTATGCTTCAATTTATCTGTTAATTCCTCTGTTAATGCTGATGAATTCTTATTGACACTTGATCGTATATGGAAATAACTTTTAATGTTATATTACTTTGTTTCTTATTCAATTCTTCTCATCTGTTTTCTCTTGGATTTAATTGTTCTTGACACGGAAGTGCAATTGCAGTCTACCGACACTGAAAAGTGTAGTGACAAGTTAGGTTAACAAGCAAGTTAGCGGAAGTTACTTGAGACTAGGAAGAATTCTAGTCACTTGTTCTTAAGTGCAATGCATTGCCAACAACTGAAAGGTGAGGTAAATGTGGGCGCTTGAGTCTTGGTTAAACAGTGAGTTATTATTGGTATGATTTCATTGGAACTTTATTGCTGCGACAATTCATCTATAAAATACCTTATCGACGCATCTAGCGTTGCTACTTAGTGAAGTCAGTGATCCACTCCATTCTTCGCACTTGATCACACTTTTACTTTTTCTGCATTTAAATTCTCAAAACATCAACAACCATTTATTTTACTTTCAATTGCTCTGACATTTATTTTATTATGATATTATTCATTACCTTGACAACTTTAATTAACTTAGTGGTGCAGATCTGATCTAATTGTGCTGACATCCTTACTATCATTTTCTCTAATTTTAATTTTAGTTGCTTCGACAATTGAACATCAAGAACTCTATCCTCGTGGGATAGATATCTAATAGAACAAATCTGTCAACTATACTTGCATCAACGTGTGTTTGCTTGCACTTAAATGCCGTGACGTTTAGAGGCCGATTAAGTTTTAGCGCTATTACCGGGGATGGCATTTGTTTAATGCTTATTTTTATAGTTGCAATTATTCTTTCTTAACTTTTTTTTTACTAATCTGTTTAACATTCTTTTGTTGATTTTTTTAGAAGTTGCATGTCCACAAAGAGAAATCCTAAGGATATTGTGAGCTTTGATCTAGAACTCGAATGAACTATTCGAAGGAGGAAGCAAGAACAAAAGAAAATGGTTGGTAACAATAATAACCACAACTTACCACCATTGTTGCCACAAGATGTAGTTCCTCCAACACAGCCATAGATAATCAATAATATACCACCACCGCCTCCAAAGAAGAACATCTGCAAAACAGGACAATCAGGGATTTTGCTGTTCTTGTACTGGACAATTTGCAACCAAGAGTTGTAAGGCTGACTATACAAGTTGGAAACTTTGAATTGAAACCGGTGATCTTTCAAATGCTTAATTCAAATGGGCAATATGTGAGATTACCACATGAAGATGCATGAGAGCATCTAAAATCATTTCTGCTTATTTACGCATCTTTTAGCCAACATGGTGTTCCTGATGACGCCTTAAAAATGCAATTATTTCCTTATTTGTTGTAGGGAAGAGCAAGAACATGGTTCTTGGGTTTGCCGGTTGGATCCATTACATCATGGAATGCGTTAGCAACATAATTTGTTTTGCGTTTTAATCCGCTGACAATGAATGCAAGGTTGCGTAATGATATCACATCTTACCATCAATTAGATGATGAAAATGTACATACAATATGGAAGCATTATACGACTCTACTTAGATGTTGCCCAATGCATGGAATTCAGCAAGAGACTCAGATCGAGATCTTTTACAATGGATTGAATGCCTAGACAAGAAATCTTGTCGACGCATCTGCAAATGGTCCCTTGTTGGATTGTACCTACACTGAAGCTGTACGAATTCTAGAGAGAATTGCACAGAATGATTATTAATATCCTATCTCTCATTCTGCTCAGGTAAAAACTAATCCTGGTGTTCTTGAATTAGATGAAATTTCAGCCTTGAGTGCACAGGTATCCTCTTTGGCCAACATGATTAAGAACATGAAGAGAACAAGTGACGTTGCTCCTATTCAAGTGGCACAACAAATGGATGTCCCGACATTTTCCTGTGAAATTTGTGATGACAACCACAGTTATGAGGACTACCCACAACATGCTGAGAACGCATTTTATGTCAACAACATCAAGGGAAATTCTTATGGTAACTCATACAATAATCATAATCAACAACCTTGGGGGAATAAGAATGCATCTACATATAGATATGGAAATTCCTCACAGCAAGGGAGTTATAGACAAGGGAGTTATAACAATAATCAATAGGATACCTATAATCAGAATTCTTAGGTACGTTCAAATTATGATCAAATAGAGGTACATAGCCAGATACAACCACAAGCTAGAATGTAGCCACAATAGACTGCGCTGACACATATGCAAGGACAGCATCGACAACAATAATAATAGTTTTCTCAACAAAGATCAAATCTTATAACTGCTCTTGAAGCACTGATGCAAGAGCATATTACGCGAACCGAAGCAATTGTTCAAGGTAATTCTTCTTCTATCCGTGCATTGGAAGCCCAGCTAAGACAGTTGGCTTCTAATATGAGTAAAAGGTCACCAGGCACTTTGCCTAGTGATATTGAGAATCCGACGCAGAAGGGGAAGGAACATTCAAGGTTATCACGCTATGGAGCGGAAAGAAAACTACTAAAATAAGCAGAAATTTCAACCAAATGCATGTCGATGCAACCGAACCAACGTAACAAAGTGAAGTTGTTTTTGAAGAGAGCCCAGCAGAAATAAATGAGGAGGAGCTAACGGTAATGACTTCTATGCCTACAATTCACCCAACAAAGACGTCGACGCAATTGCCTAAGTCGATGCAATAGGTTATTCCACAACAACCCACTGACAATATACCTTTGTCATTTCCACAGAGATTTAAAGAGAAAGACCATGATAAGGATTATCAAAAATTTGTTTCTGCCATGAAGTAATTACACATTAACATACCTTTAGTAGATGCTCCTGTACAGATACCCAACTATGGGAAATTCATGAAATAGCTGCTGCCAAAGAAGAAAAAGTTATCCGAAAGCGAGACGATTGAGCTCACAGAGGGGTGCAGCGCTGTGCTAACAAATAAGTTGCCTTTATCCACATTCAAGAAGTTAGGAATTGGATCGATGAAGCTTACTACGGTGACATTTCAGCTTGCTGATAGATCTTTAGCACAACCTGAAGGCTAGATTAAAGATGTCCTTGTCCAAGTTGATAAGCTTGTGTTCCCTGCTGATTTCATAATACTTGATTGCGAAGCAGATAAGGAGGTGCCCATCTTCTTGGGATGTCCATTCTTAGCAATGGGACACACTCTTATTAATGTTTCCAAAGGCAAGCTTATCATGCGACATAATGATGAGCAAGTTACCTTTAGTGTGTTTGAAGCATCTCCTTCTACAAGTACGGAGCAATGTCACCATATTGACATACTGGATGACATTATTATAGAAGAATTTAATGAACAAAGTTTAGCAGTTCCAGATGAAGATGCACTGACATCCATCGATGATATCCTAACTGAATGCGACCACAGAGCTAAGGCAAATAGTTGTGAGCTGAGATAGGGTTAGCAATTGGAATCTTTGAATTTGTCTAATAGGACGATCCCTATGTTTAAACCATCAATTAAACAAGCTCTTACCTTGGAGTTAAAGCCATTGTCGATGCATTTGAAGTATGTCTTTCTGGGTGACGACAATGACACATTACCGGTGATTATTAGCGCAAGCCTAAATGCAATTCAAGAAGAAAAGCTTATCGCAATTTTAAAGGAGCATAAAAGAGCCATTGCATGGAGTATTGTAGACATCAGAGGCATTAGTCCCTCTTTCTGCACGCACAAAATCAGACTGAAAGATGAAGGGAAGCAGTCCATTGAGCAACAACAAAGGCTTAATGAGAAAATGAAAGAGGTAGTAAAGAAAGAGATTATTAAGTGGCTAGACGCGGGCATCATCTACCCCATTTCAGACAGCACATGGGTGAGGCCTGTCCAATGTGTGCCTAAGAAAAGCGACATCATAGTGGTGAGTAATGATAAGAACGAGCTAATCCCTACTCGTATCGCTACAAGTTGGCGAGTGTGTATGGATTATCGTCATCTCAATGTGGTCACAAAGAAAGATCACTTTCCATTACCATTCATTGATCAGATGTTGGATAGGTTAGTTAGCAAAGCCTACTATTGCTTCCTAGATGACTACTCTGGATATAATCAAATTGCCATTACGCCGGAAGATCAAGCAAAGACCACGTTTACATTCCCATTTGGAACCTTTACCTTCTAACGTATGCCATTTAGATTATGCAATGCACCAACCATATTCCAGAGGTGTATGGTGGCTATCTTCTTGGACATGATTGAAGATTCACTGGAGGTATTCATGGACGATTTCTCTATATATGGGCATAATTTTGACCAATGCGTTGACAATCTGGCGAAAGTATTAAAGAGATGCGAGGACACAAATCTAGTGCTGAACTGGGTAGAATGCCATTTAATGGCAACTGAAGGCATTGTCCTTGGTCATAGAATATCATGTCAGGGCATTGAAGTAGACAAAGCAAAGGTAGAAATAATTGAGAAATTGCCACCACCCACCAATGTCAAAGGAATAAGACTCTTTCTTGGTCACGCTAGTTTTTATAGGAGATTTATTTGAGATTTTTCTAAGATTACGAAACCACTATGCTCATTACTAGAGCAGAATAAAAAGTTTGTGTTTGATGATACATGTTTGGACGCGTTTGTCACAATAAAGAAGCAACTATTACAAGCTCCAATTATCGTCGCACCAGATTAGATGCAACCATTTGAATTAATATGTAATGCAAGCGACTTCGCTGTAGGAGCTGTGCTGGGACAACGAAAAGAGAAGGTATTTCACTCAATTTATTATGCTAGCAAAACTTTAGCTGACGTGCATGTAAACTATACAACTACCGAAAAGGAGTTACTAGCAGTCATTTTTACATTCGACAAATTTGGCTCAAATCTTGTCAGCGTAAAAGTTACTGTCTACAAAGATCACTCTGAGTTGAGATACCTTTTTACAAAGAAAGACGCCAAACCAAGATTGATCAGATGGATCCTAGTCTTACAAGAGTTTGATATTGAAATTAGAGATAGGAAAGGATCTGAGAATCAAGTAGCAGACCACTTATCCCGTCTGGAAGCTGGAAGGGACGATGGTAATCAGTTACGCATTGTCGATGCATTTCCAGATAAGCAATTATTTTATGTTGACGCATCTCCATGGTATGCTGATGTTGTTAATTATTTAATTTATTGGAAGCTGCCCTTGAGTGCCACAGGTCACAAGAAGATCAGATTTAGGCGCGATGCTGTGAAGTATCATTGGAACGAGCCATACCTATTCAACGTATGTGCCAACAATATTATCCATCGCTGAGTTCCTGAAAAAGAGATGACTTCCATCCTGAGACATTGCCATGATGCTCCCTACGGAGGCCATTTTGGTAGTGTGAGGACTGTTGCAGAGGTCCTACAATCAGGATTCTTTTGGCCCACATTATTTCGAGATGCCCACAATTTTGTGCAACAATGTCGTATATGTCAACGTACAGATTCTATATCTCATCGCAATGAGATGCTCCAACAACCTATTATGGAGGTGGAGTTATTCGATGTCTAGGGTATAGATTTCATGGGACAATTTCCAAACTCCTTTGGGAATATGTATATTTTAGTTACTGTTGATTATGTCTCTAACTGGATCGAGATAATTACGGTTCCAAAGGATGATGCTCGAACGGTGTTGAAGTTTTTTCGCACGTATATCCTTACAAGATTTGGAACACCTAGGGCATTGATAAGTGATTAACGTACTCATTTTCACAATAACCAAGTGGTGGCAGCTTTAAGACGCTATGGTGTAAAGCATTGTATGACCACAAATACCATCCACAAACAAATGGCCAAGTGGAGGTCTCCAATCGACAAATCAAAAGTATACTTGAAACGGTGGTTAACTCATCTAGGAGAGATTAATCTTCGCGGCTACATGATGCATTGTGGGTGCTTCGTACTGCCTATAAAATCCCGTTGGGGATGTCACCGTATCAATTAGTGTTTGATAAATCCTATCACCTGCCGATTGAACTTGAACATAAAACCATGTAGGCGATCAAGCAGGTGAACATGGATTACGATGCTGCTAGAAGAAAAAGGTTGTTGGACATTGCTGAGCTGGAAGAAATTCGACGCAATGCATATGAAAATGCTGCCATATACAAAGAAAAGACTAAGAGATGGCATGACAATATCATCTTGCGACGACAATTTAATCCTAGTCAATTGGTACTTTTATTTAATTCACATTTGAAATTGCATCCAGGTAAATTGCGTTCAAGATGGTCAGACCCTTTCAAGGTTGTTGAAGCATTCCAGAATGGTGCAATGACAATTAGAGACCTGAAGGATGGTCACCAATTTAAAGGAAATGGCCAACGGCTAAAGCATTACATAAGCCCAGATGTCAAAGAACATAACGAGACCATATATCTGGTCACATTTAAATAATGTCAATGCATTCTTACATTTATGTTTATTTATTTTTTGCTTAATTTCTTCTTTTATCTGTTTCTTTTTAGATTCTATGCAGGAATAAAAATTGATCTTTTATCAACGCATCATAAAGCACAACTTGTTGGCGTATTCTGCGATGACTCAGCGAAACTTTTTCAACAAGAATCGCGCCGATCGATCTTCATCTATCCCTAGCTGTTAGATCAAACCAAGATTTATGATCTACAACTTGGCATTTATTGGCTGCAGACGTAATGTTTTCCCACACCTTTTGCAATCATCTCGTCTCTTCCAATCCAGAGTTTACAAAACCCTTTTTCTACCGACTTCCTTCTTCCACTCACACTCTCTATTGTTGCTGCAACTATCTTTTCCATTGTCTTTAAATTTTTCTGCAAAATCTTTTCCTTTCTTTACCCAGTTATTATGGCAAGAACAAGAGGATCAAATACCCTTTCGAAATACCTCGCTGAAGCCTCAACCACTATGGTTCAGAATGCCGACTAACCTTCATAAAAAGAATCCGTCCTGTTCCTTTCCAAGGCGGTAAAAGACTGCTACCACGACATCATGCTCAAGAGAAACTGTCACTCGGAGCAGGGTTTTCAGTTGTCACCACATCAGTCGTTGGGGAAACAGGTTGCGAGGATGGTTTCTTGACTAGGCTGGGAAACTTTCTGCGATCATCTGGGCGGTTATTCTCTTACTTTGGTAAGGGAATTCTATGCCAATTTAATGGATACTGAACAAGAGTTCATGTTTGTACGAGAAGGCTTGGTACCTTGGAGTGCGACTCATATCAATGCACTTTTCCACTTCGTTGAAAAAGAGGATACCCACACTACGTTTTTAGAGGAGTTAACAAATGCAGACGCTGACATGGTGATGAGGGATCTATGCGTCGAAGGTGCTATGTGGATTGACAACGATCCGCACAACTATACTATGCACAGGCGTTATCTCACCACTCAGAGCAAGGTATGTTTCACTTCATTAATAGCTAAATTCTGCCTTCAACCCATAGCACAACTGCGACGCTGGATCGCATGTGCCTGTTACACTCTATCCTGAAGGGACGCCACATCAATGTCGGTGCAATCTACATGAAGAAATTGCTGAAGCTGCGGGTAAACAGACAGGTATCTTACCTTTCCCCTCTTTAATTATGATGCTCTGCAAACAAAGGGATATTGTACCCCGAGATGGTGAGGAAGTGCTGGACAACAAGGGGCCAATAAATGATATCTCAGTAGAGCGAATGATTAGGGGACAAGAAACCCTTTTGGTCAAAGATGTGCCTAAGAAGAAGGAAAAAGGGAAAGGAAAGAAAAAGGATAAGCAAGAAGATGTGCCCACAAACCCTCAAGTTGAGAAGAAGCTGGCTAATATAGAACATATCATTGATTGTATAGATATGCACCAGGTTCGTCTTGTTAGCATGTTGGACGAAATGGATTACCGGTAAAATTTCTTCTATGCGTATACAAGGGCATGGAACAGCACTATGGTCACCACATTGAGGAATCTGAGCCCAAATCCCATGCCAGAGTTCCCTGTATTTCCACCTATTATTAGGGAAGCCCCATCGTCCTCTAAGTAACCTACTCTTGAAGGTAGGCCTCAACCTGTCCCATCCCCAACAGGAATTCATATCTCCGATGATGAAGAGCCAGAGGGACATTCCAATGCCATGGAGGACTATTTCAGAACTATCTCCAGCTTGTTCGAGAATGAATTTTAAATAGCCTTAGGGCTAACATGGCGGAAAAGGAGGCTGTTGCTGAGGAGACGTATACACCGATCGTATCTGTGGGTTTGGAAGCAGAGGAAGGTGTCGAACCAAATACAGCTGAGAAGGAGGAACTTGAGGAGAATAAGGAAATTGAGGAAGAGAAGAAAGAAAAAGAAGAAGAAGAAAAGGATGAAGAGAAGGAAGATGCCTCAACAAATTTCAAGGAAGAATTTGTTAATACAACTACTAGTGTTGGGGCATCTGCTGAAAACTTGGGTCCACCTGAAGCGAGCCAGGTTGAGGTAGTCACCAGAAACGCCGAAGATCTTAACTTGGCCATTGTACCTTATGTAGTACCGCTTGCTGAAGTCCATCCATCTGATGTAACTATTGTTGAGGCCACCACTCAACCGACTATATAGGAATAATCAGCCACTCCAGTTGATTCCAAGGACAAAAAGAGAAAGGGGAAAGATAAGAAAAAGAGGTGCAAAGCAAAAAAGGAGCGCCCAAAGAAGAAGAAGAAAGCCAAAGCAGCCACTTCATCGGCTGCTGAACAATGAGTTAGTTTTACCTTTCAACAGTTTGTTGCATGCATCTTATTTAGTTATCATTGCATTTTTATTTGTCACTGCATTTTATTTAGTGCATTTGCATTGTAGTTGCATTTCCATTTTGATATGTATAGTATTGTCAGTGCATTGGGGACAATGCAGACATTAAATTTAGAGGGATCTTGTGTGAAATGGAAATACGATTACACCCATAAATTTGAAATTTTATTTGTTTCTTTAGCTTAATGAAAGTATACGAAGTTTCAACAAAATTGCGGCCACAAATTTTATTTTATGCATAAATTTTGAATTGTTTGGATGCTGATATGTGAATTGGGTGAATATGAATGAATATTGAGCTTTGCTATTTTTGAATGAATGATTGGAATTGCACTAGTAATAATGAATAGTATCAATCTTTGAATCTTGAAATAACTTACCAAATACAGTGACATGGCTCTAATAAAAGACACTCTAATGTGAGTGCATTGTGACTTATCAATGAAGAACACTCCACTGCATGTGTTAGTAAAATCATCTAGCCAAAGGCTGTCACTGTAAGAGTTTGTGTCTGCGCAATTACATGCCTCTTGGGAGTTTGATGCACCCCATCGTTACTACTCAAGAACAAATGTACAGTAATGTAATGACATCTTTCAGTCACTTATAAAATAAAAAGAGAAGAAAAAGAAAGAAGAAGAAATGAGAAAAGAAGAAGAAAAAAATTGTTATAAAATGCTGTATTGGTTAAGAAAGGTTAAGATTTAAAGCATGCTGCTAACATTAATGAAGTGGGAGTTTTAATTATTCATGCATATAAATTGTCGGTGCATTATTCTCTCATATGAATACAATTTATACATTAGGATTTAAAAGAATTTAAGTTGCTAGAATGATGAATGTGGTGACATGTTTTATTTGTGACTTTGCTAACTTTTGTTTACTTGAGGACAAGTAAAAACTCAAGTTTGAGGTTGTGATAGCATTAGAAATGACACTTATTTTCTTCCTAAATTTGTGTATTAATTGTCTCTTTTGTATTACATTTAGCATGCATGATAGTCATTTCATACTTAGTTTTTACATTTTCTAACTCAATTATTATTTGGCTTAAATTCTTGTTATTTTATCTTTTCTGTGTACTAATGTCGCCATATACAGCATATGTATTGCAACTGAAATTGTCAGCTCAAGGATCCATCTCGAAAGATCGATGTTAGAAGGAGTTTAAAGATGCAGCCACAAGTTTAGCATGGTATTGCAGCTAGAAATGTCACCGCATGAAAGTATCAAATGTGTATGAGTGAATTCATGCTGCAAGCACATCTGGAAGCACCAACGCAGGAATTTCACACGATGTCGCTATAATTAAAGATTATAGATCATGCCCAGAAATACGTCAACAACCTGTAGATTTATGAAGATAACATCAGATCTGCGTAAGTGCACAGCTGGATTTCAACAAACTTTGATAGTTGCACAAGAAGTTGGATTTGAGAGGAGATGAGATCTACAATTCTCAAAGCTTATAAATAGAGGAGAGAAGAAGGAGATAGATATCAAGGAGTGAAGGAATTAAATTCTGCACATTCTCTAAAGCTTGAAGCTTGGTTTGGGAGTCCGGTGAGCTGATCGAGCAAGTGTGCGATAACTCTTGATGAGGAGTGCTTGGTGCGATACCAAAGGAGTAGTTAAGGGATAATCCTAGTAGCCTAGGAATAGTATGCTTCGATTTATCTGTTAATTCCTCTGTTAATGCTGATGAATTCTTATTAACACTTGATTGTATATGGAAATAAATTTCAATGTTAGATTACTTTGTTTCTTTTCAATTCTTCTCATCTATTTCTCTTAGATTTAACTGTTCTTGGCACGAAAGTGCAATTACAGTCTACCGACACTAGAAAGTACGGTGACAAGTTAGGTTAACAAGCAAGTTAGCGGAAGTTACTTAAGACTAGGAGGAATTCTAGTCACTTGTTCTTAAGTGCAAGGCATTGCCAACAAGGTAAATGTGGGCGCTTGAGTCTTGGTTAAATAGTGAGTTGTTATTGGTATGATTTCATTGGAACTTTATTGCTGCGACAGTTCATCTATAAAATACCTTATTGACGCATCCAGCGTTGCTACTTAGTGAAGTCAGTGATCCCTTCCATTCTTCGCACTTGATCACACTTTTACTTTTTCTGCATTTAAATTCTCAAAACATCAACAACCATTTATTTTACTTTCAGTTTCTCTGACATTTATTTTGCTTTGACATTATTCATTGCCTTGACAGCTTTGATTAACTTAGTGGTGCAGCTCTGATCTAATTGCGTTGACATCCTTACTATCATTTTCTTTAATTTTAACTTTAGTTGCTTCGACAATTGAACATCAAGAACTCTATCCTTGTGGGATCGATATCCCATAGAGAAAATCTATCAACTATACTTGCATCGACGTGTGCTTGCTTGCACTTAAATGCTGTGACATTTACAGTTCGATTAGTAATCCTTGTTTGAGACCCAAAAAGAACATCAAGCCCACATTTCTGATTCTACTTTGCTTCGCCACAGCAACATATCTTTGCTTTGGTGATTTTGCTATAGCATTGTTGAGCTTCGCTCCTAACAACGGCTGACAACATTGCCTTCTGCACCTCAGATCTGTTATGTGACTCTCCTGATTTCCCTCCTTCCGAAATCTAATGCAACAACACTCTAGCCTTACTTGAATAAAATATTTGATATATTTTTCCTTCATCCAAATGCTGTTTATATAGGAGCTTGGCCACACAATACACGTTGCCAGATCCGCTTTTCTAAGGGTTCTAGAGCTTCTAGTGTAGACCACAAATAGATCTTGCTTGCTTCAGTATAATCTTGCGCGCATGGTACTATTAGAGTGTTTAACAGTTGTAAAGTTTTACTGCTTCTGCTCTCCAACAGTGCTTCGTTATTGGCCCTCGTACTCTCATCTTCCTTCACCTTCTCCTGCATCAAGAAACATGTACCAATAAGCATAGTTTGCTACAACAAAAGGGTAAAATGTATATATTCTACTAGTTTAAGTGCAACACAGCTCCAATGACAAAAACACATAGAAACAGTACAAATGTTATAACAAATTTACTTGAAAATAGATAAAATGTTCTTGCAGAAGTATGTAATATAACTATTTTTCAAGAGTTATCACACCCCCAAACCTAAACTTTTGCTTGTCCTCAAGTAAAATATGCTGATGCATGTATGCATGAAAACACAGAGATTACAGCCTTGACATTTTTCGTAAAAATTTTGCTTCTACATTTCAATATGCATATATTTTAGTTCTCAGCAACCTTTATACTTGCAATATTCTGTAGCAGTGTTGTAGAATAATCCAGGAAATTTAGTGTATAAATTTCAAGTTAAAGAATAAAGAAATTTTAAATTCACATGCAATTGGTTTTAAAGCAAATAATTTCCTAAAAACTTGTTTATTTTCTTCAACTAAGTTTTTCAATTTTCTTTGCCTAGGCATTTCATTTTGCTTTTAAGGAATTCATCTTGTCATGCAACATTATACTTGACAACTACAGTGGAGCAAACACTTAATTGTCATGTCAACAATTACATCACAATCTGAATTTACACTCATGCAGCTTAAAGTTTTCAACTAAATAGATGGATGGAGCAAACAACTACCTCCTTAGCCTACTCTTCTTTTTATTACAGTGGAGTGTTCGTAAATTTTTTTTTCTTTTTACAAACTTTTCTTTTAACATTTTTCTTTCTTTTTACGCACTCATACTCAAACATATTCTTTTCTCATCAACAGTACGATGGAGCAAACAAAGTATTGCTGACGTGCTTTGAACAATTAAACATTGGAGTGACAAAATTTTTCTTTTCTGCATTTTATGCCTTAACATTCACATTTATCAATTAGCTAAAGAAAACCTAATTTTTATTAAGAAATATTTACTTTAAAATAATCACAAATATTTCAAAAAAAATTATCTTCGAAAATCAATTTTCAACCCTTCCTAATCTGAATTTCCTACTTAACTCCTACAAAACTTTTTAAGTTCTAAGTTATAATTTCCTCATCGAACATCTACAATATATTTATACTTTCTTGTATCCACAAATGCTTCACAAAAATATGTCATGGCAATATCTCCATATGTCAAATGATGTGCAGTAACAATCTATAAAATAAAACTATATATTAACAAACATATACCTATATGCAACTACATGGAACAACACACCCCCAAACCTAGAGTGTGCATTGTCCTCAATGCATGAACACAATGAAATTCTAACACAAAAGTATATATGAACAAACAAACAAACAAACACATATATCACACAAACAATTTGGAGCTGCAAAAATTTAAAGTTACCCTTTTTAGTTGAGGCGGAGGGACTTCTTGGTAGGTTTCTTGCCTTTCATCTTCCTCTTTTATGGTGTAATACCCTCCTCCTCATCTTCATCATCTGATTTCATCATCTCATTGATCAAGAGATCAACTTCTGCATCTTGGTCCGGTCATTTGGATGGCGTAGCAAACACTTTTGCTGTTACAGGTTTCTTGGGTGTCACATTCTTTGCTGGCGGTGTTGAGATTTCTCCTTCACAATGGGACTATCATCAATGTCATCAATCTCATTTTCCTTCATCTCTTCTTCCTCTTCTTCAGTTGGATGGTAGTCTTCCCAGGAAGACGACTTTCCAGATGTCGACTGAATCTCAGTGTCGCCCGCATCGTACTTCGTCATTACCGTTTCATCGTAGAGGATCCTTGAGAAATCTGGGAACTTTGGGACTTTGACTTGGTTCTGTTGTAGCGCTTGCCGTATCGCATCGTCATGAATACGCATGTAACCCCACAAGGCCTCAGGCTTGCAATGGAAATCTACTAAAACTTTATCGATTTTCATGAGACGATTAATAACATCAAGATAGTTTCCATCAACATTACCCAAACAAGCCAAAGTAGAAAGTTCAAAAGGGATATTAGATGATGCTTTTGCAAACATTGGTGGCTCCTGATAGGTCTTGAAAAAGAGTTATATTACATACTCTTGCTAGAGTATTTTGTCTATTTTCAAGTAAATTTGTTATAACATTTGTAGTGTTTTTATGTGTTTTTGCCATTGGATCTGTGTTGCGCTTAAACTGGCAAAATATATACTTTTTACCCTTTTTTGTAGCAAACTGTGCTTGTTGGTACATGTTTTTGGATGTAGGTAAAGGTGGAGGAAGATGAGAGTATGAGGCCTAATAACGGAGCAGCAAAACTTTACAACTGCTAAACGCTCTGACCGTACCAAGCACGCAAGATTCTGCTGAAGTAAGCTCGATACATTTATGGACTACACTAGAAGCTCTAGGAGGCTCTAGAACCCCTAGAAAAGCGGATCTGACAACGTGATTTGTGTGGCCAAAGCTCCTATATAAACAACATTTGGATGAAGGAAAAGAGATCAAGAATTTTATTCAAGTAAAGAGCTTTAGTGTTGTTGCATTAGAATCTAGAAGGAGGGAAATTAGAAGAGTCACACGATGGATCCGAGGTGTAAAGGCAGAGTTGTCAGCAGTTACTGGGAGCAGAGCTCGACTTTGCTGTAGCAAAACCACCAAAGCAAAGATATGTTGTTGTGGCGAAGCAAAGCAAAATCGAGATGCGAGCTTGATGTTGTTTTTGGGTCCCAAAGAAGGAGTACTCTTTACCTTAAAATTTATTTAGTTAATTTGTGTAAACAACGAATTGCTGCCCTTACATTTATTTGTTAAGGGATGAATATTATTGAAACAATGTTTTATGTTTATGAATGAATTTACCGATATCGTTCTATTAAATGTCTTCATTGATATGTGACTCAGTTGTTGATCATTCTACATGCTGGCAATCTTAGGAATAAGCTCTTGTTTGCTTGTGCATAATCTTAACCTATAGTGGGATGGATTTGCTAGAGCATAAGTCGATGTAATGAGCATATATCAGAAGATATGTGCAGTAACACTTAGGCGCTGCGTTCATTGAGAATGAGATAAGTTTTTTTGGTAGAAGCATGTTATAGGAATATAATGTGTGTTCACTGTAAAAAGTCACTGCATTGAACAATCACATTATTGCTTAGTCATTCTGAGTTAATTTTGTAGAAGCAGATATTTGTTAAGGTGTTCATAGATCTAGAACTTGGATCTGCAATATTCAAGATTTATAGATTGTAACTTTATCTTGTGCTAAAGATTTTGCCACTCATCTCTGCTAAGCTTGATAAGTACTTAGTACATTTGATGCTCTACTTGGATAAATCTTGATCAACTTTATTGTTTTGCATTTTGTTATGAAACGCACTTTGCAAACACATTCTATCTTGTTATTACATTTTATTTTCTAAGCACAAATTATTTTGTCAATAGTTTAACAATTCCTACTGAATACCAATCTCTCTGTGGGATTGATACTTTACTTATCACTATATTACTTGCATTGTGTACACTTGCACATTTACAATTGCAATATTATTTTACGCGCGACAAGTTTTTAGCGCCGTTGCCAGGGAAATCAGTGTAATTTAGTAAGATTTTTGTTATATTGTTGAGCTAACATTTAATTTGGTTATTTTTAATTTTGTTTTTTCTTTTGTTGTTACAAAGTTTTGTAGGAATTTTATAAGAAGAAGTGGAGATAAATTTTTGTTAGATCCAGAAATTGAGAGAACTTAAAGAAGACGTAGAAGAGAGTTGCGAGAGCAAGAAAGGGAGAGAATTGAAGGACGAGTGAATCCTAAAGTTCCTATTCCAGTTGTTCGTGAGCCAGAAGTTGTTAATATTCCACAAGTAATTGATGATAGAGATAGACCAATTTGAGAACATGTAGTGCAAATTCTTGATAATCTCGGTATAGGTATTTTCCGACCACAAATTGATGCTACTCATTTTGATCTTAAACCTATCTATTCCAGATGTTGCAAATTGTTGGGTAGTTTGGAGGATTGCCTACAAAAGATCCAAGGATGCATTTGCGATTGTTTTTGGAGGTATGTGATTCTTTTAGACAACAAGGTGTTCCTGAAGATGCCTTGTGATTGAAACTGTTTCCTTATTCTTTGCATGATCGTGCAAGAGCATGGTTAAATGCTTTGCCATTGGTACTATTTCGACTTGGAATGTGTTATGCCAAAGATTTTTGCTGTGATGTAATCTGCTGAATATGAATGCAAAGTTGAAAAATGATATTACATCATTTAAGCAATTGGATGATGAAACACTTTATGAGGCGTAGGAGAGATATAAGAATTTGCTTAGGAAATGCCTTATGCATGGTTTTCGGTATTGGACGCTAATGGAAATGTTCAATAATGGATTGAATGCGCACACAAGAATGGTAGTTGATGCATCGACAAATGGTACATTGCTAGACAAGATGTACAATGAAGCGTATGAAATATTAGAGAGGTTTACGAATAATTATTATCAATATCCAACTGCAAGAATGAGTTTTGGTAGAAGAAATGCTAGTACAATGGAGTTGGATGCAATTACATCACTTACATCACAAGTATCTTCGTTGGCTAATATGATCAAAACTATGTAGAAACTGAGTATGGCTAGAGAAGTACAAGTTGCTGAAGCAAAATGTGTGTATTGTGGAGATGATCATGTTTTTGAGGAGAATCCATTCAATCCTGCATCTTTTTGTTACATGGGAAATTTCAATAAAGATAATCATAATCCTTATTCTAACACACATAGTGCAAGTTGGAGACAACATCCAAATTTTAGTTGGAGCAATAATCAAGGTGCTAATTCGGGTAATGCTGTTTGACAAAAAATTGATAGAGTGCCAGGATTTGAGCCTAATTTGTCGAAGCAAAATCAGTAGCAAAATGGAGCTTTGTCATCAATAGAAAATTTGTTGAAAGAATATATGTCAATGAATGATGCAATTATATATAGTCAAGCTAGTCCGTTGAGGGCATTAGAAAATCAAGTTGGGAAATTTGCTAATGCAATGAGTTCGCATCCGCAAGGAGCGTTGCCAAGTGATACTGAGAATTCGAGGTTGCAAGGAAAAGAGCATTGCAAAGCCATTTCGCTTATAGGTAATCAATTATTTGTTGATGTGTATGATAACGAATTTCCTGTAACAGATGATGAAGTGAGTCCAGAGTTAGATGCTAGCGCAAGAAGTAATATTGAAGCAAAAAGAAAGCTGGGAGATGTTATGTTGAAAGCTGAGAAGAAAAGTGTTCAGAAAGAGGTCGAGTCAAGTAAAGAAGAAAAACATGATGTTGTTGATGTTAAGGATAATGTCAAGACAAAATCTTGCCATCAGGCAAAAGAAAAGATTGCGCCACCATTTCCGCAAAGGTTTGAACAGTCGATGTAAGATGTGCAATTTAAGAAATTTTTGGAATTGCTAAAAAAATTGCACATTAATATCCCTCTTGTGGAAGCATTGGAGCGGATGCCCAATTATGTGAAGTTCATGAAAGACATTTTGTCTAAAAAGAATAGATTGGGTGAGTTCGAGACTGTCGCACGTACTGAATGGTGCACGATGATATTGGTGCATAAGTTGCCACCAAAGTTAAATGATCCAGGGAGTTTCACTATTCCCTGTGCCATTGGTAACAACTACATTGGTAAAGCATTATGTGATTTAGGTGCTAGTATTAATCTAATGCCAATGTCAGTTTTGAGGAAACTTAGAATTGGAAGAGCGAGACCTATGACAGTGACGTTACAATTAGCAGATCGTTCATTCGCACATTTAGAGGGTGAGATTGAAGATGTGTTGGTAAGAGTTGATGAATTTATTTTCCCTGCAGATTTCATTATTTTAGAGTTTGAGGCTGATAAAGAAGTTCCCATAATTTTAGGTAGACCATTTTTAGCTACGGGTAGAGCTTTAATAGATGTGTAAAAAGGAGAGTTAACTATGAGAGTTAATGAGCAACAAGTTACATTTAATGTAATGCATTAAGGTATGCAGATGATACTGAATAATGTCACATGATTAATGTAAAAGAGGTAGTTGTGGAAGAAAATTTAGCAAATTTTTGTTGTAGCAGTATTGATGTTGTTACAAAAATTTGTGAAGACATTGAAGCTGAAGTTTTCAAAATTTGTGGTGTCAAGCATTTTGTAGACAGGCCAAGAAGAAGGTTTGAATCTTTAGATTTATCTGATCGTCTTGTCAAAGTACCAAAGCCTTTTATTATTGAACCCCCAACACTTGAGTTGAAGACTTTGCTAGTACATTTAAAATATGCATTTTTATGTGAAAACAAAACTTTTCCAGTAGTTATTTCTGCAGGTTTGGAGAAAGAGCAAGAAGAGCAACTATTGGGAGTTTTACGGAAGTTTAAAAAGGAAATAGGTTGGACTATAGCTGATATTAAGGGAATCAGTCCTGCGTTTTTCATGCACAAAATTTTGCTGGAAGATTGTCATAGCAATTCGATAGAGCAACAAAGGAGGCTGAATCCAATTATGAAAGAAGTTGCCAAGAAGGTGGTAATAAAATGGCTGGATGCTAGAATAATCTACCCAATATCTTATAGTTCTTGGGTTAGTCTGGTTCAAAGTGTCCCCAAAAAAGGAGGAATTACAATCGTACATAATGACAATAATAAGTTGATTCCTACTAGGACTATCACAGGATGGAGAGTTTGCATGGACTATAGGAAACTCAACAAAGCTATGAGGAAGGACCATTTACCTTTGTCGTTTATAGATAAAATGTTGGATAGACTTGCAGATAAGGCATATTATTGTTTCCTTGATGGTTATTCATGTTACAATCGAATTGCCATAGCACCTGAAGATCAAGAAAAGACTGCATTCATGTGTCCGTATGGAACTTTTATGTTTAGAAGAATGCCATTTGGACTATATAATGCACCAACAACTTTCAACATGGTGGAGAAATTCTTAGAAGTCTTTATGGATGATTTTTTGATTTTTAGAGATACATTTGAGGATTGTTTAAAGAATTTGGAGGTTGTTCTAAAGTGTTGTTAAGAAACAAACTTGGTCTTAAATTGGAAAAAAATGTCATTTTATGGTTAGTGAATGCATTGTGCTTGGTCACAAAATTTAGAAGCAAAGGATAGCAGTTGACAAAGCAAAAATTGTGGTAATTGAGAAGTTTCTGCTACCTACTTCAGTGAAAGGTATTCGTAGTTTTCTTAGGCATGCTGGTTTTTATAGGCAATTTATAAAAGATTTTTCAAAAATATCTAAGCCCTTATGTGAATTGCTGCAACACGATAAAACTTTTATTTTTAATGATGAATGTATACAAGCTTTTGAATTTTTGAAGAGGCAATTAATTGTTGCGCCAATTATAATTGCTCCTAACTAGAATTTTCCATTTGAATTAGTGTGCGATGCAAGTGATTTTACTGAAGGAGCAGTGAGAGGCCAAAGGAAGGAGAAGGTGTTTCACGTAATTTATTATGTGAGCATGACCCTTAATGATTCACAGATTAACTATAAAACAACAGAGAAGGAGTTGTTGGGAGTGGTTTTCACATTTGATAAATTTTGTTCGTATTTGATTGGCACAAAACAGTTTATACATATCATGTTGCCATAAAATACTTGATAGCAAAGAAGGATGCTAAGCCAAGATTGATTCGATGGATTTTGTTGTTGCAAGAGTTTGACTTGGAGATAAAGGATAGAAAAGGTTTAGAGAATCAGGTTGCGGATTATTTATCAAGGATAGAAGTGGATATCAATAGTGATGCTAGATTCATAAAAGAAAGGTTTTTAGATGAGCAATTATTTGCTGTGACAGCATTACCATGGTATGTTGATATTGTCAATTTCTTAGTTAGTGGATTGTTACTCCTTGATTTAACTAGCTAGAGGAAGAAAAAGTTTTTGCATGATGTTAAATTATATTATTGGGACGAGCCATTTTTGTTTAAGAATTGTGCAGACCAAATCATAAGATGACGTGTTCTAGATGATGAATGCCATAGCATTTTACAGCACTGCCATGCTGTGCCTTACGGAGGACATTTTGGAGGACAAAGAACCGTTTCTTTGTTTAAAGATGCACATAATTTTTTTCGTTCCTGTGATAGGTGTCAACGGACAGGTAACATTTCGAGAAGGAATGAGATGCCATTGTAAAACATTGTTGAGGTTGAACTATTCGATGTATGGGGTATGGATTTTATGGGACCATTTCTGCCATCATGGGGATATATTTACATTTTGGTTGCTGTTGATTATGTTTTGAAGTGGGTTGAGGCAGTTGCACTCCCTACTAACGATACAAAGTCAGTGCTGAAGTTTTTGCACAAGCATATTTTCTCGAGATTTGGAACGCCAAGAGCGATAATCAGCAATGAAGCTTCACACTTCGATTTTCATTACATCGAAGATGCACTAACAAGGTATGGGATAAACCATAAAATTGCGACCGCATACCATCCCTAGACGAATGGACAAGCAGAGATATCAAATAGGGAGATTAAATCTATTTTAGAAAAGGTTGTTAATCCAATGCGAAAGGATTGGATGTCAAGGTTAGATGAAGCTTTGGGCATATAGGACTACCTTGAAAACACCCTTAGGGATGTCACCGTTTAAGCTTTTCTACGGAAAGCCTTGTCATTTACCTATTGAGTTGGAGCATAGAGCTTTTTGGGCGATTAAAAAGCTAAATGGTGATTGGTTGGTTTCAGGAGAGAAGAGGATGATGGATTTGAATGAAATAGAGGAGTTTCGTCTGCAGGTATATGAAAATGTTAGGATTTATAAAGAGAAGACAAAAAGATGGCATGATAGTAGATATTGCCGAATCATTTTGAACCAGGTCAACAAGTTTTGCTCTTTGATTCGAAGATCAAATTATTTCCAAGAAAATTGAAATCTAAGTGGACAGGGCCATTAAAAATGCCACGATAGGGAGTGTGTTTAAAGTTAATGGACAATGTTTGAAGCGTTATTACAATGATTCGATGTTGCAACAAAATTTTTCTATTACATTGTGTGATGTTAGAAGAGTTTGAATTTGTTTTTATTTTGGTTTAGTGTTAATGAAAATTTTGAATTTTTGAATTAGTTGCAGGTTAGTGAAACGACGTTAGATGTTGGTAGTAAATGAGTTCTGTGTGGGGTTTTACTAGACCAATGAGAGGCGATTGTGTCTCTGTCATAACAAAGGTGAAATGTAGAGCAATCGACGCAAATTTTGCACCCACAGCCACACACGTTTTTGCTAATTTTTTGTGATTTTTAATTCCTTTATTTTAGCATGTTATTTTTGTTTCCTTATATATAGCCTTTGTTTCTTTATTTGCTAGGGTTATTTTTCTTTTAAACATTTTATGTTCTCTTTGAATAGTTTGCTAGTACAAAAAATGAGATGCAAAGGAAAGATGCCACAACAGTCGATGCCCATCATTACAAGAAAGTTCTACGATTGAAATGCTGAAGCAAAGTTTTAGGAGAACTATTTGAAACACCAACCACTATTGGAGTAAGGGTTCGTGTTTACTCAAGAGAAGTATATGAGTTTTGATGAAAACATTGAGATTGAAACTCATGGATGGGATATCTTCTGTTGCCATCCGGATAAGGTGTATCCTAAAATGGTAAGGGAGTTCTATTCCCATTTAACTACTGACAGCCCATTAGTATACGTTCAGAGCATTTCGGTTCTTTTTTATGTAGACAAGATCAACACTTATTATGGACTCGATGACATGAAAGATGATCATACATGATTCGGGTGTGGGATTTTGGAGGAAAATTTAGAAAAAGTGTTACGAGACGTGTATGTTCCACGAACCACATAGGATAAGTCAAAGACGGATCGATTTACGATTAAGAAGCAATATTTAAAGCCTGAGTGTAAAATCTGGATGAGTTTTCTAAAGACCAGATTGATGCCAATTGTGCACACAACCACCATTGGAAGAGAGAGGTTGTTGCTATTGCATTCTATCATGACTGGAAGAAAGATTGATGTTGGGGAGATCATTCGTGATGAAGTCCATAAATGTGCCCAGAAAAATTCAGGTAATTTGATATGTCCTCATCTGATTTGTGCATTGTGTCTACAAGCATGTGTTGCTTTAGAGGAGAATGAAGATATGTTGCCAAACAAAGGTGCCATAACCAAGCAATCGGTGATGCGACAACAAAAGAAAGATATGCTTACATCTACACCACTTAAGCAGCACGTTAGTTTAGAGCCACTAGTATTTGCGAAAGCATCCTCTAGTAACCCTTTTGAACTATCTGCTTTTTCTTGTTTAGGTTTTATTGATGATAAATATTATGATGTTATTAATCGTCTCAAGAAAATGGATAAGGTTTTAGAGGATTTTCATTGCAAGATTGAAGCCTTGTGGGGTTACATGTGTGTTCGTGACGAAGCAATATGCCAAGCGCTACAACAAAACCAAGTCAAAGTCTCGAGGTTCCTAGACTTTTAGAGGATTCTTTATGATGAAACGATAACGACGAAGTACGATGCTAGTGACACCGAGATTCAGTCGGCATATGGAAATTCATCTTCTAAGGAAGAATACCATCCAGCCGAAGATAAGGAAGAAGAGACAAAAGACCATGAACTTGATGACATTGATGATAGCTCGATTGTGAAGGAGAAGTTTACAACACCACCAGCGAAAACTGTGACACCCAAGAAGCCTGTAACACCAAAAGAGTTTGCTAAGCCATCCAAAGGTCCTGACCAAGATGCAGAAGTTAATCGCTTGATCGACGAGATGACGAAATCAGCTAATGAAGATGAGGAGGAGGTAGTTATGCCACAAAAGAGGAAGATGAAAGGCAAGAAACCTGTTAGGAAGTCCCTCACCTCAATTGAAAAAGGGTAACTTAAATTTTTACGGCTTTAATTTTGTTTGTTTTTGTGATATATATGTTTGTGTGTTTCGTCATGCATATTTTTGTGTTTGCATTTCATTGTGTTCCTGCGTTGAGGACAATGCACACTCTTGGTTTGAGGGTGTGGTTCTTCCATATAGTTGCATATAGGTATATGTTGTTAGTATATAGTTTTGTTTTTATAGGATGCTACTGCATATCATTTGACACATTGAGATATTGCCATGATAATTTTTTGTGAAAAATTGGAAAGTATAAATATATTGTTGATATATAAATTTTTGTAGGAGTTAAGTAGGAAATTCAGATTAGGAAAATGTTGAAAATTGATTTTTGAAGATAATTTGATTTTGAAATCTTTGTGATTATTTTAAAGTAAATATTTCTTATTAAAATTTAGGTTTTCTTTTAGCTAAGTGATAAATGTGAATGTTGAGGCATAAAAATGTAGAAAAGAAAAATTTTTGCCACTCCAATGCTTAACTGTTCGAAGTACATCAGCAATACTTTGTTTACTCTATCATGTAGTTAATGAGAAAAGAATATGTTTGAGTATGAGTGCTTAAAAAAATGTTAAAAGAAAAATATTTTTTTAGGAACACTCCGCTATAGCAAAAAGAAAAGTAGGCTTAGGAGGTAGTTGTTTTCTCCATTCATCTTTTTAGTTGAAAACTTTAAGCTGCATGAGTGCAAATTCAGATTGTGTTGTAATTGTTGGCATGACAATTATAGTTGTCAAGTATAAAGTTGCATGAGAAGATGAATTCCTGAAGAGCAAAATAAAATTCCTAAGCAAAGTAATTGAAAAACTTAGCTGAAGAAATAAATAACTTTTTAGGAAATTATTTTCTTTAAAACTATATGCATGTAAATTTGGAATTTCTTTATTCTTTAATTTGAAATTTATACACTAAATTTTCTGAATTATTCTACAATGTTGCTACAGAATATTGCAAGTATAAAGGCTGCTGAGAACTGAAATATATGCATACCGGAATGTGGAAACAAAAATTTTACAAAAAATGTCAAGGTTGTAATCTTTGTGTTTTCATGCATACATGCATCAGCATATTTTACTTGAGGACAAGCAAAAGTTCAGGTTTGATGGTGTGATAATGATGGTATTACAAATAACATATATTTTCTCCCTAATTTAGTGTTTTAATTGTCTCTTTTGTATCTCATTTATAAGCATTTTATACTCAATTTTCATATTTTCTAATTCATTGATAGTTAGTTTAAATTCTTGTTATTTTTATCTATTTTTATACTAATGTCGACGCAAGCAGCCGTTATTTTGCATCTTAAAATTGTCAGCGTAGAAACTCAGTCCAGAAGATTAACATTGGCAAAATGCAACCACAAGATCAGCTTGGAATTGCGACCAAGAAATGTTGCCGTATTGAATTTGAACCTCAAATGAGTAGACTTAAGCTGATTTATATCTGGAAGCACCAACGCAGGAATATCACAAGTGTCGCCGCAATTACAATCTCGGATTGCAACCAGCAATGCAGCCACAACCTGTAGATCTCTGAAGTAAACATCAAATCTGCGTGAGTGCACAACTGTACTGTAACTAACTTTGACAGCTGCAAAAATCTAGATTTGGATTTGAGAAAGAAGAAAATCTGCAATTTCTTGAGCCTATAAATAGAAGAATGAAGAATGAAGAAAGTATCAAGAATTAAGGGATTGAAATCTACAAATTTTGAGTGATTTTGGAGATTTAAGATAGAAATTAGGAAGCTAATGAAGCAAGTCTGTAACCACTTCTGACGAGAGGTGCTGATGCAAGGCAAAAGGAATGATTAGGGAGTAGTTCTTGTAGTCTAAAGATCATAAGCTTCAATTGTACTCTTTAATTCTTCTTAAACGATGATGGACTTTGATAACATTAAATGAATATGAGAGTGTCTTTTAATGTTAGATCATTTTGATTCTTATTTTATGTTGCTTATTTGTTTATTCTTGGATCTAACCGCTTTAAGCACTAGAGTGAAATTGCACTCTGACAACATCGAGAGATGCGGTGACAAGTTGGATTAACAAGTAAGTTAGACAAGAGCTGCTTGGGATTGGAATCCAATCACTTGTTCTTGAATGCACAACATTGCTCAAATCGAGAGGTGGAGTGATTGTGGGTATTTAAGTCTAGATTAAATAGAAAGCTATTGTTGGTAAGACCTCAAAAGAGCTTTATTGCTGTGACAATCCCTCTATACTTTACCTTGGCGACGTATCCAGCATTGCAACTTAGCAGAATCAGTGGACTATTTCTACCCTTTACACTTGATCACTTTTACATTCATGCATTTAAATATTCAACACTCAACACTCAACAAATTTGATTCATTTTCAGTACATTGACATTTAACTCTGATTGCATTGACAATATTGACTATTTTAGTTGTGCAGATCATACTTAATTGCACTGACATCCTTACTCACATTTTATCTAATTTTAGTATTAGTTGTTTCGACATCTGAACATCAAGAACCCATTCCTCATCGGATCGATATCCGATAGAATTGTTCTATCAACTATACTTGCATCGACGTGTGTCCGCTTGCACAACTGCTGTGACATTACAGACGTGGTCAAGTTTTAGCGCCGTTGCCGGGGAAATTGGCGTTTGTTGATGCTTACTTTTGTAGTTGCAATTAATTCCTTAACTTTTAATCTCTACTAATCTATTTATATTTCTCTAATTATTTTCTTTTTCAGATCTTTAATTGTTGCATGTCCACAAGGAAAAATCCTAAGGACATTGTGAGCTTTGATCCAAAGCTTGAGAGGACACTTAGAAGGAGAAGGCAAGAGCAAAGAAAAATGGCTGGTAACAACAACAACAACAATTTACCACCATTGCTGCCATAAGATGGAGTTCCTTCAGTGTTCCCACAAATTGTTAATGATATACCACCACCACGTGCACAAGAAGAACAAGTGCAAAATAGGACAATAAGAGATTTTGTTGTGCCTATACTTGATGATCTACAACCAGGGGTTGTGAGACCAGCTATCAAAGCTGGAAATTTTGAGCTGAAACCGGTGATGTTTCAGATGTTAAATTCAAAAGGGCAAATTCTGGATTTCCTCATGAAGACGCCAGAGAACACTTAAAATCATTTTTGCTTATTTGTGCATCCTTTAATCAACATGGTGTCCCTGATGATGCCTTGAAAATGCAATTATTTTCTTATTTGTTGTAGGGTAAAGCAAGAACATGGTTCTTGGGATTGCTGACAGGATCAATTACATCTTGGAATGTGTTAGTGACTCAATTTGATCCGCGTTTCAATCCGCCGACAATGAACGTAAGGTTGCGTAATGATATTACTCCATATCATCAGCTAGATGATGAGAATTTACACACAACATGGGAGTATTATAAAACATTGCTTCAACGCTGCCCAATGCATGGAATTCAGTAAGAGACCTGAATAGAAATTTTCTACAATGGTTTGAATGCTCAGACAAGGAACCTTGTCGACGCATCGGCTAATGGTCCCTTGTTGGATTGTACATATAATGAAGCTGTAAGAATTCTAGAGAGGATTGCTCTGAACGATTATCAATATCCAATCTCTCGTTCTGCATAGGTAAAAACTAACCTTAGAGTTCTTGAATTAGATGCTATTTCTGCTTTGTCAGTGCAAGTATTCTCATTGGCCAATATCATAAAGAATATGAAGGGAACAAATGAAGTTGCTCCTATTCAAGTGGCCCAGCAATTGGATGCGCCAATATTTTCTTGTGAAATTTGCGGTGACAACCATAGTTATGAGGATTGCCCACAACATGCAAAAAACGTTTTCTACGTTAACAACATCAGAGGAAGTTCATTTGGTAACTCATACAACAACCGATCTAAACAACCTTGGGGGAATCAAAATTCTTTCACGTACAGATATGGAAATTCCTCAAATCATGGGAGTTATAGACAAGGGAGTTACAATAGCAATCCACAGTAGAATTATAATCAGAATTCACAAATAAATTCTCAGCCTGAGCAGATGCAGTCACATTGTCAGATGTGACCACAATCTCGATTATAGCCACAACAATCTATGTTGCCACATATGCAAGGACAACATTATTAATAGCAACAGCAGTAATTTTCTCAAACTAAGTCAGATCCTATGGCTGCTCTTGAGGTGATGATGCGTGAGCATATCACACGAACTGAAGCAATAGTGCAAGGCAACTCTTCTTCCATTAGAGCATTGGAAGCCCAGCTAGGGCAGTTGGCTTCTCTAATCTCAGCACAACACCACCAGACACTCTGCCTAGTGATACTGAGAATCTTATGCAAAGAGGGAAGGAGCATTGCAAAGCAATCACACTGAGGAATGGCAAGTAGACGATTGAACCAAGCAGTTCTAGTCAAGACCATGTCGATGCATTTGAACCACAGCAACAGGAAGAGGATGAAGTTGAAGGAAGTCAAGCAAAAGCAAATGAAGAGGAACCAACTGTAGTACCATCGATACCTACAGTTTGCCTAACTAAGTTGTTGACGCAACTGCCAATATTGACAAAGTCCATGATAAAGAATATCAAAGGTTTGTTTATACTTTGAAACAATTGCATATTAATATACCTCTTGTAGATGCTCTTGTGCAGATACTCAACTATGGGAAATTTATGAAAGAGCTACTTTTAAAGAAAAAGAAATTGTCCGAAATCGAGACGAATGCGCTCACAGAGGGGTGCAGCGTTGTGCTTACAAACAAGTTGGCAACGAAGATGAAAGATCCTGGTAGCTTCATAATCCCATGCTCCATTAGGAATCATTATCTAGGTAAAGCTTTATGTGATTTAGGAGCAAGTATTAATATTATGCCTTTGTCTACTTTCATGAAATTAGGAATAGATTCGATGAAGCCGACTGCGGTGACATTGCAACTTGCGGACAGATCCTTAGTACAACCGGAAGGCCAAATCAAAGACATCCTTGTCCAAGTTGATAAGTTCATATTCCCTGTTGATTTCATTATCCTAGACTGCGAAGCAGATAAAGAGGTGCCCATTATTTTGGGGCGACCATTTCTAGCAACGGGACGCATACTTATCAACGTATTCAAAGGAGAACTTATCATGCGTCATAATGATGAGCATGTGACCTTTAGTGTGTTTGAGACATCTCCATCCAAAACTAAAGAGAAATGTCACCACATCAAGTTCTGGATGAAATCATTTAAGAAGAATTCAATGTAAGGAGTTCAGCAGCATTAGATAAAGAAGCAGCGACATCCACCGATGAAATCCTAACTGAATGTAGCGACAAAGAGGAGGTTAATAATTATGAGCTGAGACAAAATTGGCAATTGGAGTCTTTGGATTTGTCTAATAGGACAATACCGGTGTTTAAACCATCTATTGAGCAAGCTCCTACCTTGGAGTTAAAGCCATTGCCAACACATCTGAAGTATGTCTTTCTTGGTGACAACGAGACATTACCTGTTATTGTCAACGCATCTCTCGAAGCAAAACAGGAAGATAAGCTCATTTCCATTTTAAAAGAACATAAAAGGGCCATAGCCTGGAGCATTCTGATATCAGAGGCATCAGTCCCTCACTTTTTGCATGCACAAGATCAGGCTAGAAGATGAAAAGAAGCAATCAATTGAGCAGTAACGAAGACTTAATGAAAAAAAAGAAAGAAGTAGTGAAGAAGGAAATTATCAAATGGTTAGATGCAAGCATCATATACCCTATTTTAGATAGTGATTGGGTGAGCCCCGTCCAATGTGTACCTAAAAAGGAGTGGTTTCACAGTTGTGACCAACGACAAGAATGAGTTAATCCCAACTCGTATTGCGATTGGCTAGCGAGTATGTATGGATTACCGTCGACTGCATGCGGCCACAAAGAATGACCATTTCCCACTGCCTTTCATTGACTAGATGATAGATAGGCTAGCTGGTAAAGCCTATTATCGTTTCTTATATGGCTACTCTGGATACAACCAAATTGCCATTGCACCGAAGGATCAAGCAAAGACAACATTCACATGCCCTTTTGGAACCTTTTCTTTCTAACGTATGCCATTTGGGTTGTGCAATGCGTAACAACATTCTAGAGATGTATGATGGCAATTTTTCTGACATGATCGAGGATTACTTAGAGGTATTCATGGATAATTTCTCTATCTATGGACAAAATTTTGACCAATAAGCTGACAATCTGGCGAGAGTTTTGAAGAGATGCGAGGACACAAAACTAGTTCTGAATTGGGAGAAATGCCACTTCATGGAAACTGAAGGTATTATCCTCGAGCATCGGATATCTTGTTAGGGCATTGAGGTTGATAAAGAAAAGGTAGAAATCATTGAGAAACTACCACCGACCACCAACGTCAAAGCAATAAGAAGCTTTCTTGGACATGCTGGCTTTTATTGAAGATTATTTAATATTTCTCCAAGATAGCTAAACCATTATGCTCATTGCTAGAGAAAAATAGAAAGTTTGTTCGATGACAATTGTTTGGACTTATTCACAACAATAAAGAAGTAGCTAATACAAGCCCTAATAGTCGTTGCACTAGACTGGACGCAATCATTTGAACTAATGTGTGATACAAGCGACTTTGCTGTGGGAGTTGTACTTGACCAACGAAAAGAGAAGGTATTTCATTCTATTTATTATGCTAGTTAAACTCTAACTGGAGCGCAGGTTAACTACACTACCACTAAGAAGGAGTTACTAGCAGTAGTCTTCGCATTTGACAAGTTTCTTTCACATTTTGTCGGGTTAAAGACTATAGTTTACACGGACCACTTATCATTAAAATACCTTTTCAACATAAAAAGATGTCAAGCCTATACTGATACGATGGATCCTACTCCTTCAAGAATTTGATATTGAAATTAGGGATAGGAAAGGATCTGAGAATCAAGTAGCTGACCACTTGTCTAGACTGGAAGTCGGAAGTAAAGATGGACAGACGTCCCACATTGTCGAAGCATTTCTAGACGAGCAATTATTTTTTGTCGACACATCACTCTGTACGCCAATGTTGTCAATTACCTAGTGTGCGGGAAGCTGCCAATGAGTATTACTTGTCACAAGAAGATCAGGTTCATATGCGATGCTACAAAATATCACTAGAATGAGCCATACCTATTCAAGGTATGCGTCGACAACATCATTCGTCGCTGTGTACCTGAAGAAGAAATGAATTCAATCCTGCGACATTGCCATGATGCCCCTTATGGAGGTCATTTTGGTGGATCAAGGACTGCTGCTAAAGTCCTACAGTCAGGATTTTATTGGCCCACATTATTTCAAGACGCCCATAACTTTGCACAACAATTTGATCGTTGTCAACGTACTGGTTCAATATCTCGGTACAATGAAATGCTCCAACAATTGATTATTGAAGTAGAGCTTTTCGACGTTTGGGGTATAAATTTTATGGGACCATTTCTAAGCTCTTTTGGAAATGTGTATATCTTAGTGGCTGTTGACTATGTCTTGAAGTGGATCGACGCAATTGTGGTGCCAAAAGATGACGTTTGGACGTTGTTGAAGTTATTTCATACATATATTCTCACAAGATTTGCAGCACTGTTGATAAGTGACCAAGGGACTCATTTCTATAATAATCAAGTGGCGACTGCATGAAAAAGATATGGTGTGAAGCATCGTATGACTACCACGTATCACCCACAAACCAATGCTCAAGTTGAAGTATCCAATCGATAAATTAAAAGCATACTTGAAAAGGTGGTTAAGGAAATATTGGTCTTCGCGGCTACATGATCATTGTGGCCGCTTTGCACTGCATACAAGACCCCATTGGGAATGTCGCCGTATCAGCTAGTATTTGGTAAGTCTTGCCACCTGCCAGTTAAGCTTGAACATAAGGCCATGTGGGCAATCAAGCAGATGAATTTGGATTATGATGATGTTGGAAAGAAAAGACTGTTGGACATCACAGAGTTAGAAGAAATTCGACGCCATGCTTATGAGAATGCTGCGATATTAAGGAAAAAACAAAGAGATGGCATGACAACATCATCTTGCGTCGACAATTTCATCCTGCTCAGTTAGTACTTTTATTTAACTCACGTTTAAAGTTGCATCCAGGTAAATTGCGATCAAGGTGGTCAGGCCCTTTTAGAGTTGTTGGAGCATTCCAGAGCGGTACGGTGACAATTGAGAATCTAAAGGATGAACAACAATTCAAAGTGAATGGCCAACGTCTAAAGCACTATGTGAGCCCAAATGTCAAATAATCGAATGAGGCCATCAATCTGGTCACATTTAAATAATGTAAACGCATTTCTTTATTTACTTTTATTTGTTTCACTTTTCTTTGTGTTGTTTCAAATTCCTTGCAGAAATAAAAATCGAATTTTTGTCGAAGCATTGAAGCACATATTGTCAACGCATTCTGCGATGAGTCAGCATTGCTTTTTCAGCAAGAATCACGTTGATTGATTTCTCTCTCCCATCTATTGGATTAAAACAAAATAGTACGATCTATAGCTTGGTAATTAATGGCTGCGGACGTAACGTTTCCCCGTAAGTTTTCCAATCATCACACCTTGGTTATAAAACCTATCTCCTGCAGTTTTCTTTTCTCCTTACATCTTCCATTATTCCTACAACTCATCTTCTTCATCGCTCTGCATTCTCTTTTCTGTTCACAAAGCACTTGTTTCTGTAATTCTATCTAACTTTCTTTTTCTTTAACAATGGCAAAAACCCATGCCTCAAGAAACACTTCCAAAACCCCTTCAAAGAACACCCCAACCACTTCTAATGTGGCTCTGTCCATAACACCATGCCCATCTACAGGTCGAGTCTTGTTTCTGACGATTGCGGCTAAAGATCGCTACAAAAACACCATGTTAAAATGCAACCTCCACCCCGAACAAGGCGTACAACTTTCTCCACACCAGGCTTTGGGAAAGCAGGTTCAATGTACCACAAGCCACCTTGGGTGGGAAATCTTTTGCGAGTACCCTTCTGGTTACTTCCCTACATTGGTTAGGGAGTTTTACGCCAACTTGGTAGATCCAAACCAAGAATTAATTTTTGTATGAGAGGGGCTCATTCCATGGAGTGTTGCCCAGGTAAACGTGCTGTTAAGGATTCCGGAGCGAGTGGTCGACCACGCACCATTTATGCATCGTTTGGATGATAACTGCATGGAACAGATGATGAAGGACCTATGCATCGATGGAGCCACATGGACTGGTAATGGCTTCTACAACTACACAATGCACAGAAGGTACCTTACATCCTTTTGCAAAGTCTGGTTCCATTTTATCAACAGTTGCATCATGCCCTCAACCCATAGCATTACGGAAACATTAGATCGTATGTGTTTACTGCACTCAATCTTGCACCACTGACATATCGACATCGATGAAATCATCCACGCCCAGATCGCAGAAGCAGCTTCCAAACAAACTGGTATACTTCCTTTTCCCTCTCTCATTATGCTACTTTGTAAACAAAAGGGCATTGTGCCTAAAGATGGTGAGGAGGTCTTAGATAACAAGGGTCCGATGAACGATATCTCAGTTCAGCAGATGACACGTGGCCAAGATACACTAGTGGCCAAGGAAGCCTCTAAGAAAAGGGATAAAGGAAAGGGTAAAAAGAAGGTTGATCAACCTGATGCGTTGATAGAGTCCCAAGTGGCAAAGAAGCTGGCCTTGATGGAAGTACACTTGGACTGCATTGACATGCGATCAGTCCACACTGATGGCATAGTGGAGGATATGGATTTTCGACTGCACAAATTTTATGCCTACATAAAGGCTTGGAATGAGGCTATTGTCACCGCACTAAGCTAGATCAGCCCTACTTTACTACCAAACTTCTCATCCTTTCCATCCATCTATCGATCGATGAAGTACTCGTCTTCCGAGCAACCTACCCCTAATGGTAGGCCTGCCCCTACACCAACTCAGATTCACATTTTTGATGATGAGAACGATGACGAGCACTCACAGGGCTGGTGAAGATTATTATCGCAACATCGCCCACTTATTCGAGGATGAGTTCTCTAATAGTCTAGGCGCAAATATGACGAAACGAGAGGCTGTTGTAGAGGAGGATGTCGACACGGTAGAATGTATTAACACTGGCCCAATTAAGACTGAGCAGCATGTGCACGAGGATGCGGATCAAGGGGATGATCAGTTGCAGGAGAAGGATCAAGAAGGGAAGGAAAAAGAAAATGAAGAGAAAGAACCTGCCGATGTGCAGAAAGAGAAGGAAACAGATGCCCCGATAATGATTGTAGAGGATGTCGTGGGGGCATCCAGCTCAGACGAAGCTCGACCTGTTACGAGCCAAGCTGAGGTTGTCACTGCGAGTTAGAGGAACTGAATCCTCTTGCTATTGTGCCCTATGTGGTACCACTCGCAGAAATCCACCCATCAGACGTGACAATCTATGAGGCCACCACCCAACCTATTACGGAGGAGCAATCCATCGAACTGGTTGGCACGAAGGATAAAAAGCAAAAAAGGCATAATAACAAGAAGAAGAAGAAGAAGAAGAAGAAGAATCATGACGAGGGTGAGCGTTCAATGAAGGAAAAGAAGAAAACTAAAGCAGCCTCTAGATCAGTTGCTAACGCTTGAGTTGGTACATTTCTTTTGTTAGTTTTATGCATTCTTAGTGTCTATGCATTTTATTTTGTCACTGCATTCATTTTGTTAACTTAGTTGCATTGTAGTCGCATTCGCATTATTTTTGTATAATATTATCAGTGCATTGGGGACAATGCAAGCATTAAGTTTGGGGGGAGATAATGTGAAATGGAAATGCAATTACACCCACATATTTAAATTTTGTTTGTTTCTTTGGTTAATGAGAATTCACAAAATTTCAACTGAAATGTGCTTACAATTTTCATCTTGATGCGTAATTCTTGAATTGTTTGGATGTTGATGTATACATTGGATGAGTATGAATGAATGATGAGTCTGCTATTTTTTAATGAATGATTGGAATTGTTTCAGTAATGAATGATTAGTGTTTATGTTTGAATCTTGAGTTAATTGACCAGTTGCAGTGACATTGTGTTAGTAAAAAAATGCTCCAATGTGAGTGTATTATGACTTTCCAAGGGACAGCACTCCGCTGCAGGTTTAGAAAATCATCTAGCCAAAGGTTGTCTTTGTAAGAGTGTGTGTCGGTGCAATTAAATACCTCATAGGGGTTTGTTGCACCCCATTGTTACTTCCCAAGAACAAAGGTAGAGTAATGCAATGACATCTCTCAGTCATTTGAAAAAATTAAAAAAACAAAGTAATAAGAAAAAGAGAAAGGGAAAGAAAAGAAAGAAAATTTTGATAAATGTTGTATTGGTTCATGGAAGATTAGGATTTAATGCATGTCACTAACATTTATGAAGTTGCAATTCTTAAATATTTATTTCTATAAATTTTCAGCACATTATTCTATCATATGAATACAATTTGTACATTAGGACTTCAGAGAATTCAAGTTGTATGGATAATGATTACGGTGACATTTCTGCTTGTGTGACTTTGTTAATTTTTGTTTACTTGAGGACAAGTAAAAACTCAAGTTTGAGGGTGTGATGGTATTACAAATGACATATATTTTCTCCCTAATTTAGTGTTTTAATTGTCTCTTTTGTATCTCATTTAGCATGCATCATAAGCATTTTATACTCAGTTTTCATATTTTCTAATTCATTGATATTTAGTTTAAATTCTTCTTATTTTTATCTTTTTTTGTACTAATGTCCATGCAAGCAGTCGATATTTTGCATCTTAGAATTGTCAGCGCAGGAGCTCAATCCACAAGATCAACATTGGCAGAATGCAGCCACAAGATCAGCTTGGAATTGTGACTAAGAAATGTCGTCGTATTGAATTTGAACCTCAAATGAGTAGACTTAAGCTGAATTTACATCTAGAAGCACCAACGCAAGAATATCATAGGTGTCGCCGCAATTACAATCTCAGATTGCGACCAGCAATGCAGCGACAACCTGCAGATCTCTGAAGTAAACATCAAATCTGTGTGAGTGCACAACTATACTCTAACTAACTTTGACAGCTACAAAAATCTAGATCTAGATCTGAGAATGAAGAAAATCTGCAATTTCTTGAGCCTATAAATAGAAGAATGAAGAATAAAGAAAGTATCAAGAATTAAGGGATTGAATTCTACAAATTCTGTGTGATTTTGGAGATTTAAGCTAGAAATTGGGAAGCTAATGAAGCAAGTCTGTAACCACTTCTCAGGACAGGTGCTGATGCAAGGCAAGAGGAACAATTAGGGAGTAGTTCTAGTAGTCTAGAGATAGTAAGCATCAGTTGTACTCTTTAATTCTTCTTAAACGATGATGGATTTTGATAACATTAAATGAATACGAGAGTGTCTTTTAATGCTAGATCATTTTGATTCTTATTTTATGCTGCTTATTCGTTTATTCTTGGATCTAACCGCTTTAAGCATGAGAGTGAAATTGCAGTCTGCCGACATCGAGAGATGCTTGGGATTGGAATCCAATCACTTGTTCTTGAATGCACAACATTGTTCACATTGAGAGGTGGAGTGATTGTGGGTATTTAAGTTTGGATTAAATAGAAAGCTGTTGTTGGTAAGAACTCAAAAGAGCTTTATTGCTGCGACAATCCCTCTATACTTTACCTTGTCGACGTATCCAGCGTTGCAACTTAGCAGAATCAGTGGACTATTTCTACCCTGTACACTAGATCACTTTTACATGCATCCATTTAAATATTCAGCACTAAACACTCAACACATTTGATTTCTTTTCAGTACATTGACATTTAACTCTGATTGCATTAACAATATTGACTATTTTAGTAGTGTAGATCTTACTTAATTGCTCTGACATCCTTTCTCACATTTTATCTAATTCTAGTATTAGTTGCTTCAACATCTGAACATCAAGAACCCTTTCCTCATGGGATCGATATCCGATAGAATTGTTCTATCAACTATACTTGCATCGACGTGTGTCTTCTTGCACAACTGCTGTGATGCTACAGACGCGATCAAATAACTCTTGTAAAAGAGTTATATTACTCACCCTTGCTAGAGCTTTTCAAGTAAATTTGTTATAACATTTGTAGTGTTTTTATGTGTTTTTGTCATTGGAGTTGTGTTGTACTTAAACTGGAAAATATATACTTTTTACCCTTTTTGTTGTAGCAAACTACGCTTGTTGGTACATGTTTTTGGATGTAGGTGAAGGTGGAGGAAGATGAGAGTGCGAGGCCTAATAACGAAGCACTGTTGGGGAGCAGAAGAAGTAAAACTTTGCAGCTACTAAACGCTCTGGCAAGTACCAGGTGCGCAAGATTCTACTGAAGCAAGCTCGATCCATTTATGGTCTGCATTAGAAGCTCTAGGAGGCTCTAGAATCCCTAGAAAAATGGATCTGACAACGTGATTTGTGTGGCCAAAGCTCTTATATAAACAACATTTGGATGAAGGAAAAGATATCAAAAATTTTATTCAAGTAAAGTTTTAGTGTTATTGTTTTAGAATCCAAAAAGAGGGAAATTAGGAGAGTCACATGGTGGATCCGAGGTGCAAAGGTAGAGTTGTCAGTCCTTGCTGGGAGCAGAGCTTGACTTTGCTGTAGAAAAACAACTAAAGTAAAGATATGTTGCTTTTGCGAAGCAAAGTAGAATTGGAATGCAAGCTTGATGTTCTTTTTGGGTCTTGAACAAGGAGTACTCTTTGTCTTAAAATCTGTTTGGTTACATTGTGTGAACAACGAATTGCTACCTTACATTTATTTATTCATGGATGAAAATTTTTGAAACAATGTTTTATGTTTATGGATGAATTTATCGATATCGTTCTATTAAATGCCTTCATTGATTTGTGACTCAGTTGTTGATCATTCTACATGCTGGCAATCTAAGGAATAAGCTCTTGTTTTGCATGTGCATAATCTTGACCTACAGCGGGATGGATTTGCTAGAGCATAAGTCGATGTAATGAGCATATATTGGAAGATATGTGTAGTAACACTTAAGCGTTGCGTTCATTGAGAATGAGATAAGTTTTGTTGGTAGAAGCATGTTATAGGAATATTGATCGGCCTGTAAATGTCACAGAAATTATGTGCAAGTGGACACTGTCGATGCAAGTATAGTAGATAGAGATAAATCTATTGGATATCGATCCCACGAGGATGATGTTCATGTTGCTTAAATTTGTCGAAGCAATTGGAGTTTAAATGAAAAGAATTGTCAAGAGTAATGTCAATACAATTTAATTAAAACTGCACAATTAAAGAGTTAACACTGTCAACACAAATATAACATAAAATGTCAGAGCAAATTAATAAAAAAAATGAATTTTTTGTTGAAGTTATTTGTAAATGTAAATTCAGAAAATTAAAAGAAGTGGATCAAGTGTAAAGAAATGGGGGATCCCTGACTTCACAAATTGGCAACACTAAATGTGACTACAAGGTAATTGATAGATGAATTGTTACCGCATTAAGTTCTAATGAGATATGACTGCTATCAACTCCTCTGTTTAACAAAGACCTAAGTGCTCACAGTTACCACACCTTCCAGTGCTGGTAATGCTTTGTTCTCAAGAACAAGTGGCCAAAATTCCTTCTTGCCTCAAGGAACTTCCATTGTCTTGCTTGTTAATCTAACCTGTCATCGCACCTTCTAGTGACTGTGATTGCAATTGAACTTCCATGGTCAAAACTGTTAAATCCAAATATAAACAGATGAGAAGAATTTAGTAGACACCAAAGTAGATCTACCATTAACAGATACTTCCGTATACAATTAATAGTCAATAAAATTCATCAACATTTAAGAGGAATTAAAGAAGAAATTGAAGCATGTTATTCCTAGTCTACTAGAATCCTCCCGCAATTGCTCCTCTTGCGTCTCACATAGGCACTCCTCGTCAGAAGTAGTCACCTCCGAGTTACATCAGTTCACCCTCTTAGAAGTTAATCTTCCATGGTAGCTCACTTTAAGAAATATTTAGAGAATTCTGGAATTGTTTTCTTCACAGCTTCATTGTGATTTTCTCTCACTTCCCTCTATTTATAACCACTGGAAAGTACAGGTCTACCCCTCTTCTCAGATCTAACTCCCTTTTTGCAGCTGTACAAGTTTGTTATTGCTAGCTATGCACTCACATAGATCTAGTTTGTGCATTATGTAGTTATAGATTATCGCGACATCTTTGGACACAAATTATGATTTTTATTTGTTGCGATAACTTGACATTCTCTTGCACTGGTGCTTCTGGATAAATTAGCATAATGAGGCTTTTGGTGAATAGTAGAAATGTTCATGTGATGACAGTTCTGAGTGCTTGCTTGCTCTAATTTTCTAAAGTGGATTGCTACGTTGACAACTTAATATGCAAAACTGAAGCTGAATGCAACGACATTAGTAGCACAAATGATAAAATTAAAGAAAGTAAGACCATATAACATTGATTTAGAAAATTCAAATACTAAGTATAAGCTGAAAATGTATGCTAAATACAATACAAAAGGAAACAAAATATATACTAATCAGGGAGATTTTAATGGACATTTCAAAAGTTATCACACCCCAAACTTGAGTTTTACTTGTCCTCAAGTAAATAAAAGCTAGCAAAGTCATATCAAAATTCTTGTTACTGCAATTATCATTCTAGCAACTTAAATTCTCTAAGATCCTAATGTATAAATTACATTCATATGGTAGAACATTACGCCGACAATTTATAGGCATGAATAATCTAAATTGCAACTTCACTAACGCTAGCATCATGCTTTAAACCTTAAATCTTCTTAACCAATACAACGTTTATTGTCATATGCATATCTATATATATTCTTTTTATAAAATTTTCTTCCTTTTTTTCTCTTTTCTTCTTTTTTTATGCGACTGAGAGATGGCATTGCATTACTATACTCTTGTTCCTGGGCAGTAACGATGGGGTGTAACAAACCCTCAGGGAGCATGTAATTGCGTCGACTCACACTCTTGCAGTGACGACCTTTGGCTAGATAATTTTTCTAACACTTGTAGTGGACTGTTCCCCCTTGTTAAGTCACAATGCACCCACATTGGAGTGTCTTTTATTAGTAGATATACTTATATGCAAAGCTGCAAGATGCCAAGTTAATTCAGGATTCAAAGAATGATACTATTGATTTATTACTAATGCAATTTCAACCATTCATCCAAAAATAGAAGGATTCAACATTCAATTACGTTCATCTAATTCACGCATTTGCATTCCAAATAATTAAAGATTTAAGCATCAAATGAAAAAATTGTGGTCACATTTTTCTTAACTATGCATACTTTCATTCAACTAAAAAGACAAATATAATCTTAAACTTGTGAGTGCAATTGCATTTCCATTCCATACTTCCCCCCAAACTTAGTGTTTGCATTGTCCCCAATGCATTGACAATACTATACAAATATTAATGGAAATGCAACTACAATGCAAATGTGATAACAAGTAAAATGCAGTGACAATTAAAATTTAATGACAACTAGATAAAATATATGCAACTAAACTAAGTACCAAAAAGTAAAACTAACTTAGTATGTTGCAGCCGATGATGTGGCTGCTTTGGACTTCTTTTTCTTTTTAGGGATCTCCTCTTTCCACTTCTTCTTTTCTTTGTGTTTGCGCTTTTTCTGTTTTGGATCAACCGGTGGGGTAGGTTGCTCCTCCATGGCTGGTTGAATGTCGACTTCATCGACAGTCACATTCGATGGATGGATCTCAGCAAGTGGTGCCACATATGGCATAACAGCCAGAGGATTAGAATCCTCATTACTGGATGTGACTGCCTCGACCCAGCTTGCCTCAGATAGTGCCAGGTGTTCAACAGATGCACCCACACTGGTTGGTGCGTCGATAAATTTCTTCGATAAATTTATCGGAACAACTTCTTATTCTTTTTCCTTATCTTCTCTTTCTTTGTCTTCTCTTTTCTCTTCTTCTTCAACACCCTCAGAGGCAATTATTGTGTGCTTCTCTGAGCAGCAACCTCTCTTTCCACCATATTGGCCCCCAAAATATTTAAAAATCCATCCTTAAAGAGGCTGGCGATGTTTCAGAAGCAGTGTTCCATATCCTTGGATTGCACCTCTTGATCCTCATCATCAGAGATGTGGATTCTATTCAGGGATTGGATGGACTGAGTTCTTCCTTCTGAAGTAGGTTGTTCTGTTGATGAAGTAGCCTCCCTAATAATAGGAGGGAAGACAGGAAATTCTGGCATGGGATTCCTACTCAAACTGTTCAATGCGTTGACAATGGCAGTATTCGATACCCTTGTATAAGCACATAATAGGTTCTGTCTATACTCCATTTCTTCCATTACACTGATAATTTTTATTTGTCGGATGCTTATTCAATCAAAATTCTTTTCAACCTCAGTAAGCTTCCTCTAAATCTGAGGATCTGTGTGTGCCTCGGTATGGGTGTCCTTCTTTTTCCCTTTCCTTTTTCCTTCTTTGGTGGTACCTCCTTCACAATAGGAGTTTTCTGCCCCTTGTCATTCTTTCCGCCAAAACATCATTTATTGGGCCTTTGTTTTCAAAATCTCTTCCCCTTCGCGAGGCATAATGCTCTTCTATTTACACAACATCATGATTAGAGAAGGGAAAGGCAAGATACATGTTTGTTTGGAGGCAGATTCAGTGATTTCCTAGTGAAGGATTGCCCTGACATCAATTCGTCTACCCTTGAGTATAGAATGTATGAGGCACATTCTGTCCAACATAGCAGTAGTACTGTGGGTGGATGGCAAGAGACGACAGTTGATGAAGTGAAACCAAACCTTGCTCTGGACAGTGAGGTAATGATGGTGCATCGTATAATTGTTTGATTGTTACCAGTCCAAGCAGCATCGTCGACGCATAGATCATGTAGCAATAGATCGACACCTTCCTCTATCAAGTCTTCCAAGAATTTGACATGCTCGTCTTCTCCTTCGACAACATGGAAAAGGGCATTGATGTGGTCAGCGCTCCATGCACCAAACCTTCACGAACGAATATGAACTCTTGCTCTAGATCCACCAAGTTAGCATAAAACTCTCTTACCATTGATAGGGAGTACCCTTTCAGTTGGTCACAGAACTACTCCCAGCCCAATCGTAAAATTATTCTTGCGACTTGCTTCCCCAATGTCAGTTGTGGGGATAATTGAAATCCTTGTCTGAGATGGCAGTTTCTTTTCAACATCACCACATGGTAACAGTCTTTCGCCGCTTCGTTAAGAACAGGACAGGTTCCTTGGTGGTGGCTAGTCGACATTTCGGACCATTGCTGCTGACGATTCAGCAGTTGGTTTGGATGGGGTTTTAGCACCATGAGTTATTGCCATATCTATTTGAGAAAAAAGAAAGTGAGAATATTCTGCAAAAAAACTAAAGGTTGAAGAAAAGGAATATTACAGTAACAATGGTGTTTGTGGGTGTTAAAACACAGTTGACACAAATAGGGTATTTTTATAAAAGATGGAGGTGAAGAGACATGATGATTGCTACTGCCGTGAGAGTACATTGCACCTACAACCAATAAATTCCAGGACACAGATCATACTTTTTTGGATCGATCCAACGGTTGGGGAAAGAGGTGGATCAATCGGCATGAGTCTTTCCCGAAACGCTTCGATGAGTCAGCAAATGGATGCATCGACAAATTGTGCTTTTGTGTGCGTCAACAAAAAGAAGATCTTTTATTCCTGTAAAAACTAAAGAAACAAATTAAAGTAAAATAAAATAAAGGAAAAAAATTAACTGAAAAATTTGCAACGACATCATAAGAAAATGTGACTAGGTTAATGGTTTCATTTTGTTCATTGATGTCTGGGCTTAGGTAGTGCTTTAATCGTTAGCCATTCACTTTGAATTGGTGCCCCATCATTCAAATCTTTGATTGTCACTGCACCATGTGGAAATGCTTCGACAACTTCAAAAGGACCTGACCATCTTGAGCGTAATTTTCCAGGATGCAATTTTAAACATGAGTTAAATAAAAACACTAACTGACCAGGAGAAAATTGTTGTCTCAAAATGATGTTGTCATGCCATCTCTTAGTTTTTTCCTTGTAAATGGCAACATTTTCATAAGCATTGTGTCGAATTTCTTCCAATTCTAAAATGTCCAACAATCTTTTCTTTCTCACAGCATCATAGTCGATGTTCACTTACTTGATTGCCCACATGGCCTTATGTTCAAGTTCGACAGGCAAGTGATAGGATTTTTCAAACACTAATTGATATGGCAACATCCCTAACGATGTTTTGTATGCAGTGCAAAGCGCCCACAACGCATCATTTAATTACGAAGACCAATCTCTTCTATATGGGTTAACCATATTCTCAATAATACCCTTGATTTGTCGATTGGATACTTCTGTTTGTCCATTTGTTTGTGGATGATATGTGGTTGCCATGCGATGCTTCACACCGTAACATTTCAAAGCTGTCACCACTTGATTACAATGGAAGTGAGTGCCTTGGTCGCTTATTAGTGCCTCAATACCTACCAAAGCAAATTGTGTGTGTTCTTCCACTGTAGTAGTGTCTCGCTCCATCATAGTGGTCCCCAAATTGTTTGACAATTCATCTTCAAAGAGGCTAGCTATGTTTTAGAAGCAGTCTTCCATTTCCTTGGTTTGTGCCTCTTCATCCTCATCATCAGAGATGTGGATTCGATGTAGGGACTGGATAGATTGGGTTCTACCTTCTGAACCAGGCTACTCCGATGATGGAGTGGCTTCATTAATGATTGGAGGGAACACATGGAATTCTGGCATTGGGTTCCTGCTTAAGCCACGTAATGTGGTGACAATGGCACTATTCCATGCTCTGGTATATGCATAGAATAGATTCTGTCTGAATTGTGTCTCCTCCACTGCATCAACAAGCCAGATCTGTCTGATGCTCATTCGATCGACAAAATTTTCAATCTCATCAAACTTCCTCCAAATTTGAGGGTCTGTGGGTGCATGGGTCTGGGCGGCTTTCTTCTATCCTTTTCCCTTTTATTTCTTCTGCTGAACCTCTTTCATCATAGGGGTCTCTAGCCCGCTCGTCATCCTCTCCATAGAAACATCGTTGATTAGGCCCTTATTTTCCAAGGTCTCCTCTCCTTCACGAGGTAAAATACCTCTTTTTATCAGAGAAAGGAAGGGTAGGATACCTGTTTGTTTTGTAACAGCCTCAGCAATTTCTTGATGAAGGATTACATCGACATCAATTCTACATCCCTTCATTATAGAATGCAACAGACACATTCTATCTAGTGTTGTAGTGCTGCTATGGGTAGATGGCAGCAGGCGACAATTTATAAAGTGGAACTATAACTTACTTTGAGCAGTGAGAAAGCGACGCTGCATGGTGTAGTTTTTTGGATTGTTTCTAGTCCAAACCGCGCTATCGACGCATAAATCGTGCAGTAAAAGCTTGGTTCCTTCCTCAGTCAGATTTTCCATAAACTTGATGTGTTCATCCTCTCCCTCGACAAATATTGAAGAGAGCTTTATATGGTCGGCGCCCCAGGGCACCAACCCTTCTCGAACAAATATGAATTCCTACTCAGAGTCCACCTGGTTAGCATAAAATTCCCTTACTAGAGAGGGAGAATACCCGACTAGATGTTCACAAAATTGCTCCCATCCCAAACAAGAGATTGTCCTTGTGACTTGCTTTCTCAGTGTCAAATGCGGGGACAACTAGAATCCTTGTTCAGGATGATAGTTTCTCTTTAGTATAACTTCATGATAACAATCCTTCACCGCTTTTAACAGGAAAAGAACAGGCTCTTTGGGTTATGGGTGGTCGATATTCCTAACCATGGCAGCCATGGATTAGCCGTCGATTTAAAGGGGGTTTTTGCTCCATGAGTTCTTGCCATTAGTGCTGGAATAGAAAGAGTGAGAATAACCTGCAGAAATCATAGAAGGCTGAATATGAAGAAAATGCAATAAAAATAGAGGTTGTAAGTGTAAGAGAGCAATCGACACAACAATGGAGTTTTATAGATGTTGGAGGCAAAGAGACGTGATGATAGCAGATAGTACACTGTGCTTGCATTCAATAAATGCTAGGACACAGATCGTGCTTTTTCAGAATGATCCAACGGTTAAGGATTGGAGTGAATCAATCGACGTGATTCTTGCCTAAAATGTTTCGCTAAGTCATCAAAGAAATGCATCGACAAGTCTTGCTTTTGTGCGTGTTGACAAAAAAGAGTTCTTTTATTCCTGTAAAAAAAACTAAAGAAAACAAATTAAAAGCAAACAAAAGACAAAAAGTAAATATAAAAAATTACAATGACATTATTAAGGAAATGTGACCAGGTTAATGGTCTCTTATTTTTCGTTGATGCCTGGGTTGCAGTAATGCTTCAATTGTTGGCCATTTACTTTAAATTAGTGTCCATCATTCAAATCTTTAATTGTCACTGAACCATGTGAAAATGCTTCGACAACTTCAAAAGGTCCCAACCATTTGAACGCAATTTCCCTAGATGCAATTTTAAACGTGAGTTAAATAAAAGCACTAATTGACCAGGAGAAAATTGTCAACGTAAAATGATGTTGTCATGCCATCTTTTAGTTTTTTTCTTTGTAAATGGCTGTATTTTCATAGGCATTGCGCCGAATTTCTTCAAGCTTTGAAATGTCCAACAATCTTTTCTGTCCAGCATCATCATAATTCATATTCACTTGCTTGATTGCCCACATGTCCGTATGTTCAAGTTTTACAGGTAAGTGACATGAATTTCCAAACACCAGCTGATATGGCAACATTCTTAATGGAGTTTTGAAAGCGGTGCGAAGCGCCCACAACTCATCATGTAGCCGTGAGGACCAATCCCGTCTAGATGGGTTAACCACCTTCTCAAGAATACTTTTAATTTATCGATTGGAAACCTCCGCTTGTCCATTCGATTGTGGATGATACGTGGTTGCCATGCGATGCTTCACACCGTAACATTTCAAAGCTGTCACCACCTGATTACAATGGAAATGAGTGCCTTGGCCGCTTATTAATGCTCGAGGTGTTCCGAATCTTGTAAGGATATATGTGTGAAAGAACTTTAACACCATCCGAGCATCATCCTTTGGAACAGTAATTGCCTCGATCCACTTGTAGACATAGTCAACAGCTACCAAGTTATACACATTCCCAAAGGAATTTCGAAATGGTCCTATGAAATATATACCCCACACATCAAAGAGCACAACCTCCATAATAGGTTGTTGAAGCATCTCGTTGCGTCGAGATATAGAACCGGTGCACTAACATTTGTCGCACTGTTGAGCAAAATTGTGTGCATCTCGAAACAATGTAGGCCAGTAAAATCCTAATTGTAAGACCTTTGCAGCAGTCCTAACACCACCAAAATGTCCTCCATAGGGAGCATCATGGCAATACTTTAAGATAGATAACATTTCCTCCTCAAGAACACAGCGGCGAATGATGTTGTCGGTGCATACCTTAAACAGGTAGGGCTCATTCCAATGATACTTTGTAGCATCCCTAAGAAATCTGACCTTTTATGACCTATTACACACATTGGTTGCTTTCCATAGACTAGGTAATTGACTACATCTGCATACCATGGAGATGCGTCGACAAAGAATAATTTATCATTTGGAAATGTGTCTACAATTTATGACTTATTTCCATCCTCGCTTTCAGCTTTCAGACGAGAGAGGTGGTCTGCTACTTGGTTTTTCGATCCTTTCCTGTCTTTAATTTCAACATCAAATACTTGGAGTAAAAGGATCAATCTGATCAGCTTGGGTTTGGCATCTTTCTTAGCAAAAAGGTATCTCAAAGTAGAGTGATCAGTCTATACTGTAATTTTTACGCCGACAAGATATGAACGGAACTTGTCAAATGCAAAAACTACTGTTAGCAACTCTTTCTCAGTGGTCGTATAATTAACCTACGCTTCAGTTAGAGTTTTACTAGCATAATGTATTGAATGAAATACCTTATCTTTCCTTTGTCCCAACATAGCAGCTACAGCAAAGTCACTTGCATCACACATTACCTTGAACGGTTGCATCTAATCTGGTGTGATGACAATGGGTGCTTGTACTAACTACTGTTTAATATATAGAAATGCTTCCAAGCAAGCTTCATCGAAAAAAACTTTTTATTTTGCTCTAACAAAGTGCAGACTGGTTTTCCAATTTTGGAAAAGTCTCGGATGAATCTTCTATAAATTCCAGCATGGTCGAGAAAACTATTTATTCCCTTCACATTATTCTGTAGAGGTAGCTTTTCAATGATTTCCACCTTCGCTTTATCCACTTCAATGCCCTGACAAGATATTCGATGACCAAGGACAATTCCTTCGGTTGCCATAAAGTGGCATTTTTCCTAATTTAAATCCAAGTTGGTGTCCTCGCATCTTTTCAACACTTTCGCTAAATTGTCAACGCATGTATCAAAATTTTGCTCATACACAGAGAAATCATCCATAAATACCTTTAATGAATCCTCGACATATCAGAGAAGATAGCCATCATGCACCTCTAGAATGTGGCTAGGGCATTACACAAACCAAATGGCATCCGTTGAAAAGAAAATGTTCTAAATGGGCAAGTAAAAGTCATCTTTCCTTGATCCTCTGGCACAATTGCAATTTGATTGTATCCATAGTACCCATCAAGGAAATAGTAGTAGGCCTTGCCAGCTAGCCTATCCAGCATTTGATCAATGAATGGTAGTGGAAAGTGATCCTTCTTTCTGGTCGCATTCAAACGACAGTAGTCCATACACAATCGCCAACCTGTAGCAATGCGAGTAGGAATTACCTCATTTTTATCGTTACTTACTAATGTTATGCCACTCTTTTAAGGCACACATTGGACCGAGCTCACCCATGTGCTGTTTGAAATAGGATAGATGATGTCGGTGTCCAACCATTTGATAATCTCCTTCATCAATACTTCCTTCATTTTCTCATTCAGTCTTTGTTGTTGCTCAATTGACTGTTTGCTTTCATCTTCTAGCCTGATTTTATGCATGCAGAAAGAGGGATTGATGCCTCTAAGATGGCTCTTTTATACTGTTTCAATATTTTGATTAATTTTTCTACTTGGCCCGAGTCGAGACTTGCGTTAACAATTACAGGTAATGTCTCATTGTCACTTAGGAAAACATACTTCAAGTGTGTAGGCAATGGCTTTAACTCCAAAGTCAGATCTTCTTCAACCGATGGTTTAAAAACAAGGATCTTTCGATTTGTCAGATCCAAAGATTCCAATTGTCAGCCATGTTTCAGCTCACAGACATTAGCCTCTATTGTGTGGTCACATTCAGGTGAGATATTGTTGTCAATTTTCACTGCATATTCTTCTGGCACTATTGAGCTTCGTTCATTAAATTCCTCTGTAATTAGCTCATCTAGGATATCAATGTGATGACATTGTTCCTTACTGCATGATGGAGATGCTTCGAAAACACTGAAGGTTACATGCTCATCGTTATGACGCATAATCAGCTCGCCCTTAAAAACATTGATAAGAGTGCATCTCGTTGCAAGAAATGGGCGCCCAAAATAATAGGCACCTCCTTATCAACTTCACAGTCAAGTATGATAAAGTCAGTTGGGAACACAAACTTCTCGACACGGACGAGAACATCTTTAATTTGTCCTTCAGGTTATGCCAAAGATCTGTTCGCAAGTTGAAATGTCACTGCAGTGGGTTTCAAATGACCAATCCCTAATTTCCTGAAAGTTGACAGTGGCATAAGATTAATGCTAGCTCCTAGGTCACATAGAGCTTTACCTAAATAATGATTTCCAATAGAACATGGGATCGTAAAACTGCCATGATCTTTCATATTTGGTGGTAATTTATTTGTCAGCACAACGCTACACCCTTTTGTGAGCGCAATTGTCTCAATATCGGATAGCTTTTTCTTCTTCGATAATAGGTCCTTCATAAATTTCCCATAGCTAGGGATTTGCAAAAAGAGCATCAATTAGAGGTATATTAATATTTAATTGTTTCAAGGTAGATACAAACTTGTGATAATCTTTGTCATGCTCTTTCTCCTTGAATCTTTGTGGAAATGGCAAAGGTATGTTCACAGTGGGTTGTTTTGTTGCAACTGGTTGTGTCGACATAGGCAGTTGCGTCGACAACTTCCTTGGATGAATGGTTGGAATCGGTGTGACTACTAGTGGTGGTTCCTCTTCATCTACTTCTGTTGTGTCTTCTTCAGCTGCAACTTCTTTTTGTTGCTTTGGTTCATTTGCGTCGACAAGTACATGGTTGGAGTTGCTACTTTGTTCTACAGTTTACTTTCCATTTCGTAATATAATAGCCTTGCAATGCTCCTTTCCTTTTTGATTTGGATTCTTAGTATCACTTGGCAAATCACCTTGTGGTCATGTGCTCATGTTAGAAGCCAGTTGTCTTAGTTGTGCTTCCAACGCTCAGATGGAAGAAGAATTTCCTTGTACAATTGCTTTCGTTCTAGTAATATGCTCATGCATCAAAGCTTTAAGAGTAGCCAAAGGATCTGCTCTTGATTGAGAATACTGTTGTTGTTGATGATGCTATCCTTGCATATTTGGTAGCATAGTTTATTGTGGTTGCATTCGAACTTGTGACTGTATTTGAGTATGTGACTGCATCTGGTTCTGTGATCGCATCTGGTCATGTTGTGCATTTGCTTATGGATGAGTATAATTCTACTACTATTGACTGTAACTCCCTTGTCTAAAATTACCTTGATTTGAGGAATTTCCATATCTGTATGTGGACGCATTCTGACTCCCCCAAGGTTGTTGAGCTTTTCCTAAACTATTATATGAGTTATCATAGGAATTTCCACAGATGTTATTAACATAAAACACATTTTCAGCATGCTATGGGCAATCCTCATAACTATGGTTGTCACCGTAAATTTCACAGGAAAATGTTGGGACATCCATCTGTTGAGCTACTTGAATAGAGGCAACATCATTTGTTCCCTTCATGTTTTTTATCATATTTGCCAATAAGGATACCTATGCACTTAAAGCTGAAATGGCATCTAATTCCATAACTCCAGGATTTGTTTTTACCTGAGCACCACGAGAGATCGGGTATTGATAATCATTTTGCGCAATCCTCTTTAATATTCGCACCGCTTCAGTGTAAGTGCAATCCAACAAAGGACCATTAGCGGATGCATCGACAAGATTTCTTGTCTGCGCATTTAGTCTATTGTAGAATATCTCAATTTGTGTTTCTTGTTGAATTCCATGCATGGGGCAACGTCTCAGTAGAGTTTTGTAATGTTCCCATGTAGTGTGTAAATTTTCATCATCCAGTTGATGATATGCCATGATATCATTCTGCAATCTAGCATTCATTGTCAGTGGATTGAATCGTAAAATGAACTGTGTTGCTAGTGCATTCCATGAAGTAATAGATCCAGCTGGTAAACCAAGGAACCATGTTCGTGCCCTTCCTTGCAAAGAGTAAGGGAACAGCTACATCTTTAAGGCGTCATCAGGAACACAATGTTGACTAAAAGAAGCACATATAAGTAGAAAAGATTTAAGATGCTCCCTCGCATCTTCATGAGGTAAACTTGCATATTGACCATTCGAGTTAAGCATTTGAAAAATCACCGATTTTAATTCAAAATTCCCAGCTTGTATTGCTGGTCTAACAACCCATGGTTGTAGATCATCGAGCACAGGAACAACGTAGTCTCTAATTGTCTTGTCAAGAATTTGCTCTTTTTGTGGTGGCAATGGTATACTATTAACTACTTGTGGCTGCACTGGAGATACAAAATTTTGTGGCAGCAATAGTGGTAGATCATTGTTATTTCCAGCCATTTTTCTTTGCTCTTGTCTTCTCCTCTGAATTGTCCTTTCAAGTTCTAGATCAAAACTAACAATGTTGTTAGGATTTCTCCTTGTGGACATAAACACCTAATAAGAAAATTGAAAGAATTAATCAAAAGATCAATAATCAATAAGAGTTAGAAAAGAAACAAATAATTACGACTACAAAAATAAACATCAAACAAACGCCATCCCTGGCAACGGCGCCAAAACCTGATCACGCTATGAACGTCAAAGCAATTGTTCAAGCGAACACTTGTCGATGCAAGTATAGTTGATAGGTGTAAAACTATCAGATATCGATCCCACAGAGATGGCTATTTGTGTTTAAATTTGTCGAAGCAATCTGAGTTAAAATGATAAGAAATGTTAATAATAATGTCAACGCAAATTGGTTAAAACTACACTGGTTCAGATTAAAAATTGTTAGTGCAAATTTAATACAAAGTGTCAGTGCAATTGTTATATAAAATGAATTGATTGTTGAGATGTTGTAATGTAAACTCAAAAATATAAAGGAAATAGATCAAGTGTAAAGAAGTGGAGAGGATCACTGACTTTACAAGTCACAACACTAAATGTGACTACAAGGTAACTTATAGATGAATTTGTCACTGCAATTATGTTCTAATGAGATCATACTAATATAAACTCTTTGTTTAGCAAAGACCTAAGTACGCACAACTACCACACCTTTCAGTGCTGATAATGTTGAGCACTCAAGAACAAGTGACAAGAATTCCTCCTAGTCTCAAGTAACTTCTGCTGTCTTGCTTGTTAATCTAACTAGTCATTGTACCTTCCAGTGACTGTGACTGCAATCGCACTTCCATGGTCAAAACAGTTAAATCCAAAGATAAACAAATGAGAATAATTGAATAGAACTTAAAGCAAATCTAATATTGAAAGATACTTCCGTATTCAAACAATTATGAATAGTATTCATAATCAATTTAAGAGGGATTAACAAAGGAATTGAAGCATCCTATTCCTAGTCTACTAGAATTCTCCCTTAAATGCTCCTCTTGTGTCGCACCAAGCACTTCTCATCAAAAGCTGTTGCGTCCTTGTCGCATCAGATCACCTTCCTCCAAGATTCAAGCTTCCATGGTAGCTATCGTTGAGAATGACTAAGAGAAATTTTAGAGTTGAAATCTTCACACCTTGACGATCCATCTTCTCTTTCATCCTTCTATTTAAAATCACCTGGCATTCCAGATCTTTCTTCCTCTTTAGTTCTAACTCCTTGATGAAGTTGTAAAAGTTGTTATTGCCAGCTATGCACTCATGCAAATCTAGTGTGTTCATTGACCAGTTGCAGATTGTCGCGACATTCCTGGCCGCAAATTATGGTTTTTAATTTGCTACGACAATTTGTCATTATCCTACACTAATGCTTCTGGATATTTTAGAAGTGTGAAATTCCTGATAAAGATGTGGAAGCATTCATGTGACGACATATTTGGTCGTAATTCTGGATCAACTTGTGACCGTAACTTTGAATGCTTTCCTATTCCGATCTTCCCATGTGGATTTCTACACTAATAACTTTGGACGCAAAACTAGTACTAACTACAACGACATTAGTAGCACAATAGAGATAAAATGAAAGAAAATAAAATCCAACAACATTGAGTTAGAAAATGTAAATACTAAATATGAAATGTTAATAATGCATGCTAAATATGATACAAAAGGAACAATTTATACATTAATTTAAGGAGAAATTGAGTGTCATCTCTAATGCTATCAGTATCTCAATGCAAAATGATCAGTATACACTGTAATTTTTGCTCCGATAAGATATGAAAGGAACTTGTCAACTGCAAAAACTACTGCCAACAACTCTTTCTCAGTGGTTGAATAATTTACCTACACTTCAGTTAGAGTCTTACTAGCATAATAGATTGAATGAAATACCTTATCCTTTCGTTGTCCAAGCACAACACCCACAGTAAAGTCGCTTGTATCACACATCACCTTGAACGGTTACGACCAATCCGGTGCAACGATAATGGGTGCCTGCATTAGCTACTGTTTAATTTTAAGGAATGCTTCCAGACAAGCATTACCGAAATTTTTTTCTATTTTGCTCCAACAAGGAGCAGAGTGGTTTTGCTATTTTTGAGAAGTCTTAGATGAATCTTCTATAAAATCCAGCATGGCCGAGAAAACCTCTTATTCCCTTTACATTAGTGGGTGGCGGTAGCATTTCAATGATCTCCACCTTCGCTTTATCAACTTCAATGCCCTGACAAGATATATGATGGCCAAGAATAATGCCTTCAGTTGCCATAAAGTGGCATTTTCCCCAATTTAGTACCAAGTTGGTGTCCTCGCATCGTTTCAACACTTTTGCTAAATTGTCAGCGCATTTATCAAAATTGTACCTATAAATAGAGAAATCATCCATAAATACCTCTAATGAATCCTCGATCATATTAGAAAAGATGGCCATCATGCACCTCTGGAATGTAACTGGTGCATTGCACAAACTAAATAGCATTCGTTGAAAAGCAAAGGTTCCAAATGGGCAAGTAAAAGTTATTTTTGCTTGATCCTCCGAGGCAGTTGCAATCCTGTTGTACCCGAACTATCCATTAAGAAAATAGTAACAGGCCCTTACCAGGTAGCCTATCCAACATTTGATCAATGAATGGGAGTGGGAAGTGATCCTTCTTTGTGGCTGCATTTAGACGACGGTAATCTATACACACTCGCCAACCTATAGCAATGCGAGTAGGGATTAGCTCATTTTTATCATTGCTTACCACCGTCATGCCACTCTTCTTAGGCACACATTTGATTGGGCTCACCCAAGTACTATCCAAAATTGGGTAGATTATGCCTGCGTCCAACCATTTGATGATCTCTTTCTTCACTACTTCCTTCATTTTCTCATTTAATCTTCGTTATTGCTCAATTGACTATTTTCCTTCATCTTCCAACCTAATTTTATGCATGCAGAAAGAGGGACTAATGCCTCTGATGTCGGCTATGCTCTAGGCGATGGCTGTTTTGTGCTGCTTCAATATTCCGATTAATTTTTCTTCTTGGCTCGCGTTGAGACTTGCACTGATAATTACTGGCAATATATCATTGTCACCCAGAAAAACATATTTCAGATGTGTTGGCAATGGCTTTAACTCTGGAGTTGGAGCTTCTTCAACTGATGGTTTAAAAACAGGGATCGTCCTATTAGTCAGATCGAAAGATTCCAATTGCCAGCCATGTCTAAGCTTACGGACATTAGCCTTAACTTTGTGGTCACATTCAGGTAGGGCATTATCTTTCGATGTCACCGCATATTCCTCTGGTACTGCTGAACTTCGTTCATTAAATTCCTCTATAATTAACTTGTCCAGAGCATCAATGTGATGACATTGTTCCTTACTTCGTGATGGAGATGCTTCGAAAACACTGAAGGTTACATGTTCATCGTAATGATACATGATCAACTCACCTTTGAAAACATCTATGAGTGTGTGTCCTGTTATGAGAAATGGGCATCCTTAAATAATGGGCACCTTCGTATCGACTTCACAATCAAGTATGATAAAGTCAGCTGGGGACACAAACTTATCGACATGAATGAGAACATCTTTAATCTGTCCTTCAGGTTGTGCCAAAGATCTGCCCGTAAGTTGTAATGTCACTGCAGTGGGCTTCATATGACCAATTCCTAATTTCTTAAAAGTTGACAATGGCATAAGGTTAATGCTAGCTCCTAGGTCACATAGAGCTTTACCTAAGTAATGGTTTCTAATGGAGCATGAAATTGTGAAACTGCCAGGATCTTTCATTTTTTGTGGTAGTTTATTTGTCAGTACAACGCTACACCCTTCTGTGAGCGCAATCATCTCAATATCGGATAGCTTCTTCTTCTTTGATAAGAGTATCAACAAGAGGTATATTACTGTGTAATTGTTTCAAGGTAGACACAAACTTTTGATAATCTCTGTCATGATCTTTCTCCTTGAATCGTTAGGGAAATGGCAAAGGTATGTTCATAGTGTGTTGTCGTGATATAACTGGTTGTGTTGACATGGGCAGTTGTGTCGACAACTTCGTAGGACGAATAGTCGGCATAGGTGTTACTATTGGTGGCTCCTCCTCATTTACTTCTATTGTGTCTTCTTCAGATGCAATCTCTCCTTGTTGTTTTGGTTCGTTTGCGTCGACAAGTGCTTGGTTGGAGTTGCTACTTTGTTCAGCAGTTTGCTTTCCACTCCGCAATGTGATAGCCTTTGCAATGCTCCTTTCCTATTTGATTTGGATTTTCAGTGTCACTAGGCAAAGCACCTGGTGGTCGTGTGCTCATGTTAGAAGCTAGTTGTCCTAATTGTGCTTCTAATGCTTGGATAGAAGAAGAATTTCCTTGTATGATAGCTTCTGTTCTTGTAATATGCTCATGCATCAAAGCTTCAAGAGTAGCTAATGGATATAATCTCGATTGAGAATACTGCTGTTATTATTGTTGATGTCGTCCTTGCATATTTGACATTGCAGTTTGTTGCGACTGCATTCGAACATGTGGTTGCATATGGTTATATAACTAAATCTAAGTATGTGATCGCATCTAATCAGGCAGCTCATGCACTTGCGAATTGTGATTATAATTCTGCTGCTACTGACTGTAACTCCCTTGTCTAAAGTTACCTTGATTTTAGGAATTTCCATATCTATATGTGGATGCATTCTGACTCCTCCAAGGTTGTTGAGTCCTATTTGAACTGTTATATGAGTTACCATATGAATTCCCTAGGATGTTATTGACATAGAATGCACTCTAAGCATGTTGTGGACAGTCCTCATAGCTATGGTTGTCACCGTAAATTTCATAAGAAAATGTCGAGACATCCATTTGTTGGGCTACTTGAATAAGGGCAACAACACTCGTCCCGTTCATGTTCTTGATCATGTTTGCTAAAGAGGATACTTGTGCACTTAAGGCTAATATAGCGTCAAGCTCAATAACTACAAGATTTGTTTTTATTTGAGCAGAACGAGAAATTGGGTACTGATAATCATTTTTTGCAATTCTTTCCAAAATTCGCACGGCTTCGTTGTAAGTGCAATCCAACAAAGGATCATTAGCAGATGCATCGACATGATTTCTTGTCTGCGCATTTAATCCATTGTAGAAAATCTCGATTTGTGTCTCCTGTTGGATTCCGTGCATGGGACAACATCTGAGCAGAGTTTTGTAACGTTCCCACGTAGTGTGCAAGTTCTCATAATCCAATTGATGGTATGATGTAATATCATTCCGCAATCTAGCATTCATTGTGGGTGGATTGAATTGTAGAATAAACTGAGTTGCTAACGCATTCCATGAAGTCGTTGTATCTGTCCACAACAATTGCGAATTTATACCACCAGCTAATCTTGTGACTGCTTTCATTATTGGGCCAATTACAAATTTTGTAAGCCCTTGTGTGGTGAGTTAATAGCTGCTCAATTACCTCATTTAGTAAAAATGATTTTAATACTAAACCTCCTTTTGGTGTTACTGTAACCCTATCCTTCTATCCATAGTTTTCATCACATAATCATGCAAATTTTGGTCCATGATGCCATTGTAATAATTGAACTTTCCACGGACTTACTTCCTCCTTCCATGAGGATTTTATTATCTTAACATCCAAAAACTGAGGTGTTGGCTTATAAATGTCAAAATTTCCTATTATCTGCAGTAAATGGAAAATTTTCACATTAGTAATTTCTAGGAAATTTGTTACAACAGGAAAGTATTTTATATTGCAGCCATCTACCATTTAAAATTGAATTTTTGATCTATAGTTTCTTCAATTGTCAATATTTCTTCCTTGTGCCTATCTGTAACAGTAATTCAAGCATCAATAACCTTTGATTTTCCTAGATCTCCCAATCTTCATAGTATCCATCTTGGTAAATATCGTCATCATAGATGTTATCATCGTAACCGTAGTCCTCATCTGAATAAATATAATAATTGTCCATGGCCTAGGAATAATTTGATAGAATTGGAGGAAAATAGTTAATCTGTGAGACAAAAGAACTATTAATATTGTTAGCTCGTATCTATAGCCTAAAATTTCCTAATTATTCCAATAACAAAGAAGAAAATAAAAATCACTAAAGCGTTGCCTCCCCGGCAATGGCGCTAACAACTTGACCGCCTCTGAACGTACTCCTGTTCGGGATGTCTTTTCGACTTCCACAAGTATATAGGTCAGGTTGTAATATAGATTGTACAACGAAATACTTGGTAGTATTCCAAGGATCATACTCAAAAGAGTCTTAAGGTGATAGTGAATTAAATCCTTCCAAAGAAAAGAATTAATTAGTACTACTTTTAGGGATTATAGTACGACAATAAAATTAAAGGGTTGTTGTGAAAGATATAAAAAGAAATAAAGTAAAGGATGAGATGAGTAGATTCGATAAATGACTTTGGAGAGATTAGGTCGCTTCAGTATAATTTCTTCAATTGTTGGGTTTTGGGGATTTTTTTTCAATCAACTAGTTACTACACTAGTTGGATCTTCCGATCTTTCGCCAACATAGCAAGTCGACAGAGACTACTTATTGCTATATGTCAAAGTCTAAACTGGTTTGCGGAAAAGGTTTTCACATATAGGCAATACTAATTTTGGGTTCATTCCCACCTAAGTGACTTTTTAGGGTTGTCAGGCCTAGTGTTTGTTTCAAGCTCTTCCTTTCCCAAACAGCTGATCTGATTGAAAATTCATGTTTATATAACAATTAAATATTCATAATTCCCCTCCCTAACTCCCCAAAATGGAATTAGTTCCTCATGGTTTTCTTAAACATCATTAAAAACAATAATATAACTAAGCATAAAATTTATTCAATGAAATAAAAGAAACTTCAATTGTATTGGCAATCTATCGAGAAATAATTCCTCGAACATTTATGTGAAAGTTACAATCTTGTTTCTAAAACAAAAATAACAAACTAAAAACTAAAAGCTAAGAAAGGTGTGTGAAACCTTAATGTTAGAGGCCTTATTTATATAACCTTGGCCAATCGTTTTTCCTCAACCCTAGGTCAGTTGTCGCCCTTCGTGGTTAAGTTGCATTGTAAAGACTGAAATGCTCCTCACTCAGTGCAGAACCCACATCCAATGGTCGATGTCTCGACACACCAAGACCTATTGTTGCTTGTAAAATATATTGTTGTCGTAAATGTGCAAGTGTACACAACGTTCAAGTAATAAAGTGATAAGTAGAGTATCGTACCCATAGAGAAATTCCTTAAACTGTTGACAAAAGAATTATGCAAACAAAGTAAATAAGGTAATAATGATAAGTGTTATTGCAACTTGATTGTCATAACAAAATGCAAAAACAATAAAATGAGGAAGAATCAACCAAGCAAAGCATAAGATCTACTAAGTACTTATCACTCTTTGCATAAATGATTGGAAAAATCTTTAGTACGAGACTAAGTTGTGATCCCTAAATCTAGAATATTTCAGATATAAGTTTAGATCTACAAATGTCATAACAAATATCTATTCTACGAATTTCCCAGAATGACTAAGCAATGACATGCCACTTTGTGTGTGCAACTTTTATAGTAATTCCACATTATATTCCTATAACATGTATTTTCCCCAAAAAAACTTATCTCACCCTTAATGAATGTAGCTCATCTTTTAGAGACAATACAGATATCTTCTGATACATGCTTATTACACCTATTTATGCTCCAACAAATTTGTCCTGCTTTCAATCGAGATTATGCTCATGCAAAACAAGAGCTCATTCCTAAGATTGCTAGCATGTAGAATTAGCAACGATTGAGTCATAAATTCATTCGAAAGATATCGATAATTCATTCATAAAAATAAACAAAGTATCAAAAATATTCAACCCTTAATTGATCAAAATAAGGGTGCAAAATGTTGTTTAAATAAAATGACATTTATATTTAAAAGATCAAGTGTACTCCTTGTTGGGACCCAAAAAGAACATCAGGCTCGCATTCTTGATTTTGCTTCACTCTGCCACAGCAACATCTCTTTGCTCAAGTGGTTTTGCTACAGAAACGTCGAGCTCCGCTCCCAGCGATGGCTGACAACTCTGCCTTTTGCACTTTCTATTTGCCGTGTGACTCTTCCAATCTATCAATCCGGATTTCTAAGGGTTCTAGTGCCCTCCTAGAGCTTTCTAGTATATACCACATAAGTTTGGCTTGCTACAGCAGAATCCTACGAGCCTAGTACTGCCAAAGCATTTAGCAGCTGCAAATTTTGGTGCTTCCACTCCCCAACAGTCCTTCATTATTGGGTCTCGTACTCTCTCTTTCCTTCATCTATTCCTGCATCATAAGAAACATACCAACAAGCTAGTTTGCTACAAAAAAAGGGTAAAAATGTATAGATTTTGCAACTACGTGCACTACAGCTTGAAGACAAAAATATATAAAAATACTACTAATGTTATCACAAATTTACTAAATAGCAAACAAAATGGTCCAGCAAAAGTATGTAATATAACTCTTTTTCAAGAGTTATCACACCCCCAAACCTGAATTTTTGCTTGTCCTCAAGTAAAATATGTTGATGCATGTATGCATGAATACAAATATTATGGCCTTGACAATTTTCATAAAGATTTTGCTTCTGCCTTCCAATACGCATATATTTCAGATCTCAACAACCTTTATAACTGCAAGATTTTGCAACAGCTTTGTAGATAAATCCAGAAAATTCAATGTACAAATTTCAATCTAAATAATAAAGAAATTTTAAATTCACCTGCAATTAATTTTAAAGCAAATAATTTCCTAAAAATTGTTTATTTCTTTAGCTAAGTTTTTCATTTACTTTACTTAGGCATTTATTTTTTTGCTCTTAAGGAATTCATCTTGTCATGCAACATTATACTTGACAACTACAGTGGAGCAGACACTTAATTTTCGTGTCAACAATCACATCACAATCTGAATTTACACTCATGCAGCTTAAAGTTTCAACTAAAAAGATGGATGGGGCAAACAACTACCTCCTTAGCCTACTCTGCTTTTTGCTACAACGGAGGGTTTCTAAAAAATATATATTCTTTTTATGAATTTTTCTTTTAACATTTTTTCTTTTCTTTTTAAGCACTCATACTTAAACATATTCTTTTCTCACCATCAATACAATGGATCAAACAAAGTATTGCTGACGTACTGAGAACAGTTAAGCACTAGAGTGACAAAATTTTTCTTTTCTTCATTTCATGCCTCAACATTCCATATTTAACACTTAGCTCAAAGAAAAACTAAGTTTTATTAAGAAATATTTACTTTAAAAAAATCACAAAGATTTCAAAATCAAATTATTTTTAGAGATCAATTTTCAATACTATCCTAATTTGAATTTCCTACTTCACTTCTACAAAAAAATTTAAATTTTAAGGTTTAATTTCCTAATCGAACATCAATAATATATTTATACCTTTCTGGCTTCACAAACTCTTCACAAAAATATGTCATGGCAAAAATCTCAATATGACAAATGGCATGTAATGACAAACTATAAAACAGAACTATATACTAACAAATATCTACCTATATGCAACAAAAAGGAACAACACACTGATAACTCTTGAAAAAGAGTTATATAACATACTTTTGCCAGAACTTTTTGTTTGTTTTTCTGTAAATTTGTTACAGCATTATTAGTGTTTCTATATAATTTTGTCTTAAGAGCTATCTTGATCTTTTAGCAATAATTTCTATGTGTTTTTACCCTTTTTGCTATGGAAATAGTACGCTTTTGGTATACTATGGTATGGTGCAGGAAGGAAGGTGATATGGAGTTCGGAGAATGAAGAATTGTTGGAGTAAAACTTTACTGTCGAACGCTCTAGCAAAATTAGGATTGCTGACTCAGCACAGTACAACATAACATTTGCTACCTGTCAAAGGCACTAAAAAATTCCCATAAAAATTGGATCTAAATACTAGCTCAAATATGCTATAGCAAAGTCCGATTTGTAGATGTTGTTGCAAAATACTCTAACAACCAGATTCTACTGCAGCAAAACAAGATCTGCGGATCTAAGAGAAGCACTTGAAGGATCCCTTGAAATTCGGATCTGACATGAAAAAGGTGTGACAAAGCTCTTATAAATAGAGGAGCATGTTAATGAAGAAACTATCAATCAATCAAATAAGCAAAGGCTATAGTGATAATGCATATACTCTGGAAGGAGGAGAAACGGGAGAGTCACACTGGCAAATCAAGTGCAGCGACAAAGTTAACAGCGAGAGCTGGGAAAAGAGCCTCGGTGCTGCTGTAGCTAAACCACCAAAGCAAAGAGACATTACTGTGGCAGAGTGAAGCAAAATCGGGATGCGAGCCTAATATCTTTCTTTGAGTTCATTTGAGTACTCTTGATCTTTTAAGTCTGAATGATATTTTGTTTAAACAACATTTTGCACTCTTATTCTGACCAATTAAGGGTTGAATATTTTTGATACTTTGTTTATTTCCATGAATGAATTACCGATATCTTTCTAATGAATCTCTTCATTGATTTATGACTCAGTTGCTGTTAATTCTACATGTTAGCAATCTTAGGAATGAGCTTTTGTTTTGCATGTGAATAATCTCGACTAAAAGCAGGATAGATTTGGTGGAGCATAAATCAGTGTAATGAGCATGTATCGGAAGATATGTGTAGTATCTCTTAAAGATGAGCATTCATTAAGGGTGAGATAAGTTTTGTTGGGAAAATACATGTTACAGGAATATAATGTGTATTCACTGTAAATGTTCTTACATAAAAATAGCGCACCATTGCTTAGTCATTCTGGGAAACTCGTATAAATAGATATTTGTTATGACATTCGTAGATCTAGACTTAGATCTAAAATATTTCAGGTTTAGTGATAACAACTTAGTCTTCTACTTAGATTTTGCTGTCATTTTTGCTAAGATTGATAAGTACTTAGTAGATCTGGAGTCTTGCTGATTGTTGATCAATTTACTGTTTTTGCATTTGTTATGACACGCAAGTTGCAGTCACAATTATCTTTGTTATCATATTTACTTTGCTTGCACAATTCTTTTGTCAACAGTTTAAGGAATTTCTTCTAAATACCAATCTCCCTGTGGGTACGATACTCTACTTATCACTTTATTACTTGAACATTGTGTACACTTGCACATATGCTACAATAATACTATTTTAAATGCGATAAGGTTTGGCGCCATTGCCGGGGAGATCGGTGCAATTCAGTAAGATTTTTGTTAAATTGTTGAGCAAACATTTGTTTTTGTTATTTTTAATTTTGCTTTAGTTTTTGTTTTTTCATAATTTTGTCATAATGTATGAACAGGATATTTTCAGAAAATATGTCGTTGGATCTAGAAAAAAATTAACAAAAAGAAAAGAGAATTATGAAATATGGTTTGAAACGAGGTGTTTGATGATCGGGATAGACCAATACGAGAATATCTAATTCCTACTTTGGATTATCTCTATCCTAGAACCTCAAGATTTTGGACTTGCATGAGTGATGTTGGAGCAATGAAGCTCAATGCCACAACATCCCAAGTATCTTCTTTGACTAATATGAGTAATTCCATGCAGAATGCTACAACAGTTGCAAAATGGAACTTTGTCGTGACATATTGTAATTATTGGGGAGGCAACCATGAGTTCGAGGAATTCCCATCAAATCTAGCAAATGTGTACTACATGGGGAAATTCTACAGAGATGATAATTCTTATTCCAACATATTTACACGCCAGGATGGGAGAAACATCCAAACTTTTGTTATAACAATCAAGATGCTGGAAGTATAAACAATGATGTCAGACAAAATGCCGCGTGGACACTACCCAATTATGATCAACCTTTGCTATGGCAAGATGTCCAGCAAGACGAAGCATCAGGGTTTTCATCAATTGAAAATTTGCTGAAAATATATTGCAAACAATGATGTTGTGCTTCAGAGTCAAGCTGAATCTCTACAAGCTCTTGAATATCAAGTTGGCCAGATTGTGAACGCAATAAATTCTAGACCATAAGAAACTTTACCGATTGATATTGAGAATTCGAAATCACAAAGGCAAGAGCATTGTGAGGAAATCATTCCTAGAAGTGAGACTCAATCGAATGAACTCATTAAAGATGCTACAGCTAAAAAAGATAATTCAGATATCGACAATTGAAAGATGTCAGAACCATTTGAAAAGAAAAATGCAGCTAAAGAGGTTAAACAAAATATTGCTATAGCAGAATCAGATCGTTTTGTCGACAAAAATGCTACAGCAAAACAACCTCAGAAACTTGAAGATACATTGTCAAAGAAGCGAGGATTGGGAGAAGTTGAAACAATCGCACTTACTAAAAGGTACACTACCATGACAAATAAATTGCATCCAGAATTTAAGGATCCCAAGAGCTTCACAATACCCTATTCCGTTGGTGATCGGTATATTGGAAAGGCATTATGTGATTTCAACGCAAGCATAATTTTGATGCCTAGATCCATAATTAAGAAGTTACGGAATTGGAAAAAGTGCAAGAAAGAGTGGAAATTTTTTGGAACTGTGTGGAGAATAAGAGGTAGCTTTAGAAAAAAAATTTAATTGTTTACCAAGTTTGCTACTGCAGAGTACGAACCCAAGCACTTGAAGAAGAAGGAACAAATCCTGTGTCGGCACCGATTGAGGGTAACTCTAAACTTTGCTGTAATATTTCATTTGTTTTTATTTTGTCACAACATAAATTTTTTTATATGTGCATTGCTAGTGCATAATAGAGTATTTGATTTTGATGAGTTTAAAAGCCTTTGAACTTTTGAAGAAACAATTAGTTGTTGTACCTATTATCATAGCACCAGACTGGAATTTTCCATATGAGCTAATGTGTGATGTTAGTGATTTTGCTGTTGGAGTAATGCTAGGGCATAAATAATAAAATTGCTACAGCATATCATCCTCAAACAAATGGACAAGCAGAGATTTCAAATAGAGAGATCAAGTCAATTTTAGAGAAAGTGGTGAATTCAACGCGCAAGGATTGGTCATCAAGATTAAATGAAGTTTTGTGGGCATAGTTCATTGCCTTCAAAACACCACTAGGAATGTCACCATTCAAGCTTGTCTATGTATCATGGAAGAGTTAGATTGCATGCATATGAGAATGCTAGGATTTATAGCAAAATTTTGCTGAATTAATAAGCATTGTTGGAACAATCCACTATCATGACAGAAAAGTGCTATAACATTGCGAGATGCCGAATGATCTGGAGATAACAGTTGATACAAAAACAACTTTATGATTAATGATGTGCAGCATGATGATCATGCTATGAAGATCACAGCAAATATGTGCAAGCGTACACTGTCAATGCAAGTATAGTAGACAGATATGTAACCTATCAGATATCGATCCTACGATGATGGATGTTTGTTGTCTATAATTGTCAGTGCAATGAACAAGTAAATGAAATAAAATTGTGAGATTGAATTATCGAAGCAATAATGTAAAATTAAAGAAGTAATGCAGTAATAATGAAATAGGGTCCCTGACATAAATAGTCAGTAGAAAACTAAGAATACTATTCCTAGGAAAACTAAGAAAACAATCAAACTCAAAGATTAAACAGTAAAAGCAAGCTTGAATAAGATATCATTTAGTCTCAAAAATGTGCAAGCGTACACTGTCAATGCAAGTATAGTAGACAGATATGTAACCTATCAGATATCGATCCTACGATGATGGATGTTTGTTGTCTATAATTGTCAGTGCAATGAACAAGTAAATGAAATAAAATTGTGAGATTGAATTATCGAAGCAATAATGTAAAATTAAAGAAGTAATGCAGTAATAATGAAATAGGGTCCCTGACATAAATAGTCAGTAGAAAACTAAGAATACTATTCCTAGGAAAACTAAGAAAACAATCAAACTCAAAGATTAAACAGTAAAAGCAAGCTTGAATAAGATATCATTTAGTCTCAAAAATTAAGAGTACATCCATACAAACTTGAAATAACATGAATTACCAACGTTTAAGAAAGAGGAATAAAAGAACAAATGGAGAATACTATTCCTAGGCTACTCGACTTGCTTCCTTACTCTTCTCTTTTGTTACACTTAGGAGCTCCTCGTTAGGAGCAAATCTGCCTCCTCTTTCGCGTTAGGTCGCCCTTGAGAAAGTTAAGCTGCCATAGATGCAAGCTTCGAAAATGGATTCAAGAAGAAAATCAATCCGAAAAAAACTCTCCCCTTTTTCTCTTTCTTAGTGAGCATTTATATTCAGTTGTCCTTTCATCAGAAAAGAGCTGTCTATGGTTGTACCAGTTGATTATACTAGATTGAACAGCTCACATATTTCTGTTCTTATTCGAATAGCTATCAGATGCAGCAACAATTCTAGGCGTAATTCTAGACATTCTCATGTAGCAATAACTTTGGGCACAATTTTGAGCAGGCTCATGTAGCGACATTAGTAGTAAAATATGTCAAAATTAAGAGCAACTAAGCTAAGGTCCATTGAATTAGAAAATGCAATAAACTAAACTAAAAAAATGCTAAAATATATGCTAAGGATGACTAAATGGGAACAACTTAAACAATAAGTGGGGAGAAATCAATGGCTCTTTCTAGTACTATCACATGAGTAGTACTGTTAGATCAATGGGAAGCGGTTGCGTCTTTGCCATGACAATACCACACCCAAACCAATTGCCACAACACCACTGTCCTAGATTGCTAAAGTAAGAAAATGCCGTCGATCAGCTGATTAACGAGATAACGAGGATAGATGAGGAGGAAAAGGAGGAAGACACTATTCTAACACCACGAAAACAGAAGCTTAAAGGAAAACAACCTGCTTGGAAGTCCTTCTACATCAACTGAAAGGGGTAAAATTTTAAATTTTGTAGCTCCAAATTTTTTTTATTTTTGTGATATATGTGTTTTTGTTTTTGTTTTTGTCATAACATGTTTTTGTTTGCCCTCATTTGTTTTCATGCATTGAGGACAATGCATCCTTTAGGTTTGGGGGTGTGTTGCTCCATTTAGTTGCATATATGTTAGTTTTTGTTTTATAGTTTGTCATTACATTTTTAGTTGCCATATTGAGATATTGCCATGACATATTTTTGTGAGAAATTTGTGAAGCTAAGAAGGTATAGATATATTGTTGATGTTTGATGAGGAAAATAACCTTTAAAATTTAAAATTTTTATAGGAGTGAATTAGGTAATTCATATTAGGATAGTTGCCTAAAATTGATTTCTAAAAATAAATTGATTTTGAAATCTTTGTAATTATTTTAAAGCATATATTTCTTAATTAAACTTGGATTTTCTTTGAGCTAAGTGTTACATGAGAAATGTTGAGGCAATGATTAAAGATAACAAAAATTTTGTCACTCCAATGCTCGACCATTCTGAGTATGTCAGCAATGCTTTGTTTGCTCCATCGTATTGTTGATGAGAAAAGTATGTGTTTGAGTATGAGGGCTTAAAGAAAAAAAATGTTGAAAGAAAAAAATATAAAAAGAAAAATTCTTTGTAGGGACACTCCGTTGTAGCAAGAAGCAGAGTAGGCTAAGGAGATAGTTGTTTGCTCCATGCATCTTTTTAGTTGAAAACTTTGAGCTGCGTGAGTGTTTAAATTCATATTGTGATGAGATGTTGGCATAGCAATTAAGTGTTTGCTCCACTGTAGTTGTCAAGTATAACATTGCATGACCAAATGAATTCCCTAAGAGCAAAAATAAAATATTGCCTAAAGTAAAGTAGAAAAAAATTAGCTAAAGAAATGAAACAAATTCTTACAAAATATTTGCTTTAGATTTAATTACATGTGAATTTAAAATTGCTTATTTTTAGATTAAAATTTTTGCACTAAATTTTCTGAATTTTCTGTATTTTTAGGAAATATACGCTGTACTAGAAAGGTGTAAGCAAAATTCTCATGAAAATTGTCAAGGCTATTCTCTTTGCATTCATGCATACATGCATCAGCATATTCTGCTTGAGGACAAGCAAAAGTTTAGGTTGGGGTGTGATAACTCCTGAAAAAGAGTTATATAACATACTTTTGCTAGAATTTTTTGTTTGTTTTTAAGTAAATTTGTTATAGCATTGTTAGTGTTTTTATATATTTTTGTCTTATGAGTTATCTTGAGCTTTAGCAATAATTTCTATGTTTTTTTACCCTTTTTGCTATGGCAATATTATGCTTTTGGTATACTATGGTATGGTGCAGGAAGGAAGGTGCTATGGAGTTTGGAGAATGAAGAATTGTTGGAGCAAAACTTTGTTGTTGAACGCTCTAGCAAAATCAGGATTGCTGATTCAACACAGTACAACACAACATTTGCTAGCTATCAAAGGCACTAGAAGATTCCCTTAAAAATCGGATATTAATGCCAGCTCAAATAAATATGCTATAACAAGTTCTAATCTACAGATGTTGCTGCAAAATGCTCTAGCAACCAGATTCTGCTGCAGCAAAACCAGATATGCAAATCTAGGAGAAGCACTAGAAGGATCCCTTGAAAATCAGATCTGACATGAAAAAGGTGTGACAAAGCTCTTATAAATGGAGGAGCATGTGAATAAAGAAATTGTCAATCAATCAAATAAGCAAAGGCTATAGTGATAGTGCATATACTCCGAAAGGAGGAGAATCGGGAGAGTCACACCGGCAGATTAAGTGAAGTGGAAAAGTTGATGGTGAGAGCTAGGAGCAGAGCCTTGGCACTGCTGTAGAAAAACCACCAAAGCAAAGGGACGTTGTTGTGGCAGAGCAGAGTAGAATCAAGATGAGACCTGAAATCTTTATTTGGGTTCATTTAAGTACTCTTGATCTTTTAAGTCTTAACATTATTTTCTTTAAACAATATTTTGCACCCTTATTCTGACCAATTTAGGGTTGAATATGTTTGATACTTTGTTTATTTCCATGAATGAATTATCGATATCTTTCTAATGAATCTCTTCATTTATTTATGACTCAGTTGTTGTTAATTCTACATGATAGCAATCTTAGAAATAAGCTCTTGTTTTGCATGTGCATAATTTCGACTAAAAGTAGGATAAATTTGCTAGAGCATAAATCGGTGTAATAAGCATGTATCAAAAGATATGTGTAGTATCTCTTAAACATGACCTGCGTTCATTAAGGGTGAGATAAGTTTTACTGGGAAAATACATGTTATAGGAATATAATGTGTATTCACTGTAAAAGTTGCTACATAAAAATAGCACGCTGTTGGTTAGTCATTTTGAGAAATTCGTTAAAACTGATATTTGTTATGACATTCGTAGATCTAGACTTAGATCTAAAATATTCCAGGTTTAGTGATCTCAACTTAGTCTTGTACTTAGATCTTGTCTTCATTTCTGCTAAGATTGATAAGTACTTAGATGGGGTGGAGGGATATAATGTTTATTCACTGTAAAAATTAGAAATTACCCTTTAGCTGAGGCGAAGGGATTTGCGTGTAGGCTTCTTTCCCTTAAGCTTTCACTTCATTGGTGTAATAGCCTCCTCTTCATCATCCTCATCCATCTTAGTCATCTCGTCAATCAGCCAATCGACTTCCTCTTCCTTAATGTCTTTAATCTCGGGATCTTTTGTTTCTTCTTTTTCATCCTCAGCTAGATGATATTCTTATCTAGATGACGACTTTCCAGATGCCACTAAATCTCAATGTTGCCCGCATCGTACTTTGTCGCAATCGTCTCATCATAAAGTATTCTTGGGAAATTTGGAAACCATGGGACTTTTACCTAATTTTGTTGTAACGCATGATGAATAGCATCATTTCAAATGCGCATGTATCCCCATAAAGCCTCCGTTTTATAGTGAAAATCTTCCAACACTTTATCAATCTTTTTAAGACGAGTAAAAACATCACAACACTTCTCATCAATTTTTCCCAAACAAGATAAAGATAACAGTTCAAAAGGATTACTAGAAGAAGCTTTTGTAAACAAAGGTGGCTTAGAAATGGATGGTTGTTTAAGTGGTGTCGTGACAATCGTATCCTCTTTTTGCTGCCGCATCACCGACTATTTGGTGATGTGCCTTTATTTGGTAACATGTTCTTGTTTTCCTCCAATGAAACTTCTGCCTGCAAACACAATGATTTGTCCAACATCAATCCTCCTCCCCGTCATAATCGAATGTAACAACAATAAACGATCTTTTCCAATAGTAGTAGTGTGAACCGTCGGCATCAATCTAGATTTCAAGAAACTCATCCAGACTTGACATTCAGGTTTCAAATATTACCTCTCAATCATAAAATTATTAATCTGAGATTTATCCCAAGTAGTTCCCGAAATACACACGTCTTCCAATATTTTTTCTAAATCGTCCTCAGAAATACCTCTCAAAAACTTTGCGTGTTCATCCTTGATATTTTAGAATCCAAAATAATCATTTATCTTACCTGCATCAAACAAAATAGAAATGCCCAAAACATAGACAAACGGGCTATCAGTCGTAAGGTGAGAATAAAACTCTCTTACAAACTTCAGGTAAACCTCATCCGAATGGCAGCAGAACATCTCCCAGCCATGGGACTCGATTACTCGCTCAATATCCTCGTTAAAACCCATGAACTTTTCTTGTTTAAACAAGAATCCCTTCTCAATTAAAGGTTGGCATTTCAAATAGTTCTCCTTAAACATCTCTTCTGTAATCCGATTGTAGAATTTTCTTGCGGTTATGGGCATAGCTTGTTGCGGCATCTTCCTTTTTCTTCACATCTTTTGGACTAACAGACAATTCAAAGGAAACATAAAACACTCAAAAGAAATAAATCTACCAAATCAAAAATCAAAAGCTAAATATAAGAGAATAAAAATAAAAGGAATAAAAAGAATTTAATGCATCTAAATAACAGCCAAGAATCGTACAGCACGTGGGTGCGAAAATTACGTTGAATGCTCTGCCAATCTGTGATTTGTTATGACAGAGACGCAATCACATATTATTGGTCCAGCAAACCTCACACCGTCCTTCATTTACTGCTAAAGCGACTGTAGTTTCAACTACCCTACAAAACTTCAACCACTAATTCAAAAATTCAAATTCTAAGCTAATAAAAAAATAGAGATAAAAATAAAATTGTTTCAAACTTATTTGGAATCTTGAAATGTAATAGCAAAATTATGCTGTAGCATTGGATCATTATAATAACGCTTCAGATGATGGCCATTTACTTTAAACAGATCCCCTGTCGTAACATTTTTTATATCAACGGCACCATGTGGATAAGCAAAAACAACTTCAAATGGTCCTGCTGATAACTCTTGAAAAAGAGTTCTATTACACACTTTTGCTGGAACATTTTGTTTGCTCTTGAGTAAATTTGTTATAACATTAGTAGTATTTTTATGTCTTTTTATCTTCGGAGCTGCAATGCACTTAATTGGCAAAATCTATACATTTTTACCCTTTTTTTGTAGCAAACTACGCTTGTTGGTATGTGTTTTCATGATGCAAGAAAACGTGAAGGAAGAGAAGAGTATGAGATCCAATAACGAAGCATTGTTGGGGAGCAGAAGTAGCAAAACTTTGCAGCTACTAAGTGCTTTGGTAGTACCAGGCACGCAGGATTCTGCTGAAGCAAGCCAGATTATTGTGGTTGACACTAAAAAGCTCTAGGAGGGCTCTAGAAACCCTAGAAATCCGGATTTGAAGAACGTGTATTGTGTGGCCAAGCTCCTATAAAAGCAGCATTCTGATTAAGAAAAAGATATCAAAGTATTTAATCAAGCTAAGGCTAGAGTGTTGTTGCATTATACTCTGGAAGAAGGAGAATCAGGAGAGTCACGCGATAGATCTGAACTGCAGAAGGCAGAGTTGTCAGCCATCACTGGGAGCGGAGCTCGACAATGTTATAGCAAAACCACTAGAGCAAAGATACATTGTTGTGGTGTAGCGAAGCAGAATCAGGAATACGGCCTGATGTTCTTTTTGGGTCTCAATAAGGAGTACTCTTGATCTTTAAGTATGTTTGTTAATTTGTTTAAACAACATTTTGCACCTTTATTCTGACCAATTAAGGGTTGAATATTTCTGATACTTTGTTTATTTCCATGAATGAATTACCGATATCTTTTCTATTAAATCTCTTCATTGATTTATGACTTAGTTGTTATTAATCCTATGTGCTAGCAATCTTAGAAATAAGCTCTTGTTTTGCATGTGCATAATCTCGACTGAAAGCAGGAGAGATTTGCTGGAGCATAAATCGGTGTAATGAACATATATCGAAAGATATGTGTAGTATCTCTGAAAGATAAGATGCGTTCATTAAGGGTGAGATAAGTTTTGTTGGGAAAATGCTTGTTATAGGAATATAATGTGTGTTTACTATAAAAGTTGCTACAGAAAAATAGCACATCATTGCTTAGTCATTCAATTTGTAGAAACAAATATTTGTTATGACATTCGTAGATCTAGACTTAGATTCAAATTATTATAGATTTATTGATCACAACTTTGTCCTATACTGAAGATTTTGCCAATCATTTCTGCTAAGAGTGATGTGTACTTAGTAGATCTGATGCTTTTATTGGTTGATTCTTGATCATTTTACTGTTTTTGCATTTTGTTATGACACACACATTGCAAACACAAACTATCTTGTTATCACATTTATTTTGAATGCACAATTATTTTGTCGACAGTCTTAGCAATTTCTTCTGAATACCAACTCTCTGTGGGTACGATACTTTACTTATCACTTTATTACTTAAATATTGTGTACACTTACACATGCTACAGCAATATTATTTTACACGCAACAAGTTCTTGGCATCATTACCGGGGAGATTGGTGTAATTCAGTAAGATTTTCGTTAAATTGTTGAGGTAACATTTGATCTTCTTATTTTTAATTTTGTTTTGATTTTTGTTGTTGAAGATTTTTGTAGAAGTTTTATGAGAAGGTGTGGAGATAATTTTCTATCAAATCTAGAAATAGAAAGAACATTGAGAAGATGTAGAAGAGAGTTGCGAGAGCGAGAGATGGAAAGAATTGAAGGAAGGAAAAATCCTGAAGTTCCTGTTCCAGTAGTTCGTGATCTAGAGGTTGTGTATGTCTCACAAGTAATTGGTGAGAGAGATAGACCAATTCGAGAGCATGTAGTGTCAATTGTTGATAATCTCGGTCCAAGTATTTTGCGACCACAAATTGATGCTACTCATTTTGTGCTTAAGCCAGTTATGTTTTAGATGTTACAAACTATTGGGCAGTTCAGAGGTTTGCCTACGGAAGATCCAAGGGTTCATTTGCGATTATTTTTGGAGGTATGTGATTCTTTTAGACAACAAGGTGTTCCTAAAGATGCCTTACGATTGAAATTGTTTCCTTATTCTTTGTGTGATCGTGCAAGAGCATGGTTAAATGCTTTGCCATCGGGTATGATTTCATCTTGGAATGAATTATGTCAAAGATTTTTGCTGTGATATAATCCGTCGAATATGAATGCAATGTTTAGAAATGATATTACATCATTTAAGCAATTGGATGATGAAACACTTTATGAGGCATGGGAAAGATATAAGGATTTGCTTAGGAAATGTCCTATGCATGGATTTCCACATTGGACACAAATGGAGATGTTTTACAATGGGTTGAATGTGCACACAAGAATGGTAGTTGATGCGTTAGCAAATGGTACGTTATTGGATAAAACGTATAATGAGGCGCATGAAATTTTGGAGAGAATTGCAAATAATGATTATCAATATCTGACAGCAAGAATGAATTTTGGTAGAAGAAATGTTGGTACAATGGAGTTGGATGCGTTTACATCAGTTACAGCACAAGTGTCTTCGTTAGCTAATATGATCAAAACTATGCAAAAACCGAGCATGGCTAGAGAAGTGAAAATTACTGAAGCAAAATGTGTTTATTGTGGAGATGATCACATTTCCGAAGAATGTCCATCCAATCCAACATTTGTTTGTTACATGGGAAATTTAATAGAGCTAATCATAATCCTTATTCTCATACATATAATTCAGGTTGGAGACAACACCCAAATTTTAGTTGGAGCAATAATCAAGGAGTTAGTTCGAGCAATGTTGTTCAGCAGAATACTGACAGAGCAGCTAGATTTGAGCAAAATTTGTCAAAGCAAAATCAGCAATAATATGGAGGTTTTTCATCGATAGAAAATTTGTTGAAAGAATATATGTCTAAAAATGATGCAATTATTCAGAGTAAAGTTGTGTCTTTAAGAGCATTAGAGAATCAAGCTGGGCAAATTGCTAATACAATGAGTTCACATCCACAAGGAACATTGCCAAGTGATACTGAGAATGCGAGATTGCAAAGGAAAGAGCATTGCAAAGTTATTTCACTTATAGGTAATCAATTATTTGTTGATGATGTTTATGATAATCAAGTTGCTGTAACAGAGGATGAAGGAAATCTAGACTTGGATGTTAAATCAAAAAGTAATGTTGAAGCAAAACGAGATATTGAAGATATTATGTTGGAAGCTGAAAAGGGAAGTGTTCATTTTAAGAAGTTTTTGGAGGTATTGAAACAACTGCATATTAACATTCCTCTTGTAGAAGCGTTGGAGTAGATGCCCAATTATGTGAAATTTATGAAAGACATTTCATCCAAGAAGAAAAGATTAGGTGAGTTTGAGACCGTCGCGCAAGGCGATGTTGGTGAATAAATTGCCACCGAAATTGAAAGTTCCAGGGAGTTTTACTATTCCTTGTGCTATTAGCAATAATTACATTGGTAAAGCATTATGTGATTTAGGTGCTAGCATAAATTTGATGCCAATGTCAGTTTTCAGGAAATTAGGAATTGGAAGAGCAAAACCTACGATAGTTACACTACAACTAGCGGATCATTCGTTCGTACATCCGGAGGGTAATATTAAAGATGTGTTAGTAACAATAGATGAGTTTATTTTCCCTGTAGATTTTATAATTTTAGAGTTTGAGGTTGAGCTTTAATAGATGTGCAAAGAGGAGAATTAACTATGAGAGTTAATGAGCAACAAGTTACATTTAATGTGTTTAATGCGATAAAGTATGCAGATGATACTGAAGAATGCCACATGATTAATGTAAAAGAGGTAGTTGTGGAAGAAAATTTAATAGATTTTTGCTGTAGCAATACTGATGTTGTTACAAGAATTTGTGAAGAAGTTGAAGATGAAGTTTCAAAGATTTGTGATGTCAAGCAGTTCATAGAGAGGCTAGGAAGAAGGTTTGAATCCTTAGATTTATCTGATTGTACGTTTAAAGTACCAAAACCTTTTATTGTAGAACCCCCGACACTTGAGTTAAAACCTTTGCCGGTACATTTAAAGTATGCATTTTTATGTGATAATGAAACTTTGCCAGTAGTTATTTCTGCAGGTTTGACAAAAGAGCAAGAAGAGCAACCATTGGGAGTTTTGAGGAAGTTTAAGAAGGAAATTGGTTGGACGATAGCTGATATTAAAGGAATCAGTCTTGCATTTTGCATGCACAAAATTTTGTCGGAATATTGTCATAACAATTCAATAGAGCAAAGGAGACTGAATCCGATTATGAAAGAAGTTGTCAAGAAAGAGGTGATAAAATGGTTGAATGTTGGAATAATCTACCCAATATCTGATAGTTCTTAGGTTAGTTCGCTTTAGTGTGTCCCCAAAAGAGGAGGAATTGTGGTCGTACGTAATGACAATAATGAGTTGATCCATACTAAGACTATCACAGGATGGAGAGTTTGCATGGACTATAGAAGACTCAACAAAGCCACAAGATGACCATTTTCCTTTGCCGCTTATAAATCAAATGTTGGAAAGACTTGCAGGTAAGGCATATTATTGTTTCCTTGATGGTTATTCAGGTTACAATCAAATTGCTATAGCTCCTGCAGATCAAGAAAAGACTACATTCACGTGTCTGTATGAAACTTTTTCTTTTAGAAGAATGCCATTTGGGCTGTGTAAAGCACCAACAACTTTCAACTTTGTACGATGACAATTTTTTCAAACATGGTGGAGAAATTTTTAGAAGTCTTTATGGATAATTTTTCGATTTTTGGAGATACATGTGAAGATTGTTTAAAGAACTTGGAGATTATTTTGAAGCGATGTGAAGAAACATATTTGGTTTTAAATTGGGATAAATGTCATTTTATCGTTTGTGAAGGCATTCTTCTTAGCCACAAAATTTCAAAGCAAGGGATAGAATTGACAAAGCAAAAATTGAGGTAATTGAGAAGCTTCCTCAACTTACTTCGATGAAAGGTATTCGTGGTTTTTTAGGGCATGCTAGTTTTTATAGAAGATTTAAAAAAGATTTTTCAAAAATATCTAAGCCCTTATGTGAATTGCTACAACATGATAAAGCTTTTGTTTTTAATGATGAATGTTTAAAAACTTTTGAATTTTTGAAGAAGCAATTAGTTGTTGCACCAATAGTAATTGCTCCTGATTAGATTTTTCCATTTGAATTAATGTGCGATGCTAGTGATTTTGTTGTAGGAGCAATGCTAGGATAAAGAAAAGAGAAGGTGTTTCACATAATTTATTATGCGAGCAAGACCCTTAATGATTCACAGATCAACTACACAACAATGGAGAAGGAGTTGTTGGCAGTGGTCTTTGCATTTGATAAATTTCGATCATATTTGATTAGCACAAAAGTAAAAGTTTATACAAATCATGCTGCCATAAAATATTTGATAGCAAAGAAGGATGCTAAGCCACGCTTGATTCGTTGGATTTTGTTGTTGCAAGAATTTAACAATAAAAAGGTTCCAATAATCAAGTGGCGGATCATTTATCAAGGTTAAAAGTGGATATTAGAGATGGTTGATAGCATTAGAAATGACACTTAATTTCTCCTTGAATTAGTCTATAATTTGTTCCTTTTGTATCATATTTAGCCTACATTTTCAGCATTTCATACTTAGTATTTGCATTTTCTAAATCAATATTGTATGGTCTTACTTTCTTTCATTTTATTCCTTTTGTGCTACTAATGTCGCTGTATTGAGTATTAATTTTGCATCTAAAGTTGTCTGCATAGAAATCCATCTTATAAGATCAGAGTGGGAAAGCATTTAGAGTTGCGACCGCAAGTTTAATCTAGAATTGCGGCCAAAGATGTCACTACATAAATGCTTCAACATTTTATCAGGGATTTTATGCTACTAACACATTAAGAAGCACCAGCATAGGAGAATGTCAAGTTGTCGCAGCAAATTTAAATGACAATCTGCAACTGCCTAATGCATAAACCAGATCCGCGTCAGTGCACAGCTGGTAATAACAAACTTGTACAACTGCAAAAAGGGAGTTAGATCTGAGAAGGGGGTAAACTTGTATTTTTTAGTGATTATTAATATAGGGGAGAGAGAAGATCATCATGAAGCTGTGAAGAATTCAATTCCACAATTTTCTCTTTCTTTCCCAAAGTCAGCTGCCATGGAAGCTTAACTTCCAGGAGGGTAATCTGACGCGACAAGGAGGCGACTACTCCTGACGAGGAGTGCCTAGGTGCGATGCAAGAGGAGCGATTACGGGACGATTCTAGTAGACTAGGAATAGCATGCTTCAATTTCTTCTTTAATCCCTCTTGAAAGTTGATGAATTCTATTGACTATTAATTATATACGAAAGTATCTATTAATTTTAGATCTATTTTGATTTCTACTCAATTCTTCTCATCTGTTTATATTTGGATTTAACTATTTTGACCACGGAAGTGCGATTATAGTCACAGTCACTAGAAGGTGCGATGACAAGTTAGATTAACAAGCAAGACAACATAAGTTGCTTGAGGAGAGAAGGAATTTTGGCCACTTGTCCTTGAGTGCAAAGCATTACCAGCATTGAAAGATGTGGTAATTGTGAGTACTTGGGTCTTTGTTGAACAAAGAAGTTGATAGCAGTAAGATCTCATTAGAACTTAATGCGACAATTCATCTATCAGTTACCTTGTAGTCACATTTAGCGTTGCCAACTTGTGAACTCAGGGATCCCCCCTATTTCTTTACACTTGATCTATTTCTTTTAATTTTTTGAATTTACATTTACAACATCTTCAACAACAATTCGTTTTCTATTAATTTTCTCTGACATTTTATGCTATATTTGCATTGACAGATTTAACTTTTTGATTTGTGCAGTAACTAAATTGCGTTGACATTACTCTTAACAATTCTTTTCATTTAAACTCTAATTGCTTTGACAAATTTAAGCAACAAGAACACCATCTTCGTGGGATCGATATCCGACAGACTCATATGTGTCTACTATACTTGCATTGACAGTGTCCGCTTGCACATAATTTTTGTGACGTTTATAGGCCGATCAAGTTTTGGTGCCGTTGCCGGGGATGGCATTTGTTTGATGTTTATTTTTGTAGTTGCAATTATTTTTATTTGCTTGAATTTTATTGATTACTAATCTTTTGTTGATGCTTTTTAATTCTTTTTAGGTGTTTTATGTCCTTTTTAGGTGATGTTCCTAATGCTAAACTCGAATGGGCAATATGCTAGTTTGCCTCACGAAGATGCGAGGGAACATCTCAAATATTTTCTGCTTATATGTGCTTCCTTCAGTCAACACGGTGTTCCTGATGATGCCTTGAAGATCAGCTGTTCCCTTACTCTTTACAAGGAAGGGCACGTACATGGTTTTTAGGTTTACCAGCTGGATCTATTACTTCATGGAATGCGCTAGCAACTCAGTTTGTTTTGTGATTCAATTGACCCACAATGAATGCTAGACTAAGTAATGATATCACATAATACCATCAATTGGATGATGAGAACTTGCACACTACGTGGGAATGTTACAAAACTCTGCTTAGACGTTGTCCCATGCACAAAATCTAATAAGAGACACAAATCGAGATTTTCTACAATGGATTCAATGTGCAGACAAGAAATCTTGTCGATGCATCTGCTAATGGTCCTTTGTTGGATTGCACTTACAATGAAGCTGTGCGAATTTTGAAGAGAATTACACAAAATGATTATTAGTACCCAATTTCTCATTTTGCTCAAATAAAAACAAATCCTGGAGTTATTGAGCTAGACGCTATATCAACCCTAAGTGCACAAGTATCCTCATTGGCGAATATGATCAAGAACATGAAGGGGACGAGTGATGTTACCCCTAATCAAGTAGCCCAGCCAATGGATGTCCCAACATTTTCTTGTGAAATTTACAGCAACAATAACATGATCAACAATTCAAGTAGAGATGGTAACTCATATAACAATTCAAGTAGAGCTCAACAACCTTGGGGGAATCAGAATGCATCCATATACAAATATGGAAATTCCTCAAATCAAGGCAAATTTAGACAAGGGAGTTACAATCAACAGTAGCAGAATTATAATCACAATCCACAAGTGGATGCACAACCTGATCAGATGCGATCACATACTCAGATGCAGTCATATAACCAGATGCAACCACATGCTTGAATGCAGTCACAACAAACTGTGCTGCCAAATATGCAAGGATAACAACAACAACAGCAACAACAGTATTCTCAACCAAGATCAGCTTTATTAGCTACTCTTGAAGCTTTGATGCATGAGCATATTACGAGGACAGAAGCTATTGTACAAGGAAATTCTTCTTCCATCCAAGCATTGGAAGCTAATCTAACATGAGCACACGACCACCAGGTGCTTTGCCTAGTGACACAAAATCCAAATTAGAAAGGAAAGGAGCATTGCAAGGCTATCACATTGCGGAGTGGAAAGCAAACTGTTGAACAAAGCAGCAACTTTAACCAAGCACCTGTCGATGCAAACGAATCAAAGAAACAAGGAGAGGTTGTATTTGAAGAAGATACAGTAGAAGTAAATAAGGAGAAACCACCAGTAGTCACACCTTTGCCGACCATTCGACCTACGAAGTTGTCGACACAATTGGTTATATCACAACAACCCACTGTGAACATACCTTTGCCATTTCCATAATAATTCAAGGAGAAATATTATGATAGAGATTATCAACGGTGTGTATCTACCTTGAAACAATTACATATTAATATACCTCTAGTTGATGTTCTCGTGCAGATTCCCAGCTATGGGAAATTTATGAAGGAGCTACTATCAAAGAATAAGAAGCTATCCGATATTGAGATGATTACGCTCGCAGAAGGGTGCAGCACTGTACTAACAAATAAATTGCCACAAAAAATGAAAGACCCTGACAGTTTCACAATTCCATGCTTTATTGGAAACCATTACTTAGGTAAAGCTCTATGTAACCGAGGAGCTAGCATTAACCTTATGCCATTGTCAACTTTCAGGAAATTAAGAATTGGTCATATGAAGCCCACAGCGGTGACATTACAACTTGCGGACAAATCTTTAGCACAACCTGAAAGATAAATTAAAGATGTGCTTGTCCAAGTCGATAAGTTTGTGCTCCCACCGTCTTTATCATACTTGATTGTGAAGCCGATAAGGAGGTGCCCATTATTCTGGGATGTCCATTTCTCACAACGGGACACACACTCATAGATGTTTTCAAGGGCGAGTTGATCATGCGTCACAATGATGAACAAGTTACCTTCAATGTTTTCAAAGCATCTCCATCATGGAGTAAGGAACAATGTCACCACATTGATGTTTTGGACTAGTTAATTATGGAGGAATTTAATGAACAAAGTTCAGCAGTACCAAAGGAATATGCGGTGACATCGAAAGATAATGCCCTACCTGAATGTGACCACAAAGTTGAGGCTAATGTTTGTGAGCTTACACATGGTTTGCAATTGGAATCTTTGGATCTAACTAAAAGGACAATCCCTTTTTTAAACCATCGATTGAAGAAGCTTCGACTTTGGAGTTAAAGCCATTGCCAACACATCTGAAATATGTTTTCCTTGGTGACAATGATACATTGCCAGTAATTGTCAGCGGAAGTCTTGACGCTAGCTAAGAAGAAAAATTAATCGGAATATTGAAGCAGCACAAAAGAGCCATCGCTTGGAGCATAACGGACATTAGAGGCATTAGTCCGTCTTTCTGCAAGCATAAAATTAGGCTGGAAGATGCAGGAAAACAGTCAATTGAGCAACAACAAAGATTAAATGAAAAAATGAAGGAAGTAGTAAAAAAAGAAATCATCAAATGGCTGGACATAGGCATAATCTACCCAATTTCGGATAGTACATGGGTGAGCCCGGTCCAATGTGTGCCTAAGAAGAGCGGCATCACGATGGTAAGCAACAATAAAAATGAGCTAATCCCTACTCGCATTGCTACAAGTTGGCGAGTGTGTATGGATTACCGTCTTCTAAATGAGGCCACAAAGAAGGATCACTTCCCACTTCCATTCATTGATCAAATGTTGGATAGGCTAGCTGGTAAGGCCTATTACTATTTTCTTGATGGATACTCTAGTACAACCAGATTGCAATCACGTCGGAATATCAAGCAAAGATAACTTTTACTTGCCCATTTGGAACCTTTGCTTTCCGATGAATGCCATTTGGTTTGTGAAACACCCCAGCTACATTTCAGAGGTGCATGATGGCCATCTTCTCTAATATGATCGAGGATTCATTAGAGGTATTTATGGATGATTTCTCTGTTTATGGGCACAATTTTGATAAATGCGACGATAATTTAGCAAAAGTGTTGAAACGATGCGAGGACACCAACTTGGTATTAAATTGGGAAAAATGTCACTTTATGGCAACTGAAGGAATTGTCCTTGGCCATCGTATATCTTGTCAGGGCATTGAAGTTGATAAAGCAAAGGTGGAAATCATTGAAAAGCTATCTCCACCCAATAATGTAAACGGAATAAGGAGTTTTCTCAGTCATGTCAAATTTTATAGATATTCATTCGAGACTTCTCCAAAATAGCAAAACTACTTCGCTTCTTGTTTGAGCAAAATAAAAAATTTTTGTTCAATGAAGCTTGTCTGGAAGCATTCCTTAATATTAAACAGCAGCTAGTGCAGGCACCGATTATCGTCGCACCAGATTGGTCGCAATTGTTCGAGGTGATGTGGCATACGAGCGACTTTGTTATGGGTGTTATACTTAGACAAAGAAAGGATAAGGTATTTCATTCAATCTATTATGCTAGTAAGACTCTAACTGAAGCGCAGGTGAATCACACAACCACTGAGAAAGAGTTGCTGCCAGTAGTTTTTGCATTTGGCAAGTTCCATTCATATCTTGTTGGCGTAAAAATTATAGTGTATACTAAGCATTCTGCCTTGAGATGCCTTTTTAAGAAGGATGCAAAACCCAAACTAATTAGATGGATCCTATTACTACAAGAGTTTGATGTTGATATTAAAGATAGGAAAGGATCAGAGAACCAAGTAACTGACCACCTTTCTCGTCTGGGATCTGGAAGTGAAGATGGAAATAAGTCACAATTTGTCGACGCATTTCCAGATGAGAAATTATTCTTTGTCGACGCATCTCCATGGTATGTAGATATCATCAATTATCTAGTATGTGGAAAACTACCATTGAGTGCAACAGGTCATACGAAGGTCAGATTTCTTCGGGATGCTGCGAAGTATCATTGGAATAAGTCATACCTATTCAAGGTATGCGCTAACAACATCATTCGTCGTTGTGTTCTTAAGGAAGAAATTCTTTCTATCCTGAAGCATTGCCACGATAATCCTTATGGAGGCCATTTTGGTGGTGATAGGACTGCTGCAAAGGTCCTACAATCAGGATTTTATTGGCCTACATTGTTTCGAGACGCCCACATTTTTGCTCAATAGTGTGACAAATGTCAGTGCACTGGATCAATATCTTGACACAACAAAATGCTATAACAGCCTATTATGAAGGTTGAGCTCTTCGATGTTTTGGGTATAGACTTCATGGGACCATTTCCAAATTCTTTTGGAAATGTTTATATTTTAGTTGCTGTTGACTGTGTCTCCAAGTAGATCGAAGCAATCGCTATTCCAAAGGATAATGCTCGGACGGTGTTAAAGTTCTTTTACACATATATATCCTTACACGATTCGAAACACCTTGAGCATTAATAAGCAAACAAGGCACTCACTTCCATTGTAATCAGGTAGCGACAGCTTTGAAATATTACAGTGTGAAACATCGCATGGCGACCACATACCATCCACAAACAAATGGACAAACGAAGGTATCAATCGACAAATTAAAGGTATTCTTGAGAAAGTGGTTAACCCATCTAGACGAGATTGGTCTTCGCGGTTAAATGATGCATTGTGGGTGCTTCGCACTGCACACAAAACACCATTTGGGATGTTGCCATATCAGCTAGTTTTTGGCAAATCATGTCACTTACCCGTTGACCTTAAACATAAGGCCACGTGGGCAATCAAGAAAGTGAACATGGACTATGACGCTGCTGGACAAAAAATATTGTTGAACATTTTAGAACTGGAAGAAATTGGACGCAATGCTTATGAAAATGCTGCCATTTACAAGGAAAAAACTAAAAGATGGCATGACAACATCATTTTACGACGACAATTTTCTCCTGGTTAGTTAGTGCTTTTATTTAACTCACATTAAAAATTGCATCCAAGAAAATTACGATCAAGATGGTCAGGACCTTTTGAAGTTGTCGAAGCATTTCTACATGGTACGGTGACAATCAAAGATTTCAATGATGGGCACCAATTCAAAGTGAATGGCCAACGATTAAAGCACTACCTAAGCCCAAACATCAACGAACAAAACAAGACCATTAACCTGGTCACATTTTCTTAGAATGTCATTGCAATTTTTATATTGACTTTTTTTAGTCTTTTATTTACTTTTAATTCATTTTCTTTAGTTTTCTACAGGAATAAAAGATCTCCTTCTAGTCGACGCACACGAAAGCATAACTTGTCGATGCATCTAATTGTTGACTCAATGAAGCATTTCGGGAAAGAATCACATCAGTTGATTCACCAAAATACCCAACCGTTGGATCAATCCAAAAAAGTACGATCTGTGTCCTGGCATTTATTGGCTGCAGGCACAATGTACTCTCATGGCAGCAGCAATCATCACGTCTCTTCACCTCCATTGTCTATAAAACACCCTTTTTATGTCGACTGTATATTCACACTTATAACCACCACTGTTGCTGTATTTTTCTTTTTCTTCACCTTTCAATTTTTTTGCAAGATATTCTCACTCTCTTTATTTCAATAGTTATGGCAAGAACTCATGGTGCTAAAACCCCATCAAAATTAGCTGGTGAATCGTCGGTTGCAATGGTCAGAAACATCGACCAACCACCACCCAAGGAGCTTGTCCTATTCTTATCGAATGTAGCGAAGGACCATTACCATGAGGTGATGTTGAAAAGAAACTGCCATCTCGAGCAGGAATTTTAGTTCTCCCCACAACTGACATTGGGGAAACAGGTCGCCAAAACAATTTCTTGTTTGGGCTACGAGCAATTTTGTGACCATCCAGCAGGATACTCTCCCTCCATGGTAAGGGAGTTTTATGCTAATTTGGTTGATCTAGAGCAGGAGTTCATTTTCGCTTGTAAAGGTTTGGTGCCATAGAGTGATGACCACATCAATGCTCTCTTTCACATTGTTGAGGGAGAAGACGAGCATGTCGAGTTTTTGGAAAACTTGATAGAGGAGGGTGCTGGTCTTTTACTAAATGATTTATGCGTCGACGGTGCTGTTTGGACTGGCAACATTCCAAACAATTATACGATGCACCGTCGTTACCTCACCATCCAAAGCAAGGTGTGGTTTTACTTCATCAACTGCCATCTCATGCCATCCACTCACAGTACTACTACTACGCTGGTAGGATGTGCCTGCTACATTCTATACTCAAGGGTCGACGAATTGGTGCCGACGCAATACTTCACTAGGAAATCGCTGAATCTGCCACCAAACAAACAAGTATCTTACCTTTTTCTTCTTTGATTATGTTGTTGTGTAAACAGAGGGGCATTGTGCCTTGCGAAGGGGGAGAGACTTTGGAAAACAAAGGGTCAATTAATGAAGTTTCGGTGGAAAGAATGACAAGGGGGTAGGAAACCCTTATTGGGAAGGAGGTGCCACCAAAGAAGGAAAAAGGAAAAGGGAAAAAGAAGGACACCCATGCCCATGCGCCCACATATCCTCAGATTTGGAGGAAACTTACTGAGGTTGAAAAGATTGTTGATCGAATGATCATCCAACAAATAAAAATTATTAGCGCAATTGACGAGATGCAGTACAGACAGAACTTATTCTATGCCTATACTACGGCATGGAATACTACTATTGTCAGCTCATTAAGCAGTTTAAGCAGAAATTTGATGCCAGAATTCACTGTGTTCCCTCCTATTATTGATGAAACTACTCCATCAATAGAATAACTTGTTTCAGAAGGAAGAACTCAGTCCGTCCATGCCCCGAATAGGATCCACATTTTTTATGATAAGGATCAAGAGGTGCAATCCAAGGAAATGGAAGATTGCTTCTAAAACATAGCCAGCCTCTTTGAAGACGAACTCTCAAACAATTTGGGGGCCAATATGGTGGAAAGAGAGGCTGCTGTTGTAGAGGAGCACACAACAATTGCCTCTGAGGGTGTTAAAGAAAAAGAGAAAAGAGAAGACAAAGGAAGAGAAGAGAAGGAAACAAATGAAGAAGAAGAAGTTGTTCTGAAAAATTTATCGGAGAAATTTGTCGACACACCTTTTAGTATGGGTGCATCTGTTGAATAATTGGCACCATCTGGGGCGAGCTGGGCCGAGGCAGTCACATCTAGCAATGAGGATTCCAATCCTCTGGCTATTGTGCCATATGTGGCACCACTTGCTAAGATACATCCGTCGGATGTGACTATCGATGAAGCCGACACTCAACCAGCCATGGAGGAGCAATCAACTCTATCAGTTGACCCCAAAGAGAAAAATTGCAAACGTAAGGCAAAGAAGAAGAGCAAAGAGGACCGCCTCAAGAAGAAAAAGAAGTCCAAAGCAGCCACATTCTCGGCTCCAACACACTGAGTTAGTTTACTTTTCAGTAGTTAGTTTAGTTGCATGCATTTCATCTAATTATCAATACATTTTTATTGTCTCTACATTTTACTTGTTCTCACATTTGCGTTGTAGTTGCATTTCCATTAATATTTGTATAGTATTGTCAGTGCATTGGGGACAATGCAAACACTAAGTTTGGGGGAAGTTTGGAATGGAAATCCAATTACACCCACAAGTTTAACAATATATTTGTCTTTTTAGTTGAATGAAAGTATGCATAGTTAAGAAAAATGTGACCACAAATTTTTTTCATTTGATGCTTAATTCTTGAATTATTTGGAATGTTAATGAGTGAATTGGATGAATGTGATTGGATGTTGAATCCTTCTATTTTTGGATGAATGGTTGAGATTGCATTAGTAATAAATGAGTATTATCATTCTTTAAATATTGAATTAACTTACCATCTTGTAGCTATGTATATAATTATATTTACTAATAAAAGACACTCCAATGTGGGTGCATTGTGACTCAAAAAGGGGGAACATTCCAAAGCAAGTGTTAGAAAAATTATCTAGCCAAAGGCTATCACTGCAAGAATGTGTGTCGGCGCAATTACATACTCCCTAGGGGTTTGTTGTACCCATCATTACCATCTAGGAACAAAAGTATAGTAATGCAATGACATCTCTCAGTCATATATATATAAAAAAAAGATAAAGAAAATTTGATAAAAAGAAAACAACAATATATATATGTATATTATTATACAATAAATGTTGTATTGGTTAAGAAGATTTAAGATTTAAAGCGTGATGCTAGCATTAGTGAAGTTGCATTTCTGATTATTCATGCCTATAAATTGTCGGCACAATATTCCAGCATATGAATGCAATTTATGCATTAGGATTCTAGAGAATATAAGTTGCTAGAATAATGATTGTGGTGACAAGAATTTGGATATAACTTTGCTAGCTTTTATTTACTTGAAGACAAGTAAAAACTCAAGTTTGGGGGTGTGATAGCATTAGAAATGACACTTAATTTCTCCTTGAATTAGTCTATAATTTGTTCCTTTTGTATCATATTTAGCCTACATTTTCAGCATTTCATATTTAGTATTTGCATTTTCTAAATCAGTGTTGTATGGTCTTACTTTCTTTCATTTTATTCCTTTTATGCTACTAATGTCACTGTATTGAGTATCAGTTTTGCATCTAAAGTTGTCAGCACAGAAATTCACCTTAGAAGATCAGAGTGGGAAAGCATTTAGAGTTGCGGCCATAAGTTTGATCTCAAATTGCGGCTAAAGATGTCGCCACATAAATACTTCTACATTTTATTAGGGATTTTACACTGCTAACACATTAAGAAGCACCAAAACAGGAGAATGTCAAGTTGTCGCAGCAAATTTAAATCATAATTTTCATCCAGAGATGTCGCGACAATCTGCAACTGCCTAATGCACAAACCAGATCTACGTGAGTGCATAGCTGGCAATAACAAACTTGTACAGCTACAAAAAGCGAGTTAGATCTGAGAAGGGGGTAGACCTGTATTTTTTAGTGATTATTAATAGAGAGGAGAGAGAGAAGATCATCATTAAGCTGTGAAGAATTTAATTTCACAATTTTCTCATTCTTTCTCAAAGTCAGCTAACATGGAAGCTTAACTTCCAAGAGGGTAATCTGACGCAACAAGGAGGCGACTACTCCTGACGAGGAATGCCTAGCTGCGATGCAAGAGGAGTGATTACGAGAGGATTCTAGTAGACTAGGAATAGCATGCTTCAATTTCTCTTTTAATCCCTCTTGAATGTTGATGCATTCTATTGACTATTAATTGTACACAGAAGTATCTATTAATGTTAGATCTTTTTGATTTCTACTCAATTCTTCTCATCTGTTTATATTTGGATTTAACTGTTTTGACCTCGGAAGTGCAATTGCAGTCATAGTCACTGAAAGGTGCGGTGATAAGTTAGATTAACAAGCAAACAACGGAAGTTGCTTGAGGCTAGAAGGAATTCTGGCCACTTGTTCTTGAGTGTAAAGCATTACCAACATTGGAAGGTGTGGTAATTGTGAGTTCTTGGGTCTTTGCTAAACAGAGAAGTTGATAGCAGTAAGATCTCATTAGAACTTAATTACGGTGACAATTCATCTATCAGTTACCTTGTAGTCACATTTAGCATTGCCAACTTATGAAGTCAAGGATACCCCTATTTCTTTACACTTGATCTATTTCTTTTAATTTTCTGAATTTACATTTACAATATCTTCAACAACAATTCGTTTTCTATTAATTTGCTCTGACATTTTATGATATATTTGCATTGACAGATTTAACTTTTTGATTTGTGCAATCTTAACTAAATTGTGTTGACATTACTCTTAACAATTCTTTTCATTTAAACTCTAATTGCTTCAATAAATTTAAGCAACAAGAACACCATCCTAGTGGGATCGATATCTGACAGGCTCATACCTGTCTACTGTACTTGCAACCATAGTGTCCACTTGCACATAATTTTTGTGACGTTTACAGGTCGATCAATGGTGATGCTAGGTTCATAAAAGAGGAATTTCCAAACGAGCAATTGTTTGTTGTGACAACGTTACCATGGTACGCGGATATTGTCAATTTTTTAGTAAGTGGATTGTTACCCCCTGATTTGACTAACGAAAGGAAGAAAAAGTTTTTGCATGATGTTAAATTCTATTATTGGGATGAGCCATTTTTGTTTAAGAATTGTGCAAATCAAATTATAAGGCGATGTGTTTCAGATGACGAAAGCTACAGTATTTTACAAATTGTCATGTTGTGCCTTATAGAGGACATTTTGGAGGACAAAGAACCACTGTCAAAGTTCTACAATCAAGTTTCTTTTGGCCTACTTTGTTTAAAGATGCACATAATTTTTGTCGTTCCTGTGATAGATATCGAAGAACAAGTAATATTTCGCAAAGGAATTAGATGCCATTGCAAGACATTGTTGAAGTTGATTTATTTGATGTATGGGGTAAGGATTTTATTGAACCATTTCCGTCATCATGGGGAAATACCTATATTCTAGTTACTATAGATTATGTCTCAAAGTGGGTTGAGGCAGTTGCACTCCCTACTAATGATGCAAAGTCAATGCTGAAGTTTTTGCACAAGCATATTTTTACGAGATTTGGAATGCCAAGAGCGATTATCAGCGATGAAGGTTTGCACTTTGTTTGTAAGTACATTGAAAATGCTTTAACAAGGTATAGGATAAATCACAAAATTGGTACAACATACCATCCTTAGACGAATGGGCAAGCAGAAATATCAAATAGGGAGATTAAGTCGATTTTAGAGAAGGTTGTTGATCCTACACGCAAAAATTGGTCGTCGAGATTAGATGAAGCTTTATGGGCATATAGGACTGCTTTTGAAACACTGTTAGGGATGTCACCATTCAAGCTTGTCTATGGGAAGCCTTGTCATTTACTTTTTGAATTAGAGCATAGAGCTTTTTGGGTGATTAAAAAGATAAATTTTGATTGGCTGGTTTTCGAAGAGAAATGGATGATGGAGCTAAATGAGATGGCAGAGCTTCTACTGCAGGCATATGAAAATGCGAGGATTTATAAAGTGAAAACAAAGAGATGGCATGATAGCAACATTTTGCCAAAGCATTTTGAACCAAAGCAACAAGTTTTGTTGTTTGATTCAAAACTCAAATTATTTCCGGGAAAATTGAAGTCTAAGTGGGTAGGACCATTTGAAGTAGTTTTTGTTTATCCACATGGTGCTGCTGATATTAAAAATGTCACGACAGGGAATGTGTTTAAAGTGAATGGACAGTACCTAAAGCGTTATTATAATGATCCGATGTTGCAGCGTAATTTTGCTATTACATTGCGAGATTCCAGATGAGTTTGAAGTTGTTTTATTTTTATTTTCGATTTTGTTAGAGTAAAATTTGAATTGTGAATTAGTTTTCAGGTTAGTTGAAATAGCAATCACTTTAGAAATAAATGAAGGATGTCGTGAGGTTTGCTGGACCAATAAATTACGTCTTTGTCATAACAAATTTGAGAATGGCAAGCAACCGACGCAAATTCTGCACCACGTGGCACACGATTTCTGGCTGTTATTTAGATACATTGATTTCTTTATTTTTATTTGATTATATTTAGTTGTTGATTTCTTATCTAATAGGTTTATTTTCTTTTGGGAGTTGTTTATGTTTCCTTTAAATAGTTTGTTACTCCAAAAGATGAGAAGAAAGGCGAAGATGCCATAACAACTTGTGCCCATCACCGTAAGAAAGTTCTATAATCGGACAATGAAAAAGAAGTTTAAGGATAACTATCTGAAGCGCCAATCTTTAATTGAGAAGGGTTTCTTGTTTAAATAAGAAAATTTTATGGATTTTGATGAGGATATTGTGCGAGTAATCGAGTCCCATGGATGGGAAATGTTTTATTTCCATCCGGATGAAGTTTACCTAAAGATGGTAAGAGAGTTCTATTCTCACTTGACTACTGATAGCCCGTTTGTATATATGTTCGGGGCATTTCTGTCTTGTTTGATATAGATAAGATAAATGATTATTTCATACTCTACAATGTAAAGGTTGAACACGCAAAGTTTACAAGAGGTATTTTGGAGGAAGGTTTAGAAAAAGTTTAGAAGACGTGTGTATTCAGGGAACTGCCTGGGATAAATCAAAGACTAATCATTTTACGATCGAGAGGCAATATTTGAAGCCTGAATGTCGCATCTGGATGAGTTTTCTGAAATCCAGATTGATGCTAACGATTCATACTACTACTATTGGAAGAGAGCGTTTATTGCTGTTACATTCGATTATGACGGGAAGGAGGATTGATGTTAGACAGATCATTTGAGATGAGGTTCACAAGTCTGCCCCAAAAAAACTTAGGTAATCTTGTATATCCTAACTTCATTTGTGCTTTGTGTTTGCAAGCAAGAGTTGCATTGGAGGAAAACGAGGACATGTTGTCGAATAAAGGCGCAATCACCAAGCAATCGATGATGTGACTGCAAAAATAGGATATGATTGTTATGACACAACTTAAACAACCATCCAGTTCTGAGCCAACTTTGTTTGCAAAAGCTTCTTCCAGTAATCCTTTTGAACTATCATCTTTATCTTGTTTGGGAAATATAGATGAAAAATGTTGTGATGTTATTACTCGTCTTAAGAAAATTGATAAAATGTTGGAGGATTTTAATTGTAAAAGGGAGGCTTTGTGGGGATACATGCGCATTCGCGATGATGCTATTCGTCAGTCGTTGCAACAAAATCAAGTTAAAGTTTCGCGGTTTCTAGAATTCTAAAGAATCCTTTACGACGAGACGGTTGTGACAAAGTACGATGCAGGCGACACTAAGATTCAGTCGGCATCAGGAAAGTCGTCATCCAGTGAAGAGTAACACCAAGTTGAGGATGATGATGAAGAAACGAAAGATCCTGAGGTTGAAGACATTGAGGATAGTCTAGTTGAGAAAGAGAAAATCGCGACACCGCCAGCAAAAAGTGTAACACCAAAGAAACCTGTCACGCCAAAGGTTTTTGCTATGCCCAGATCAGGAAGAGGAAGTTGATCGATTGATTAATTAGATAAAAAAGACTGATTAAGATAAAGGAGGAGGTTGTTACACCAAGGAAGCATAAGCTTAAGGGTAAGAAGCCTGCCAGAAAATCCCTCTGCCTCAACTAAAAGGGTAATTTTAATTTTTATAGCTCCGATTTGTTTTTGTTTTATGTTCATCATAGCATGTTTTTTGTGTTTACACATGTTCATGCATTAAGGACAATGCACACCTTAGGTTTGGGGGTGTGTTGTCCCATTTAGTTGCATATAGGTACATATTTGTTAATACATATTTTTGTTTTATAAGTTGCCATTACATATCATTTTTCATATTGAGATTTCTACCATGACATAATTTTGTAAAATGTTTGTGAAGCCAGAAAGGTATAAATATATTGTTGATGTTTGATGAGGAAATTAAACCTTAAAATTTAAAAAAAAAAATTGTAGGAATGAAGTATGAAATTCAGATTAGGATAGTGTTGTAAGTTGATTTTTAAAGATAATTTGACTTTAAAGTCTTTGTGATTATTTTAAAGTAAATATTTCTTATTAAAACTTAAATTTTCTTTGAGCTAAGTATTAAATGTGGAATGTTGAGGCATTGATAGTACTAGAAAGAACCATTGATTTCTCCCTACTTATTGTTTAAGTTGTTCCCATTTAGTCATCCTTAGCAAATATTTTAGCATTTTTTAGTTTAGTTTATTTCATTTTCTAACTCAATGGACCTTAGCCTAGTTGCCCTTAATTTTGTTATATTTACTACTAATGTCGCTGCATGAGCATGTCTAGAATTGTCGCTACTGAAACTTATCCAGAATTATCGCTGCATGAAAATGTCCAGAGTTGTCGCTGTATGAGCATCTCTAGAATTGTGCCCAGAATTGTCGTCGCATCTGACAGCTGTTTGGATAAAAAACTAGAAATGCATAAGCTGTTCAATCTGGTGTAACTAACTGGTATGGCCAGAGATTGCTAGATTTGGAGGAAAGGACAAGTGTACTATTCAGCTAAAGATAAATACTCATGAGGAGAGAGAGAAAAGGGTCTTCTTCTTCCGGTGTTTTCTTCTTCAATCCATTCTTGAAGCTTGCGACCATGGAAGCTTAAACCTCTCAAGGGCGAACTGACGTGAAGAAGGAGGCAGATTTGTTCCTGATGAGGAGCCCTAAGTACGACGCAAGAGGGAAGTAAGAGAGCAAGTCAAGTAGTTAGGAATACTATTCTCTATTTCTTCTTTTACATTTCTTTTCTTAAATGCTGGTGGTTAATGTTTATTTCATGTTGTATGGAAGTACACTTGATTTCTAGACTAAATGATATTTTATCCAAGCTTGCTTTTACAATTTAATCTTTGGGTTTGAAGGTTTTAACCACGAAAGTGTTATTGCAGTCCCTGTCACTGGAAGGTGCAGCAACAGTTTAAACTAACAAGCAAGACAACGGAAGTTGCTTGGGGATTGATGGAATTTAATCCACTTGTTCTTGAATGTGTTGCATTGCCATCATTGGAAGGTGTGGTTAGTGTGCATATTTAAGTCTTAGATTAAATAGAGAAGCCAAGTTTGGTAAGACATTCATTGTACCTTATTGCAGCGAGAATCACCTATTCTTTAAAACCTTGTGAGTCACACTTAGTATTCTGCTGACTGTTCATGTTAGGGACCCCATTTCATTATTATTACATTTCATTTTTAATTTCCATTATTGCTTCGACAATTACTCTCACAATTTTATCGCATTTACTTATTCATTGCACCGACATTAATAGACAATAAACATTCATCCTCGTGGGATTGATATCCGATAGATTCACATCTGTCGACTATACTTGCATCGACAGTGTATGCTTGCACATTATTTCTGTGACATTTACAGCCGATCAAGCATGGAATGAAGAAAAGAAAAATGTTGTCACTCCAATGCTTAATTGTTTTGAGTATGTCGGCAATGCTTTGTTTGCTCCATCGTATTATTGAGGAGAAGAGAATATGTTTGAGTATGAGTGTTTAAAAAGAAAAGAAAGAAAAATAAAAATGTTAAAAGAAAAATTTGTAAAAGAAAAATATTTTTTTAAGAACACTCCGCTATAGCAAGAAGCAAAGTAGGCTAAAGAGGTAGTTGTTTGCTCCATCCATCTTTTTAGTTGAAAACTTTAAGCTGCATGAGTGTATATTCAGATTGTGATGTGATTGTTGGCATGGAAATTAAGTATTTGCTCCACTTTAGTTGTCAAGTATAACATCGCATGACAAGATGAATTCCTTAAGAGCAAAATAAATAAATAAATAAAATACCTAAGTAAAGTAATTGAAAAACGTAGTTGAAAATAATTAGTTTTTAGGAAATTATTTGCTTTAGAAGTAATTGCATGTGAATTTAAAATTTCTTTTTTCTTTAAACTGAAATTTATACACTGAATTTTTTGGATTGATCACAATGCTGCTGCAAAATCTTGCAATTATAAAGGTTACTGAGAACTGAAATATATGCATACTAGAAGGTGGAAGCAAAAAATTTATGAAAAATGTCAAGGCTGTAATCTTTGTTTTCATGCATAAATGCATAGCATATTTTACTTGAGGACAAGCAAAAGTTCAGGTTTGGGGGTGTGATAACTCTTGAAAAAGAGTTATATTACATACTTTTGCTATAACATTTTGTTTGCTCTTGAGTAAATTTGTTATAACATTAGTAGTATTTTTATGTGTTTTGTCTTCGAAGCTATAATGCGCTTAATTGGAAAAATCTATACTTTTTTACCCTTTTGTTGTAGAAAACTATGCTTGTTGGTATGTGTTTTCATGATGTAGGAATAGGTTAAGGAAGAGAAGAGTACAAGACCTAATAACAAAGCATTGTTGAGGAGCGGAAGTAGCAAAACTTTGCAGCTGCTAAACATTCTGGCAGTACCAGGCACGTAGGATTCTACTGAAGCAAGCCAAATTTTTGTGGTCTGCACTAGAAAGCTCTAGGAGGGCTCTAGAAATCCGAATCTGAATAACGTGTATTGTGTGCCCAAGCTCCTATAAAAGAAGCATTTTGATGAAGAAAAAGATATCAAAGAATTTAATCAAGCTAAGGCTAGAGTGTTGTTGCATTATACTCCGGAAGGAGGAGAATCAGGAGAGTCACGTGACAGATCTGAAGTGCAAAAGGCAGAGTTATCAGCCATAACTGGGAGTGGAGCTCAAAAATGTTGTAGCAAAACCACTAGAGCAAAGATACGTTGCTGTGGCGAGGCGAAGCAGAATCGAGAATGCAGCTTGATGTTCTTTTTGGGTCTCAACAAGGAGTACTCTTGATCTTTAAGTTTTTTTGTTAATTTGTTTAAACAACATTTTGCACCCATATTCTGACCAATTAAGGGTTGAATATTTCTGATACTTTGTTTATTTCCATGAATGAATTACCGATATCTTTTCTATTAAATCTCTTTATTGATTTAAGACTCAATTATTTTTAATTCTACATGCTAGCAATATTAGGAATAAGCTCTTGTTTTGCATGTGCATAATCTCGATTGAAAGCAAGACAGATTTGCTGGAGCATAAATCGGTGTAATAAGTATATATCAAAAAATATGTGTTGTATCTCTGAAAGATGAGAAGCGTTCATTAAGGGTGAGATAAGTTTTGTTAGGAAAATGCATGTTATAGGAATATAATGTGTGTTCATTGTAAAAGTTGCTACATAAAAATAGCACGTCGTTGCTTTGTCATTCTGGGAAATTTGTAGAAACAGATATTTGTTACAACATTCAAAGATCTAGACTTAGATCCAAAATATTCCAGATTTATTGATCACATCTTTGTCTTGTACTGAAGATTTTGCTTATCATTTCTGCTAAGAGTGATACGTACTTAGTAGATCTGATGCTTTGCTTGGTTGATTCTTGATCATTTTACTGTTTTCGCATTTTGTTGTGACACAAACTTTGCAAACACAAACTATCTTGTTATCACATTTACTTTGTATGTACAATTCATTTGTCGACAGTCTTAACAATTTCTTCTGAATACCAATCTCTCTATGGGTACGATACTTTACTTATCACTTTATTACTTGAACATTGTGTACACTTGCACATGCTATTTTATACATGACACCTCCCACTTAAACTTCAATTTTCCCGGATATAACTTGAGTCTCGAATTAAACAACAAAACTTGTTGTCCGGTTCAAATTGCTTAGGCAAAATCTTGCTATCATGTCATCTCTTCGTTTTCTCTTTATAAATCCTAACATTTTCATATGCCTGCAATCGAAATTCTTCCATCTCATTTAACTCCATCAACCTTTTCTCTCCAGACACTAACCAATTAGCACTTAACTTTTTAATTGCCCAAAAAGCTCTATGCTCCAATTCAACAGGTAAGTGACTAGGATTCCCATAGACAAGCTTAAACGGTGACATCCCTATTGGTGTTTTAAAAGCAGTCCTATTGATGGTACTAAAAAGGACATATGTTTTCTCTCCATTTATTGGATAATTTTTTCCCATTTAGTTGTCCTTAGTACATATTTTAGCATTTTTTAGTTTAGTTCATTGCATTTTCTAACTCAGTGGACCTTGGCCTAGTTTTCCTTAATTTTGCCATATTTTACTACTAATGTCGCTGCATTCAGCATCAGTTTTGCGTCTAAACTTGTTAGCGCAGGAATCCACCCTAGAAGATCAAAGCAGGAAAGTGTTCAAGGCTGTCACCGTAATTTTAATCTAGAATTGCACCTAAACATGTCGCTGCATGAGCACTTCTAGATTACACCCAAAATTATCGCCGCATGAGTACTTCCAAATTGCACCCAAAACTGTTGCCACAAGAATATTTCCGGCATGCGCCCAAGACTGTCACTGCATAAATATTCTTTAAATTGCATCCAGAACTATCGCTGCATAAGTATTCTTCAATTGCACCTAGTAATGTCGCTGCATGAACATGTACAGAATTGTCGCTGCATGAACGTGTCCAGAATTGCGCCCAGAATTATTACTGCATCTAACAACTGTCTGATAAGAACAAAATTATGTGAGCTATCCAATCTGATATAACCAACTTCTACAGCTCAATTTGGAGAATAGACACTTGTACATTTGGGGCTAAATATAAGCACACACAAAGCATGAAGGAAGGGGTCTCTTCTTCCTTTAGTCTCCCATTTTATTATCTTCGTCAACCTAGCTTTAGAGTTTTTTGGCTATGGAGGCTTGAGACCCCTCAGGTGAATCAACATGAAGGTGATGCAGACCAGCTCCTGACGAGCACTTCCTATGTGTGACATAAGAGGAAAGTAAGGGAGCATTTCAAGTAGCCTAGGAATAGTATTCTCCATTTATTCTTTTATATTTCTTCCTTAAACGATGGTAATTCATGTTTGTTTCAAGTTTGTATGGAAGTACTCTTGATTGTTAGACTAAATGATATCTTATTCAAGCTTTCTTTTACTATTTAATCTTTAGGTTTGAATGATTTTAGCACGGAAGTGTTATTGCAGTCACAGTCATTGGAAGGTGTAGTGATAGTTTAAACTAACAAGCAAAACAACGAAATTTGCTTGGGGATTGAAGGAATTTGGTCCACTTGTTCTTATGTGTGTTGCATTGTCAGCACTGGAAGGTGTGGTTAGTGTGCATATTAAAGTTATAGATCTAATAGAAAAGTCAAGTTTGGTAAGATGTTCATTGCACTTCATTGCGTCGACAAATTACCTGTTATTCTTAACCTTGTAAGCCACACTTAGTTTTCTACTAACTATTCACATTGTGGATCCCATTTTACCTTTATTACATTTTATCTTTATTTTCACATTATTTCTCCAACAACCACTCTCACAATTTATTGCATTTTACTTATTCAATGCATTGACAATTTTAGACAACAGATACCCATCCTCGTGGGTTCGATATCCGACAAATTCACTTCTGTCTACTATACTTGCATCGATGATGTACGCTTGCACATATTTGCTGTGACATTCATAGCTCGATCACCTATACACCCACAAAGCTTCGTCTAATCATGAAGACTAGTCTTTTCGTGTAGGATCAACAACCTTCTCTAAAATCGACTTAATCTCCCTATTTGATATTTCTGCTTGTCCATTAGTATGAGGATGGTATGCTGTAGCAATTTTATGATTTAACCCGTATCTTGTCAAAGCATTTTCAATGTACTTATAGTAAAAGTGTGAACCTTCATCGCTGATAATTTCTCTTAGCGTTCCAAATCTCATAAAAATATGCTCGTGCAAAAACTTCAGCATTGACTTTGCATCATTAGTAGGGAGAGCAACTGCCTTAACCCACTTCGAGACATAATCTACAGTAAGGAGAATATAGGTATTTCCTTATGATGGCAAAAATGGTCCCATAAAATTCATACCCCATACATCAAATAATTCAACTTCAACAATGTTTTGCAATGGAATCTCTTTCGTTCGTGAAATATTACCTATTCTTTGACATCTATCATAGGAAAGACAAAAATTATGTGCATCTTTAAATAAAGTAGACCAAAAGAAACCTGATTTCAAAACTTTGGCAGCGGTTCTTTGTCCTCCAAAATGTCCTCCGTAAGGCGTAGCATGACAATACTATAAAATGCTGTAGCATTCATCATCTGGAACACGTCGCCTCATAATTTGATCTGCACAATTCTTAAACAGAAATGGCTCATCCCAATAATAGAATTTAACATCATGTAAAAACTTTTCCTTCCTTTGGTTAGTCAAATCAAGGGGTAACAATCCACTCACTAAAAAATTGACAATATCTACGTACCATGGTAATGTTGTAACAACAAACAATTACTCGTTCGAAAATTCTTCTTTTATGAACCTAGAATCACCATCTCCAATGTCCACTTCTAACCTTGATAAATGATCCACCACTTGATTCTCTGAACCTTTTCTATCTTTTATCTTCGAATCAAATTCTTGCAACAGCAAAATCCAACAAATCAAGCGTGGGTTAGCATCCTTTTTTGCTATCAAATATTTTATGGCAGCATGATCTGTATAAACTATTACTTTTGTTCCAATCAAATATGATCGAAACTTATCAAATGCGAAGATCACTGCCAACAACTCCTTCTCCATTATTGTGTAGTTGATCTGCAAATCATTGAGGGTCCTGCTCACATAATAAATTGTGTGAAACACCTTCTCTTTCCTTTGTCCTAGCACTACTCCTACAACAAAATCACTAGCATCGCACATTAATTCAAATGGAAAATTCCAATTAAGAGCAATTACTATTGGTGCAGCAACTAATTACTTCTTCACAAATTCAAATAATTTCAAACATTCATCATTGAAAACAAAAGCTTTATCATATTGCAGCAATTCACATAAGGGCTTAGATATTTTCGAAAAATCTTTTATAAATCTTCTATAAAAACCAGCATGCCCTAAAAAACTATGAATACCTTTCACCGAAGTAGGCGATAGGAGTTTCTCAATACCTCATTCTTTGCTTTGTCAACTGTTATCCCTTGCTTCAAAATTTTGCCACCAAGCACAATGCCTTCACAAACCATAAAATGACATTTCTCTTAATTCAAAACCAAGTTTGTTTCCTCACATCGCTTTAAAACAATCTCTAAATTCTTCAAACAATCTTCAAATGTATCTCCAAAAATCGAAAAATCATCCATAAAGACTTCCAAAAATTTATCCACCATGTTTGAAAAAATTGTCATCATGCAACGTTGAAAAGTTGTTGGTGCGTTGCACAGTCCAAATGGCATTCTTCTAAAAGCAAAAGTTCCGTACGAACATGTGAACGTGGTCTTTTCTTGATCTTTGGTGTTACTGTAGCCCTCTCCTTCCATCCATAGATTTCATCATATAATCATGCAAATGTTGGTTCATGATGCCATTGTAATAATTGAACTTTCCACGGACTTACTTCCTCCGTCCATGAGGATTTTATTATCTTAACATCTGAGAACTGAGGTGTTGGCTTTTATAAATGTAAAATTTTCCTGTTAATTGTAGTAAATGGAAAATTTTCGCATTAGTAATTTCTTGGGGAATTTGTTGCAATAGAAAAATATTGTATATTGCAGCCATCTCCCATTTAAAATTGAATTTTTGATCTATAGTTTCTTCAATTGTTAGTATTTCTTCCTTGGGCCTATCTGTAACAGTAATTAATTGAAGATCTAAGCTTTGTGAGCGGGAACCGAAATCCTCTTCTACAAGGATTGATTCTTCACTATATTGGGGCTCCTTTTCGATTCTCAAAATACTCTCAACTTCCCTTTCCAATGACGATACATCGCATTTTTCGACGGTTAGATTAGAAAATTCTTCAAAAATTTCTTTTTCCTTTTTCATGCATAACCTCTCCTCTCGTTCTCGTTCTCGTTCTCTTTGTTCAGATTATGTATGTATTTTTCCAAAAGATTTATTACCATGTTGATTGAGATTCGGGACCTCCCCACGGAGTTGACTTAATTCGAGCATCAATAACTTTTGATTTTCCTGGATCTCCCAATCTTCATAGTATCCATCTTCGTAATATCATCATCATAGATGTTATCATCGTAACCATAGTCCTCATCTAAATAAAGATAATAATTGTCCATGGCCTAGGAATAATTTGATAGAATTGGAGGAAAATAGTTAATATGTGAGATAAAAGAACTCTTAATATTGTTAGCTCCTATCTGTAGCCTAAAAATTTCCTAATTATTCCAATAACAAAGAAGAAAATAAAAATCACTAAAGCGTTGTCCCCTGGCAACGGTGCCAATAACTTGACCGCCATCGAACATACTCTTGTTCGGGATGTGTTTTCGGCTTCCACAAGTATACGGGTTAGGTTGTAATATAGATTGTACAACGAAATACTTGGTAGTATTCCAAGGATCATACCTAAAAGAGTCTTAAGGCGATAGTAAATTAAATCCCTGCAAAGAAAAGAATTAATTAGTACTACTTTTAGGGATTATAGTATGACAATAAAATAAAAGGGTTGTTGTGAAAGACATAAAAAGAAATAAAGTAAAGGACGAGATGTGTAGATTTGATAAACGGCTTTGGGGAGATTACGTCGCTTCAGTATGATTTCTTTAATTTTTTGGTTTTAGGGATATTTCTTCAATCAACTAGTTACTACCCTAGTTGGATCTTCCGATCTTCCGCCAGCATAGCAAGTCGATAGAGACTACTTATTGCTAGATGCCATAGTCTAAACCAGTTTGGGGAAAATGTTTTCACGGATAGGCAATACCAATTTTGGGTTCATTCCTACTTAAGTGACTTTCTAAGGTTGTCAGGCCTAGTGTTTGTTTCATGCTTTTCCTTTCCCAAACAACTGATCCGATTGAAAATCCACGTTTATACAACAATTAAATATTCATACTTCCACTCCCTAATTCCCTAAAATGAAATTATGTCCTCATGGTTTTCTTAACCACAACTTTTATTTATGTCAAATATTTTAAAACTAAGTATAGTAAATTATAATTACAATTATCAAAATTTATGCACTATATTTTGTTTAAAGTTCTATTCAAGTAATAACTCTATTTCTAAATTAGCACAACTCTCTTTAATTAATAATTGTAATTTAAATTTAAGTTACTTTTAAATGTGTAGTTATCCCAACTTCTCTTAAATTATAATTATTTTTAAATATATAAGTATCACAACTTCTATTTCATTTCAACTTTTTAAACTAATAATTCTAAATTAAATAATATAATTTTTTAAATGTGAATTTAGTAATATGATGGAAAATAAATGGTATTCTCATTAGTTAAAAAGTTTTTTCAAACTTGTAGTTTTATATCTACTAGCTTCTAATATCACATGTGTTGCATGTAATTTTATGTGTTTAATATTTAATTAGTGTTTTTTAGATATTATACTTTTAATTAAACAATTAGCATAAAATAATATTTCTTATTTAAATTATTGAATATAATTAGAATATATTAACTTATCAATTCAAATATTATAATAGAAAATTTGCAAATAATAATTAAAGCATTTTCAAAATATTCAACACACAATTTAGTTTTACTTAATGTAAGTAATGCAAAGTAACATTATTCAAAATAATAACTAATTAACATAATTAACTCTAATATTAATTAAGTGGTGATTAATATGCTTATAATTTCAATTTGTTATCATTTTATATGTAAGTAGGGCTAATTTGACAAAAAGTATAAAAACTGGAAACTAAAATTGTTAAAGTGCCACTTAGCAATCTGGTGACAAAAGAAAAATTGAAAATTTTAGTGACTAAATTTTAAATTTTTTTAGTTAAATAACCAAAACTAAAACTTACATATAGTTTAGTGACTAATGGTGTAGCTTATTTTTTTCTTTTAAAATAAAATTAGCACAACTTTTATTTACGTCAATTTTTTTTAACTAATAATGGTAAATTATAATTATCACATCCTTTTTCCTTATATTTTGTACTTAAAGTTCTATTCAAATAACAACTTTATTTTAAAATTAGCACAATTTTTTAATTAATAAATTTAATTTAAATTCTAATTACTTTTAAATGTGCAGTTATCACACCTATTTTATTTCAACTTTTTTTCAAACTCATACTTTTATGTCATGTAATAACCCGATTTTTAGTGGTGTTAGAAAAGACGGTTTCGAGAACCCGTTTCCATAAACAAAGTCCGTAAATATTATTATGAAATATTTACAGAGTTATTGGATAGTTGAATTGAATTTTGGATGAGAAATTTAGTCGAAATTGTATTTAATTCGGGCTCAAGGACTAAATTGTAAAGGTTCACAACTATAGATTTATAATTGGCCAAAGGCGTAAGGATTTATATAGCAATTAAACCAATGTCTAAAATAAAAAAATATACCCTTTTATAATTATACTGGACGGTTGGTATGTTAAATTGTTAAAATAGAATTAAAATTATATTAAATATAAATTATAAAAGTACACTAATATATATGAAAACATGGAAAGAAAGAGAAAACATTTCTCTTTTCTTCTTCAAAGAAACGAAACCTCCATTGTTGAAGAGGAAGGAATCAGTTTAGGGCTCCAAACTTTAGTCCCTCAATTGGTGAGTTCAACATAATCTTTTTTTTAGAACTTTTATGTTTTTGAGGTCTCAAGAGCTTGATTTAGCTAGCTTGTGTACCAATTTGTAAAACTTTTAAACTTTTAGAAAATTTTCATTGATGATTTCTTGAATTTTTAGGTATTAAATTGATAGATTTTAAGTTTAGAAGTGAAAAAAATATTAATTTGTAAAGTTAAATTGCTAGTTTTAACATAGAAACTAAAGTGTATAAATTTAAAATTTGGTGTAAATTTTCTGTAAATATTGATAATAGATGGTTATAGAAGGATGTATTTGAGATCATTTTCAAATTTGAAGGCCAAATTCGAAAGTTATAGCAATTTTGAGTTTAGGGATTATATTGAATAAAACACAAAACTTTTATAAAAGGACAGTTGATTGTGAATTTGGTTGAATATTGACACTATAGTATGTTTATGTTAATCCATAGCTAACGTCGACCCAGATTCCTCAAGAAGGAAATGAAAAGCTAAAGTCATCGACGAATAGCTCCGAATTTTGATTTGTATTTCTATAATTCGAGCCACTTCAATTGTTGCATATCTATTTTGTTTTGCATGGTAAGTTTATGAGGTGAGCTAAATTTGATAAGTTGAGTTGACTTGATATGATATGATTTTGATTGATTATTGAGATAGAGGATTAAATTGAATAGAATTGAAAATATTGTAAATTGATGTAAATGTAAAATTGACTTGGAATTGGGATGAATCATGCTATGATACTTATGAACTGATGATTTGGTTGATGAATTGAAAATGATAAATTGTGAAATTTGAACTATATTATGAATTGGACAAATGAATACCCTATTAATTGTTCAGGCAAAGTCGGATATAGTTCACATGTCATAGGATAAATTAAGTACGGGTTACATCGGCTATGTGTCGATGAGTTTTAGGCACAACTTTTAGTTCAGTTATATCGATAGCGCTGGGCACAATTTATTTACTTCAGATTTTTCACCGAGACATTGGGTGACAAAATTGGTGTGTTAGTTGGATCCATGTATCTGTTCGAGTCTAAGTCAAGTTAATTGGGATTTAAAATACAAAATTGATAATGGCATATGAAATGAATGGATAATGTGAAAATTTATGTAAACTAGAATATAAGCCCAATAGATTGATATGAAATTGAGTCAAATCGACCGATTCAATTCGAGATATGTTGTGATAATGTATGATACTCCTATACTAGTTAATTGAACTTGAATGGAATAATTCATATAGTGGAATGTACATTATAACATGTTATTTGACATTGGTATTGAATGGCCTTTTTATTAAGTGCTTTTAATTGATTTAAGTTGTATTATAATGTTCGATTGTAGAAATACTAATAAGTTTATTACTCAGCGTATAATTTTGTTTTTCATGCACATGTAAGGTTTCAAATGAGATCGCAAACATTGACTTCAACATCTAGATAGAATCTCAGACTCAACAATGTTAGTGAATCCCCTTTTTTTGTTAGTTGGCATGTACCTAGTAGAGCCGCCTTAATATTTTGTTATGTTTAGGTTGTTTTATTTGAAATTAGTAAATGACTATAAACATGTATATACTAAGTTGGTAATTGAAGTTTGGTATAATTTGATTATATGTGCTAAAGTTGATGTACGAGAGTTGATAGATGATATGTTAGATGATATGTTAAGTATATGTATATCGAGCTTGGTAGGAATTTAAGCATTGAGAAATTGCTTAGTTTGATTGAATGGTATTATTTGTTTAATTGATAGACATAGGGTATAAGTATGTTATTGAATGCATATCAATGTGTTTAAGATGGTACAAGGATGAATTGTTGATGCATAGTTAATGATGGCATGCTTTAATATTGGTTAGAATGCATATAAGGCATATGAATTGGTATTTAAGATGTGAATTTGTATGGTTCGATAATAGAGTGGAATGAAGTAGGTACTAAATGCGAAATTTGAAAATTTTTGAGGTATCGATGCCTTGGGAAGGGTATCGACACTTTAGGAATTTTTCTTTAATTTTTCAGAACATCAAACGGTAAAATGGTAATGATATAAGGGTAAGATATTCATACCTCATAGAAGGTATTGATACCTTCGATTTTTGTTCAATTTTTCTAAACTTCAAAGCTCAAATTGGTATCGGTACCAAGCAAGTATCGATTCCTGATCTAAAATTTTGAAAATATTGCAATTTAATCCTTTCTCTCACTAACCCACTTGAAACCTTAGCCTCAAATGAAGAAGATGATAATGGAAATAAAGTAAAAAACAAGTTTTTTTTCCTAGCAAGATTTAATGGAACAAAATTTACTCATTTTTCTAGTCATATGGCACCTTATAACTCATTTCTTCATTGTTTGGAAAATTTATACTTTTAGTTCTCGTACTTCTTAAATTTTATAATTTAGTCCCAAAATTGGATTCCATCAAACTAAAACATATTATAAGTCATCGTTATGTCCTTGGCTCTTATTTTCTCAACTTGATCAAATTATATTATAGTCCTTTAATTTTTAAAAATTTATAATTTGGTCCCTTTGTACCAAGATCTCATATTTCACAATCATTCTCTCAAATTTCCTCTTCTAAAAATCAAAGCGATTCTTTAAGACTTCATTTATAAAACTTTTTTTTAAAATTCTCTTCAAAATTTCATTGTATTGAGTCTTAGAACAATATCATTTACTGTATCGAAAATTTGGAGGGTTTGATGCGAGCATGAATAGTGCGAACATGAAAAGTGTGAGCGTACATGTTACAAACATGAAAAGTACGAGCATACATGTTGCGAACATGAATAATGTGAGCATGGATATTGCGAACATGAAAAGTGCGAGCGTACATGTTGCAAACATGAAAAGTGCGAGCATACATGTTGCGAACATGAATAATGTGAGCATGGATATTGCGAGCATGAAAGTTGCGAGCACTAACGTTGAGAGCATGAATGTTACGAGCACTAATGTTGCGAGCATGGACCCAACCAAAGCCTTTGATGAAGGACAAGCTTCGCAAGATCTAATCGAGTTACCTCGAGGACCAATCACTCACACATAAGACAAGAAGTTCAAAGAAGCTGACACGGGTTTAATTAAATGACTTTGGGAAAACACTTCATGAATCCCATGCATTTCATACAACTCATGCACTTCTTGAAACACATGCATGGAATGCAATGTGTTGCAGATAAAACTCTAATTAATAAGTTAATTAATTTGCTGGAAATAAAGTTTTAAGCTTTTAGTTATTTTAGTATAAATATTAGTTATGTTTTGTGTTGTGTTGTGTTGTTTGATAAGTCTTTAAATATATCCTAAGTTAGTTGTTAGTTTTTGCTCAAATATTGATGTCTAATTAATATATTCTAATCAACAAGTTTAATGTGTCTTAGGGACATAAGTGGCTGGCCAACACAAGCTTAATTGCACCTCCCAACATTTAAAGAGCTGAAAAATAACTTCCCAAGAGGTATTTCGTGAATAGAAAAAGGAATTAATGCTCTCACCATGCATGCCTGCTTGGTTTCACCAAAGGTCACAAGGTGATTAAATGCTCAAAACCTGATCACGGGGACATGAAAAGTGGATATCGGGGAACTCAAAAATTATTAATGCACCACCCACATTTATTCAAAGTGCTTGGGAAACTTCAACTAAATTTAAGAGCACTTCTTCCTAGCCAACCAAGCATTAAATTCGGCTAACATCTTCATAAAAGCAACCAGCACATTGAATTAAAGTGCCTAGAAAACATTGAACGAATTTATGGATTATTTTGGTTGATTTTTTCATGCCTTTTTAGCTTGTATCATGTAAGCGTATAAATATGAGGCTTAGGACACATTGTAAACAATTTTTGATGAATTTAAATCTTATTGTGAGTTTGCAAACTTCTTGTTCTTACTTGATTCAAATTGACTTATCAAGTATTGCTTGTGGCATCAATCTGATTTTTTCGAAGTTATACTTCTTTGAGATGTGGTGTTCAACCCTTATACTAGTTGGTTCTTATCTTGCTAGATAGAGGGTCACGCTTTTACTTGCAATTCGTTTTAAGTATTAATATAGGAATTGGGTTAATATTTTTCTATAATATTGGTTCATTCTTGAGTCCTTAAATCGACTTCAAGCCTATCCTTCTTTATCTATTGCATATCCATCCATCCATCCACCCTTCTAAAGCCTGCCATTATCATTTTAGCATTTCTTTTTCTTTTTTTTTATATAAATTTCAAAATTTCCCTCTTGTATTATCACATTGGGATGCAAATATTATTTTTTTTGAATTTCTTTTTTTGAAATGCTAATCTCGAGAGAGATAAAAACGTCGAGTATTAATTTAACTAGCTCTGATACCAAATAATGCAAGCTCATCCTCGTAGGAGGATTGTCAATTCCTTCTTTCCAAGATCGAAACGATCCGAAAGCTTATTTGGAGTGGGAAAGAAAGATTGAAATGATCTTTGATTGTCACAACTACTCTGAGGTGAAAAAGGTAAAACTTGCTGCCATTGAATTTACTAATTATGCTATAATATGGTGGGATCAACTAACCATGAGTAGGAGACGAAATGGAGAGCGTCCCGTAGAAACTTGGAGTGAGATACGTGCTATCATGCGAAAGAAGTTCATTCCTAACCATTATCAACGAGACCTCTATCATAAATTGCAAGTCATGACCCAAGATAATCTAAGTGTTGTGGAGTATTTTAAGGAGATGGAAATTGCCATGATCCAAGCCAACATCGATGAAAATCGAAAGGCGACTATTGCTCGATTTTTGGCTGGTTTGAATCATGAAGTAGCCAACATCGTGGAACTTCAACATTACATTGAATTAACTGATATGGTGCATATGACCTGTGAACAATGTGGGGTCTTCCTCATGATGGAATTAGAATGCCAATGTGATGCCCCAAGTGAAAAATCCATCTGAAGCATCTAAAGTTAATAAGCCTTATTTTTCCAATGATAAGGGCAAGAATGAAGTGCAACAAGGCCGATCTCGTGTTGTGAAGTGTTTCAAGTGTTTGGGACATGGTCATATTACTAGTCAATGTCCTAATCGAAGGTTGATGATACTTAAGGATAGTGGCGAGATTGAGGCTGAATATGAGAACGAGCAAGAGCTAATTCCACCAAACTAAGAATCAAACGATGTGGAATTTCCTGTTGAAGGGAGCTCTTTGTTGTCAAGAGGAGTTTAGCCATTTAATCCAAAGAAGATGAGCAGCAACGCGAGAACCTATGATCATCAATGGTAGAAGCTGCACCAACGTGGCTACTTTTGTCTTGATCGAGAAGTTGCGTTTGTCAACTATGAAGCATCCAAAATCGTATAAGCTACAATGGCTTAACGATGAGGAGAAATTAAGGTGACCAAGCAAACATTAATTACTTTTTCGATTGTTAAGTATACCGATGAGATTTTATGTGATGTTGTTCTGATACATCTCAGGCACATTTTGCTTAAAAGACCATGGAAATACAACCGAAAGGTGATGCATGACGATTATACCAACCGATATACCTTCAATTTCGATAGAAAGTCCATTACACTTGCCCCTTTGGCACCAAAGCAAGTGAATGAAGATCAAATTCGACTAAAGAATGATCGTGCGAGAAATACTTCAGAAGAGAGTGAAATGATAAAATCAAGTGACAATAGGTTGAGTGAAAACGAAAAGGAGAGTGAGAGACAAAATTACTGAAAATGATGTGTTAAAAATCAAAGAGAAAGAGAAAGGAAAAAACATTGAGAGAAAACAAGAGAGAACGTCCAAAAAGAAGTTGATTTTTTTATCAAGGAAAATTGAGTTTGCGAGAGCTTTAGGGATAGCTTCAATAATGGAAGAAAAAGAATGTGAGGAGTGTTATGATTTTCCTAACCCACTTCATCATTATTTTGACTTATTTCAGGTACCTTCTCATTGAAGCATGGAAACTCTTGATAAGGAAAAATATGAGGAACAAAGCTTTGATGTGCACAACCAGCCGTGTGATTTGGAAGACTTGAATTTTGAAAAGAAAGCTTTGGATTTTGAAAACCTTTTTGATGATTATTTAGAGCACTTGAACTTTGATTACTCGTTTCCTTATGATGTAGGTATCGATTTGAGGACAAATCGCTTTGAAGAGGGAGGGGATGATGCGAGCATGAATAGTGCAAACATGAAAAGTGTGAGCATACATGTTACGAACATGAAAAGTGCGAGCATACATGTTGCGAACATGAAAAGTGTGAGCATACATGTTGCGAACATGAATAATGTGAGCATGGATGTTGCGAGCATGAAAATTGCGAGCACTAACATTGCGATCATGGATGTTGCAAGCGTGGATATTGTGAGCATGAAAGTTGCGAGCACTGATCGATCCAACCCGAGTCCAAACTCGACCCAAGCCGTAAACCCAATACCCGTGAGCCTAATCCCTTGACCCAAACCAACCCATGCCCGTTAATCGACCCGTTGACCGTTGATCGTTGACTTGACCGTTGACTTTTTTACCAACCTTGACATTTTTCGACATCTTGATTCCGAATTCGTAGTCCGTTTCATCAAATTCAAACTTGAAAGCCCCGTTTTACTATTTACAAGTTATTGTACTTAGTAATTTCTAAGGAAAATGAATAAGGGATTTCACTTGGGATATTCTGTGTGTAGGTGATCACGATTCTGAGGCCGACGAGTTACCTCCTCCTCCTCTACCTATGTAGATTGCCCCTGCACAAGCTCCAAGAGTTACACGTGAGTATTTGTAATCCGGTTTAGTGATTTTTAGTAGGTGGCATAGTGATAAATTTAATGAAGAATTTATTCTCGTATGTTCTATTTCAACTAGACCCGGAGATAGATCTAACCGTGGGAGACTTTCTACACGACGTTAAAGCTTTTGGCCTTCTTGAGGTGTGTTTTTGTCCGTGCTACATATTTGTTGTTTGTTTCTGTCTATGTTATATGTTTATTGTGAGATGTTATTCAGTGTTGAGATATCTCTTAGATTATTACTCGATGTTGTGTATCGCATGTTGATTTTCCATGCATATCTATCAAATTGTAGATATTCTGAATATCATGTGTACTCTGATTTAATACCATGAGATTGTGTTGCGACTGAGATTATTATGACATCATGCCATTGTGTGTTCATGGGTTGGGTTGTACGGTGGAAGACGTGGTTATCACCCCTTCAAACAGCTAATACTAAACCACACTACAATTAATGATGATTGGATGGGGAGGGGTTCTAGGGAACCACTCCATTGTGTTGGTACGCTAGAGATTGGGTGCATTGCATTGTGCTTGTGATTTTATTGCATTTGGGTGTGATATGTTGTATGCTTCTTTAAAATGTTTTGAGAAAACTTCTATGATATTGTGTGGTGTTTGTATGCACTTTAGAGACACGCTAGGCTCTTTAGCTCATTCCCCTCAGTTTCTCTTACAAATATCTTGGACTTAAACGACTTGATACTTGGAGAGTCTCTTAATTTTATTCGTCTTTTCATCATTCAGAATGGGCTATTTTGGGATTTTTTAGATTATTTTATTATCATAATATTTGATATTGTGACTTAAGTTAAATTTGGGGTTCTGATATTTCAAATTTATTTTTTTCTTACATTCATTGGTTTTATTCAGATTATTTTAATAAATATTTCATGTTTAAAATTGTAAACTTTTGAAATTCTGTATGAAAATGGAAATTGTTTTGTTTTAATGTTACTTTAAATTATATTATATTATATATTTGTTTTAAATGGTTTCTTAAGGGTGAAATTATAATATTGACCTTTTAGATCCGGTCATATCTTCTAGGCTAGGTAAAGGGGTTACATTGAGTAAATGAGAATATCGTCGATGAAGACCACTACAAACTGTTCCAGATACGGCTAAAATATCCAATTCATCATATCAATAAATGCAATTGGAGCATTCGTTAAGCCGAAAGACATAACCAAAAACTCGTAATGTCCATAACGAGTCTTGAAAGCAGTCTTGAACACATCAATCTCTTTAACTTTGAGTTGATGATACCCGGGCTGAAGGTTAATCTTGGAGAATACAGAGGCTCCGCGAAACTGGTCGAACAGGTTGTTGATTCTCGGAAGCGGACACTTGTTCTTAATTGTTAACTTGTTCAACTGACGGTAGTCAATACACATTCTTATCATACCATCTTTCTTTTTAACAAATAGAATCGATGCGCCCTACAGGGACACACTCGGTCTGATGAACCCTCAATCGAGAAGTTCCTGAAGTTGAGCTTTCAACTCAAGCTCCTTCGGTGTCATGTGATAAGGTGCAATCGACACCAGAGTAGTACCGGGTAACAAATCGATACCAAACTCAACTTCCCGATTTGGTGGTACACCCGACAACTTTTTGAGGAAAACATTCGAAGAGTCCCTGACCGTCCAAAAGCCATTAACAGAGTTAACTTAGCAGAAGTAGTGTCAAATATAAAAGCAAGGTACTCTTCACACCTTTTTCAAACTAGCTTTCCATCTATAAGGGCAGAGATTACATTAGAAAGGTAATCTTGACACTCCCTAACCATCACTATTTCACAGTTCTCCTCAGTTCTCAAGGTGACCCTTTTTTACGCATAATCCATACTGACTCGATGCTCTACGAGTCAATCCATTCCTAGAATCAAATCAAATTCGTTAAATGGAAGCTCCATCAGGTTAGCCGAAACTATCACACCTTGTATCTCCAATGGGACCCGATTGAAAACCTTGTCAACCTGAACTGACTGACCTAAGGGACTAATCACAAAATACTCTCTAGCAATACACTCAATAGATATATTTAATTTCGCAGACACAACACTAGATATATATGAATGATATGAACCTATATCAACTAGGGCAAAGTAAGGTACAGAATATATAAAGAACGTACCTACGATAACATCGGTATCGTCCCTATCCTCATGGTGCCTAGTCGCGTACATAAGTACAGGCTGTCGTGCCTCAGCCTGAGTCCTACCTCTGTCTAGTGCTCCCCGTCCTCTACTTGAACTACTACTTCCCTTACCAGGACCTCGACCTCTAGGTGGTTGTGGAGTTACTCTCAAAGGTTAAACTGTACTCGCAGCTGCCACTGATACAAAAGCTAGCACTTGATTAGGTCGGTGAGGGTAGTCTCGAACTTGATGCTCCATTGACCCACAAAAAAGACAAGCCTCGGACTTCCTCCAGCACTCGCCCGGATGGCATCTCCCGTAGTCAGTACAGCACGGGATCACATTACAAGCAATTGGCGCCTTATTCTTAAGAGGTACATCGAAACTAGCCCGTTTCTTAGGGCGCTGAATAGAACCAGAAGGACCAGAATCCTTCTTTACTTTACTCTGATCTCTCTCTCGATCCCTCCTCTCGCACTCAGTGCGTTTAACTTCCTCTAAGATCTTTGTCTTGTCGATCAATATGGCAAACACACGCTCCCTTTGAGGAGCAATTAGAACTTGTAGGTTGTAATGCAAACTGTCTTTAAACCTCAAGTACTTGTCATATTCAGAAGCTACCAACGCCCAATCATACCTGCTCAACCTCAAAAATTAGACCTTATACTCGACCACTAATCTCTCTCCTTGTACCAAACTCATAAACTCTTATCTACGACCCTCCACGTAGCTCACCCCCATATACTTATCTTGAAAGGCATTCTTAAAGTAATCTCAGGTGATCCGTTCAAGCTGGGTGCCTTGCTCGACTTTCAGCCACCACTAATAAGCCTTATCTCGAAGTAGAGATATCGCACTTCTCAGTTTTTGTGTAGGTGTACAGTCAATGTCGTTCATGATATGCTCTGTGGTATCGAGCCAATATTCAGCCACGGTAAGAGCGACTCTAGTAACGCCCCTAAACAATTCGGCCTAATTCGATTGGAGTCGCTCAGTAACTAATCCTTAACCTCCAAGTCCAGTATAGGTCCCAACGACCCTCTCGAGAACTCATAGCATTGCCTGAAACACAAGATCATCCCTAGCTGGCATAGTTTGAGATCCTACCTCAGTAGTAGGAATGCCAACTGTCTCACTAATCTTTAGAATGGGTATACTACCCATAAAGGATGACTCAACCCGAGCTCCCCCACAACACCTAAGACGTCTACGACTTTCACGTGAACTCATACTGTTCAGTGTCTACAATATCAGAAGCGCACAGATTAGTTCCTTTTTTTCTATCAGAGATCTTATAATAGTTCATGTCAAGTTGCAGACAAAATCAACAAAATAAGTTATCACAGTACATTGTACACACAATATATATTAAAAAGATACTTACAGACGCAGCATCAGAGACTCGGTCCTTTACTAAACTAGTTATTAAGCTTAGTGTATGAAAGTATTAAATTTTAAAAGGTATTTTTATCAAAATAAAACCCAAATACACAATTCGAGTGTTGTAAACCTGGCTCTGATACCACTAAATGTAACACCCTAAACCCAACCTAGATAGAAAGACCAAGTCTAAGATGTCATATCAACTTACCAAATTAACATTTACTTAAAGCAAGACATTATCAGAAACATAGTTAAACCTAAAGCATGAAATTAAAGAAACAATCCTTACACACATATATAGATAAAAGTCTGATAGATGACTAAGCCCCTCGTCCACTAACCGTCCAGTTATGAGAGTTTCCTGAAATTCATTTAATCCAGTTAGTGTGTTACTTTAAACAAGTTTAGCATACTTATAAAAGCTTAAATATTATTAGAAGTTCATATAATACTAAGAGTTTAGATAGCATTCTCAGTTTTAATCAATCAAATTAATAATTCGCTACATTTTGGTCACAGAATAGATCAGATACTCATCAAATCATGTAGAGATGTAAAAACAGTTGCGATTATAGTTACAGACACAGATATGATACGAATACAGTTACAGATGTAGTTTCCTACCCTCATCTGCTACACACCATCTTCGTCCAACCTAACATACCATGTATGTATATAGTACCTACCCATCCCTACACATCACGTAGTGTCGGTATGACACATTTCAGTATTAGCAGTCTAGCTGCCCAAACCAAATTAATACAATATACTTCCTTCTTTACACATTCCCACCCCATGCGTATGCATGATCCAAATGACAGATACAATGATTCACATACAGTTCAGATATATCAGATATATCAATCACAGTAATAATTATCACTCACAATTTTTAGTACTATTTCTAGATACAGCATAGCAGTTTATACAATTAGTTTACCTCATACAGACCCTATAGATAGCCTACGCTCACCTCGCACAATGATTATGACTTAAACGAATTTTCACAAAACAGGCTTACATGCTCGTGTGCCCCTATCCTTCAAAACAGCGAGTTACACGGTCTGGGCACATGCCCATGTGGCTGCTCGTGTGTCCCTAATACATAAACAGTAAGTTACACAACCGGGACACACACTCGTGTGCCAGCCCGTGTGACCACTGCACCTTATTTTTCCCACACACGTTCGTGTGGCTCGCCCATATCTCAAATCAACAAACAGTGAGTTACATGGTCCACCACATGGCCTCCCACACGGACGTGTGGCACACACAGTCATGTCGCATTGAAAACTCAGTTTTCGACAACCCAAAACAATAAGAAATTCTAGGTTTCGATACCCACCTGTTATAACGATAATGTAGAAGTAGTCCTAAGACTCTCGAAGCCTAAAACAGAGAGTCAAGCAAACTAATTCAACGAACGATTAACTAAAACGTTAAATCACAACAACCTCCGTCGAACACTTCGACGCACAACCTGAAAATAATTGAAACATTCTCACCTTTACACATCACTGAAATTCGCAGAACTAACTCGGTGGGGAGAAGTTATCCCTACACTCCTCGTCTAAAAGGACATTCATATATATTTCAGTAAAAGAATCTGAGTACTTGAACTAGACTTAATTCACCAACAAGACAGTACCAAAATAAGAATGAACAACAGAACTTAATGGATTAAACTCACTCACAATCAACAACAGATTACATTACTTACCGTTAACAGTAGCAGCACTTATTTAGCAAGCCACAAATGATCTCGAAGTAAACAATTGACAAAAAGCAAAAAGAAAGGAACAAAAAGAAGGAGAAAGAAAAAAGGAAAGAACGTTATATCAAATAACTAATTTAATTTATTAAATGGAAGAACTGTAAAAATAACGTTCCCTCTTGCTAACACAAGGACTCAAACATAAGACCCAAGAATAGACAAATGCTTAACCATTGAGCCACTAGGCTCATTGTTGAAATAATGACGTGCAAATTTTAACTTATATGACAAGTTCAAGGGCTAAGGTTCATTTAAGGAAAAACAAAGAATTTCAAAAAGATGCAACTTGAACTCAAATCTCAATATGAGCAACCAAAACACCTAACCACAGAAGAAAACACATTTACATTGACAAACTTAACAAGAAAAGCTTAAATTTTTGGGGTGTTACAACGTTCATCATCTCGGATTCCATATTCATACATTCACTGTGAAAACTGCAACAACCACTGCTTACAAAACACAATAAGACCATTAAAACTCATTCGTATACTATTGATCATCATCTCAAGCACAGATAATCCTCATGCAAAGCCTTATTTTTTTTATCTTACTATTCATGCAAAGTCATAGTACTTACCCTGACATGAAGTAACAACTGATAAGATCCAAAATTACATCTTCTAGCTTAAGAAGAAAGAAATGCTTTTAATTCCAAAAAGATTTAGATAGTAGTTTTTAGAAGAAATAAGAAGATCAACGTCTCTTTCTCTAAGCTTATACTCATATATAAATAGTCAAATTTCACATACAAGAGCTCGACACGTGTCACCCATATTCAGAGCTTGTCTTTCATAATGGCCTATAAAATGTCAAAAGTAAAATAAATGAAAGTTCAATATCATAAATACCTTATTACTCACTCCGATTGACTCCTAACTAGAATACCTTACATCGTAACTTGAACAGTGCTACGAACATAATGCATTTACCTCTAGTGTAAACTCGTACCATAATTACCTTTTTACTTCGTTGTTAAAACAATTCAATTTACACAACAACATAGTAATTCGTCATAGACCGCCATTAACTTAAACACTGATTGGGATTCACCCATCCTATATGCCAATAGAAATTAAGGTGTTACAACCATAGGGATAGCTAGGATGATTAACATCTAGATGGCTTACGTTGGGTGAAAGACCTTGGAGGTGATTTGACATATCAAGAGTCAAGGTTAGGCGACGAGGGACCTTGGATGGCTTGAGAAGGCTACACTTGGGATTACTTGCGTGGAGAGGAGAAACCTTGAAACCAATTACGGGGTTTATGGTGAGGTGCCTTGGTTGTCCTAAAGGCTTGAGATGCTTACATCCAACTACTTGGCTTGCAGGCTTCCCAGACTGCGTAGACTCCTCGAGGATAACAAGCCATGGGAAAATGCAAGGCACCACCCTTTAAGGTTTGTTAATGCTGGAATCTTGAACTGCCTAAGGGGTTTATTTAAAAATTATAAAGAACTTATTTTATTAAAAAAAAAAGTAAAATAATTTTTCAAAAATTTCAAATTTATAAATTTTTTCGACTTCGAAAAATTATTTTATAAATTATTTATATGTTTTCTTGGATTTCTTTTCAAAAATTTTATAAGTTCCTAAAAATTGACAATTTTTTTTTTCAATTTTAATGAAAAATTGTTACTTTTTATAATTTTTCTAACTATTGTATAGCATCTAATAATTTAATTGTTTCACATCATCGCATCTTAACAATATGGACTTAAATGAGTGAGTAGAGCCAAATTTAAATATTAAATATTAGAAAGAAAAGAACTCTTAGATCCTATAAACTTCCAATTTATTAATGAAAAGTATGAAGAAAACTCAGTAAGAACCATGTCTTAAAACTTTCCACCATTTCATATGCACAAAAGTAAGCTGTCATGTTGCTTATTCCTTTCCTACCAAATCGCTGTCGTTTCAACATTGTAAAAACCCAGCTTACATTGCCTGTAAAAAGGCAAATGAGCCACTCACCTGACAAGACAAGATTTCAGTCCCTAATAAATTTATCCCGTTCTCAATTACCAAACATAAATAAATGAAAAGGAAGATGGCTACCAACTCCATTAAAGCAAATATTATCAACCATATAACCTTCAGAGCAAATCAAAGAATTTTTGGTAATGGGTATTGCCATACAATACCCTAATTGTACCCAAAAATTAAAAAAAAAAAAAAAAAAAAAACCCCATTACATCTTTTCCACCAAAAATTAAAAACAATAGACGATGAAAACAAAAGACACTATAACCAAATTTCTTAGCACATCACAAATCATTTTTTTTCTTCCCCCCCCCCCCCCCCCTTTCTTTTTGTAACATTTTACAAACCTACAGATCCTATACTTAGTTACAAAAATAATACAATCCCCAGGCAGCTCAAACAAGCTCATCTTACCTTTCATCGACTGTTTCGAAAGAAGTTGAGATCCCAGCGACGTATCAAACCATCCATGATGTTATTAGAGGGGTTCCGTACAACTGTTACAGTGGCTTTTGTGCTACCTGACATGTCAGCATCAGATGAACTTTGGGTAATTGCTGATGTATCGGTTCGAGCACAGGATGTGCTCACTGATTCCTCAGTTGACGGAGGTGTATCAAATGCATGTCCCAAAGACGACACGCTAGTATCAGGGGATGCATGCTCCAGGCCGACATTGGAGCCATTGATTACTAAGGTGGATTGTGTCTCAAAAGGTATCTGATGATGTACCACTTGAGTGGAAGTGGACTCTAGAGGCAAGGAACTGGACTTCTCTGTGGTCGAAAAAGTATCCCTGCCATTTATTTCATCTTTCTTTGCAGACTCTGAAGAATCAGCACAAGCCTTGGCTTGCTCTTCCGTCTGAGGTTGTCGCATATCTAAGTCTTTTAAGGACTCAATTATGGCTTCCATAAACATCTGAACCCATCAACAAAAAATTGATGAAGGGTTATACATTGATTAAATAGCCATGAATTGTTTTGGACTTAATGAAAGATGAGATTTTCAACTCACCCTCTCTTCTTCCTCCACATTACATGGAAAGCCTGTCAAGTCATCCAGTTGATATTCCACGTACTGATCATCATCCATTGTTGCTGGCACATGTGGGTCAAAGGGATGACCATTGGACAATTCGAAACTTATCATATTGGATGATGATGAACCATTATCAACGGTATCTTTATCCTGCAGTAAATATTATTTGTCAGTGACACCTTTATGTTCCTCCCTCCCACATCATATGACAATATGATTACAATTCTAGTGACACTGCCAACAAGTCTTTAGTGCAGCATCATTTATAGAACTTTTTCCTTTGCATTGCCCAAAGTTGGAAAATAGGGAGACCGGGGGGATACCTGACATCCAGGGAGATTTTCTTCAGATGGTATATCAGAAGGAACCTGGGCATAATCAAAGCCGCAAATATTAGACACAAATAAAAAAAAAAAGTTGCATCTCTTTCAAAATTAAGATGATAAACCATAAACAACAATAAAGCATAGAACTGTTTACAATGATTTCAAATTCATGACATTGTGTTTCCTTCATATTCTTCTTAAGTTTAGAAGTCTGTTTCAAATGTAAAACAAAATATTAGGTTCCGTTTGGTTTCAAGTAATAAAAGCCATTTCCATTTTCGTTTTCTTTAAATAAAAAAGGTTGAGGAAATCATGTTTGGTTGAATTTTTTTAAAAAAAAAAAAAGAATTTTAAGAAATGAAAATGAAGATAAATGAAAATTAGAAATCAATAGAAGGTTATTTCCAAGATTTTTTCTGGAAAAATTGAAAACAAGAGTTTTTAACATTAAATAAATTGATCCTGATTCAAACCCATTTAAACACAAAAATTCAAATCTATTACCCTGTTTAAAATCCAAGGAGTTTTTCTTTTCTTTTATTTCTCATGTTTTTATCATAGAAAATAGGTACCAAACATATTTTTAATGTTTTCACTATTGAAAACAAAAATTTATTTCTATTTACCAAATGTATTTTTCCATTTTTAAAAAGTAAACTCAAAACTATTTTTTGAAGATTAAAAAAAAATTTCAGAAACCATATGGAGCCTTATTCATCCATGCATGTATCCAGATTTTCATTAGATTACATTACCCCTTGAAATGCTGTAAATTTGAAGATGAATGAAGAAAATATTTACAGCTCATTCTAGAGAAACGAAATGAATAAATTAACTAAACTGACCTCTGTTCGACTCATAGGCCTTTTGGAACGAACTTGGTTAATGGCATCTGATGTGCTGCTAGTTGCTGGAAACCAGTAAGAGAACCAGCACAGTACAATATCATTGACAGAGTAGCAAAACTTGGCATTTAAGGGAGAAACACAAGGTAGGTAATACCTTTAGATGCAGTTGATGAATCAGGGAATAAGCCTACTTCAGGGATGGCCCAAGTACCCTGAATGTAAATCAGTTAGCAAAAGATTGTAGATATGACATCAGGGACTTCTAAAAAAAACTACGACAATCTCATCCTCATCTTAATTTTAGAGTTCAGCTTACCTTACCAAAATAATCATGTATTGAATCATAAAGTGTTGCCCCCACCTCATCCTCGGGAGGTTGCAGGACATTGTGAAAAAAGATATTTATGGAATCAAAGTAAAACTGAGGACGAGGAGAGTTGTGGTCTCCCTCAAATTTGATAATATTCTTATCACCCTGCAAAAGTAGTGAATCAATGCACAAAGCATTGCATAAAATGCAAGAATAGCTCAAAAACTGAAAATTCAAACAACATTCACTTTATACAATTGATCTACTCTTGAAAAAAAAAATTTGTTAATAATAAATAAAATAAATATTTTGATTTTTTATTAATAAAATTAATTTAGTTAGTAAATTATTTAATGGCCTTACATTCAATATTTTAGTAAGGTTACCATCCAAAATTTTATTGATACTGAGCATTAATCTTCAAATAACTATAATGAAAAGTTTGTTACTCAAATAACTAATATGCTTATGTAGCAATTTGGCAAAGTGTCTGATTGTTACCATAGGTTCTTGTAGTCCATGTAAGCATACCTTATATGATATGGTTGAAAATTCCTAATATATAAATAAAAATATTTATGAATTAAAGGAAATAAAATATATATGCACATTTTTTAAAATAAATTTAATGGCTAAAAATAATAATATATGATCTTCCATTCTATTTGATTTGAGAATTTGAATTCAAAATATAAATATCTTTCTTTATCCTACATGACATGAAGAGAAATTGTCCACAAAGACATCATGTCAATACACCTTATCTGGCAGTTCGTACCTTGTGATAATATATATATATATATATATGTATGTATCTACAGTATTATTAACTCACTGAATTTGATGTCACTTGACTCAATGACATCAACTCAATAGTAAAAGTACATAAAAACCAAGCTGTATAATAAATACTAGAAATCCTATCACACGTGCATGCGTGTGAAGACCACAGATTTAGAATACAGATGTGAGTTTAATAATAAATTATGCATATCAAAATAAAAATGTATAAAAAACATCAAAATAAAGCTTTAGTTGAGTGGTAAAATTCAATTGGTGCAGGTTCAAATCTCATCATTAACATATTTTTATTGGTTTTTGTTAAAATAAAAAGACTAAAATACCCTCAATTAATATAACTAATTTTAATTAAAGACAGATATTTCTGTAATTTCCCTAAATGAGTTGGTACTAGATTGACTCGTGACACCAACTCAATCAAAATCTTTATTAATAGTATAGATATATTATTAAGGTTAAATTGGTAATTTAGTTTATCATTTTATGTAAAATTGTTTTTCTTATTTACCCACTCTCCTATTTTACCCCCATTTCACTCCCTTTGTATTGAGCTGTTTCACTCTTTTCATTATTTTTACTTTTTTTTCCTATTAAAAATATCTTATTTTCTTTTCCATTATTCTTTATTCTTTATTTTTATTTTTACTATTTGCAATAAGTAATTCAAAAAAATATGAATTCATTATCAAATTCTACCAATAAAAAGAATACACAACTTACCATATAAGCCTCAAATATTCGATCTGAATGATGTGGGCGTATAAAATCATCACCAACAGCATGCCCAAACAGTGCTGGAACAAAGCAAGATTTCGCCACCTAAATTAAAGTGAAGTGAATTTAACTTTATGCAAACATAATAATAAATTCAAAAAAAAAAAAAGCATTGACAAGTGAAATCATTCAATCTTCAATAAATAAGTAGAGTAGAGAGAGTAACAAACAATCAATTTATCTTTCAGGTTCTCTTACAAGTTAGTAGAACAAAATAAATAGGTACTTGGCCAAAATATTATTTAGATAAACTTTAACATAAAAGAAACATGTTAAGCAAAACATTAAGGCTTTACATTGTAGAATGGAAAAGTGGAAGGATTGCAAGAGAGAGTGGAAATGTGGGAAGGAAATGATCTTCGCTAGTGCTAGGTAAAAATAGAAATGTACAACAAATGAACTAGGAGAGACGGTCAGTTTCTAAAACTTTTTATTTTCTTGGGGGGGGGGGGGGGTTGGAGGGTATCAGTTTCTATCCGTATTTAAACTACTCAAGTCAAAATGAAAAGAATAGAGGCGAGAAAATAAGAGTGAGTCCACCGTCAGAAATTTACAAAACTATCCATCTATTTCTTATTAAAATTTATCTTTTTTATCTCCACTTGAAAAGGGTATAATTGTAAAAAACTTGTAACTTTTATTTTCTTTTCTCCACTCCTCAGCTCTACTAAGAAATGAATGGAAAGAATCATTTTCTTCATCCAGTTCTCTATTTTTACTAAAGTAGACCAATAGAAAGAAAAACATGATTTCCATCCCTCTACTTTTCTCTTCTTCCAACTTTGTATCTTTCCTTTTTTCATTATCCTTGACAAAAGAAATCAATGCAAAAATATCAGAAAAAAACTCAGACCATGGGAAACCAGAAACATGAATTACATGATCAATGCGAAAAAGTAAATTATCTCCATACTAGAACCTTGATGGTGTTCAAGTCTGTTATGTCAAACTTTGCCTTTTTCTGGATAGATTTTCGCATGAACTGGATTGCAAACTTAACCTGGAGCACGCAAATAAAGAAATAGGGTCATAGGACAACATAAGCACTTATCTCAAGGTTCTCATATTAAAATAAAAAAAATTAACGCTTTGATAAGCAGTTAGACAGGATAAATTGGACACAGAAAGCAACAATAGAACATCAAGACAAAGGTTGATAACTCAACTTCAACAGCAACATAACTTATCAACAACGTAAACATATTTTACTTGCAGAGTATGATGTATGTCAATTTTATATCACTGCTCTTAAAACTTTTCATTTTGTCCGTAGTAGTACTTGACTATTAATTAGAAAGAACATGGGATAGACTGACAAGACAGCAATAAAAAGTATACAAATGCATCTACAGAATAAACTTGCAAAACAGACCTTGCCCCTCAGTCGATTGATTAACCAATCAGAGAGAAGAAAACATGCTAATTATTGAACGCAGTAGTTAGAATGTGTCCATAAGCACTACAGTTTTTCTTACTTCTGTTATTTTGGATATAACACCACCATTCCTTACGATAGTTGCCAGCACTAAATTTCCCATACAATCTTTATGACCGAAAATATATGCTAGACCGGTGGTTAATTCGTTACCCACAAAGACAAGAAGAGCAAAAATCGACAAAATATATAATAATAAATTAATACAAAGCATATACTTACTGTGAACTTGGGCAAACGGAATTTATAAGTATCTACTAGTTCCAACATCAGCTCGACCAAGTCAGAAAAAGGACTGTCGAGAACAATTCCCGCAATTGAAGGATCCTCAGCTCCATACATTAGGCTGTGAACAATCATTTACATCCTTGATGTCACATAAACATGCAGAAACACAACGGCTATAATAGATTCACATGAATTTATACAAGCAGATGAGGAAAGACATCAAACTTAAAAAATTGTTTTTAATATATAATTGAGAAGTTGAGGCAGGAAATCATTAAATAAAACTCCAGAAATTCATTAAAGTTGGTGAGATGGCAATTATGAGATGTGCTTTCATGCTCAAATCTTTAGAAAAGCAAGCTGAAAAGAAGATGGCAAGGACTTTAGAAACCTGGTAACAGCACCCATTGAGCGGCCCCATAAGCCAATCAAAGAGACATTTCCATCTGCCCGCAGATAATCAACTACAGCTTTCAGATCATCCTTCTGAAAAATTTGAAAAGAAAATCAGGCAGAAATTTATGACATGCAAGCTCGTCATCGGAAAAAGTATCCAACCATCATCCATATGTTGCATACTTTTATAGTTTAGAAATATATGGGTTTGTTATTTTAATAACTTCCAAATGAGAATTAATAAGAAGAATTCACTTTATGCCAAAGAGAAGTATCAAAGTAAGAAGAGAAGGGATATTTTAGTCTCTTTAATTTATTTAACTTACAAGATTGCATTTTCAAACGTCATACTTTATTCAACCAGTGGTTAACACTAATGAGCTTAATCAAGATTCAATCCATATGCCTAAAAACCCAGGTATTCACCCCAAAACAAGTTTACCAAGAAAAAGCTAACAGTAGCTATACAACACATATAAAGTAAGAATACCCCAAATAACCCAAGACAAACAACAATTAATATAACCAATTTGCAGAGATAGACATTATTACAAGTTCACAACCAGCAAAGGTTGTATGCTTTACCAAAAAATATTAATCAAATACAAGAAAAGGTATTTTCCTGCATCCATAAGAAAAGTGACAATAAAAAGTTCTAGATTTTTGTTCAAGTAGTTAGTTAGCCACTCACTTCATTCCAACCCAAGGTGACATGCTCTCCTCCAGATAACCCAGATCCTGAAAAGTCAAGAGTGAAAACAGTAATATTTGAAGGCAGCAAAATAATAGCAGCTTCACTGGCATCAGCCCTGCAGCCACTGCACAAAATTAAGAATGCTAGCAGTCAGAAATGATGTCTACAACTCACTAAGTAATTGTAATAATAAACTAAAAAGAGTCAAGTAAAAATGTACAACATTTTAGTTGGTTGGCAGCCAGCATAGATGTAACAATTGGATACACACATATATTAGATCTGAAAGTAAGAAACAATTGGATATAACAGAAACTAGCCATCAAAGCCTAACACTAGCCATCTGCAACATAGAATTCTAAAGCAATTGACATCTGAAAACTAACACAACCCACTTCCAACGATTTTTTTTTCTTTTGCAAAATGCATTATCTTTTATTTTTCTCATTTATGTCATTCCTACACTTCTTCCTAATAAATGTTCAAGAAAAGGAAATTCTTAGTGTGATTCAGCAATTTGTCAGCAAGACTATGCAGCCATGGAAACCTAACACTAGCCATCAGCAATACAGAATACCTAAGCAACTGACATCTGAAACTATCACAACCCACTTCCAACGATTTTTTTTTTTTTTTTTTTTTTTTTGCAAAATGCATTATCTTTTATTTTGCTCATTTATGTCATTCCAAGACTTCTTCCTAATAGATATTCAAGAAAAGGAAATTCTTAATGTCATTCAGCAATTTGTCTGCAAGACTGATGCTCTAATATTGCCTTGCATACCAACTATTTAATTAACATTAGAAAGAAAATAAGAAACCAATTAATCCAAATATAAGTTTACTACCTGAAACAAGTAATTTGATTCAAATGCCGATGTCCCAATTACAATAATTTTCATTCAAGTGTATTAACTCCTTTATTTTCCTGCCAATCCCGAAATATTGGGTGCCTAGATTACAGAAAAGTGACAAATGCAAGTATGCAAAAGCTAAGTTGTATGAAATAAATTGAAAATAAAAGAACCAACCCTCTACATTGCTAGAGGTCGTTTAAGTGATAATGACATAATAGCATAAAAAAGTATAGCTAGAAAAATCAATAGTCTAACAGTTATTGCAGCTATAACTTACCAAATTTCATTATCACTAGTACAAGTTAATACGCCATATAAGCAAACGAAAAAAGAAAGTAAATAAAAAGCAGGGTTTTTATCCAGATATATCTATATCAAGAAAAACCAATGCTATTTATTAGAAGGTTGGAGTTGAGATACAAGCAAGTTGGACAAAAAGGCCCTTTCCTGTGTGAATGCAAAATCTTAAGTTCCTTAACTTACAAAAAAACAATCAAATCTTAAGTTCCTTTTCTTTTAATTTCCACAAATAATTATTCAATTAACTACATTTTCCATAGGGACCAATAAAACTTCTATGTCACCTGTTTCCATGGCAGTATATCACACAGGGCAGAGGTTTTCCTTCAGGACTAACCAGCGGTACATAATGACTACACTGTAGAACATCTCCTCTGCCATTTTTAACCTGCAAAATGGCCAAAACACAAGACTTATGATGCAGAGCAATTTAAATTCATGCTAACTATAAGAAATCATAAATAAATAATTTTCTGCTCAGGTATCTACAAAAAATGGTTGTCAACTAACCTTCACACTTCGCAACTAAAAAAACAGAAAACACACAAATAGAACAAGATTTTTATTTACAATAACTTGTCTGATCTAATTACACGTCCAAAAATATTATCACATAAAAATTAGATTAGGAAATCAAAAGTTTAAATAGTTTTACTCCTATGGTTGTTGATTTATCGGTGTACACAAGCTTTACATCTTATCTCAAATAGACCAAAAAGGCTGTTTACTTTGTGCTTGAAGACCTTAAGCCTTTCAAACCATCCTACACAAACCCCCATAAGCAATTTCTTCCGAGTATGTTGATGCCTAGAGATTCCTTTCTAAACTAACAACTCAACTTCAATATTACTCAAGTCAATCAAATCTTCATTTATGGTTTCATCTTAAAAAGAAAGTATTAATCTTGTTAGAACACACCTCAGAACAGCCCACCCAATAAAAAGATAACAGAAATGTAGTTTCAGATCTGATTTTGCAATTGAAACAGCATCTCTGAGACAAAAAGAATTTGGTTTTAACCTATCTTGTACCAACATGTAGAAGAATGGCCCGCAATTCAAATTTCTATGAGCCTCAATCTTAAATAATGGTCTCATAAAGCACATGCCAGCACCACAACCGTTGCCAAGTGCCAATAAGGAAAAGATTCAAAATTATGAATCAAGTCAAAGAAAAGTTTAAAACAAATGACATTTCTGTGTAATGTTTCCTGCCAAAGGAAAAGAGAAAGTAAAGAGGTACAATTGCTAGGGGCACCTAACTAACTGGTTTTAGTTTACCAGTAATATGAATGTGTTGATGACAACACAATGCAGTCGTATCTATTGTACTACCACATTTTTGTAAAGAAAGTTATTTAATTGAGGGATCAGGGAAATGAACAGATTAACATCATAAATAGGTTTGGGAAAAACCAATAAAGTTACGAATTTTAGGAAAATAAATAAATCTAAAAATTTTCATGCGTATATAATTTTAAATTGTACCTCGATATCCTTTCTCTGATACCATTTCCCTTTCAACATGAACTCTTCATCCAAAAGATCACTTTCTGGATTGTATTCAGCTCTGCCACCAAACAATAATGCACATTAGAAATTGGGTAAAATAATATTCAGTCTTAAATTAATGATGTCCCAAACGAGTTCATTAAAAAAGTTTTTGACTATCTTTTGATTCACTTATCTCGTTTAATATTTCATGAAAGGATCTCAGTGCCCTTTCCATAAGTCTGCTGATTATATACCATCTTATCTCCAGAGTAGAACAGCGTTACAACAATATGTTTAAAGCCAGATGACTTATGTTTCTAAATTTCTGGCTATAATTTTACTAATTTTACATGAAGATAAAATATTACCAATAATAATACCAATAATAGTCTAAATTCCACAGCTAAGCTGAATAAACTATAACTTACAGTATTTATTATTATTATTATTAATCATCCAAATATAGTAACAGAAAACAATAACAAAATCACCCAAAGATTCGCATGCCAGAACCCATGAAAGGTTTGAGATTCAAATACCCACAACTCCCATAACAAGAGAAAAATAATATATATTTATATACAAAAAAAGAAAATTATACAAAATTAACCAAATCAAGAACAAGAAACGAGAGCCAAAAGAAAGCCATCACAAATAATCAGATATGCTCTGAAATTATGGAAGATCATAGGGAACCACGAAGTAACGTAAATTATCAAATTCCAACTGTAAGAGCCCTATAATTACAATAATAATCACCCAGGTATGCTTGCTTAGAAACTGATCAACATGAATACCAAAATAAAAACTTCAAGTCTGATACTATATAAAAGGGGTGCAAGTAAAAAGCAACGGCTTTCTTTTCTCTTGAATTTCAAATCCCAATTTTTCCTTTCTCTTAACAATTTTCCTCGTCAACCAAATGGAACAGATCATAAAATATAATTATTTTAAATTTTATAAAAAAAGGGAAACAAGATCGTAAAAGAATATTTAAAAAAAATCAATTCAATAAAAAGGGAAACAAGGTAATTATTTCCAAAAAAAGTAAAATCAAAAACAGAAAGATTACTACCTGGGAGGGCGTATTATGAAGTTAACAAGCTGCTCCATAGATTTCCAAAAATGATAACTAAAGTGATCTGGGCTGTGCTGTTCTTGTTGAGTTAATGATGTTTCCAAAACCCAACAACAAAAACCTAAAGTTTCCGAGAAGAAATTCTATTATACTATTATGAAAAAGAACAGAAAAAGACAAGAGAGCATCAATGAAAAAGGAACCTTGCGATGAGTAGAGAAAAAGGGGTTTCTTTGAAGAAGAACAACAACTTTGTCAAATGTTGTTGTTGCTATTGATGTTTCCCGAGTTTCTTTCTTTCCTTCCTTCAAAAACGAAATGTTTTTTTAAAATAATAAGTTCTTGGTTTTCGTTGCCATGCCAGCCCAGCCAAGTGTCTTAATCTTTGCCTCTCTGGCTGTTTGCACGTGCTCAAGAAGTCGGTACGTGTTTGAGAGTGAGTTGGGATTGAAAGTAATTGGGTTATAACTGGAGCCCAACTGTTTTCTTCTTACACTTTTACTTAGAGCTCATATATGATTTTTAAAAAAAATACTTTTTATAGAACTTTTAAGTTACTCTCACTATTTTAAATATAAAATATTTATTTTATATCATAAAAATTATATTTAATTATAAATTAAAGAAAAACAGAATCTGGTTTAATTTTGAGTAGTCATAATTTTTAAACTTACATTCTATAAACCATCCAAACATATTAATTTGAGTCGATTTTTTTTTATTTTTTATTTTTTATTAACTTTACTTTTATTCATAAATTTTTAAAACCTTAAATCGAAAGAAATACATACTTAAATACATTCAAATTCACAACCTCCTAAATATTTAATAATAATAAAACCAACTGAATTAAAATCAACTATCCAAATCAATTTTCAAATTGATTGTTTAAGTTTTTTGTCATAATTATTTTACTTTACCAAACTCCAATAAAATATTTTTACCATTCAAAAAAGGCTTAAATAAAAATTATAGTCTTTTTCCTACTTAGCCGCCTCCCAATCTTTCAAAATTGCATTGACTACATTTGACAAGGATTTCCTCTTTTGATTTTCATTTTACATTCGCCATCTTCCAACCCTTTCTCTTTTATTCTCCGAACCCTTTCTTAATTTCGAATTTGAAAAGAAAATTATGAAATCATTAATATATAATTGGATAAAATTAAATTGGAAAACAATTCATATTGAATGAAAAAAAAAACATGTACGGACTGGATCCAAATCCCCCCCCAAATTACAAACTTTGTCTTGCTTGTTATTTAATTCAAATTTTGAATATTGAAAAAAATTTGTTTGTATGGTGTTTGGATGATGTTAAAATTGAGAATATTGGTTGTGAATAATAAATTATGTGTTAGATTTTTTACAAGCGAATTTTTAATATCTCAAAAAAAATAAAAATAAAATGTAAATCATTTTTTATTCAAATCATTTTTATAAAATTAAAATTCTATATCTTTTTATCTTCTTATCCTAATTTAATATAATATCTTATCTATATATTAAAGCTTTGACTGAATAAAATTGAGAGCATGAGCGAGCAAATGGAGACTGCGACTCGTAAGGTGACGAAGAAGGTAAGGCGTTGGGAGGAAGAGCCTCCGGACGAAGGTGGAGATGTGGCCATATCGGGAAATGGACCGTTGAAGCTGGTTTCTTTCAGAGATGCTGTCCTGAATGCTGGAACCATGAATATTGATGCAGATGATGAATGGGGAATGGGGGACCTGGCTATTGGTGAGGATGATGTTAGAAAGAAGTTGTTGACGGATTTCCATCCATTGAGTTCTCTGATAGGGTCTATGCACTCATTGAACAGAGTATGTCTAAGACACTAATTGTTAAGTTGTTGGGTCGAAAAATAAGCTATAGTGCTTTGTGGAATAAGGTGTGTGCCTTGTGAAAGCCAATGATGCGTTTTTAGTTTATGGACATTGATAATGATTACTATTTGGCAAAGTTTGAATCTGAGGTAGATTACAACAACGTTCTTTCTAATGGACCTTGGTTGATTACCTTGGTCAACCTAGTTCTCAACCTTAGATGCGTTTCCACAATACGTTGTAGCTTGGGTTTGTATACCAGGTCTCTCTCATTCTTTTTACAAGAGGAGTATATTGATGGAGATAGGGATCTTGATTGGGAAAGTAGTAAAAATCGATCTTCAAACGAACAAAGGTTCGAGGGGCTAGTTTGCAAGATTTGTGGTGCAAATCAATCTGTTAAAACCATTGGTTTCAAAGGTCAAGATCGCTAATCGAATTCATCGCATTGAATATGAATCACTTCTGTCTATCTGTTATTATTATGGAAGAGTTGGACATTTGAAGGAAGGGTGTCCCAATGCTATGTTGGAGAAGGGTATGGGGGCTAATAGAGCTTGTATGCAAGAGAGTAAGTCACCAAAACAACAAATTGTTAATTTGGATGTTTAAAGAAGAATAGAGACGGAAGATTATGATGAATAAATGGTGGTGAATAGTAGGCAAAGGCGGCAGCAATGACAAGGTTCGTTAGGGCCAAGAGCTAATAAGGAAACCAAGCATAATGGATTAAGATTCACTATACTTTCCAAAGTTGTGAAGGAAATGGATGGAGATGATGCCTTCTAATTTGGGAAACAAAATAATGATAATAGGCCAGTGATTGATTTTGTAGAGAATAATAATGGGAAAGGAATTAATAATGGTAAGAGGGATGTAGAGGATCTGGTTCGAGTGGATGAAGTTGGGTTTAAAAATTCTAAAGGAAAATGGTTGAAAATAGCTACAAAGTCCAAGAAGCAAAAGAAGGCCAATAATGGGCCTGTGGGGGTGAAAATGGGTTTTTGAAAAAAAGGGTTGGTATTGGGTTCGGGTAGCAAAGATAGAGGGTCAAAATCTGGTTTAGGGAAGAAAATTGGTGGTGGTTTGAATGGGCACTAGATCCTAAATTTCATTCTGTGGTGAACTTGAAGGAAAACAAAAATCTAAATGTGGGGTCTGTTATTTGTACGGAGAGCCTCGGTTTCTTAAATTTGATTACCCCAAATTTATTTCCAAAAGCTTTGAAGAAGAAGAAGCTAACGAAAGACTTGTTGAAGATTGGGGATTACAATGCGAGGCTGCATTAAGATGAGATGGAATTTGTGATTCTCGTAGAGCAGGTTGTGAAAGGATTGGTTAAGAGTCTGAAGGTGGGAGAGAATTGGGAACCCTAGAAGAGAGAAGCTTGGCAGCTAATTCTAATCTCCAGCACGTTGCAGACAGTGGCTTTCTTTGTGATAATGGGCACGATGATGAGGATGGGTCAGAAAGGATAGATGATTCCTCGGTTTGTAGTGTTGGTCTAGGTTTGTTCTAATTTTCTTATCAAGTCTGATATATTTGTTAGAGTATGTCCAAAGACCAATCATGAGATGATTGTAATCACATACTCATTTTTACCTTGTTTATTAATAAAAGGCATTGTCATTATCATTGTTATTTCAGTTTTTTTTTGTGTGTTTAAATAAACTGATTTATAATAATGTCTTAGGGATAATATGATTATTCTTAAAAGGTCCTTAGTCAAGTATTATTGTGGGCTTGGACAACAATAATGCATTGAGACTAATATGTAGTTGATTGATGATAAAGTATTGTCATTAATATAAGGATGTCAAAATCAATTCATGAGTATGTGTTAGAGAACGACATATTGGACTAACCCGCTATGAGTATGTTTCTTGGATTATTATGTAATAGTCACGACATTACTCATAGTGATAACTATGTATACAATCCTTAAACTTGAGATAATCATTGTTTCAACATAGTGAATTGTATATTTTGATACAGTTAAACGTCTATTGTAACAAGTTTGACTATAAAGACTGATGTTGGGTATGCCACAATCTATGTAGTGGGATATGATTTATCAAGATAGGATTTGTTCCTCCTACATGATAAGAGCAATATCTTAGGCCACTTGATGAAGTGAGACTAGAAATGTATGGCCATGCTCAAATAAGTTAATATGAGATATTACACTTATTTGTTTATTATATGGTCTACTTCGGATATCAAGAAACAGAGATTGGATTATACAAGTGTGACTACTCTATGACTTGTGTCCAATCTAGACATAAAGGACAAAAGTATATAATACATGCGAATTTATCACAGAAAGGTTATGTCGAATCACAACTTCTTGTAACTTGGGTAGCAATGATACATTGCTAGATGTCACTCATTGCTTGTAACGTTAGAATTGTTCTAGTATTACTATTAATATTACAAAAACCTATAGGGTCACACCCAATGGTTAAAACGAACAGAATCTTAACAAAGTTGGTATTAAATTTAACTATCATGAGAATTAAATTAATTTAATTTGGCAGTTAAATTGCTCACACATTTTATGTACAAATTTGTTGTACAAGAATAGAAAACATGGTTAAAATAAAATGTATGAATTTGATTCATATAAAATATTAACTATGTATTATTATTTATCGAAATTATTAATTATAATAATAATAATTTCGATTAAACATAAAATATGGAATTAATGTCCTTTTAGGAAGGATATAAATTAAAACAAGGAAGCTTATATCTTTTTAGAAAAGATATATGATTTTAATGCTTTCCATATTTTTGAAAATGGGAGTATTTCCGTTTATTTGTTTTTGATATAAAATAAAAAATATAAAACCTTAGTGTGTGTGTGTTTGAAAACTAAAAAGATTACAAAAGAAAAAAAATGGAAAAACCTAGGTTTAGCAGCCGTCAATGTTTTTCTTTTCAAAATTCTCTCTAAAACGTTTAGGGAGATTTTCTGTTCGTTCTTGATCAGGTGGACAACGTAGAGGCCGGGACGTTTTTTGTTGTGGCTTAGGATATGCAGCATGCAAGGAGGATTTCACAGCACTGTTTCCAGGGATTTTCTAGATTTCGAAAGGTATAATTCCAAACCCTTCCTTCTCGATTCATTCCTTGTGCATGGATCCAAGGTTAGGGATTGTCGAAATAATTTTTTCGCTATGCCACGAGGCGTACCGACGACCTAAAAATATTTGTTTGGAATTGTCATGGTGTTGGAGACTCGAATTTTCATCGTTTTTTAAAGGAGTATTTGAGGAAGTATGATCTTGATGAAGTTTTTTAGTCAAAACTAGGATTAGTGATAATAAGGTAGCAAGAGGTGTTAAGAATATTAGATTCCCGAATTTACATAGAGTTTAAGCTTATGGATTTGTGAGGGGAATTTGGATTATGAGGAAGGTGAGTGTGAATGTGGTAGTGGTTGGCAATCATTTTCAATTTGTGAATTTGAGCGTGAAATTCCCGTAGCTTGAGGATTGGGTTTTGTTCACTACGGTTTATGAGAGTCCTAAGTGGAACTTGAGGAAGCAGTTTTGGGTAGATCTTAGTTAGATTGCTCAGAATATTCAGCTTCCATGGGTACTTGCAGGTGATTTTAATGAGCTCCTTAGCGAAGACGAAAAAAGGGAGGGATGAGGAAGGTTAGAAGTAGTTGCCCTTTATTCTAACAGTTTTGCTTTGATCATAAGCTTAAGGATGTTGGGTTTCATGGCCCGAGTTATACGTGGAACAGAGGCTCTATGTTTGAACGGCTTGACCGTGTCTTGTGTAATTATCAGTGGGAGAAGATGGTGCCTAAAAAGATAGTGTATCATTTACATAAGATTAAATCTCATCATCGGCTATTAGTTATTTACTTTGGTGGACATATTGTAAGACGATCCTCTAGACCTTTTCGCTTCCTAAGTAGTTGGCTATCTCACACTGGTTTTAGTCAGCTAGTCAGTGATAGTTTAGGTAATAGGGAATGTTTGAAGGGGCTTGTTCGATGGTTTACAGCAACAACCAAAGATTGGAATATGGATGTCTTTAGAAATATTATTAAAAAGAAAAAGATTTTGCTGGCACGTTTGGGTGGTATTCAAAAAATTCTTGAAAAATACAGAACCAGGAATTTAGTTGAGCTAGAGAAAGTGTTGTAGATTGAGCTAGAAAGTGTTCGTGACAGTGAAGAACTTCTTTGGAAACAGAAATCTCGTAGCGAGTGGTTGTCACTTGGTGATAGAAATACAAAGTACTTTCCCTGTCAAGCTACTAAACGGAGAAGGTTTAACTAGATAAAAGCCTTGAAGTTGGATGATGGCTAGTGGTGTTACGAAGAAGATAAATTGAAGAATGCAGTTGTTTCGTTTTACAAGAGTCTCTATACTAATGATGTGGCTTGTGTGGGTAGTTTTCCTATTAAGAATGTTTCCCTATTATTGGAGATGTGATTAATGAAGCAATTGGTCAAAGATTAGATGCTAAGGAAGTTCATGATGCGTTGTTTGAGATGGCTCCTCTAAAAGCCTCAAGAATTGATTGACTGCATGCTCAGTTTATCAAACTCAATGGAACTTTGTTAGTGAGTCTCTAGTGTCTATGGTAAGGGGAGTTTTTGAAAAAGGTATTTTGGAAGAATTCTTTAACAAAACTCTACTTATGCTTATCCCAAAAGTGTTGGGCCCGAATTGATCACGCAATTTAGACCTATAAGCCTCTACACTGTTCCGTATAAAGTTCTTACTAAGGTCATTAGGAATCCGCTCAAAAAAGTAACGTTGATACTTGTGGCAGAGAACCAAATGAGTTTTGTGGGTGGTCATCATATTAAGGATAACGTTGTAGTTGCAAACGCAATGTGAGGTCGAAAAGGGAAAAAGGACAGATGGAGATTAAGATAAATGTGGAGAAAGATTATGATCATCTTAAATGAGAATTTATTCAGGGCACTCTGGAAAACGCAAAAATACCCAATGACATTGTTAGCATAATAATGCAGTGTGTTTCGACTTCGGTATTGCAAGTCTTATGGAATGGTGGTTACACGGAGGAATTTAAGCCAACAATAGGTATTAGGCAAGGTGACACCATATCGCCATACCTTTTTGTTCCCATATCGAATAGGAAATAGACGCCTATAGTGCTAGGATAAGGAGGTCCATCTCTATCGCACTTATTTTTTACCGATAACCTTGTATTATTTGGCGAGGTAAGCGTGGAGAATGTTATAACTATGAAGTTTGTACTTGATCAATTTTGTGCCTTTTCTGGACACAGAGTTAATGCTAGTAAGTCACAAGTATGTTTTTCGGGTAATACGGATAAAACATCTAAACGACTAATTGAGGACATATTAGCTTTTTAGTAGACAAAGGATTTAGGGTGTTCTTTTATTCCATAAGAGGGTTACGAAGAATACCTATTAGTTTGTAATTGATAAGGTTCAAAACAAACTGAATGGATTTGATGCCAAGTTGTTTTCAATGGCAAGGAGAACGGTGCTAGCTAAGTCGGTACTATTAGCCACTCCAAGATATTTCATGCAGTCTGCTATGATACCGATAGGTGTTTGCAAGAAAATAGAGTAGATTGTAAGGAAGTTTGTTTGGGGTTTGACGAGTAGTAGGATAAAAACTTCTTTGGTTAAATGGATACTTGTTGTTAACCACTGTTAAAAAGGGGGTTGGGATTAAGGACAATGATGCCACAAAACATCTTGTTTCTAATGAAGCTTGCTTATCAACTTGTGACAAAAGTGGACTCTTTATGGGTAAGAGTTCTGCGTAATAAGTACAAGATGGTCCAAAGATGCCCCTTTGTGATCGAGAATCCGAATAGTTCGTATGTTTGGAGGTCTATTTCAAAAATTTAGGCTCAGTTTAGAGAAAGATTGTCTTGGAGCTTGGGCAATGATAGATCAGACAACTTAGTGCAAGATGTTTGGATTCTAGAGTTAGGGTCGTTACTTAATCATTTGCTTCGTGGTTGTACTATTTTGACACAGCTAAAGGTGGTCGATTTTGTTGATAGTGTTGGATGATGCAAGTGGTCAGAGTTCTCCAATTTTTTCAAAAGTGATATACTTGATTTTATTGCTGCGTGTTGCCCTCTGAATGTAGTGTTTGGTGAGGATTACTATTTATGGAGTTTGAATAATAAGGGTATGCTAACTATTAATTCTACTTACTATAGTATTTTACAATCTGATGATATACAGGAGGACAAAGGTTGGAAGGAGATATGGAAGAGTCCTTTACCACCTAGAATCAAACATTTTCTATGACTTGTGAGACATCGAAGGATTCTTACGAATAGTGAAAGGGTTCGGAGGAGGATAGTTGATGAGGCGATATGTTCATTGTGTGGTGCGGTCCAAGAAACTGCTCTTCACGTGTTACAAGAGACTACTGTTATGATGCTACAGTTTGGTTGTAGGTACCCTATGGAATGTTTTTCTAGTTTCTTTGAATTGGAGCTAAATGAATGGATGTGTGCTAATTTGAAAGGGGAATTTACCTTGGGGACTAGGAGTGTAGATGCGTAAGTTTTATTTGGGGTATTATGTTGGGTGTTATGGAAGAATAAGAATGAGCAAGTATTTAATCAAAGATCTGGTAGAGGGGAGGATATGATTAGAGCAGTTGATTGCTTTGCCACCAATGTGTATGCAACATATCGAGAAAAGATGAATATTGGGGCTGGTAGAGTTAAGAAGATAAAATGGAGCCCACCTTCGCCTGGTTGGATTAATGTGAATTCAGATGGGGCAACAAGTACGGATGGGGGTTGGTTAGCGGCTAGTGGAGCATTAAGGGATTCTTATGGAAATTGGATTGAAGGGTACCAAAGGTATGTTGGTAGAGGATCGGCTATGAACTCGGATTTATGGGCCATTCTACATGGATTAGAATTAGCATGGGTAGGAAAGCATAAGAAGGTTATTGTTGAGTTTGATTGTCTAGTTGAAATGATTAAGGATTACTCAAATTATATGTTGGAAAAAAACGATTTAAAAAAGCAGCGAAAAATAAATTTAGGAAAAAAATCAGAGTTCTTATTTTTTTCCAAAACAAGATCTTTGGTTATGATATCTGAAGTAAACACTTAACCAAAATTGTACCTTTTTGGTTCGTCTAGAATGAGCACCTCGTCCGAGTAGTCTTCTCCGCTATCCTCAAGCTCACGTCTGCCGAGTGTAGACTCACTTCGAATCAGAAACTTTTCACAAAAATTATCAATTGGGTAATTTCGTAAATTTTCTAAACTTTTGGGTCAAGTTGTAAATAAAAAATATCTCTAGAGATTTTTTGAAATAATCTCTTTAGAGAATTTTCTCTCTACAACTTTCTTTTGAATTCAGGTGTGTGTGTTCTCCTTTCTTAAAATAATGACCCAAGGCTCTCTTTATATAGGGAGAGTTTAAAGAGTTCAACTATGATTAAACTTAATCACTTTAATACTAAATTAACATAATATTTATCAAGATAAATATTAGATTAAATTTAATATTAAATCTAATTAAAGTAATAAAATGTTTATCCACAAAATAAAATAAAATTAAATTTAATATTAAGATAATCACTTTAATATTAAATTAATAAAATAATACTAAAATAAGTATTAAATTAAATTTAATATTAAACTATTAAAATAATATTTTTTTGGAATAGTTCAATTTTCGAGTTCAATTACCCATGAGGCCAATTGTCTGACTTGAAAATTAATTCTAAAAATATCATATTAATTTTAATTAATTTGAATAATTTAATTTTACTTAATCAAAACTAACTTTCCAAAATCACTTAGATTTTTCAAATTGATTTTTCAAGAAAATTCTTTAATCAAATTATCTAGTTGAACAATTATTGTGACCGCCTAATTTAATTCCACGAATAAATCGACTCAATTAAATTATTTCCAAAGTCGTAGAATTTTCTTCTGATTCAATGCAGTCCGATCGAGCTTTTGTTGAGCTAGCAGAGGGACCAATCAGACATATATAATTAGGCTCTAGTAATTGCAATTATGTCCAGAAGCATCATTTTGATAATTCGCAATTACTTAATCATGGAGTCAGTCCACAAGAAGTACCATAATTGAAAACTCCTTATAGTATACTCTTTACGAAAGCAATTCATCCAGCTGCTTTGTCCAATGACCTTGTCATGTGTGTGTTACCCTCAGATGATATCCTTGATTCATTTGAGTTAAATCCGTTCACTTAATACAATTCTATTTTATCTCATTGTCACCATTGTGTCTTCTTAATGATTAATATGATCACTGTCAACAGATGATTGTGATAAATTGCTCGTTCATGAACAAGCAACCCGTGGCCACATTCCTTATTTATCAATCCACACAATGCTAATGAGAGGATATCATTAACTCTTTAATTGAGCTATGAATTTCATTGTTGCTAGTAAAGCCATGTACCTAACATACCGACTATGGGCTCGATCATCTTTAGAGCATAAGTCTCCACTTATATCAAAGCACACAAGTTGTATATGCATGGTCAGTGACTAACTCAAGATTTGGGTAAATCACACTATGAACATCACAAGTGAATTAATTCACAAACGAATTCAAAATTAATTCATCTTGGGTCCAGTCTTGTAACACCCTAATTTTTGTGGTGTCGGGAACAGTGATGTGAGGCCACTTATTTCCGACAAGTGTTTAAGTAATATGGTATTTTAAATATTTATGAGAGCTCGAGTGGAGTCGCATGGTTGTTAAATTTCGTTCTAATATTTATAAGATTTAAATGTTAAGGAAAACGATTAATTCGGGAAGGAGGATTAAATGGTAGAAAATGTCATAAAGTTAGTTTTATTAGAAGAAATATGTCAAATAGACATGGAAAGGAAGTGAAATGGGCCTAGGTGATAAATGGACCCAATTAGGAAAAATAGTGGGCAATTAGGTAACCAAAAGTAGATATTTTGATAAGATAAATATTATAAAATTTAGAGATAATGATGACTTGTATAATAAAAAGAAAGAAAAAGAATTTCATCTCATTTTTCTCTTCTTCCAATGTTGGAAAACTCTATTGTTGAGTTTAGGGGTTTCTCAAACTTTTCTCTTTGATTTAAGGAGGTTTTGAGGTTAGTTTTCAATGGTTTTTATATTTTTGTGTTCCATTTAGCTTGAATTAACTAACCCGGGAGTTTGATTGTGAAAAATTGAGAAGCTCCAAGTTTTTCCATTGATGATTTTGAAATGTTCCTGCTTGAAAATGGATGGATATGGAAGTTATAGTTAAATATATGTATTTTGCTAAAAGACTTGTAATGATTTGATGAGTAGGAACTTAATGAGTAAATAGATGAGAAATTTTGGATTGGAGATGAGTTCCAAAGAAAATGAACTAATTTAGTCTTCTCATGTACTGTAAATAATTTTGGTAAGATTAGCTAAGGACTTATTTGCACTAAAGTTAAAGTAATAAGGGTAATTTCGTAAAGTTACCATAATAATGGATTGGGAAACATGTAACCCCCTTTACCCGGCCCAAAAGATATGATCGGATCCAGAAAGTTATTTCTGTAATTATACCCTCACACAATCCGATAAACTACAATCATTCGCATACACACATATTTATATATACATATTTATAACTATATATATAGTTTATAATTTAAATTAAATAATTCAACTTCCAAAATCAACTTACAAGCCCAATAAAATAATAATCAAGAAAATATAACAAATTCCCAAAATAAAATAATGAAATAAAACAGTACTATAAATATGCCTCTGGGTACCAAGTCACCTATGTCTCGGGTATCTGTAAAGGAAACTGTAGGAAAATGAGCTAAAAAGCCCAATGTGTCTCTAAAGTACATACAACCTAATATATATTATCACAACAATTTATAACGCAAAAAGTAACTGTAACAACTCGATTTTTAGTGTTGTCGGAAATAGTGGTTTTGGGATCACAGCTCCGACGAGTCGAGTCGTAAATTTATTTATTTTGAATATTTCTGGTGATATATGCATCGTATGAAATTTTGATTTGAAAATTTCATAGATTAAATAGTCAATTGAATAGAAAAGACTAAATCATAAAAAGGGTAAAAGTATAGATTTTTAATTAGAAGGACCAAATGAATAAAATAACCAAATGAATATTAGTTAGTGGATTGGCATGGTTTATATTAAGTGTAAATAGATTTAATTAAGATTAAAAATGATTAATTAAAGCTTAATGACGAAAGTCTCAATAATTACAAAAATACCATCACTATATATATGAAAATTAAAAGAAAAGAAATTGATTTTGATCTTATTTTTCTTCTTCTTTCTTCTTCACGCGGTAACAAGGAGAGAAAAGTTAAGGTTTTCAATTCAAATCTTTGAGCTTTGATTTGGACTACGATCGTGCCATCGATCGAGGAAACAGAAAATTTGCAGACTAGTCCCTGAAATCCATTCACAATTGCAATCCAGTCCGGTAAGTTCATAATGTTAAATTCTTATTAATGACTGCTTATAACTACCTTTCTAATGAATGTTGGAAATGTGAAACGACGATTGGGAACGTGAAAGACAGTAGCTATGAGATGAAAATTTCCCAACCTTGTGCCAAAGATAGAAAATTGTCCGATGCCTGAGATCTTGCATTTGTTGCGGATTCTCTTCAGCATCGTGAGTCACCAAAAGATGAAAAGAATCCATGAATGGATTACAGGCCCTACGATAGCTGAGATTTATGCTTATTGCATTTTCTTATCAGCTTAGTGTGAGTAGCATCGTAGGGAACAATATACCGTATCGATAGTTAAGAATAACATCGTATACTGGTAACAGGCATGACCCATGAGTCAATAGGGAGCAAATGAGTTTTGTGTCAATAGGGAGTTAAACGCATATCGATCTTTGAAGTTCAGTTGTGCTGGCTTGACAGATTTATAGAGTTGTTTATCACATAAGACTTGGTAAATTGATGAACTTCCGAACTTATTAAGCTATGAAGCTTACTAGTGAACTTGTTGTTGTTTTGTAGATTTTGTTTTGTGACTTGAAGATCGGATGGATCATCTTGAAGACATCACACTATCCTGAAAGCTCATTCGGTAGTATTTACATCACTCGGTTATTTGGCATGTACTAGGATGATATTAACCTTTGTTGTTGAATTAAAGATGCTGAAATCTTACTATTTTGATTGTGTAGATGCATGAAGTACAACTTAGATGTTTAAGCTTATGATGCTTGTAAACACTTAGAAGTTTTGGATATTGTGTGATGACTTAATGTATAACTTGAGATGGATATGTTTGAGATATTAAACTTGTGTCTTGGTATAATTCTTGAAATTCTGCATACTTGTTTCGGTAGAACTTACGCATGAATCGATAGAAGTACAGGGTAGAAGAGAGGTTGTCTTCTGACTTGAGTTGTATCAGTAGTTGAATAATAAGTATTGGTAGTTTCTAGCATTGATGTATCAGTAGTATGTATGCATATATCGGTAGAAGTTGTAGGGTAAGGATTTTTACTCTCTGGAGTTTTTGGTATCAGTAGTCGTATGATTTGTATCGGTAAAAATCATACTTGTATCGATAGAACTAGCACAGGTACCGGTAGAAATCTACACAGTCTCTAAATTGTTCACTGATGCGACTACTACCGATACTTAACCATTAGGTACTGGTAGAAGTCTCCTAAATTATTAGAAATACCGTTTTTGCCCTTGATAAAATTGTGTTATTATTAAATATTGATCTAAAATATGGGAGGTGAATTTCGTAATAAATAAAGATTAAAATATTTGGATATTTTAAAAGATGAACAGTATTAAATGAATAGTAATATCGAAATCTCAACCGACGACGGAGTTCGAGATTTGAGTGTTACATTTAATGGTATCAGAGCTTTCAACTTAACCGTTTCTTAGACTATAATGATAGTGTTTTATGTTTTAGAAGTACATGCCAAATGAACCTGTGATAGTGTGAAATAGATTGATCCGATCTAATCATAGTTCTTGCAGATAAACGTAAGATGTTTGACTCAGAAAGAGAGAAAACCAATGAAGTGAACAGTAATGTCCCGACTAATGATTTGGAGCTAATCATAGGGCACCGATATTACCGATGATAGAAAATGAAGCAAAGAATATGTTTTCTCGATTGATGGGACAGTGGTTCTCGGAGTTCATGAGGAATAACTCGACGGCACCACCTCCTGCACCTCTTATTGCACAACCTGCCATCCGACCCGTAGTACCTCTCGTTATGCCTCCATCTCTTCTAGTGGTGGAATAGAGACGTCGTGTTTTGATGGACAGGGTTAGAAAGTATGGTGTAGAAGAATTTCGAGGAAACATAGAAGACGATCCTTCCAGAGTTGATTACTGGTTGGAAAACACATTAAGAGTCTTGAATGAGATGGCTTGTCCTCCAGAAGACTACCTGAGGTGTGCATCTTCGTTATTGAAGGATGAGGTCTATAATTGGTGAACGACGATTTTAACAGTGATGCTTGAGAATGAAGTTACCTGTGAGTTTTTCCAAGTAAAATTCAAAAAGAAATATGTCAACAAAAGGTACTTGGATAAGAGGAAGGAAGAGTTTCTAGAATTGAGACAGGGAAACAAAACAGTGGCAGAATATGAACGAGAATTCGTACAACTTAGTAAGTATACTCGAGAAATTATACCGACAGATGAGGCAATGTGCGTCTGTTTCGAAGATAGGCTGAATGACGAAATCAAGATGATGGTAGGAGGGTCTGTGTTGAGATCGTTTGTGGTTCTTGCGGATAGAGCTCAAAAGATGGAAGAAATTTACCATAACAAGAGGCAGAGAGAGAACAGATTTCGAGAATCTGGGAGAAAGAACATCACCAGAACTTTTTCTATGCCACCCCCGAAGAAATTTAGAGAAAATGAAACTCGTGGAGCAGTTCCTTCTGGGTTTCTGAGCAGGAGTAGATCGGATCCACCAGAGTCTAAATTTTAGAACCGTCCTGCAACCAGTGTAGCCAATGTCTGAAATGTGCCGAACCCATCATGCGATCATTACGGATGATACCATGCGGGTGAATGTCGAAAGATAAAAGAGGCTTGTTATCGAAAAGGGGTACAAATTATTTTATGCGAAATTGCCCGATGACTTCGGAGGTAAAGGAGAACCAGAACGTAAAACCCCTATTTCACCGTCAAAAGGTAAATGCCTAGGACAGAGTAGCAGCACGGGTGAAAACCAAGGCGATAACAAGGGTAATGTAACTCGGTCTAAGGCACGGACACTTGTACGGACATATGTCATCAGAGCTAGAGAAGAGGCTACCGCTCCTGATTTGGTGACTGGTATATTCTTTCTTTTTAATGATATTGTATGTGCTTTGATTGACCCAGGGTTAACTCATTCATATATTTGCACTACTTTAGCCATTGATAAGAAATTGGTCATTGAATCGACTGAATTTGATGTGCAAGTCACAGACCCTTTGGGTTATAGTGTCATTGTTAACTTGATATGTCGTAAATGTCCACTGAAATTTTAGGGTTGTGAATTTTTTGCTGATCTAATGCTATTGCCCTTCACCGAGTTGGATGTGATCTTGGGTATGGATTGGTTATCTGAGCATGATGCGGTAGTAAATTGCAAGCAAAGACAAATCAGTTTGAAATGTTCGACAAGTGAGGTAATCACAGTGGAGTCCGGTAGGTTGAATAGTGAAACCAGAGTGATTTCGGCTATTTCAGCATAGAAGATAATTCATAGAGGCTGTAAAGCATTCCTAGCATACATACTTGATACTCGGGGCTCGAGAACAGAATTGGATTAGGTACCAGTTGTTCAAGATTATACAGATGTGTTTGCGGAGGAACTACCGAGTTTGCCACCAGTCAGAGAGGTAGAGTTCGGTATTGATTTGCTACCTGGTATCGCTCCAATCTCTATTGCACCGTACAGAATGGCACCAATCGAATTGAAAGAATTGAAAGCTCAGCTGCAAGAATTGTTAGATAGAGGATTCATACGACCTAGTGTGTCACCGTGGGGTGCGCCCGTATTATTCGTGAAAAAGAAGGATGGATCGATGCGGATATGTATAGACTACAGGCAGCTAAATAAGGTGACGATCAAGAACAAGTATCCGTTAGCTCGGATCAATGAGTTATTTGACTAGTTAAAGGGTGCAACCATGTTTTCCAAAATAGACCTTCGATTAGGTTATTATCAGATGCAAGTGAAAGATTGTGATATAATGAAAATGACATTCAGAACTCAGTACGGACATTATGAGTTTTTAGTTATGCCGTTTGGGTTGATTATTGCCCCCGCAGCATTTATGGTCTGATGAACAGAATATTTCAGCCTCAATTGGACATGTTTGTGGTTGTGTTTATTGATGATATATTGATTTACTCAAAGACAGAATCAGAGCATACTCAACATTTGAGAGAGGCGTTACGGATTTTGCGAGAAAAGCAGTTGTATGCAAAATTTAGTAAATGTGAATTTTGGCTTCGAGAAGTTGGATTTTTGGGTCACGTAGGATCTTCGAAAGGAATACGTGTTGATCTAAGTAAAGTTTTAGCTATTCTCGATTGGAAGGTACCGAAGAATGTCTCCAAGGTACGCAGTTTCTTGGAATTAGTAGGTTATTACCGTCATTTTGTGAAAGACTTTTTTATCATAACCTTACCGATGATGAGGTTGCTACAGAAAAACATTCAGTTCATGTGGTCTAAAAAGTGTCAGTAAAGTTTTGACCAGTTGAAAAAGTTGTTAACTGAAGCTCCAATCTTGACGCAACCAGAGACGAAAAAAGAGTTCATTATCTACAGTGACGCATCTTTAAGCGGATTGGGGTGTGTTTTGATGCAAGATGGGAAAGTGATAGCTTATGTCTCCCGACAATTAAAACCACATGAAAAGAATTATCCGACTCACGATCTGGAGTTAGCTGTCGTAGTTTTTGCATTGAAGATTTGGAGACACTACCTCTGTGGGGAGAGATGCCATATATTTACAGATCACAAGAGTTTGAGATATCTGATGACACAGAAGGAGTTGAATCTGCGATATCACCGATGGTTAGAGTTGTTTAAAGACTATGACCTTGTGATCGATTATCATCCAGGTAAAGCCAATGTTGTAGCTGATGCTCTGAGCCGGAAATCGATGTTTCTTTGAGAGTAATGAATGCCCATCTATCATTGGAAGGTAACAGTTCTATCACCGTGGAGCTTAGAATGAGGCCGTTATTTCTACAGCAGATTCAAGAATTACAGAGAAAGGATCCAAAGCTTATAGCTAAAAGGGAGCAAATACAGGATGATTCTGTTGCAGGGTTTACAGTTGATACAAATGGTATGTTGTATTACAGAGGTAGGGTATGTATCCCAAATGATTTGGATTTGAGACGAGACATTTTGACAGAGGCTCACTGCAGCACTTATTCCATAGACCCGAGGATTGTGAAAATGTATAATGACCTGAAGAAATTATTTGGTGGTCAGATATGAAACGAGAAATTTCAGAGTTTGTGACTAGATGTCTTATATGTTAGCAAGTGAAAGTCGAACACCAGGTGCCATCTGGGTTACTACAGCCGATTTCCATCCCGGAGTGGAAATGGGAACGAGTCAAAATGGATTTTGTCACAGGACTTTCGGTAACACCGAGAAAAAAAGATTTAATATGGGTAATTGTAGACAGATTGATGAAGGTCGCTCATTTCATCCCTATTTGGGTAGATTATCCACTTGAGAGACTGGCCGAGCTATACGTGTCTGAAATAGATCGACTGTACGGGGTACTAGCCTCTATCATCTCCGATAGGGATCCATGCTTTACCTCGAGATTTTGAAGTAAGCTACATGAAGCTCTAGGGACCAGGTTGAATTTTAGTACTACATATCATCCGCAAACGGATGGTCAGTCAGAGCGAGTGATACAAATTCTTGAGGATATGTTACAATGCTGTACACTTGAGTTTGAAGAAAGCTAGGAAAAGTATCTATCATTGATGGAGTTTGCATATAATAACAACTACCAATCTAATATTAAAATGGCACCATTCGAAGCATTATATGGTCGGAAGTGCAAGACACGTCTGTACTGGTCAGAATTGAGCGAGTCTAAGTTGATTGGAACTGATTTAGTTCATGAAACTGAGGACAAAGTACGGGTAATTTATGATTGTTTGAAACCAGCGTCTGATTAATAGAAGTCGTACGCAGATCTTAAAAGAAAAGATATAGATTTTATTGTAGGAGACAGAGTTTTCCTGAGAGTTTCACCTTGGAAAAAGGTGCTACGGTTCAACCGAAAGGGAAAGTTGAGTCCACGGTTTATTGGGCCATATGAGATCATAAAACGGGTTGGTCCTATAGCATATAAGTTGACTTTACCGCCATAATTGGAGAAGATCCATACTGTATTTTATATTTCGATGCTAAGACAGTACAGATTAGATCTCTCACATGTAATTACACCCATGAAAGTTGAGATTCAGCCGGATTAGTCATATTCAGAAGAACTGGTTAGAATACCGTGTAGTGAAGTAAAAGAACTGAGGAAAAAGAGAGTACTGTTGGTGAAAGTATTGTGGAATCATCACGGGTTAGAGGAAGCCACTTGGGAGACAGAGGTTCGATGAGATCACAGTATCCTAACTTGTTTACCGATAAGAAATTTTGGGACGAAATTTCCTTAAGGGGGAGAGTTGTAACAGCTCGATTTTCAGTGGTGTCAAAAATAATGGTTTCGGGGCCACAGCTTCGATGAGTCAGTCGTAAATTTATTTATTTTGAATATTTCTGGTGATATATGCATCGTATGAAATTTTGATTTGAAAATTTCATAAATGAAATAGTCAATTGAATAGAAAGGACTAAATCATAAAAAGGGTAAAAGTATAGATGTTTAATTAAAAGGACCAAATGAATATTAGTTAGTGGATTGACATGGTTTATATTAAGTGTAAATAGATTTAATTAAGATTAAAAATGATTAATTAAAGCTAAATGATGAAAGTCTCAATAATTACAAAAATGCCATTATTATATATATGAAAATTAAAAGAAAAGAAATTGATTTTGATCTCATTTTTCTTCTTCTTTCTTCTTCACACGGAAACAAGGAGATAAAAGTTAGGGTTTTCAATTCAAATCTTTGAGCTTTGATTTGGACTACGATCATGCCATCGATCGAGGAAAAGGAAAATTTACGGAGTAGTCCCTAAAAACAATTCACAACTGCAATCCAGTTCGGTAAGTTCGTAATGTTAAATTCTTATTAATGTTTGCTTATAACTGCCCTTCTAATGAATGTTGGAAATGTGAAACGATGATTGGGAACGTGAAAGACAGTAGCTATGAGATGAAAATTTCTCGGCCTTGTGCCAAAGACAGAAAATGGTCTGGTGCTTGAGATCCTGCATTTGTTGTGGATTCTATTTAGCATCGTGAGTCACCAAAAGGTGAATAGAATCCATGAATGGATTACAGGCCCTACGATGGCTGAGATTTATGCTTATTGCATTTTCTCGTCAGCTTAGTGTGAGCAGCATCGTAGGGAACAAATATACCATATCGATAGTTAAGAATAACATCGAATACTGGTAACAGGCATGACCCCTAGGTTAATAGGGAGCAAATGAGCATCGTGACCTTTGTTTCAATAGGGATCAAAAGAATATCTACCTTTGAAGTTCAACTGTGCTGGCTTGATAGATTTATAGAGTTGTTTATCACATAAGACTTGGTAAATTGATGAACTTGTGAACTTATTAAGCTATGAAGCTTACTAGTGAACTTGTTGTTATTTTGTAGATTTCGTTTTGTGACTTGAAGATCGGATCATCTTGAAGACATCACACTATCTTGGGAGCTCGTTTGGTAGTATTTTCATCACTCGGTTAGTTGCATGTACTAGGATGATATTAACCTTTGTTGTTGAATTAAAGATGCTGAAATCTTACTATTTTGATTGTGTAGATGCATGAAGTACAACTTAGATGTTTAAGCTTATGATGCTTGTAAACACTTAGAAGTTTTGCATATTGTGTGATGACTTAATGTATAACTTGAGATGGATGTGTTTGAGATATTAAACTTGTGTCTTGGTATAATTCTTGAAATTTTGCATACTTGTTTCGGTAGAACTTATGCATGTATCGGTAGAAGTACAGGGTAGGAGAGAGGTTGTCTTCTGACTTGAGTTGTATTGGTAGTTGAATAACATGTATCGGTAGTTTTTAGCATTGATGTATCGGTAGTATGTATGCATATATCAGAAGAAGTTGTATGGTAAGGATTTTTACTTTCTGGAGTTTTTGGTATCGATAGTTGCATGATTTGTATCGGTAGAAATCATACTTGTATCGGTAAAACTAGCACAGGTATCGGTAAAAGTTTACACAGTCTCTAAATTTTCACTGACGTGACTACTACCGATACTTGACCATTAGGTACCGATAGAAGTCTCCTAAAATATGTGAGGTGAATTTCGTAATGAATAAAGATTAAAATATTTGGATATTTTAAAAGATGAACAATATTAAATGAATAGTAACACTGGAATCCTAATCGACGATGGTGTTCGAGATTTGGGTGTTACAGTAACCACAAATCATGTTACAATCACATGCACAATGCAATGCACCCATACTCTAACACACCAACACATGAAAAAGGTTCCCCAGCCCAACCAATCGTCACCAATCGCAGTGTGGTTTTAGTATCAACTGTTTAAAGGGGTGATAACTACGTCTTCCACCGTACAATCCCAACCCATGAACACACAGTGGTATGATCACATAAATATCTCAATTTTAGTCTCAGTCTTAATCTCATAGTATTTCTCATATATCACAGTGCACAGTAGAATAATCATAATAATTTAAATCAGCCATATGTCCTGTATATATGCGTTACAATATCAACATGCTTCATACAGCTCAACTTCAATCATACCATCTTCACATCACAATATAATCATCACAATAATATACCTCAATAACAAGATGTAATCACATATGACACAACATCTCATACAATAGGATATTTTACAGTTAGAAACACACCTCTAAGAAGTTGAACTCCAACGACAAAGACATCGTCCACCACGCAATGGTCGAGTACCTGGTCTGACGGGATTAGATTCTACAAACAGAACTAAATATTAATACTATTCCTATGCCACCAACTAAACACAAAAAAGAAACCAAAATAACTCATGTGTAACTCTCGGAACTGGTGCAAGAAATGGTTGCATAGGTGGAGGAGGAGGTAACTCTTCAGCCTCGGAGTTGTGATCACCTAAACATAAATATCTCACATTAGATTTCCCAAATTAAATCTCTAAACTACTCTAAGTACAAAATTAAAGATAAAACAGTCAAAACGAGGCTTTCGAGTTTGAATTAGATAAAACAGACAACGAAAACAGACTTAGGACGTCAAAAAATGATAGGGTAAGGTTTCCCGAAAAAAGTCAACGATCAACGGTTTGGGTCGGGTTAGGTCAACAGGTTCGGGTTGGTCAATGAGTCAAGTCGAGTTGCTAGGTCGGACCGATTGGGCTTGGTTCACTTGGTTTGGGTGTTGGGTTTGGTTGAATTTGGGTTTAGGGTTATTGGGTTGGTTTTGAGTAATAAGGGTTTTGGGTCAAAAGGTTTATTGGGTTAAGGCATTAGCTTACAAGCTTGGGCCATCAAATTTGGGTTGTTTGATGACCCAATTTCACAACCACATTGCAACAAGGGGGAAAAATTAGGGTTTGTTTTCCCCAAATGGCACTGTCAACACTCCACTACCACACCCGACATCCGATCAACGAGACCAACACTTAAACAACCCCTAACTTAAAGCCAAATCAAGATTTTAAGGACTTACCCTCATAATGACGACGAAACGAACGGTGGAGCAAGGTAAAACGAACAAAGGCCAAAAGTTCACTTGTCATTAAACATGAACGACGGTTGATGGGGGTGATTTGGGGTGCAGGTTTGATTCAAAAGACAAAAAGAAGTACTTTGGTGGTGGCGGTGAAGCGAACGGCCGATGGGAAAGCCTTCGTCGAAGTTACGTCAGAAAACAAGGGAGATGAGAGGTTGAGAGAAAAACGACAGAGGTGGGTTACAAAATATGGGAGAAGAAAAGTCACAAAAGTGTTAAGGGTGTTTAAATACTTAAGAAATAGGAACATTTACTCAGAGGTTCCTAAAGAATATTAGGGTTTCTAAATTGTCCTTAAAGCTTCACTCGCATCTCAAATAAGTCTTAAGTTACACAAATTAACCCATAAATTTAATCTTGAGTTCAATTAGGTCCCATAACTTATAGAATTTTCAAGACAAGCCCTTTAATCTACCAATTTCTTAATTAAGTCCTTAAAATTAGTTTAGGGTGTTACAACTCTCCCCTTTAAAAGGAATTTTGACCTCGAAATTTACCTGGACCATAAAGTTACGAATATTGGGCCTTGATGACGGCTTTGGGCTCTCAAGTAGCCTCCTCATAATCGTGGTTGCACCACAAGACCTTCTAAAGACCTTAATGGTCTTCCTCCTAAGGACCTTCTCATCTTGAGCAATAATCTCAATCAGTTCTTCCTCAAAACTCAAGTCTGGATGAACCTCAATCTCCTCAATCGAAACAAAATGAGATGGGTCCGAACGATAACGTCTCAACATAGAGACATGAAAAACATAATGAATTCGCTTAAGATTAGGCCGTAACTTAAGCTGATAGGCAACTGGTCCCACTCGATGAAGTACTCGATTAGGATCGATAAAGCGAGGACTCAACTTGCCTTTTCGACCAAACCTGAGCACCTTCTTCCACGGAGACAGTTTCAAGAAGACCTCATCACCTACATTAAACTCAATATCTCGACGCTTCAGACCGGTATAAGACTTCTGCCTGTCAAAAGCAGCCTTAAGTCTTTCACGAATCAATCAACAGTCTACTCAGACTCTTGAACAATATCTGGTCCCAACAACTGATTCTCCGTCAATTCAGTCTAACAGATAGGAGTGCAACACTTACGCCCATACAAAGCCTCGTAAGGAGCCATCTTAATACTGGCTTGATAACTGTTGTTGTAGGTGAACTCTGCAAGTGGTAGAAAGTCCTCCAAACTACCTTGATACTCGATTACACATCCCCTCAACATGTCTTCCAAGACTTAAATCACACACTCAGATTGACCATAAGTTTGCGGATGGTAAGCAGTACTGAAGTTCAATCAAGTACCCAAAGCATGGTGCAAAGATTCCCCAAATCTTGAAATAAACCTCAGATCTTGATTAGAAATGATAGACAAGGCATGGGGACGAACTATCTCAAAAATGTAGAGTCGAGCTAATTTACTCAGAGGATATTCAGCTCTAATTGGAATAAAGTGTGCGTACTTGGTGAGTCGATCCACAATCACCCAAACTGAATCTTTCTTAGACTGTGTCAAGGGAATACCACTCACAAAATCCATAGTCACATGTTTCCATTTGCACTGCGGGATCTCAATCGATTGAAGTAACCCAGAAGGACACTGATGCTTAGCCTTGACTTTCTGACAAGTCAAACACTTTGACACAAAGTCAACAACATCTCTCTTTAAACCCTTCCACCAGTACCTATCACGAACATTCTTATACATCTTATCTCTGCCAAGATGTATGGAAAAAGGGCTATCATGAGCGTCACAGAGAATAGTCTATTTAATTTTAGAATCCTTCGAAACACAGTATCGACCTCGAAAGCATAGTATACAATTCTGATCCATGGAGAAGTCCATAGATGTACCTTCTTCCACCTCTCTCATACGGTGCACTAGATACGGGTCAAAAGACTGCTCAGCCTTAATCTTCAAGAGTAAAGTGGGAATAACTCGATGTTTAACTAAAAGGCTGTCATCATCAAACAAACTCAATCTGGCAAATAAAGCCCTCAATTCAATCACAGGATTTAGACTCAAGGTGTCGGCAACCACATTAGCTTTGCCAGGGTGATAATCTCACAGGCATAATCCTTAAGAAGTTCCAGCCAACGACGTTGCCTTAAGCTAAGCTCTTTTTGAGTGAGCAAATACTTTAAGCACTTATGATCAGTGAAGATGTAACACTTCTTCCCATAGAGATAGTGTCTCTAAATTTTAAGAGCGAAGATCACTGCCGTAAGTTTGAGATCATGGGTAGGGTAATTAATCTCATGCGGTTTCAACTAACGAGACGTATAAGCCACAACCTTTCCCTCCTGCATTAGCACACATCCCAATCCCATGTGAGAAGCATCACTGTAAATAGTATAAGCTTCTCCAGGCTCAGGTTGGATCAAAATCGATGCTTGAGTCAACATCGACTTCAACTTTTCAAAACTAGACTCTTGAGCCTCTATCCAAACAAATGGGACATTCTTCCTTAGAAGCTTAGTCAAAGGAGCCGTAATAATCGAGAAACCCTCAACAAACCTTCAATAATAGCCGACTAAATCCAAGAAACTACGAATCTCAGAAACATTCTTAGGTTGCTTCCAACCCATAATAGCCTCAATCTTTTTGGGATCCACACAAATTCCCTCAGCAGAAACAATATGTCCTAAAAACACAACCTCCGAGAGCTAGAATTCATACTTGCTGAACTTAGCATAAAGCTGCTTCTCTCTTAAGGTTTGCAAAACGATTCTGAGATGCTCCTCATGCTCAGCCTCAGTCTTAGAGTATACTAGGATATCATCTATGAACACCACCACAAACTAATCCAAGTAGGGTTGAAACACCCTATTCATCATGTCCATAAAATGCAGCAGGAGCATTAGTTAACCCGAAGGGTATCACCAAAAACTCATAGTGCCCATAACAAGTTCGAAAAACTGTCTTGAATACATCAGAATCTTTCACCTTAAGCTGATAATTCCTAGATCTCAGGTCTATCTTAGAAAATAAAGTAGCTCCTCGAAACTGATCGAATAGGTCATTAATATGAGGGAAGAGGTATTTATTCTTAATCGTTAACTTATTCAGTTTTCGATAATCAATGCACAACCAAAGTGTCCCATCTTTTTTCTTTACAAACAAAACTGGTGCTCCCCAAGGTGAAATACTAGGTCGAAAAAGCCCCTATCTAACAGCTCTTGCAACTGTATCTTTAATTTCTTGAGTTCCTCAAGTGTCATTCGATAGGGTTCCATGGACACAAAAGTCATACCGGGATAGGCCTCAATGCCAAACTCAACCTCATCACGTTTAGGTGGCATACCAAGCAACTCTTCTGAGAATATATCAAGGAAGTCCCTTCTTGAATCTTTTCAATCCAAGAATCTAATTACCTTGGATCCAGGATGTAAGCCAGATAAGCCATGGACCCCTTTTCAATCATCTTTTCAGCTTTAAGGGCTGAGATCACATTAGAAAGAAACCCTCTCCGTTCACTAATTAAGGTTATCTCTCGGTTATCAGAAGTTCTCAAAGTTACCCTCTTTTTCTCACCATCCAAATTAACTCGGTGCTCAGAAAGCCAATCCATTCCAAGTATGAGATCAAACTCATTGAATGCTAGCTCCAACAAATTGGCATGAAAGATTTCCCCTTAGATCTCAAGAGGACAGGTACGGTATATCCTATTAACCTTAACAGAATTACCCATAGGACTTTGAACAGTAACCGCAGACTTAACATTTTCCACAGAAATCTTAAGACCCCAAGACACCGCACTTGCCATATAGGAATGCGTCGAACCACTATCAAGTAAAGAAAAGTAAGGAATAGAGTGAATAGAAAAAGTACCCGCTATGACATCAGGCTCATCACAATCCTCATGCCTCCTAGTTGCATACACTAACCCAGGCTGCCTCGCCCCAGATCTAGCTGCTCCACCACTCTGAACCGGCTTACCTCTAGTAGTTAAACCTGATGCAGTCGGTTTAACCTGTCCTTTACCCCCAGCAGGAGCTTAAACCAAAGCCTGAGACTGACTCTGCACAAATGAATCGGTAGGAGGATGGGGATAATCCCTAAAGAAGTGCTCTTGAGAACCGCACCTAAAGCATGCCTCAATCTTCCTCCAACACTCGCCCCAAGCCTTTTATTACAATAAGAATAGAGATGTAAAGGACGAGGACCAGTAGAACCACCAACACTACCCACAAGAGTTATCGAAGTCGTCGGCCTTACTCTCTGATAACTAGACTGAACTACCTCCTCTCTAGGCCTCTTAGCAGAAAGACCACCAGAAACAGGCTAAACTGGTGTGCCTGTTATCTTTTTACCACGGTCCCTATCTTGAGCCCTCTGAGCTTTTGTACGAGCATCCAAACTCTCAATAGACCTAGCTTGACTAACCAAATCACTACAGCCTACAGCGAGAGTTGCAATCCCTTTCTAAACCAATCACACTTCTCCTTCTCCTTAGTAACTAACCCAGATGAAAGACGGACCAACCTTAAGAACTCAATCTCATAGTCATTAACAGTCATGTCTCCCTGCCTTAAATTCATAAAGTCATCCCTACACTTATCAAGGAACTCCTCACCCACATAGCGATCCTAGAAGACCTCTTTAAAATGATCCCAAGTAACTTGACCTGCAAGAGTAGACTCTTCCACAGTATCCTACCAATTTTGGGACTCACCCCGCAGTAAAGAAATAGTAGCCCTAACCTTTTGCCCAGCAGGGTAGTTCATCTCCACAAACAATCTCTGAAGATCCTTCAACTAATACTCAGCAATAGAAGGATCCATACTAGTCCTACCTTCAAAAACCTTCATCCCAGTAGCTATAAAATCGACAGATATGGGCCTCCTCGGACCTCAGCCTCAACAGATCCACGAAATAATCTCAATAATTCTCGACTAACCGTAGCACTATCCAACTCCACGGTCTCGCTATCCCTAATGTCAGGAACATCCTCAACAAGAGCTTCCTCAACAGGTATGTCTCCCCCAACAACTTGCTGACCCTCAGTACCTACGGGCAGCTCATCCTCATCAACATGAGATAATTCATCCACATTCACCTCTGGCTTAATTATAGGAGTAGGGTCACTAACGGCCCTAGCAGTACGACCTTGGCCTCGACCTTGGCCGCGACTAATCGTAAGTCCAGAACTCCTACGTGGTGACATACTATCTATCTACATAAGCAAAAAGTACTAAAGCAAGAATTATTACCGGAGATTTAGAATAAATCACAACTTTAATATATCTATACAACAAAAATTATTTTATAACAAATTAATTAATTTAAAAATCCCCATTTAACCCTAAAACTTTTTTAAACCTCTTTAACCATGTCTAGAGAACCTCATAATCTGAGGATTGAACTTGACTCTGATACCACTAAATGTAACCCGTTTTACCCGACCTAGAAGAAATGATCGGATCCAAAAGGTTATTTTATAATTATACCCTCACGCAATCCGATAAACCACAATCATTCACATACACACATATTTATATATACATATTTATAACTATATATATAGTTTATAATTTAAATTAAATAATTCAACTTCCAAAATTAACGGCAAAAATCCCCAAATTAAAATCAACTTACAATCCTAATAAAATAATAATCAAGAAAATATAACGAATTCCCAAACTAAAATAATGAAATAAAATAGTACATAAATATGCCTCCGAGTACCAAGTCACCTATATCTCAGGTATTTGTAAAGAAAATTGTAGGGAAATAAGCTAAAAAGCCAGTGTGTCTCTAAAGTACATACAACCTAATATATATTATCATAACAATTTTTAACACAAAAACTAACCACAAATCATGTTACAATCACATGCACAATGTAATGCACCCATACTCCAATACACCAACACAATGAAAAGGTTCCCCAGAACCCTTTCCCAACCAATCGTCACCAATCGCAGTGTGGTTTTAGTATCAGCCGTTTAAAAGGGTGATAACCATGTCTTCTACCGTAGAATCCCAACCCATGAATACACAGTGGTATGATCACATAAATATCTCAATTTTTGTCTCAGTCTTAATCTCATAGTATTTCTCATATATCATAGTGCACAGTAGAATAATCACAATAATTTAAATCAGCCATATGTCCTGTATATATGCATGATAATATCAACATGCTTTACACAGCTCAACCTCAATCATACCATCTTCACATCACAATATAATCATCATAATAACAATATACCTTAACAACAACATGTAATCACATATGACACAATATCTCATGCAATAGAGTATGTTACAGTTAGAAACACACCTCTAAGAAGCTGAACTCTAACGACGAAGAGGTAGTCCACCACGCACTGATCGAGTACCCGGTCTAACAGGATTAGATCCTACAAACATAACTAAATATTAATACTATACCTATGCCACCAACTAAACACAAAATGAAACCAAAATAACTCACGTGTAACTCTTGAAACTGGTGGAGGAGGAGGTAACTTTTCAACCTCGGAGTCGTGATCACCTAAACATAAATATCTCACATTAGATTTCCCAAATTAAATCTCTGAACAACTCTAAGTATAAAATTAAAGAAAACCAGTCAAAATTAGGCTTTCAGGTTTGAATTAGATAAAGCAGACAGTGAAAACGGACTTAGGACGTTGAAAAATGGTAGGGTAAGGTTTATCGGAAAAAGTCAATGGTCAACCCAAAAAGTCAATGGTCAATGGTCAACGATAAACTGCCAATGGTCTACTGTTAATGGTCAACGATCAACTGTCAACGGTCAATGATGAACAATCAATGGTTAATGATCTGGGTCGAGTTAGGTCAATGGGTTCAGATTGGTGAACGGGTCGGGTTGAGTTATTGGGTCGGACCGATTGGGCTTGGTTCAGTTGGTTTGGGTGTTGGGTTTGGTTGAATTTGGGCTTAGGGTTATTGGGTTGGTTTTGGGTAGTAAGTTTTGGGTCAAAAGGTTTATTGGGTTAGGGCATTAGCTCACAAGCTTAGGCTATCAAATTTAGGTTGTTTGATGACCCAATTTCATAACCACATTGCAACAAGGGGAAAATTAGGGTTAGTTTTCCCCAAACGGCACCGTCAACACTCCACCACCACACCCGGCGTTCAATCAATGAGACCAACACGTAAACAACCCCCAACTTAAAGCCACATCAAGATTTTAGGGATAGAACGAATGACGAAGCAAGGTAATATGAACAAAGGCTGAAAGTTCACTTGTCGTTAATCATGAACAACGATTTATGGGGGTGATTTGGGGTGCGGGTTTGATTCACAAGATAAAAGGTGGTGGTGGCGATGAAGTGAACGGTCGATGGGAAAGCCTTCATCGGAGTTACGTCGAAAAATAAGAGAGAGGAGAGGTTGAGAGAAAAACAGCAGAGATGGGTTGCAAAATATGAGAGAAGAAAAGTCACAAAGGGTTAAGGGTGTTTAAATACTTAAGAAATAGGGACATTTATTCGGAGGCCCCGAAAGAATATTAGGGTGTCTAAATTATCCCTAAAACTTCACTCGCATCTCAAATAAGTCTTAAGTTACACAAATTAACCCATAAATTTAATCTTGAGTTCAATTAGGTCCCATAACTTATAGAATTTTCAAAAGAAGCCCTTAAATCTACCAATTTCCTAATTGAGTCCTTAAAATTAGTTTAGGGTGTTATAAAACATGAATTAGTTTTGATATGTGGATTGAAGGCTTTATTGGGTGAAATTATTGTTTAGATCAAGAATCGTAACTTGTTAAGGACATACGAGGAAAAGGGAAGGCCGTCGAATAGTCTCGGTTGATTGAACTACACACCATGTAAGTTTTCCTTATTTTTGTGATAGATTATAATAAAGTGTAACAAATAAATTCTTCTTTATATAATTTCTCTTAACTTGTATGTATTATGATATTTCTTATGAAGAAATTGTAGAATTAATACATAAACTATGTTGGGTGAATTAGATAAAAGTTTCATAAGTGGGATTATTGTCGATAATACATTTTGGTTGAGTTCCATGCATGTGTTGAGGATTCAAAATAATACGCGACTCAGATCTAGCAATTGAAAGGCTATCTATTGTCAAATCATACGATTACTCTAGCTCTGGCCAAGCTAGTTCATATGTGTGATTATTGGTCAATCCGAGAGGATAACGTAACGCAATCTCTTGTATCCGAAATTACTCATACGAGTATCATACGGTCCGAATTACTTTCAAATGATTTTATCTACTTATATGGAAGCTTACTAAGTATTTTTATACTTACCTTTATTCTTATGTTTTGTAAATTTTGAGCATTTTGAGATCAAGCGGATTGGACCACCAGACATACACATAAACCTACGCCCTTATTCGGTAGTTGTTGATGTCTTAACTTTTGGTTAATTTTGGCATGTAAATAGGATATTGGGTTGTATGTAGGTGATTAAGGTCAATACTCATTTTGTAAGAATATTTACACGAGTACCTTGCCAAGTTGATTTTGATTTATAATTTTGTACCTTCCAAAGAAATTTAGTATTTTATGAAACTGACTGGAGTTGTTTCGGAACAACTCTATGAAGTATCGGTAGAAGTGCAGGGGAAAGGATACCTTAGCTACTAACTTGAGCTGTTTTGGAACAACTCAACAGAGTATCGGTAGAATGTCCAAGGGAAGGAGACCTTAGCTATGGACTTGGAAAGCTTCAGTAGTAGCATATAGAGTACTGATAGTTCTCTAAATAGTATCGGTAGTACGGACTAGTGTATCGGTAGAAGCTACAGACTAAAATGTCTGGGCTTACTAGAATTAGTTGTATCGGTAGTAACCTCAAGAATACCGGTAGAAGTGATTGAACTATCGGTAGAACTCTGGGTTGTTTCAATAGTAAACTGCAGTATTTTCCAACCTTTCTCTTAATAAGAGTCCTATTGATACTATAAAAATTTTACTTATTTAATGCGAAACCCAAGTTCGTTCTTGAAATAGTTTATTTAAAAAAAAGAGACTTGGAATTATTTTATTGACTCAATTTCATCTCGTAAGTATGTTTTATCTGAAATAGTCATCCTTTGCTAGGGTCCGATGACCGGGTCGGGTAAGGGGTGTTACAAGTCCAATGTATCATTCTACCAATGAATAAATCTATGTCTCTACCCATGGAGTCAATTGCTCCGATAGCCAAGACTACCAATGATTTGTAGACGACATAATAATCCTTCTCAATATTTGAATCAAACGCTCACTTTGATTCTTTTACGGGATTACGGACTCATTTAGATTATCCATTGAAGTAAGTTGCGTTTCTCGCAATGTAAACATTCTTACAATGTCACTTATCTTCAGTTCGAGCTTAGACAATCAATGAGCTCATATTTGCTTGTCACAATTTCGTTATGCATGCAAAATATGAAAGACGAAATGTGAAATTAACTTTATTTGTTTATCCATTGTTCAAACCAATAGAAAATAATTACATTTTTACTACAATATTGGCACATTTCTCAATAATATCTCACTTGCCTTGGTGAAGTAAATGTGTCGTGTTTTGCTTTCCCATATCCTTGACGTGTATGTTAAAACTCCTAGTTACAAGAGTCTTAGTAAATGGATCCGCAAGGTTATCTTCAGGAGCTACTTTCATAACATCTACAATTCCTTTGGCTACTACCTATCTTCAGAAGCTACTTTCATAACATCTACAATTCCTTTGGCTACTGCCTCTCGTATCAAGTGATACTTTCGATCAATGTGTTTTGTCCTTGATAGCATTAGAAATGACACTTATTTTCTCCCTAAAATTTGTGAATTAATTGTTCCTTTTGTATCATACTTAGTATGCATGTTAAACATTTCATATTTAGTGTTTGCATTTTCTAACTTAGTGTTGTATGACTTTAATTCATTTTATTTTAGCCTCTTTTGTGCTACTAATGTCGCCGTATGCAGCATAAGTTTTGTGTTTGAAATTGTCAGTGTAGAGATCCACCTCGAAAGATCAGTGCTGGAAAGTGTTCAAAGATGCAACCACAAATTTAACCTGGAATTGCGGTTAAAGATGTCACCTCATACAAGTGAATTCATGCTACAAACATACTTGGAAGCACCAGTGTAGGAGAATGCTAAGTTGTCGCCGCAAGTAAAGATCATAGATTACACCTAGAGATGTGGCGACAACCTACAGATGCCTGATGAACACACCAAATCTGCGTGAGTGCACAGCTGGAAATAACCAACTTGTACAGTTGCCAAAGAGGTTAGATTTGAGAAGGGATGAGATCTGAAATTCCCAGAGCTTATAAATAGGAGGGAAAGGAAGAAGATGGATATCAAGTGGTGAAGAATTAAACTCTACAAAATTTCTCAAATCTTTAAACAAGCTGCCATGGAAGCTTAAGTTTCAGAGAAAGGTGATCTGACGAGCAAAGGAGTAAGACTTCTGACGAGAAGTGCCTAGATGAGGAGTTATCACGGAATAGTTCTAGTAGACTAGGAATAAGATGCTTCGACTGTTTTCTTTGATACCTCTTAATTATTGATGAATACTGTTGATTATCAATTGAGTATGGAAGTACCATTTGAAGTTAGATCTAATTTGATTTCTACTCTATTCTCCTTATCTATTTATATTTGAATTTAACTATTTTGACCACGAAAGTGCGATTGCAGTCACAATCACAGTCACTGAAAGGTGCGGTGATAAGTTAGATTAACAAGCAAGACAACGGAGGTTGCTTGAGGCTAATAAGGAACTTTGGCCACTTGTTCTTAAGTTAAAAGCATTACCAGCACTGGAAGGTGTGGTAATTATTAGCATTTGAGTCTTTGTTAAACATAGGAAGTGATAGTAGTAAGATCTCATTGAAGCATAATTGCAGCGACAATTCATCTATTTGTTACCTTGTAGTCACATTTAGCATTGCGACTTGTGAAGTCAGTGATCCTTTCCAGCTCTTACGCTTGATCATATCTTTTAATTTTCTGAATTTACGTTTACAAACGTCCCAACAACTATTCATTTCATCTTAATTTGCTCTGACAATTTATTTTATGTTTGCATTGACCGATTAATTCTTTTAGTAGTACAGAACTAACTATTTTGCATTGACATTTTTATTAACAATTACTCTTATTTTAACCTTAGTTACTTTGGCAATTTAAACATCAAGAACTCTATCCTCGTGGGATCGATATCCGATAGATCAAATCTATCAACTATACTTGCATCGATAAGTGTCTGCTTGCACTTAAATGTTGTGACGTGTATAGGTCGATCAAGTTTTGGCGCCGTTGTCGGGGATAACATTTGTTTAATGTTTATTTTTGTCGTTGCATTTATTTGTTGTTTTCTAACCTTTTACTGATTACTAATCTTTTGTTAGTTCTTTTCAATTTTCTTTGTTAGGTGTTTTATGTCCACAAGGAGAAATCCTAAGGACATTGTTAGTTTTGATCCAGAACTCGAACGGACTATTCGAAAGAGGAAGCAAGAGCAAAAGAAAATAGCTGGAAACAAAAATGATCTACCACCATAGCTGCCACAAAATGTTGTTCCTCCAGTACAGCCGCAAAGAGTTAACAATATACCACCACTGCTACCACAAGTAGAGCAAATCACAGACAGGAAAATCAGAGATTTTGTTGTTCCTGTGCTCGATGATTTACAACCAAGGGTTGTTAGACCGATAATACAAGCTGGTAATTTTGAATTAAAACTGGTTATGTTTCAAATTCTTAATTCGAATGGACAATATGTAGGTTTACCTCACGAAGATGCGAGAGTATATCTCAAATATTTTCTACTCATATGTGTTTCTTTCAGTCAACATGGTGTTCCTGATGATGTCTTGAAGATGCAAGGAAGGGCAAGAACATGGTTCTTTGGTTTACCGGTTGGATCCATTACTTCCTAGAATGCGCTCGCAATGCAGTTTGTTTTGCGATTTAATCCGTCGACAATGAATGCTAGATTGCAGAATGATATGATGGCATACCATCAACTGGATGATGAATATTTACACACTACGTGGGAACATTATAAAACTTTGCTGAGATGTTGTCTCATGCATGGAATCTAACAAGAGACTCAAATCGAGATCTTCTACAATGGATTAAATGTGCAGATAAGAAACCTTGTCGATGCGTCTGCTAATGGTCCATTTTTGGATTGCACCTACAATGAAGTCGTACGAATATTAGAGAGAATTACACAGAATGACTATCAATATCCAATTTCTCGTTCTGCTAAGGTAAAAAACTAATCCTGGTGTTATGGAATTAGATGCTATATCAGCTTTGAGTGCACAGGTATCCTCATTGGCAAACATGATAAAAAACATGAAGGGGACAAGTGATGTTGCCCTTATTCAAGTATCCCAACAAATGGATGTCTCGACATTTTCCTGTGAAATTCGCAGTGACAACCACAGTTATGAGGATTGTCCACAATATGCTGAGAACACATTTTACGTCAACAACATCAGAGGAAATTCCTATGGTAACTCGTACAGTAATTCTAATCATACACAACAACCTTGGGAGCCAGAATACGCCCACATTCAGATATGAAAATTCCTCAACTCAAGGGAATTTTAGACAAAGGAGTTACAACAACAGTCAACAGTAGCAGAATTGTAATCACAATCCGCAATTGCATGCGTAATCAGATAATATGCGATCACATGACCAGATGCAGTCATATAACCAGATGCAGCCACAAGTTCGAATGCCGCCTCAACAGAATGTGATGCCAAATATGTAAGGACAACATCAACAACAACAGCAGTAATATTCTCAACCAAGAGTAGATCCATTGGCTACTCTTAAAGCTTTGATGCGTGAACATATCATGAGAACGGAAGCAATTGTACAAGGAAATTCTTCTTCCATCTTAGCGTTGGAAGCTCTGCTAGGACAATTGGCTTCTAACATGAGCACAAGGTCACTTGGTGCTCTACCTAGCGACACTGAAAATCTGACTTAGAAGGGAAAGGAGCATTGTAAGGCTATCACACTGAGAAGTGGAAAGTAAACTACTGAGCTAAGCAGTAGTTCCAACCAAGTACATGTCGACGCATCTGAACCAAAGCAACAAAAAGAAGTTGCCTATGAATAAGACCCAGTAGAAATAAATGAAGAGGAGCCACCTATAGTCACTCCTATGCCCACAATTCGACCAACAAAGATGTCGATGCAACTGCCCATGTCGACGTAATTGCCCATGTCGACGTAACCGAATCCTTTACAGCAACCCATTGACAATATACCTTTGCCATTTTAACAGAGATTTAAGGAGAAGGATCATGACAAAGATTATCAGAAGTTTGTCTCTACCTTGAAGCAATTACACATTAATATACCTCTAGTTGATCTCTTGTACAGATCCCTAGTTATGAGAAATTTATGAAGGAGCTATTTTCGAAGAAGAAAAAGCTTTCTGACATCGAGACGATGGCGCTCACAGAGGGGTGCAGCGCTGTACTAACAAACAAGTTACCACCAAAGATGAAAGACCTCATGCCATTATATGTGGTTTCACGATTCCATGCTCCGTTGGAAACCACTACTTAGGTAAAGATTTATGTGGTTTAGGAGCTAGTATTAACCTCATACCGTTATCCACATTCAGGAAATTAGGAATTGGATCTACGAAGCCTACTACGGTGACATTTCAGCTTGTGGATAGATTTTTGGCACAACCTAAAAGACAGATTAAGGATGTCCTCATCCAATTTGATAAGTTTGTATTCCCAGCTGACTTTATCATCCTTGATTGCGAAGCAGATAAGGAGGCGCCTATTATCTTAGGACGCCCATTTTTAGCAACGGGACGTACACTTATTGATGTTTTCAAGGGCGAGTTGATTATGCGCCATAATGATGAGCATGTAACCTCCAGTGTGTTTGAAGCATCCCCGTCAAGAAGTAAGGAACAATGTCATCACATTGATGTGCTGGATGAAATAATTGCAGAGGAATTCCATGAACGAAGTTCAGCAGTACCAGAGGAATATGCAGTGACATAAAAAGAACAAATCCTACCTGAATGTGACCATAAAGCTAAGGCTAATATCTGTGAGCTGCAAAGAATCTTTGGATCTGTCTAATAGGAGGATCCCTGTTTTTAAACCATCGATTGAACAAGCTTCAACCTTGAAGTTAAAGCTATTGCCAATGCATCTGAAGTATGTCTTTCTAGGTGATAATGACACATTACCTATGATTGTCAACGCAAGCCTCGATGTAAGTCAAGAAGAAAAGCTAATCGCAATATTGAAGCGACATAAGAGAACCATCGCCTGGAGCATTATTAACAGCAGAGGCATTAGTCCCTCTTTTTGCATGCATAAGATTAGGTTGGAAGATGAAGGAAAACAATCCATTGAACAACAACGAAGACTGAATGAAAAGATGAAGGAAGTAGTGAAGAAGAAAATTATCAAATGGTTGGATGCAGGCATCATCTATCCTATTTCGGACAGCACTTGGGTAAGCCCAATCTAATGTGTGCCCAAGAAGAGTGGCATCACAATGGTAAGTAACGATAAAAACGAGCTACTCCTTACTCATATTGCTACAGGTTGGCGAGAGTATATGGATTACTGTCGTTTAAATGCAGTGACAAAGAAGGACCATTTCCCACTGCCATTTCTTAATCAAATGTTGGATAGGCTAGCTAGTAAGGCCTACTACTGTTTCCTTGATAGCTACTCTGGATATAACCAGATTTCAATTACGCTAGAAGATCAAGCAAAGAAAACGTTCACTTGTCCATTTGGAACCTTTTCTTTTGTACGAATGCCATTTGGTTTGTGCAATGCCCCAGCTACATTCTAGATGTGCATGATGGCTATTTTTTCTAACATGATTGAATATTCATTGGAGGTATTCATGGACGATTTCTCTGTGTATGGGCACAATTTTGATCAATGCGCTAACAATCGGGCGAAAGTATTGAAGAGATGCGAGGACACAAATCTAGTGCTGAACTAGGAAAAATGTCATTTCATGGCAATTGAAGGCATTGTCCTTGGCCATCGCATATCATGTTAGAGCATTGAAGTAGACAAAGCTGGAAATCATTGAGAAGCTATCTCTACCCACAAATGTAAAAGGAATAAGGAGTTTTCTTGGTCACGCTGGATTTTATAGAAGAGGCTTCTCCAAGATTGCAAAACCCCTATGCTCTTTGTTGGAGTAGAATAAAAAGTTTGTGTTTGATGACGCTTGACTGGACCTATTTGTTACAATTAAAAAGCAACTAGTACAAGCTCTCATTATCGTTGCACTAGACTGGTTGCAACCGTTCGAGGTGATGTACGACGCAAGCGACTTTGCAGTGGGAGCTGTGCTTGGACAACAGATCATATCTTATCGTAGTTTTTGTATTTGACAAGTTTCGTTCATATCTTGTCGGCGCAAAGATTACAGTTTACACAGATCACTCTACCTTGAAATACCTTTTTGTGAAGAAAGATGCCAAACCAAGACTGATCAGATGGATCCTACTTTTACAAGAGTTTGATATTTAAATCAAAGACAGGAAAGGATCTGAAAACCAAGTAGCAGACCACTTATCTCGCCTGGAAGCTGGAAGTGAGAATGAGAATAAATCCCAAATTATCGATACATTTCCAAATGAGAAACTATTCTTTTTCGACGCATCTCCATGGTATGCAGATGTCGTCAATTATCTTGTTTGTGGGAAGCTACCATTGAGTGTCACTAGTCACAAGAAGGTCAGATTTATGCGCGACGCTACAAAATATCATTGGAATAAGCCATATCTGTTCAAGGTATGCGCTGATAACATCATCCATCGCTGTGTTCCTGAGGAAGAGATGTCTTCTATCTTGAGGGATTGCCATGATGCTCTTTTTGGAGGCCATTTTGGTGGTGTGAGGACTGATGCAAAGGTCCTACAATTAGGATTTTATTATCCCACACTGTGTCGAGACGCCCACAATTTTGCGCAGTAATGTGATAAATGTCAACGGATAGGTTCTATAACTCGACGTAATGAGATGCTCCAACAACCTATCATGGAGGTGAAATTGTTTGATGTTTAGGGTACGTCTCCAAGTGGATCGAGGCAATTGCTGTTCTGAAAGACGATGCTCGAACAGTGCTAAAGTTCTTTCACATATACATCCTTACAAGATTCGGAACACCTCAAGCATTGATTAGCGCCAAGGTACTCATTTTCATAATAACCAAGTAGCGACAGCTTTGAAACGCTATGGTGTGAAACATCGTATGGCAACCACATACCATTTGCAAATGAATGGCCAAGCGGAGGTCTACAATCGACAAATTAAAGGAATTCTTGAGAAGGTGGTTAACCCATCTCGATGAGATTGGTCTTCACGGCTACATGATGCGTTGTTGACATTTCGCACTGCATATAAAACTCCGTTGAGGATGTCGCCATATCAGTTGGTGTTTGTTAAATCCAGTCACTTGCCAGTTGAACTTGAACATAAAGTCATGTGGGCGATCAAATAAGTGAACATGGATTATGATGCTGTTGGGCAAAAACGATTGTTGGACATTTCTGAGCTTGAAGAAATTCGACGCAACGCGTATGAAAATGCTACCTTATATAAGGAGAAAATCAAGAGATGGCATGACAATATCATCTTGCGGCGACAATTTTCCCCTGGTCAGTTGGTATTTTTATTTAACTCACGTTTGAAATTGCATCCAAGGAAATTACGCTCAAGATGGTCAGGCCCTTTCAAAGCTGTCGAAGCATTCTAGCATGGTGTGGTGACAATTGAAGATATGAATGATGGTCAACAGTTTAAAGTAAATGGCCAATGGTTGAAGCATTATTTGAGCCCAAACGTTAGAGAACAAAGCGAGACCATTAATCTGGTCACATTTAATTAATGTCATTGTAATTTTTACATTTACTTTTTATTTTTTTTTATTTTCATTCGTTTCTTTTCAGTTTCATGTAGGAATAAACAAAATCTCCTTTTTGTCGATGCATCTAATAGCACAACTTGTCGACGCATTCTATGATGACTCAGCAAAGCGTTTCAGGAAAGAATCGCACCTGTTGATCTCCAATCATCCCCAACCATTAGATCAACCCAAAAAGTACGACCTGTGCCCTAGCATTTATTGGCTGCAGGCGCAACGTGCTCCCACGCCAATAGAGATAATCACATCTCTTCACCTCAAAAGTTTATAAAACCCTTCTTCTTTCGACTCTTCTCTCACACTCACAACCTCTATTACTTCTGCAATTGTCTTTTTCCTTCACTCTTAGTTTTTTTGCACAAATATTCTCACTCTTTTTCTCAGATATTATGGTCAGAACGCGAGGAGCTGAAACCTCATCAAAGTCATCTGCTGAATCATTGGTTGCTGTGGTTCGGAGTGCCAAACAACCATCGTAGAAAGAACATGTTCTGTTTCTCTCAAAAGCGACGAAGGATCGATATCACAATGTGATGATCAAGAGGAACTATCACCCTGAATAGGGTTTTCAGTTTTCCTCGCATCAGACGTTAGGGAAACAAGTCGCCAGAGCAATTTCTCGCCTAGGCTAGGAATAGTTCTGTGACCATCCGACCGGCTACTCCTCAACCATGGTAAGAAATTCTCCACTAACCTGATGGATTATGAGTAGGAATTTGTGTTTATTCGTGAGGGTTTGGTGCCCTGGAGTGCAAATCACATCAATGCGCTTTTTCATATTGCTGAAGGAGAAGTTGCACATACTGAGTTCCTAGAGAACTTAACTGATGAAGGTGCCGACCTTGTCATACAAGATTTATGCATTGAAGGTGTAGTGTGGACTGGCAACGATTCGCATAACTACACTATACACCGACGCTATCTAACTATACAAAATAAGGTGTGGTTCCATTTCGTTAACTGCCGCCTCCTACCGTCTACCCACAACACCACTACGATGCTAGATCATATGTGCCTCCTGCATTTTATACTGAAAGGATAACGCATTGATGTCGGCACAATCTTGCATGATGAGATTGCTGAAGTGGCAAGCAAGCAGACAGGTATCCTACCTTTCCTTCTCTAATAATGATGCTGTGCAAGCAAAGGGGTATTGTGCCCGTGATGGTGAAGAGGTGTTGGAAAATAAGAGGCCTATCAATGACATTTCTGTGGAGCAAATGACAAGGGGACAAGAAACCCCTCTGGTGAAAGAGGTGCCCAAAAAGAAAGAGAAAGGAAATGGGAAGAAAAAGGAGAAACAAGCAACTACGCCCACAGATCCTTAGATGGGGAAGAACCTGACTGCGATAGAACAACTTGTTGACCGTATGGATATGTAACAAATACGACTTGTCAGCGTACTAGAAGAGATGGATTACGGCAAAATCTTTTCTATGCTTATACAAGGGCATGGAACAATGCTATTGTCACCACATTAAGAAGCTGAGCCCGAACCTCATACCAGAGTTCCCTATTTTTTCCCTATTGTTAGGGAAGCCCCATCATCATCATCCGAGCAACTTGCTTCTGAAGGTAAGCCTCAGCCCGTTCCATCCCTAACTAGAATCCATATCTGTGATAATGAGGATCACGAAGGACACTCCAAGGTTATGGGGGACTATTTCAGAACCATCACCAACCTTTTCGAAGATGAATTTTTCAACAGTCTTGGGGCCAGCATGGCGGAATGAGAGGTTACTGCTGAGGAAATGCACACACCAGTCGTCTCTGTGGGTCTGGAAAAAGAAGAAGGAGAAGGAAAAGAGGAGGAAGGCATGAAAGAGAAGGAAAAAGCTGAAGAAGAAAAAGGAAATGAAGAGGAGAAGGTGAATGAAGAAGAAGAAAAAGAAAGACCAGAAGAGGAAGAAGATGTTACCCAGACAAATTTAGAGGAGGAATTTGTCGACGCACTCATGACTGTGGGTGCAACAGCTGAACACTCGATAACCTGGAGTGAACCAGGCGAAGGTAGTGACCATTAGCAATGAGGATCCCAATCCTCTGGCCATTGTGCCCTATGTGGCACCACTTGCTGAAATCCACCCATCTAACATGACTATTGATGAAACCTCTTCTCAACTGGCTATACAGGAGCAATCTGCTGCCCCGATTGACTCCAAGGAAAAGAAAAGAAAGAGAAAGGACAAGAAAAAAAGCGTAAAGAAGAGCTCCCAAAGAAGAAAAAGAAAGCCAAAGCAACCACATCATCAGTTGTTGAACACTGAGTTAGTTTACTTTTCAGTAGTTAGTTGCATGCATCTCATTTAATTGTCATTGCATTTTAGTTATCGTTGCATTTTACTTGTTAGTTTATTTGCATTATAGTTGCATTTCCATTGTTATTTGTATAATATTGTCAGTGCATTGGGGACAATGAACATTATGATTGGGGGAATTTGTGTGAAATGGATGTGCAATTGCACCCACATATTTGAAGAATTTACTTTTCTCTTTAGTTCAATAAAAGTATACAAAGTTACAATAAAAATGTGACCACAATTTTTGTTTTATGCTTAAATCTTGAATTGTTTGGGATGTTGATATGTGAATTGGATGAATTTGAATGAATATTGAGTCCTACTATTTTTTAATGAATGGGTAGTGTTTATCTTTGAATCTTGAATTAACTTACTAGTTGCAGCGATATTTACTAATAAAAAGACACTCCAATGTGAGTGCATTATGACTTATCAAGGGAGAACACTCCACTGCATGTGTTAGAAAAATTATCTAGCCAAAGGCTGTCACTGCAAGAGTGTGTATCGGTGTAATTACATACTCCTGGGGGTTTGTTGCACCCTATCGTTACTTCCCAAGCATAAGGGTATAGTAATGCAATAACATCTCTCAGTCACGTATAAAAAAAAGCAAAAAAAATATATTGCTATAAATACTGTATTGGTTAAGAAAGGTTATGATTCAAAGCATGATGCTAACATTAGTGAAGTTGCAGTCTTGATTATTCATGCCTATAAATTGTCGGCACATTATTCTTTCATATGAATGCAATTTATACATTAGGATTCTAGAGAACTTAAGTTGCTAGAATGATGATTGCGGTGACAAGTTTGATTGTTACTTTGCTAACTTTTATTTACTTGAGGACAATTAAAAACTCAAGTTTAAGGGTGTGATAGCATTAGAAATTACACTTATTTTCTCCCTAAAATTTGTTTTATTAATTGTTCCTTTTCTATCATATTTAGTATGCATGTGAAACATTTCATATTTAGTGTTTGCATTTTCTAACTTAGTGTTGTATGACTTTAATTCTTTTTATTTTAGCCTCTTTTGTGCAACTAATGTCATCGTATGCAGCATAAGTTTTACGTCTGAAATTGTTAGCGCATAGATCCACCTCAGAAGATCAGTGCTGGAAAGTGTTCAAAGATATAGCCACAAATTTAACCTAAAATTGTGGCTAAAGATGTCACCGCAAAGATACCTTCATCTCACACAAGTGAATTCACGCAACAAACATACCTGAAAGCACCAACACAGGAGAATGCTAAGTTTTCACCGCAAGTAAAGATCATAGATTGTGCCCAGAGATACGGTGACAACCTGCAGATGCCTGATGAACACACCAGATCTGCGTGAGTGCACAGCTGGAAATAACCAACTTGTACAGCTACCAAAGAGGTTAGATCTGAGAAGGGATAAGATCTGAAATTCTCAGAGCTTATAAATAGGAGGGAAAGGAAGAAGATGGACATCAAGTGGTGAAGAATTAAACTCTGCAAAATTTCTCAAATCTTTAAACAAGCTGCAATGGAAGCCTGAGTTTCAGAGGAAGGTGATTTGACGAGCAAAGGAGTAAGACTTCTGATGAGAAGTGCCTAGATGCGGCGCAAGAGGAGTTGTCACGGAATAGTTCTAGTAGACTAGGAATAGGATGCTTCGACTGTTTTCTTTGATACCTCTTAATTGTTTATGAATACTGTTGATTATCAATTGAGTATGGAAGTACCATTTGAAGTTAGATCTAATTTGATTTCTACTATATTCTCCTTATCTGTTTATATTTGAATTTAACTGTTTTGACCACGGAAGTGCGATTGCAGTCACAGTCACTAGAAGGTGCAGTGACAAGTTAGATTAACAAGCAAGACAACGCAAGTTGCTTGAGGCTAAGAAGGAATTCTGGCCACTTGTTCTTATGTGCAAAGAATTACCAGCACTAGAAGGTGTGGTAATTATTAGCATTTGGGTCTTTGTTAAACAGAGGAAGTGATAGTAGTAAGATCTCATTGAAGCATAATTGCGGTGACAATTCATCTATTTGTTACCTTGCAGTCACATTTAGCATTGTGACTTGTGAAGTTAGTGATCCTCTCCAGTTCTTACACTTGATCATATCTTTTAATTTTCTGAATTTACATTTACAAACATCCCAACAACTATTCATTTCATCTTAATTTGCTCTGACAATTTATTTTATGTTTGCATTGACAGATTAATTCTTTTAGTAGTACAGATCTAAATATTTTGCGCTGACATTTTTATTAACAATTACTCTTATTTTAACCTTAGTTGCTTTGAAAATTTAAATATCAAGAACTCTATCCTCATGGGATCGATATCCGATAGATCAAATCTATAAACTATATTTGCATCGACAAGTGTCCTCTTGCGCTTAAATGTTGTGACGTGTACAGGCCGATCAGTCCTATTGTGACTTCTCATTTTGTTGGTATTAGCTATTGCAGCACTATTATCACAATACAATGTAATAGCTTTCTCCATATAAGGAATGGCTTCAAGATCAGTTAAGAACTTTCGAAGTCATATTGCTTTTTCTGTTGCCTCAGAAGCAACCACATACTCGGTATCCATAGTAGAGTCAACAATGAAAGTTTATTTTACACTTATCCATATTATGGCTCCACTGCCCAGAATGAATGCATTTCTCTACGTCAATTTCCTCGAATCTTTTTAGGTTTGGAAGTTTGAGTTTGTGTATCCGACAAGAGTAAGGTTCTCCCTAGAATACACAAGCATACCTAGTTCTTTTAACATGCCTTAATATATGCTTTATAGCTTGCCAATGCCTGATACTTGGATTCGTTTGATATCGACCAACCATTCCTACTGCGAAACAAATATTTGAACGTGTGCAAAGCATCATATAAAAAAGGTTTCCAACTGTCGAAGCATATGGAACCTTACTCATATGCTCTCTTTCTTTTGCTGTCTTTAGACAATCATCTAAAGAAAGATGGAAACTTGATGCAGGCGGTTGGGCCCCCAGCTTCACATCATTCATTGTAAATCGTTCCAGTACCTTATCAATGTATGAAGCTTGAGATAGAACTATCATTTTATTCTTTCTATCCCTAAGGATTCGAATTCCAAGAATATAACTAGATTAACCCAAGTCCTTCATGCTAAACTATTGAGCTAACCACAGTTTAACCGATTACAATTCTACTACATCGTTTCTGATAAGTAGAATATCATCGACAAACAAAACAAGCTTTTTGTCCTTTATAGCTTGTAAACACAAGGTTCATCAACGTTTTTCTCAAATCTAAAAGTCTTAATCATTCTATCAAATCTTTTATTCCATGAGTGAGACACCTGCTTAAGTCTATAAATGGATCTTAGCAGTTTGCAAACTTTCTGCTCCTTTCCTTTGACAACATAGCTAGTGGGTTGAGCCATGTAAATGGTCTCAACAAGATAGCCATTCAAGAATGTTTTCTAGACATCCATTTGCTAGATCTCATAATTGAGAGCAACATAAATGGATAAGACTATACGGATAGACTTGAGCATAGTTATTGGAGAGAAGGTCTCATAATAATTGATGTCTTCTTTCTACGTGTAGCCTTTCCTTACAAGTCTATCTTTGTGCCTTTCCACTTTCCCTTCTGCATTTCTCTTCTTCTTGTAGATCTACTTACACCCTATAAGTTTAATTTCAATCGACAAGTCTACAAGTTTCCACACCGTATTGGATTTCATAGAATCCATCTCGGTATCCATGGTCTATTTCTAGAGCTTGGAATCAACATCCCGCATAGCCTCCTCGTAAGTGAGTGGATCATCACCCTCATGATTGTCTTTCGTATTATAAATACTACCATCATAGATGAAGAAGTTTGGTTTCTTAGAAACTCTCCCACTACGACGGATTCCCCTATGTTTTTGATCGTTTGTAGGTCTTTCTACAACTTTCTCGAGAATTGAACTTGGTGATTATTCTACAACTCCCGAAAGTTCCTCGAGTACCACTTTACTTTGAGGTTTAAAATTATCCATGTAGTTTTCCTCAAGGAAAGCAGCATGAGTAGAAAATTTAATCATATTATCTTTCGAATTGTAGAATAATCCTCCCTTTGTTCCTTTTGGATATCTTACAAACATGCACAATTTTGTCAGTGCATCGAACTTCTTTACATCCTTATTCAGAACGTGTGTTGGACAACCTTATATTCTAAAGTGATTTAGAGAGGGTTTCTTTCCATGCCACAGTTCATAAGGTGTCTTACAAGTAGACTTGATTTGCACATCATTCAAAATATAGCAAGTCATTTGTATCACATATCCCAAAGGGAAGTAGGAAGTCGTGAATAGCTTAAAATTGAACGAACCATGTCAAGTAAGGTTTTATTCCTTCTCTCAGCTACGCAATTCTGTTGTGGAGTGCCCGACACAGTCAATTGGGATAAAATCCCATTCTCTATGAGGTATCCTAAGAACTAGTTGGACAAGTATTCCCTACCTCGGTCGGATCGAAGATTCTTTATGGATAAACCTAATTACTTTTCCACTTCCGCACGAAACTCTTGAAATTTATCAAAGGTTTCACTTTTGCGGTGCATTAGATACACATATCCATATCGAGAATAATCGTTGATAAAAGTCACGTAATAATCGTAACTTCCTCAGGCATTGATGCTCATGGAACCACAAACATCAGTGTGCACAAGTTCTAAAGGTTTGTTGGCCCTTGTACCTTTCGCATTAAAAGACCTCTTAGTCATTTTACCTTCCAAGTAAGATTTACATTGTGGAAGACTAACTTCCTTAAGCATACTTAAGAGACCATCTTTCACGAGTCTAGTGATTTTTTCTTGGTTAACATGACCAAGTCTTAAGTGTCATAGGTATTCCTCATTAGAGTGAGATGTTTTAAGCTTTTTATTCACTATTTCAGTTTGAAGCATCGAGTAGTTATTTGGTTTGATAAAGTAGAGATTGTTTTCCATCCATCCATTACAGATTAAAGAATGATTTCTGTGAATAACAATCCCTTTATTAAATGTCACGGTATTACCGTCATAAAATAAACATGCTACAAAAATTAAATTTCTCTTAAAATGAGGTACATAAAAAATGTTCTTTAAAACAATCTTCCTAAAATCATCAAAGTGTAAAATAATTTCTCCCACTGCTTCGGCTGAAACATAGCTCCCATCTCCAGTCCGTAATGAGAGGTTCTTGTCATGCAGACTTCTCATTTCACTAAACCCCTGTAAAGAAAAACACATGGTTAGTGGCTTTAGAATCAATAACCTAATTGTCAATTGATTTTTCCACTAAGCAAGCTTCAACCATAAAGAGTTTTATACATTTGCCCTTTTCAGCTAGGTAATCCAAATACTCCTTACAGTTTGATCTGAAATGCCCTTTCCTGTTGCAGAAGAAACATTTGATCTTTTTAGGATCTTTTTGACTTCTTAGCCTTCTTCCTATCCACACGAGGTGGAACTGAAGACTTAGCTAATCTCTTTTTTCCGTTAGCTTTCTACTTCCCCTTAGAGGATGAGAGGCCCATAGCTAAGTTTGCTTCAGGTTTCTCCCGGACTGACTTACCACCGTTCATCATCAACTCATAGGATTGCAATTCCTTCATGAGTTGAGTCAAGGTAAGCGCCTTATTCCCCAAGTTGTAAGCAGCCCTAAAACAAGTAAATTCCTTCTTTAAGGATTTGAACACTATTTCAATTTGAGTGTTCACGTCTAGTTCAGCCTCATTTTCCTCCGCTTGTCCAAAGAATCCCATAAGCTTAAGCATATCTTCTTTGACCGGAGTGTTGTGTTTTTGCTGAAAGTTCATAAAATTTGTAATAGCGGATTGTCGAGCCAATGCGACTTGGCCTCCGAGCAAATCCTCCAAATTTATCATGATCTCTTTGGCGTATGAAAATTCTCGTGTTGCTTTTGCAACACACTACTCATGCTCGCTAACATATAACATCGAGCAATCGAGTCAGAATCTCTCCAGCAATTTCTTGCTTTGGGCTTAGCTTCAGGAGGGCATGTTTCATCAAGAACAAATTTGTGTTTTTCACTGCTAAGAACTATCAGCAAGTTTCATTTCCATTCTCAAAAGTTATTCCCATTTAATTTATTCTTAGTAAGAATGCTAATGAGAGGAGTAGGAGACATATTTGAACTGAAAAAAATAAAGATTCACAAATTACTATTTTTGTATTAAGCAAATATTTTCCATTTTAGCAACATATCAATAATGCAGTATGATGCATGCGTCTTATATTAAAACCTTGAAAAAGTAATTTTCTATTGCTACAATCATTCTCACACCCATCAACCATGTCGCCTTGGGGTCCCATGATTAACTAGCAAGAACATGGATTACATCCAATCAGTTCGTGCTTAATTCTCAAGAATCCACATGAACTAATGATTGTTTAATGTTTGGCCATCATTTGTAGCTTAAATATCATTTCTTGGGAAACTATTTAATAAGAGACGATCTTGAGAATGTAACCATTGACTCAATACCCATGATGAACATGCTTTCATTTGTGAGTTATCTTGGGACAATCTCTTTGAAAGTCATGCATGACTAGTTGTCCTTTAAAAGGAAACCCCATCTAGTGAACCCACATGGCAAAGTTTACCTTTAGGTGTGGCCAGGGTAGGAACCAGCTCGAAACTTTATCATTCTATCACTTAGGGACCATCAATGGAGGCCGTAGGTTTTGTTCAATGACCTTCTCCCACTCAAAATTTTAAAAAACATGCAAGGTTTTTTTATCCCAAATTTCAATAATGATCATACAATAGTCGTAGTGTCATTCTTACCTAATCTAAATGACATGCTTCTAATATATGCATGGCATGCTTTGACAATTTTATAATATCATACACAAGAATCAATCAATCATCAAAACAAACAATTTTGATTCTATACAGTTTTCTTTTAAGGGAAAAATTGAAGAAGTGAATGTGAACTCAAGTAGGGTTCTAGGAAAGGGAGGTGAGTCAAATTTGACCGCTTAAAAACCAAGCCTTTCCTAGCCAGAGACAATCCTAGACATGCACCTTCTCATTACCACACTTCTCACAGTTATCGAATAACCTAAAGAAGTGAATAGAACAATACAACATGTATTTTCTAATTACCACACTTTTTTTTTAATCGATCAACTGTGGATCATCTCATATATATATCACAATTATAACATTACATAATATAAATATTATAAACAATTATAAAACAGATATATATAAAGATAGGTAATTAAAATAAAATTGCTAGCCAAGGTTTCCATGGCTCTATTTCTAGAAAATAAAATACAATTTTTTGCCAAAAGGCATTCATTGTGTCTTCAATCGCTATCGCATCTTTTCCTCGTCATGGACTTCTTTTGGAAAAATTACATTTAAATCCTATGTTCGTTTCCGACTCACAAGAATTCTATGATTTTTTTAAAAAAAATAGTCCTACTTGGAGATAAATAGTCCATGTCTATTTGCTAATAACTACAACCTCGACAATAAAAAAAATTATATAACAAATATAAAATTTCAGATTTATTCCCATATATAACTCAATACATGCATAAGAATGCCACATTCTATGTAATCATATCATTCAAGAAGAATAGAAATTTATTTTGATTATTTGTTTATACTTATAGATAGATCACAACCTGGCTCAAATACCAATTGTTGGAAAAAAAGGGTTTAAAAACACGGCGAAAAATAAATTTAGGAAAAAAATAAGAGTTTTAATTTTTTTTTCCAAAACAAGATATTTGATTGTGATATCTAAAGTAATAAACACTTAACCAAAATTATACTTTTTCGATTCGTCTAAGATGAGCACTTCGACTGAGTAGTTTTATTCGCTATCCTCAAGCTCACGTCTGCCGAGTGTGGGCTCGCTTCGAATCAGAAAATTTTTCACAAAAATTATTAGTGGGGTAATTTCATAATTTCTCTAAACTTTTGGGTCAACTTGTAAATCAAAAAAATATCTCTAGAGATTTTCTGAAATAATCTCTTCAGAGAATTTTCTCTCTACAACTTTCTCTTAACCCAAGTGTGTCAAGTGTGTGTGTTCTCTCTTCTTAAAATAATGACCCAAGGCTCTCTTTATATAGGGAGAGTTTAGAGAATTTAACAATGATTAAACTTAATCACTTTAATATTAAATTAACATAATATTTATCAAGATAAATATTATATTAAATTTAATATTAAATCTTATTAAAATAATAAAATGTTTATATAAAAAATAAACATTAAATTAAATTTAATATTAAGATAATCACTTTAATTTTAAATTAATAAGATCCTATTAAAATAAGTATTAAATTAAATTTAATGTTAAACTATTAAAATAATATTTATTTTGGAAAAGTCTAATTTTCAAGTTCAATTATCTATTGGGTTAATTGTCTGACTTGAAAATTAATTCCAAAATTCCTCATATTAGTTTTAATGAATTTGATTAATTTAATTTTACTTTATCAAAATTAATTTTCCAAAAATCACTTAGATTTTCCAAATTAAATTTTTAAGAAAATTCTTTAATCAAATTCTCTAGTTGAACAATTCTCACGACTGCCTAATTTAATTCCACATCGAATAAATTGACTTAATTACATTATTTCTAAAGTCGTAGAATTTTCTTATTATTCAATGCAATTCGGTCGAGCTTTTGTTGAGTTAGTGGAGGGACCAATCGGACATATACAATTAGGCTCTACTAATTGCAATTATGTCCAGAAGCATCGTTTTGATAATTCGCAATTACTTAATCATAGAGTCCATCCACAAGAAGTAACATATTGAAAACTCCTTATTGTATACCCTTTACGAAAGCAATTCATCCAGCTGCTTTGTCCAATGATCTTGTCATATGTGTGTTACCCTCATATGATATCCTTGATTCCTTTGAGTTAAATCCGTTCACTCAATACAATCCTATTTTATCTCATTGTCATCATTGTGTCTTCTTAATGATTAATATGATCACTGTCAACAAATAACTGTGATAAATTGCTCGTTTGAGAACAAGCAACCCGTGGCCACGTTCCTTGTTTATCAATCTACACAATGCCAATGAGAGGATATCATTAACTCTTTAATTGAGATATGAATTCCATTGTTGCTAGTAAAGACATGCCATACACAAGTCATGTACCCAACATACCGACTATGGGCGATCATCTTTAGAGCATAGCCTCCACTTATATCAAAGCACACGAGTTGTATACGATGGTTAGTGACAAACTTAGGATTTGGGTAAATCACAACATGAACGTCACAAGTGAATTAATTTATAAACAGATTCAAAATTATTTCATCTTGGGTCCAGTCTAATGTACCATTCTACCAATGAATACATCTATGTCTCTACCCATGAAGTCAATTGCTCCGATGGCCAAGACTAGCCATCTCCCCAATTGGATTTGTAAACGACATAATAATCCTTCTCAATATTTGAATCAAATGCTCACTTTGATTCTTTTCCGGGATTACGGACTCATTTAGATTATCCATTGAAGTAAGTTGTCTTTCTCGCAATGTAAACATTCTTACAATGCCACTTATCTTCAGTTTAAACTTAGACAATCAATGAGCTCATAATTGCTTATCACAATTTCTCTATGTATGAAAAATATGAAAGACAAAAAATACAAAAGACATAATAGTGAAATTAACTTTATTTATTTATTTATTTATCGTTCAAATCGATAGAAAACAATTACATGTTTACTACAATATGGACACATTTCCCAACGTAATATGCCATTGATGACACTCGTAAGGAAAAAGTAAAGAAGTTTCTCGCTAATCTGAGAATGTTAAATTTCAATTTGTGCATAGGGAAGGTAATATGGTTGTTGACTGGTTAGTCAACACATGTCCAAATACTAAGGTTAATTTGCACATTATTGATGTTCCGATATTCCACGTTAGAAAGTTGCTTTTAGAAGATAAACTTGGGAATCCTTATGTAGGAATCCTTATGTAAGAATAATCTTATTTAAGGCAATTTGATGCCTTCTTTTATTTATCAAAAATAATAATATCTTATCTTTTTTTTCAAAATTCAAATAGAATTTAAAATTCCATTATCTTTTTAACTACTTATCTTAATTTAAAATTTAAATTAATCCTTTTACAATCCTAACTAGAATTCAAATTAATCCTTTTCAAATCCTAAAAGAATTTATCTTTCTTTCTTTCAATTATTATTTATTATTCCCCATTTGTTATTTTATCAAATTAAAACTCTAAACTTTCTCTCTCTATATATCTAACTTTTCTCTCAAAATTCTCTGTTTCAAAACTCATGTAAGCCCTTAAGTTTTGCTAAAAAATATTCTTTAAGTTTTCAAAAATTCAATCAAGTCCTCATCAAATGTTTTTCTCCAAAATTTTGAATTCCGAGTCAATAGGTCGTTGAGCTTTTATCAAGATTGATTCCTTGTACGTATTGGATCAAGCTTGAACGAAGAATAATCCCCTGAGACCTTAGAAAAGTCAAGTGTGTGTTCTTTTATGAAAACCGAGTCAAATCGTGTCTAGGTTTAGACCCACACGATCGTGTGCCACTATTTTATAGATTTTATAGTTTTGCCACTAGCTTTCCAAATTTTACAAATCTACCACTGTTTTTTTTAGATTTTACAATTTTTACAATTCTGCCACTACTTTTTCAAATTTTATAGTTTTGCCACTAGTTTTCTAGATTTTTCAGTTCTGCTACTATTTTTTCAGATTTCATAGTTTTGCCACTATTTTTCAAAAAAATTACAGTTTTACTATAACCTTTATTATTTTATGCAAGTCAATCCTGAATAGGTTTTTAATGGCATCTAGAAAACTAGATTATACAATTAGGTCCCGGATTAGAAATAGGACAAATAAATACATGGATGAATGATTTTTATGATTTATATGTTTATGATTAATGACATGAATTTGTGAATTGTTCTATGATTTCATGATTGATGGCATAAACTTGTGAATGATATCATGATCATCGAAAAAATGTGATTGCTTAGGAACAATTATTTAAATCTGTGAATGGTAATAGATGTATAAATATGTTAAATGATATGCATGACAAATATACATTTCGCTCATCGATAAGTTTCTGCTATAAGATGGAACATCGAACGATCACTGAATGATCAAACTATAAGATATGATTGTTTTGCATATGCATAGGGGTAAATATGGAAGGAGGAAGATACAATAGTTTTACTACATATATATGTTTGTTCGCTGTGTATTCACAAATTACCAGATTCCAACTGCGACTATATGAACGAAGCATCCACGATTTTCTCTGATAACTTTTATCTGCAAGGGATTGTGGATCCTCAATCAATCCGCTGTGTATTCACAAATTAATGGATTCCAATTGTGACTATATGAATGAAGCATCCATGATTTCCTCTAACAACTTTTATTTGCAAGGGATTGTGGATCCTCAATCAATCTGATCTATATTCACAGATTAGTAGATTCCAACAATGACTATATGAATGGAGCATCCACGATTTTCTCTGGTAGCTTTTATCTGTGAGGGGTCGTGGATATTCAATCATCCAATAGTTTGTCTACACCTATATGTATAAGCGGTGTGTAAAGGAAGAAGGGGTTTTGGGAGCTCCCTATTTCTTGAGGGTAGGATTACTGAATGTCATATGATATGTTATACGACTGTTGTATGAACATATTATGCATTCTCATTGGAAAAAACATGATGAATCGTTCGAACTTATATGTATGCAACGTGAATGATTCTATGACTCTATAATTGTTGTACTACCATTGAATTCGTTTGAATGTTGATTGTTTTGTTTTTCTAGAGTAAACTAAATTATCCTGTTATTAGGATATTTATGTAAATATGATTATTATGATTGACATGCATGTTCGAATATTGAATTAGTTTAGTGTAAAGGGACTCACACTGAACTTCCATAGCTCACTTCCATTATTTTCCATCTTTTTAGATAACCTTACGGACTAGGACGGGGACTTGACATGTGGAGGGTCTCGACTTGTTCTCGCCAACATTTTATTAGTTATTTATTATTATTATCGCTTTATTTTACTAAGGAACTGTGGTATGAGATAATTATTCTTAATCACGTCACTTAGGATGCATGTTATTTATTAATGTTATTTACTGTTGTTAATGATTTAAGATTATATTAATATTTGAAATTTATTATCATTAATTAATTAGGATGATATTTATTTATTAAGTGACTTAAACAGGTTAATTATTATATAAAGATTGTTGATTTATTTTCCACTTCTAATATTTATATTAATTTTAAATTCCTAAAATCGAGATAATCACTTGTATAAAACGAATTTAGTATTGGGAATTGATTTGTAAAAAGAATGAGCCACCTTGATCGTGAATGTGATCTCTTCGATTCGGGTCTGCTGTCTAGGTTTGATTGCGGAGGTTAAAACTCTAAATTATATAGAGTTTTATAACATCTTTTGACTAGTAATTCATGTAAATTCTAAGTGCTTTGATAGCAAATTTTGTAATTTTATTACAAAATAAATAAGATGGACCAAATTAAAAACAAATCTCCATTTTTAATTATTTATATGCTAAACTTACACATTTCTGCCAAATTTGAAGCAGTTTGGTGCATTAGAAGAAATGATAGTCTTGAAGCTCAAATGTTGTAGCATCACTATGGCACTAGTCATGCAGAGGAGGGCTGATAATTAATTAGCTTTGGATGTCCAATTAAATAAATTTTTGGATCATTGGACAGACTTGACCTAACTCAGTGTAATGGTTACCATGAGATAAAATAGGATCATATTGGGAGAACGTATATTATCCAAAAGAGATTATTGATATCATATGAGGGTAACACACTTATGACAAAGTCATTGGATGAGTATTGATCGAGTTGATTTCGTAATGGTATGTTGTTGGTGAGAGCTTAGTCACGATACTATAGTGGAATAACTTCGTGACTAAATGAGTTTATAATTACTATTCAAAAAGTTACAACTTAATTATAAATTATTTGAGCCTCAATAGCATAGGTCCCATTGGTTCCTCCTCTAGCTCGTTGAAACCATAAATGAATTATATTTTGAATCTAATGAACAGAAATGAATAGAAATGGTGAAATGGAGAAATAGGAAACATTTGGAAATGATTAAGGTTTTCTCCAAAATGAAAATGAAAATGGAAAAATGAAATCATTTGGAAATAATGTGGTTTTCTCCAAAATGAAAATGAAAAATGAAAATGGCCTAAAAAAATTAATTTATGTTTTTTGAATAAATAAAGTTCGAAAATGGAAATAAATAATTTGGTCATAGTGAATTGTGGGATGCAGGAATATTAAATATATTTTCTTATAGATTCTTTTATGGTAAAGTTGTCATGATTTTAACGGAATTAGAATTGGGTTGAGAAAATTATTTAATTGGAAATGTATTGACTTTAATACTAAAAGATACTGAAATTTTTTCAAATTTACCAAATTAAGTCGATTTTTGGAATAATTACGGGAATAGACCGAGTTACCAGTAAAACACTTCTAACTGGAAGCGTTAATAGAAAACCTATTCAATGTTTAATTGAATTTTGGAATATTAGATTGAATGGTGTATCGTGGGGTCAACTAAAGCATCATTTATGTGAATGTAAGCGATTATTGAATGTTTAATTGAATTATGAAGTTTACAAATCAGGAATTTGAAGATGAATATGAGACAACCAATTGGTATGATTATAAATGCGATATGAAAGGGTTATGTTCTTATAGTATAATTTAACATATTAAACTACTTACGAACCTTTGATTTATATTTATTTATGTTCTTACATGATTTATATTATAATTTTAATTATAGAAATGACACCAAGTTGATTACTCAGCGTTCGATTTGTTTTGTATACATGTTAGATTTAATCGTGTTCACTTGTTGTTATCAACATCCAGCAGAAAATCTCGCACTCATTTAGCTGGTGAAACTTTTTCTATTTTTGTCAACATGTACCTATAAGATTTCATGTTATATTAAATTTAGAGGAAAATAAAAATTTATTTCATACTTCAAGATGTTTTATAAATCGATATATATATATATATATTATATATATATAGTTGGAATAAATGATGCATGAAGTTAAATGAAATGAATAAATTGATTAATAGTTAAAATATTGGAATATTAATCATAGCATGATTATGAGTCTAACTATATGTTTGAATTTATTATGGAAAGAATGATGTCAGTTGCTCCGACAACGAATGTGATATCCCTATGCTCGGACCCAATGATTGGGTCGGGTAATTAGGTGTTACATTTAGTGGTATCTAAGTTAAAGGTTTAGTCAATTCTCGAACTAAATCAAGCTTGGATTTAAGTCTAGAGGTACATGCCATTATCAAATTGAGTTGGAGTCGAGATTTGGATCTTGAGGGTTACTTATTTTGTCATATATTCGAAATGTCTGATGAGTTGAGCTATGATGTAGAGCAGAAATTAGTAGAATAATTGTTTTGTAAGAAGTGAATGTTGGAAGAAAGTAGGAGCATGATACTGGTGTGGATTCTTATAGCATTTAGTTCAAGGTTCTTGAAAAATAATAAGAATATTTCTTTTATTAATCAAAGATCTATTCCTGTAGCTAGAGATTGAGGAATCATTACCGATGAACCAATAACACGAAGATTCGGTACGTAATAATATGATTTAAGATCAACTTACCTGTTTATGAATATATGTTGTTATGGATCAAGACGAGTTTATAATTGTCATATAAATTTAAGTGTGATTATGAATATTGAATGGTGAGAATTGGATTGAATTAAGTAGGAAAGGAAATTTTGAACTTAATTATTCCGATAATATTATATGTCGAGCTGTATATTTTATGGAACAAATTTTATGATGTATAATGTTTATGAATGTAATGATGGAATTGAGATATTTGTCTACATGTTGAAAAGTTCAAGATGTATACATTTGTTAGTTTACCAATCAGTGTGGGGCACATATACTTGTCAGTTTTGCCGAGTAGCGCAGGGCTCAATTCACTATTACAGACTTATCCGTTAGGCACTGGGTGCCAAAGAGATTAAGAAACGAGTAGATTATTTGTTAACCATGGGAAAGAGAAGGTCATCGAGTAATCGCCTTCGATCATTGGTAACTATCGTGAACCGATAAGTTCATAGTTCTTAATCTCGAGCTTTATTTATTTACTTAAATTAATTTGATTATTATTTTCATTTTGATTACAGCTATATATATATATATATATAATGGACTAGAAGTTAAATGAAGAGTTATAGAGTTATAGATATGGTTATGGAATAGATTAAAGGGTTAATTATAGTAATTGATGTAATGGTTGAATTATGAAATGAAGAATTGTGGAATTATATATATATGATATAGACCATGGAAGTATAATGGAAAGTGAATTGGAATTGAATGATTGAGAAAATAATTTTAAATGGTTGATTATGGATAAATTATTTATGTGTACATTTATGAGTTGTATATTGAAAATAAGTTGATGATAAGCAATATTGGTAAACTTAAGAAGTTTAATTATGATATGATGGAATTGAGATTATCAGATCTTGTGTTGGAAGTGCAGGATGTATATACACAAATATTTGTCGGTTTATCCGTCTAGTGCTGGGCACACCTTAATATTCGCAGGTTATCCAACTAGAGTTGGGTGCAACTTTCGTCAATTTATCTAACTAGTGCTAGACACACTTCTTATATTCGTTGGTTATCCGACTAGCGCTGGGCATAAAACTTTGTTACAGTTTATTCGATAGGCATCGAGTGCCAACAACAGATTGATCCATATTAATAATATGTAAAAGACTATGTTATACAATTAAACAAGTTTGAGGGTTGTAAGAAAGGATAACAAATGAATTAAATGATTCAGAAATAAAATTTTAGTACCCAACTCTTTTCAAGTAAATTTTGAGGACAAAATTTCTTAAGGGGAGAATTGTAAAGACCCGAAAGTTAGTAGTGTTAGAAATGGTGGTTTTGAAACCTCGTTTTCATGAATTAAACTCATGAATATTTTATTAACTATTTACTAAGTTTATATTAGAAGTGAATTAGATTTTGGACTTAATTAGTAATTAATTAAGGTATAAGGACTAAATAGTAAAAGTTACAAAAAAATAACTTCTTGAGATTTTAATTGCTTAAGGACTTATATGATAATTAAAAGTAAGGTTTGAAATGTTAATAGAATTTTGGGATTTTTCAATTTGTGAGCATATAAACTTAGTACGGCTTAAATATTTATTTAATATTGTAGCTAGTTGTTATTCTTTTTTTATGTATGTACATGGTGAGTTGAAATAATAATAATAATAATAATAATAATAATTAAAAGAAAATATCAAATAAAAATAAGCTAAAGGGGTCCAACCAAGGGTATGGTTAAGGTTTAGTTCCATTTATCTTTAGGCCATCTAGTTTAGTTAGGCATGAAGAGCAAGTGGGTAGCATAATGATGATGGTTTAACAAGGTGGTTGACATGCGTGTAGGGTGATTGGATGCTGGTCATATTGTGGGTTTTTATGGCATCATTCCTTTTTTAGAGAAGTGAGAAAGAGGAAAAGACTTAGAAAAAATTCCTTTATTTCTGTTCACTTTCTTTGTTGTTCGAATGGAGAAGGAAGAAGGGAGTTGCTGCATGTTAAATTTTGAGCTCATTTAGGAGTTGGTTTCTTAAGAGATTCGCTGAAGCTGTGGCTGAAACTGGCAGCAAGAAGGGGAAAGAAACCTCTCAAGAGGGATAGTACACTCGTCGCATGGAAAACGAAATGTGTGCATCTCGGGTCTCCACCTCTCCACCAACACGCTTATGAGTGTCGGGTCCAACTTACACTCCCGACCTACAAGGGCCACGTGCCAAAAATAGATTTCCCTCATGTTCAGTTCGATCAACGGTGATGGAGGAGCAGGTAGATTACGAATATAGCATTGTAAAATTTGATCTTCTGTCTATTTACGTAAAAAAATATACAAAATATTAAGTTAAAATATAAAAATGAAATAAAAAAATTAAACAAAATTGAAATTTACTAAAAAATATTCTTACCATTTGCAATTGAGTATTGAAAATGTGCTTGTCACCATGACGGATTAGAGAACCAGCCTTTACTAATTACAGAACATGAATTAATTTTTTATAAAAAAAATATTTTGAGAGTGATTTGAGAATTTGAGAGAATTTTTAGAATGATTTAAGAATTTGAGAGAATTTAAGAGATAATTTGAGAGCATATTGTGAGAAATGAGTAAAGGTGGGGGGACCCAACGACTATTTTAATTTGTTGTTGGAAAAATAGTCGTTGGAGGGGGAAACACGTCCAGTTGGAAGCATTTTTCTGGTAACACGCAAAAAGTGCTTCCAGCTAGAAGCGTTTTTCTGCATTTCACCTGAAAACGCTTCCAACTGAAAGCGTTTTCCCTAAATCGGTCTATTCCCATAATTATCCCAAAAATCGGCCTAATTTGGTAAATTTAATAAATTTTCAGCATTTATTGGTTATTAAGTCAAAAATATTGAAGTTTATTTTTGGGAAATAGAAAAACAAATATTGGGTTGGATCAAATTATAAAGTACTGGGTTAAAAGTCCGAGAAGTACTTGTAATTGGACCCAATATAGAAGAGGCCCAAAAGCCCCTTATATAATAAAGGGGATGACAAACCCTAGTATAATTAACTAGGGTTGCCTCCCTACATCCTAGTAGAACTAGGATTTTATTTTTCTAGTTGAAATAAATTTCTCTAATTCAACAAGGGTTCTATTTTCTCTCCCTAAAAATAGATGGCATCGGTTAGGCTATTAACAAAACGTTCAAATATTGTTATTTTGCCCGAATTAAAGAGACTTTTGTTCTCTAAAAATTAAATATATTTTCTAGAATAAAGATTTTGTCGATTTCTATTTAAGAATGGAATTTTCGTTTTCACCCCAAAAGAAAAGAAAACTATTCTAGTTTCTATGTTTGATTCGTTTTTTATAGCCCACACTCGAAGCAATTTGTGGTACGAGAATAGCGGAGAAGATCATTTGGTTGAAAGCCAAGAATGACTAGGATTCGTCTATCAAGTCTAAATGGGGAGATGTTTTTTCTTGAGCAGTGAAACGTATGACTCTCAAAAGATAAAGGCATAGATATGACTGACTGGACTGACAATACATTGGACATGAATCAAGTAGAATAGATCCTAGACCTATTTAAGGATTCATTAACTTTTAACATTCATAGTGTGACATGCTTTAATCTTGAGTGGATAATGGACTATATGCGTGACTCGTATGCTTGCCGGAAAAAAATTCAATTTGAAAATAGTTTTCTTGCACTGTAGAAAAAATAAAAATTTGAAAATCGAGTCGGTTTGTGTATTTATTATATCAATAAACTTTTCCCATAAAGTACCTGAACTTTGTGCAAGACAGATCCTTGACGTTCCAAGCTTTCAACCAAACGACCTTCTCTGCTATTCCCGTACCACGAATGGCTTTAAGTGTGTGCTCGAACTAATAAAGAATGAACATGTGGATGCGAAAGATGGATTGTAAAGTTTGTCAGAGTCGCAGAATTGACTTAGGGCTGTAGACGTTCAGAAAGAAACTTAAATTTTGAAACACAAATGAATTCAAATCAGATAAGATTTGAAGGAAACAATTGTAATAAATAACTAAAATACAAAATAAACCAAAGATTAGAATAATAAGTAGAAAAATAAAGAAGATAGATGGTAAAGATGAAACGTGGTATGTAGATGTCCTAAGAATCCTTAGAAACACAAAGAATCCACAACCCCCTTCAAGAGGCTCTAATTTCCCCCTCCAAGAAAGAAAACTTGGCAACAAAAAGTTTGAAGATGATCCCCACAATATGAAAAGATTGTTAAAACTCTTCTAAAAGAAAACTCAAGAATAATTCTTGAAAAGAAAAACTCAAAGAAAAATTAAATGATAATTAATTAATTGTGTACAATGTCAAGGACTATATATAGGCTAGCTAAATAAATTTAAATAAAACTCTTAATTAAATCAAAACTCTAATTAATCTAAACAAGAAGTAAACTAAACTTTTTTTTGACATAAAACTCCTAAATAACTTAAACTACTTAATAACTATTAAAAATTCAGAATAAAATAATAAAAAAATTATAAGAGCTGATAAATACAATATTGGACTCATATATAATAAAAATTAAGCCTAAAACCCGAACCCAATATGATTTAAATTCGAATTAAAACCCCAAAATTCAGAATTTTCGTCATAATCATGTCTAGAAATTTTGCCCACGCAGTCTTTATTAAAACGTCATAACTTGAGCTCTCGATCTTAAAATCGAGTGATTCAAAGTGTGTTTCGAAGCTAAGAGATAGATCTTCAAACGCCATGAAGACATCTCAGCCAGAAATTCCTAAATCCTATCCAAAAAGTCATCGTAACTCTTTTAATTTCCCAAACATGAAAATTGGCAGCTTCGATGAATGGAATTTAATAAATTCCACCTCATTCATGCACATATCATTCTCCCTTTCCTCTAAAATATTCTTCCTCAAATATTGTCTTTGATTGAATCTTTGTTTGATTTGTTTGACCTTTGACATTGTTGTTGGGCCTTGAGGTAGTGTGAATTCATCACATCCATGGGTGTAAAATTGGGGCTTGAGACTCGTATCCATGGCTCTAATACCAAATGATAAAGAATGAACACGTGGACGCAAAAGATAGATCATAAAGTTTGTCAGAGTCGCGAATTTGACTTAGGGCTCTAGATGCTCGGAAAGAAACTTAAATTTTGAAACAACCTGAAACACAAACGAATTCAAATTAGATAAAATTTGAATAAATATACCAAATAAAATTGAAAATAAATCAAAGATTAGAATAATAATGAAGAAAAATAAAGAAGATAGATGGTAAAGATAGAATTTGGTATGTAGATGTCCTAAGAAGGCTTGGAAACACGAATAATCCACAACCTACTTGAATTGACTCTAATTTCCCCTCCAAGAAAGAAAACATGGGAAGAAAAAGTTTAAAGATGATCCCTACAATTTGAAAAGATTGTTAAAACTCTTTTAAAAGAAAATTCAAGAATAATTCTTTAAAATAAAAACTCAAAGAGAATTTGAATAATAATTAATTGTGTAATATGTGTACAAGGCCAAGGCCTATATATAGACTAGTTAAATAAATCTAAATATAACTCTTAAGTAAACTAGAACTCTAATTAATCTAAACAAGAAATAGTTTTAAATTAAACTTTATTGTTGACATAAAACTCCTAAATAACTTAAACTACTTAATAATTATTAAAAATTCAGAATAAAATAATAATAAAATAACAAGAGTTGATAAATACAATATTGGACTCATATATAATAAAAATTAAGCCTAAAACCTGAACCTAATATGATTTAAACTCAAATTAAAAGCCCGAAACTCGTAATTCCCATCATAATCACATCTAAAAACTCTATCCACGCAGTGTTTATTAAAATAGTCATAACTTGAGTTCTCGAACTCGAAATCGAGTGATTGAAAGTGCGTTTCGAAGCTAAGTGATAGGTATTCGAACACCATGAAGACATCTCAACCCAAAAATGTCTAGATCCCATCTAAAAAGTCATCACAAGTCTGCTGATTTCCCTAACTTGAAAATTGGTAGCTTTGGTGAATGGAATTTAATAAATTCCACCCCATCGATGCACATATCACGAACAATGATGAATCAAATAATATTTATAGACAGAATAACAATATATCAAAGTTGAATTACTAATTCCATTTATCAATAGAGAGAGATAGAGGAACCCTATTTAAATTAGTAGAATACAAATAATACTTATTTGATAGGAAAACTAGTCCCCTAGTTGAATTAGGACAAAGGGGGCTAACCCTAGTTAAATACACTAGGGTTGCCTCCCCTCATACATATTATGAGGGGTTTTGGGCCTTTCATGTATCGGGTCCAATTATACGTATTTCTTGGACTTTTAATCCAACACTTTATAAATTAATTTAATCCAATCCAATATATGCTTTTATATTTTTCTAAAATAAATATTATTAAATTAATTTTCCAATTAAATAATTTTCCCAACCCAATTCTAATTTCATTAAAGTCATGACAACTTTAGCCTAAATGATTCAAAATGACCAATTAATTTAATTCCATTTTTGAACTTCAATTATTTACATAAATAATAATTTGAAAAACATAACTTAATTCTCAGGCCATTTCCGTACTTAGTGAGAAACCACATTCATTTTCGAATGGAACCCATTTCTCTAACTTTATCATTTCTATCCATTTCATTCATTTGATTCTAAATGTAATTCATTTATTGTTTCAGCAAGCTAGCGGAGGGACTGGTTAGACATATGTGATTAGGGCTCAAATGATTTATACTTAAGTTCTAGCTTTTTGCTTGTTAATTATAAACTCATTTAAACACAAATACATTCCACTATTGTTTTGTGATTGAGCTCTCCCCAATTACATACCATTATGAAAGCGACTTAACCAGTGCTCATCCAATGACCTTGTCATAACTGTGTTAACCTCATAGGATATCCTTAATCACTTTGAGATAAATATGTTCTCCTAATATGATCCTATTTTATCTCACGGTAATCATTACATCTTCCTTAATGAAAATTTAATTACTATCAAATAGTAATTATGTCATTTATCAAAATGACAAACAACCCATGAACACGTTTACTTTTCATTTATCATGTAATGCCAATTAGAGGATATCATTTACCCATTTTCTTGGGCTATGAATTCCATTATTATGAGTGATGCTACATACTACAGAAGTCGTATACCTAACACACCAGCTTTTAGCTCCTTATCTATTTGAACTCAAGCTTTTACTTACATCAAAGTATACGAGTCACATATACATAGTCTATCATCTACTTACACAAGGATGCCAATTAAAATGTGTTATCTAAGTATTGGAAGACATGATAGGACCTTCTATCATTGAGTTTTAATTTAGTTAGGAACATTGTTTGCCTTTAGTAGAATTTGTTTATAATAACAATTTTCAATCAAGCATTCAAATAGCCTCATATGAAGCTTTGTATGGTCGACAATGTAGAACACTTTTGTGTTGGTCAGATCTAAGTGAGACAAAGATGATTGGGATGGAATTAATGCAAGAAACCAAAGACAAATTTATATTGATAAAGGACAAATTGAAACTAGCTTTAGATGGAAAAAATTCTATGCTGACTTGAAAAGGAAAGAAATTGAGTATGGCATAGGCGAAAAAGTATTTCTGAAAGTCTTACCATGGAATTTTTTTTCATTTTACCTGCAAAGGGAAGTTAAGTCCTACAAAATCGATTGAAGTGCAACCTGATTTGATGTTTCAAGAAGAGCTAGTAGATATCTTAACTCAAGAAGTGAAAGAGTTAAGAAATGAATGCATTCAAACTCATAGCATCAAAGAGGCTACTTGGGAGCTGGAAGAGATGATGAGAGCTCAATATCCCTACCTTTTTTTTAGGTAAATTTTGACAATGAAATCTCTTAAAAGAGAGGATATGTAACACCCCATTTTTGACGAGTTTAAAGTTTTGGCGCATATCAGTGAAAAGCTTGTTTGGCGTAATGTAATTCACCCACCATTATTTGACGTATATGTGTGGATGTCTAGTAACCACCACAAGAGTAAGTAAAAATTTGATTTCCTAATATTCTGATATATATTAAGGAGAAGTATGTGTTAAGTGGTTAAGAATATGTAACATCCCTATAACACCTAACATTGGCGGGTCTTACGTTGGCCGAGTAGCTCGAAGAATCTAAGTGGCGCGATCCTATCTGCCCAATTGAGGCTTTTAGTGAATACTTACGATGTATTGTCAATGTTAAAATTAAAGGTAACAGTGTTCTTTAAAATGTGCGAATATGTGTAGAAAAAGAGATTGGTAAGGATGTTAAGGGTTCTTTGAGTAATGAAGTTATCGCCAAAGGTAAGACACGCCGAGTTTGCCTAGTGACTAGTAAGTTGCATCCTAACGAGATGGTCATGAATGGACAATGGGGTAAGTCAAAGATGTGAAAAGATTATGGAATCTTGAATATGTTTCGTTACTAATATTAACCCTTGAGAGGGTAGTGTGAAGGTTGATAACACGTGTTAAGCTCCACTAAGGAAGCATGGGTTTTTTTATATAAATATTATGACATGAGTTTTAGAAGAAAAATAAGTTATCTTCTTCCTTCTATTTAAAAACACCATTGTTTTTTTGATTTGAAAGCTGATCAGGGATCTTTCTTGCTAAGCTAGAAATAAGTATCAGGGTTCATGATGAAGATTATTTCATATCCTGGGTAAGTATTCTGGACTTGCATGTGGTATTCTGAAAGAGTAAGGCCCTGTTTACCAATGCTTCCAAAAAGCACTTTTCACTGTAAGAGTGCTTTTTGGCTAAAAGCAGTGCCAAACATGCAACTTTTGAAAAAAAAATTTGACTTTTCAAAAGAACTTTTCCTTAGATGGAGAAGTTAAAATTTTTAGCTTTTCCATCCCAAAAGCACTTTTAACAGTTCAATTACATTTTCACCCCTCCAACACATGTTACTTTCTTTCCTTTGATTAATTGTTTAAAAAATATTTAAAATTTATATTTTATATATTAAAATATTAATAAAAATATAATAAATTATTTTCTATATTCTTATTAAAATATCATAATATTAACTAATTTAAATATTATTTAAATGTTTATTTATTACTTTATAACACATGTCTAAAATGGAGATTTTAATTCTCAAAAGCACTTTTTGACCGCTATACTAAACACTTAAATCTTAAACCAAACTTTTCAAAATTCCTTTTCCAACACACTTTTTAAAAGCACTTCTCAAAAGCAATGCTAAACTAGCCCTAAGTCTGTCTATGTGCGTAATAGTAAGAAGAGTAAGTAAGTCCTTGCATGGTGATTATTTGGGTTTCAAATGACGATAAAAGTCATAAGAATGAGTTTTAACAATATCCTTATGTCTTACAAGCAGTGATTTTTGGGATTTTGTGGATGGATGATTGGATATGGAGAATTAAGATGATGTTCATAGATGTTATGTGAGTCCTAAAGCTGACTCCTTTGCGTATATAAATTGTTCGAGGAAAGTTTGTGTAAAATCATATGAATCTATGAATTTGGAACCAGGGAAGTATGATATATATGTTAGAAATAGAATTGTATGAATGCTTTTGAAATATGTGATGATATGAAATGGAATGGGTTAAGTCTTAAATGGGGTCAATGCATGAAAGAGTCTCTGTTGAGTTGTTTAAAAGGGTCCGTCGAGACTTTAAACACAATTTTCTGAATCAAAAAGTCCATGGCACCATATCTTGTAATACCATAGCTGGGCTATTGACCGCCTCCGAATGTACTCTTGTTCGGTGTGTATTTTAAGGCTTTTGCAAGTATATGGGTCAAGTTGTAATATAGAGTGTTACAACAAAACACTTAGTAGTATTCTGAGGATCGTACCCAAAAGAGGCTTAAAAGTAGTAGTGATTTAAATCCCTGCAGAAAAAAGAATTAATTAGTATTATCTTTAGGGATTATAGTACGAAAGTGAAATAAGGGTTTGTGATTATAAACATAAAAATAAAGTAAGTAAACTAAGAGAACAAGATATGTAGATTTGATGAACAGATTTGGGGAGATTAGGTTGCTTCAGTATGGATTCTTCAATTATCGACTTTGGGGATTTTGCTTCAATAAACTACTCGCTACCCTAGAAGGATCTTCCAATCTTTCACTAAAATAACGAGTCAATATAGACTACTTATCGCTAGATGTCACAGTCTAAACTGGTTCGGATAAAATGTCTTCACGGATAGGTAATACCAATTTTGGGTTCATTCCCACCTAAATGACTTTCTAGGGTTGTCAGACTTAGTGTTTGTTTCACGTTCTTCCTTTCCCAAACAATTGATCCGATTGAAAATCCCTATTTATACAATAATTGAATAACCATACTTTCACTCTCTAATCTCCCACAACAGGATTAGTTCCTTATGGCTTCTTCAAACATCATAAAGACAATAGTATATTTGAACATAAAATTGAATTAATGAGATAAAAAGAAACTTTGAATTGTATAGCAATCTGTAGGGAAATAATTCCATGATCGTTTATGTGAAGTTACAAATCTCGTTTCTAAATACGAAAAGAAAATAACAAAGTAAAATGAAAACTAAGTTACAAGGTGTGTAAAACCCTAGTGATAAAGGCCCCATTTATAGCCTTGGATGGTCATTTTCCTCAACCCCAGGTCAGTTGCTATTCCTCGTGTTTAAGTAGCATTGTAAAGACTAAAACGCTCTTCACTGGGTGTAGAGTCCACGTCCAGGATTTGATGTCGCGACACATCAGGTCTTGTGTCACGACAAAGATGTCAGTCACTCTTTTGGTGCAATCGAGCAGGCATTGTCGCGACAAAAAAGTCAATTTCGAGATTCTTAAAGGCTGGTCCCTTTGTTGCTATGTAGAGCAGTATTTGTCGAGACATAGTGATCGGCTTCACACTTGTTCGACTTCTAAAGGTCTCCTGCACACTCACGAAGTATATTAGCTAACCCTTAGGCCTCAATCGGCCTTAAAGAAAATAAAATGAACATTTTTGCACTTTTTACAAAATTTATTCAAAAATAGGAAACTAAATTAAATCCAACGAAAATAAAATAAAAATGCTTAATTTCAAGCTCCTAAAGTACGGAAAGTAGTTCAATCTGCTAGGTACAAAACCAGCAGATCAAACTCCCCCACACTTAAGTCGTTACTTGTCCTCAAGCAACCAAAACAAGAAAAATAAACAGAAGAGCTTGAGTCTGTATCATACAAGGATTAGGTTCGCAATATCTACACTAGGCATTATATATTTCTCAATAATTTCAACATGATGAGCGAGTAACTTTACCATTCACGATTAAAAACATATAAGTTCAGTAAGTTACATGAAATACAAACTTCAAAGTCTCATTGGTATAACTCCATCAATGCCTAATACAAGTACTTTAATTATCCTAACACAATATAGATAGTCATAATAAGATCATGTAATTCCACATTTATTTATGCATGGAGTTGTTTAAGTCACATAGAGCTTTTCAATTTGTAACGTTCTAAGGCCTAGGATAGGTATGAAATTCAAACAATAGTTAGCACAAGAGGTTACAAGCACGAAAACTGTTTGACACATTGTATTGTTCCTTATTCTCCCCCTTTAGTGCCCATTCCATCTCACCTCCTTATTTCTCCTTCTTTTTCTCTCCACTTAGGAAATCTCAATATAATCTAATCCCTCTAGTTAGCCTATGAGTATTCTTTTGTTTCTTGAGTAAGATTTTTCTTTTTTTTTGGTATTTTTGTGACTTTTTCACTTTTCATATACTTTCTCGCTCATGAATTTGTTTCTCTTTTGTTTCTACTCAATTCTTTTCTTTTTGATTTTTCATTTTTTTTTCTCTTTTTGACTATACTTAAAGTTCATATTTTATATTGATTTTCCTATTTCACTCTTTGTTTTACAACCTCCACCTTAATGTGTTTACTTGCTCTCAATACAAATGGTAATAAATCCATTATCGTGCAAAATAGGACCAAAGAAAAGAGTACACACAAATCATCTTTTTAGGCTTAAAGGGTTGTAATGTAGTTCATCAAGAAGGGTCATTAGGCACAAAGATGGGTACTAAATGATAATTCAGAATAAGGTTTTGCTTGTTAGCTCTAGGTGTATCCAAACAATGCCTTAGATCATCCCTAAACATCTCAATATGCACAAATGTCAATAATACCAAAATTACTATCTATTATATATACTAGCATGCTTAGAGTCATATGGAAAGAACTAAAGAAAGTTGATCACCTAATGGGATTTTTTGTACGACCCAAACGATAAGGGGCAAACCTCACGTAATATGAGTCTAGGCAAAGAACATTTAGTCCTTCAACTTTCTCATAATTACATTTCAACCCTTCAAATTTTGAATAATTATACTTGAATCTTAAAACTTTTCACATCTTTACGATTTAATTATTTCCTTAAATTAATATATATCATGACTTATTAATTAAACTTCCCTGGGCATCCATCAGCCTTCTCTTTTATCAATTATATTCCTTATTTTACTTTACCGAGGAATCCATTATGCACACATTTCACTTTATACTACTTTTATAACATAACGATTTTAAGTATATTACAGGTGATGTCGCGACATTTATCTACATCGTGACATCAAATATGTGACGTCACAACATCGTGTGTTGTTCCAACATTGTGCATAACTTTGCCCCATTACATTGTTTAAATTCATTTTTGCATTTGAAAGCTTATTTTTTACTTGGATACTTCCAATTACCCACAAAATAATTCTATATGATTTTAAAATTTTTTTAATTAAACTTCTCTAATTTTATTAAATTAATTTAAAGCTCAAAATTTTAAGCAACTCCAAGATTTTCATTTCGTATATACTTCGATAACATCTCATCGATGTCGTACGTCAAAATGGGTGAGGGATGTTACATTGTTTAACCTTGATACTTTTTACACTAAAAAGTCACTTAATCATTTTACCTTTTAAGCAATATCCACATTATAACGCCCTTTACTCGGTTCAAAGACTAGCTTAGATTTGGGATGTTACCTTCAATGTTAGAGTATCAACAATCATTAATGGTTGATCCTTACAAGTTTTGATTCCATAGTCTCTCTTATGATCATCGAATAAAGAACTCATTTACTATTACTTCCAATTCATTTGTCTAATGTCAACACTTTAAGTCATTCATTTCTAGCCAAATTAGCCCATTTACAAACTTATAAACAATTTCAAGATTCTTAGGCACGCAATACTTTTAACCAGGTACATACCATCTATATCATATCTAAAATAGATATTTATTTATCAAAAACACTTTTTGACAACAATATTGAACACTCTTAAACCAAACCGAACTTCTCAAAATCATTCTTCTCAAAATCATTTATCAAAAACAATGCTAACTAGCCCTTAATCTAAGTCATACATCCGCTAAATTATAAAGTGGTGTAAGCACCAACTTTTCAGAAACATTCTTCTCAAAATCACTTAACAAAAGCAATGCTAACTAGCCCTTAATTTAAGGCATCCATCCGCTAGATTATAAAGTGGTGTAAGCACTGCATTGGCACAAAAAAAGGTAAAATAGTATGTTGAAATATGATACTTGAATAACACATAAAATACCAAAATGTAGCATTGCATGATTCAAGTTTTTGTTAACTCATCTTTAGTATTCTTTTTGTGATGAAATTGTTCAAACTCTGTTGTATGCAACTGATTTGCTGAAGAGACGCCGAATATAGATAACTTGAAGTACACTTGCAACAACAAGTAGAAGGTATTCTCCAACTGTGTAACCTATAACACGCTTTCTGGTGCTCTCATTCGCTGCAGGCATATACCAGTCATAAATAAGTTATACAATGTTATCAGACAATACATTTATAGTATGCAGCAAATGCAATATTGACGTCAATAAATCAATCGAGAGAAACCATCAATCATCCAGTGATACATAAGATGCTAAACATTACTTAACGATGCACTTCATTAAACATGCATAACAATTTACTTCAGCACTAAGGTCTCTTCAAGCTTAGTCTTCCACGATTATAATGTAAGGTGAAACTATTAAAAGAATAACGAAGGAAGAAACATGTAGTCTCTTCAAGCTAACATAGTTATCGGGCTCTACGTTATTCTTTATCATGGTTTCTACAAAGATAAAAAATAGTATCATTAAAAAAGGCATAATTAACATTCCACCAGAGACAAATGCATATTATCACTTCAATTATCATGTATTTTTAACACTTGAGAACTTCATTCACTGTTTTTTCATGGATGTGCAAGTGGCAAAGGAGAAAGAATTGTATGAAACTTTGGTTCCACGTCATCCCTATCCTTTTTCAATAAAGGGATGACAAATTAGATTTTACCTCTTGAAAAAATTTAATTTCAACTAAAAATGCTAAAACTTAGGAGGAAAAATTTGATTTGTCATTCCCCTATTGAAAAGAGATAGGGATGACGTGGAATCACAATTTCATATAATCCCTTCTAAGTGACAAAGATACATATTATAGCCTACTTTTTTCCGTAAAATCCAATCATGCAATCAAAATCAAAACACCTCAAGGCCAAATTGAACATCCATGTACGAGACTTCGTTTAGATGAGATTTTAAGAAAATCAAGAATCTGTCACTTAATTCAGTTCAGACTTGTCATTTGAGCAATCAAGCAAATAGATTGTGTTTCTTGATCCGTAAGTGTTTGGAAGAAAAAAATTAAGTTCCATTTGAAATTTATGAGCTCTTTATCATAATTCATGTTTCTTAGGTTAGTTTCCTATTTTGTGTTTTTAAGAGACTGTTAATTAACTTAGATATGTGTTTTGGATGTCTTAATATCCCATTTGCCATCAATATATTAGAAACTTTATCACAAACGTATGTGTGTGAAAACTACATACTTAAAACACAAAAAATTATTTAAAAATAACATATAATAAAAAATAAAATGTATGATTTGAAACAAACTAATAATAACAAATAAAGTACGAATGATATTAAAATAAAAAAATTAGATTAAATTGTAAGTAAAATGAAATTTTAACACATAAATACATTAAATTAAAAATACTAAATGCAATAATAAAACCTTAACCAAATTATAATATGGTATGATACTAAATGCATTAAATATAGAACATTTTCATAATTTTCCAAACCAAGTTTGTTCCTAGTTGATTCTTGGTACCAAGTCAGTCAAAAACTTAATTAATAGTATAAATATACTATTAAAATTAAGATTTGGTTGAGTAATAAAATCAAGGTTTTATTAATGCAAATGTTATGAGTTCAAATCTCATTAAATGCAATTCTTTTATTTCTTTTTTAAAAATTAAAAGATTAAAATCGAATAATGCAACTTATTTTAAATGCAAAAGAATATATTTGTCATTTTCCTAACTAAATTGATACTCGATTGACTCGTGTCATGATAGAAGTAATAAAGAATGTATAATAAAATTTAAATTTAATAAACAAATCAAAATAAAACTTTGATTAAATGGTAAAATTAAATATTTATTAATACAAATGGTATAGGTTCAAATCTTATTATTGGTTTTTAATTAAAAATAATAAAATACCCTCAAATAAAATCACTTATTTTCAATACGTAATGACATTTTTTTAATTTTTGTAATTTTTCTAATCGAGTTGGTTTTCGATTCACTTATAACATTAACTCAATTAGGGGTTTAAATAATAATATAGATAAATATACAATTGATGGAGGAAATAAAACGCGCATAATAAAATTAAAACGTATAAAAAATATTTAAATAAAATTTGGTTAGGAGATAAATTTAATGTTTTACTAATACAATTAGAATGTGTTCAAATGCCAACATATGTATATATTTATTATTTTTAAAATAAAGTACTAAAGTACTTTCGAATAATATAACTTAATGAAAATATGAAAGGACATTTTAGTAATTTTTCTAATCGAGTTTGTACTCGATTGACTTGTGACACCAAGTTAGTCAAGGGATTAAATAATAAAGTATATATAATTAATGGATGTAATAAAAGACATATAATGAAATTAAAATGTATTGAACAAATTAAAATAAAGCTTTGATTAAGAGGTATAATTAAGATTTTATTAATGCAATTGATATGACTTCAAATTTCAACATTTGCAAACTTTTTCTTGGCTTTTTTTTAAAATAAAAAATAAAGTACCTTGAATGGTATAACTTATTTCAAATACGCAAGTACATTTTTGTAATGTTCTTAATTGACTCGTGATACCAACTTAGTCAGGGGTTTAGATAATAATATAAATAAACAATTAATGAAGACAATAAAGTGTGAATACTATAAAATTAAAACGTATGTTGAGTGGGAAATATCAAAATAAACTTTTTGGCGAGTGGTAAATTTAATATTTTACTAATGCAATTGGCATGAGTTTAAATATCATCATATGCATTTTTATTATTTTTAAATAAATAGATTGAAATGCACTCGAATAATATAAGTTACTCTGAATAAGCAAGGAAATTTTTGTAATTTTCTTGAGTTGGTGCCTAATTGACTCATGACACCAACTCAGATAAGCTCTTAAATAATAATATAGATATACAATTGATCTAGATAATAAAGTAAGCAAAATAATATTAAAATGTATTAAACAAATTAAAGTAAAGTTTTAGTTGAGTGTGAAATTTAAGGTTTTATTATTGCAAATTGCATGGATTCAAATCCCACCATATGCAATTTTTTATTGGCTTTTTAAAAAAACTAAAAATAGTAAAATACCCTCAAATGATATAACATCTTTGAAATACATGACATTTTCGTAATTTTCCTCGATGAGTTGGTGCTTAATTGATTATTGACACAAATTCAATTAGGTGTTTAAATAATAATTAAGTTCATGACAAACTACACCTAAAGTCTCTAAACAATTAATAAATTTATATTTTGATCACTCAACTTCGAGAAGTTACAAGATGATTACTGAACTATTCGAAAGTTTTCATTTAAGTTACTAGACTGTTAAAATAATTGTTGTATGGCTTTTTCTATTCGCACTATTTACACCAATTGAAAGATCTCCTTCCTCTTCTCTACTACAATTTTTTTTCATAAAACAGTTTTGAAGATAATAAATTTGTGAACCAAAATCAGAGTATATTTATTCTCAATCTCTGACACTATCTGTCAGATCTACTTGAATCTGAGGTATGTTTCTCTATTTTTCAATGGGTATTGACCCACTATACGGATCACAAAATCGCTACTTGGAAATCACTAGTCGGGCTTTAAAAAACAAATTAATAGCCTAATGCCCTAAATGAAAATTTTCAAATAATTCAATAATCATTTAGTAACTTTTTGAAAGTTAAGTAACCAAATCATAAACTTACTAATAGTTTAATGACATTGAGTGTAGTCTACCCTTAATTAAGATATCCCATTTGTCATCATAACATATAATCAATAATGTAGAAGTTATATGGCATGAAGGACTCTTATAAAGGTCTCTCATTTTTAAGAGGGTCTTGCTTTCATTACAATTCTTAAAGAAGTATCTTGAAAATTCGACAGCTCATTGAGGTAAAAGAGATTGCAATTGCCAAATACATCTTCTTCTCTAAGTAAGTAGCAGTCTGTATTGGTCTTATTAGTTTCTTTAAAAGTTCGATTAAATTAAATTAATGAATTCTAGCTTCTTGGTGTAAAAGAAATCGAATGCAAAGTTTAATAGAACCATTGCACAATGTCAACTTCTTCTAGGATCATTAGTTCTTGTTTGAGATAAATTATTCATTTTACTTGCTAGTTGGTAACTTTGATTCTTTTTTTTTTACTAACAAAAGATCTCCAAAAGAGTTTTCTTCATCTTAATTAATAGTTTCTTGTTGGATTCAATTCTTTCAAGAATTGTTTTAGGAGCTTTTCACACTTCATCTTGCCTAATTTTCCAAAACTATAATTAGAGGTCTTTGAAGGTTCTTGTTGGTGTCAAAATCCATTCGATTACCAAAGGGAATTGAGACACTTTCGACCATTAGCCATCATCATTCATTCCATAGACTTTTCCATCCATTTTCATCCTGTCTTGTTTGAATTTTTTTGGTTTAATTATCTTAGAAAATTTAACTTTCTATTACAGAACCCTTTTATTTTTTATGTTTTTATAATTCAGTTATAGTCGTTGTCATAGTTATGTGTTACTATCATTACGTTGCATTTAGTAGGGGAATTAAAAAGGGTAAAAAACAGTGAGTTTCAGTTTAGTCATATGAGGCATTTTAGTCGAATAAGTGAAACGATGTGTATTGATTCTATTAAGCTGGACTGCCAACTGTTGTAATGACCAAAATGGTTGGTAGTTCATTTCCTTTTTAAGTTGGATTATACAATAGGAAAAGCATGCCAAAATTTAGGTTATTGAATATGTTTCTCCCTCATTTCTCTTGTCTCTTCCTTCCCCTATTTATGTTTTCATCATTCTCGAATCGACCATAACAAAGCGTATCAGAGTTCACCATTCCTTCATGGCCAATGACGAGATCTCCACCATACTGAAAAAGGATGTCAGGGCACCTACAATAGGAGTTAGCCCAAATTTAGGCTTAGCTTCAGGTTGAATTGACACAACTGGACAACAAGTTTGGCAGTCGTCTCAAGGAGTTCTGAGAAGGCGTACATGAAAAGTTTAAGTTTGTAATGCAAGGCTTGTTCGAGAAATTCCTCAGAAACTTACCTCTTGCATCAATTACGAGCTCATCTCAAGATAAAGGAAGTGGAATTTTTAGAAGTCCTCTAGGATTTCCCCCGAGAAATACTCATATGGTTGCCCTAATGGCTGAATTAGACAGTGTGGTGGCTACTCGGACCACCAAGTTCATTCTCACAAGTTGTATTGCCCAAAATTTGATGGAATTGACTATCGAGGTTAATGGTCCAAACTTTAGCAATATTTGAGGTTGAAGGGTTAGCTAATACAGTTAAGGTCTGTACTATGATGTTTCACTTGGAAGGAAAGGTGCTCGACTGGCACCATTTCTATACTAAGATTCAAGGAGGCTTCTATTTGCTGACTTTAGATGTCTACTCTCATAGCTTGAAAGATCAATTTGGGTCTAATTCATTCAAGGACCCCATGACAAACTTGGTTTCCCTCAAACATGTGAAATTTGTGAATCTGTTAAATCAATTACACTTACCTAAAACGTATGCACTAAGCATCTTTGTGAGTAACCTTAAGGTTGATATATGCCAATATCTAAGGCTATTCAAACCTAAAGATTCGATTGAGGGGGATCTACTTGCCAGATAGGTTGAAGCTATCCTAACCAATACATAAAAGGAATTACCAACAAGTAGTGGGATAGAGCCTAGACCTTCACCCTTGTTCCCTATCAGGAGTCAATTCCTATCAAGAGTCAATTCCCTACTTCTACCAAACAGAACCTGAACCAACCTCCATTCCTAGTGCTCAGAAGCTCTCTACCAAGAATCTCTCTCAAACTGAAATGGAAGATAGGAGGAGAAAAGGACTTTGTTTTTGGTGTGGGACTAAGTATGGCTCGGGCCATAAGTGTCTGAAATCCCAACTATACCAATTGGTGTTGGAACCCTCAACTGAAAGTAATAGGGAGGTGTTTCAGGACTATCAAGAGTCCCTTGAATATACAAAAATAGGAGTCTCCCTTGCCACTCTGGTGCTATCTCTACATGTTATACAAGGGTCTCAAGGTCATTATACCATGAGACTAGCAGCTCAACTCAATGATTCTTGGGCCATTATATTAGTTGATTCTGGTAGCACCCAACACTTTGTGGATGCTAAAATGGGGAAGAGAGACAATTTGCCTGTGGATCCTATTGATAAACTTAAAGTCACTGTGGCAAATGAAGGGCGTTTTAGTCTAATAATTGAAACGATAGTATTGGTTCTATTAAGATGGACTACCAGTTGTTGTAACAATGAAAATGGCTAGTAGCTAATTTTCTTTTTAAGCTAGATTATATAACATGAAAAGCATGCCAAAATTTAGGCTATTATTGAATATGTTCCTTCCTCATTTCTCTCGTCTCTTCCTTCCACTCTCTTTTTGTTTTCATCTTTCTTGGATCAACCATAACACTTTCTTAATTGAATTTTTCAGGTTTTAAAAGGGTTCCAAAAGCTTTGTTGCCATAGCTTTCTTCTAGTCCAAGAACACTTCTTATTCCATCAAAATTCCTAAGGATCCTTCTATTTCAATCTTCTTGATTATTGTTCAATTCAATTCTAGTTAAAAATTAACCATTTGTGTTTTAAAATTCCAAAGTTGATTCAAAGAATCTTGATGTTGTCGTCCAAGAAAGTCTCGTTTAATCAAAATTCATAAGAACTCTTTCCTTATCTTTCTATTTTGATCTCTAGATTAATTCTTAAATGAAATTTCATCATTCTAATTAAGTTCTCTTTGCTAGGATTTTCAAAATCATCTAACGGTTGTTACGCACCAAATTGTCTGCTCAAGATTTAAATTCGTTTCAGGTTACTTCGAGTTGACTATTCAGAAATCAAAACCCTTGACCCTATTCTTTATTGTCCAAGACAACCCTTGATCCTATTCTTTTATTGTCCAAGAAAAACCCTTAAAGCTTTGTTGCAAGCATAAACTGAAAAACTATCAAGATTTGCTTAGCACCATTCTTCTTTGACTTTGTGCATTCTATTTGAAATTTCTTTATTTATTTAGTATTTGAATTATATTAAATTCAAAAAATTGAAAGTTCAATAAAATATTATATTGTATTCCGAAAACTTTTTAGATCAATAGTTCGCATATTCAGTGACTTTATCTTAACTTTTATGATTTTTGGACTCCTAGAACGTCGAAAAATAATCACTTGAAGTAGAATACTTGTTTTTTTTTTTTTTATATTTTACTGAAATTGTCTGCTTGTTTTTTTTTTATATTATACATTAACTAACATAATCTCCATATGTTAGCAATATTAAAAAGTGTACAATTCTTCCATCGTATGACTTAATTCATTGTGCCAAGCCCTTTACTAGCATCCTAGAGCTTAGGGTAACTTTGTTAGTGAACTCCTCTTAATTAATTTTGAATATTGAAGTTTTATTAATAAGTTATCCATTCTCATTCAATCAATTAAATAAATTATTAAAAAATTATCCTTTGATTGTGTCAATCGATTTGTTATTATAATATCGAAATTAATTTAATTTCCTTATAAAATTTAAAATTTTTATTTTATGTTTTCAAATTTTAAATTAACTCAAATAAATTATCTTTAATAATTATCTATCGAACTCAATTCTTTTGATTATATGATCTTAAATATTCTATGTTAAGCAAAAGGAAGGAAAAATCCTTGCAATTAATTGAATTAATTAATTTTATCTTCTATGCCAAACAAAACTTACAAATTTTTTGTTACTTCTTTACTCAAATGAAGAACAAACAATTAATTTAATTAATAAGATTTATTTTTTGCTAAAGCTTAGTATAAAAGAACTCAAGATCATATAAACAAAAGAAATTTAAGTTTCATAGACAATTATTAAATATAAATTAATTGAGTTGATTTCATTAAAGATAATCTAGAAACATAAAATAAAATTTTGAAACTTAGGAGATTAAATTATTTAAAATATTATAATAACAAATTGATTAACATTATCAAAGGATGAAAATATTTAACAATTTATTTAATTAATTTTGATGTCTTGACATTTGAAATTTCAATATTAAAAAAAAAGAAATTTTAAAATTTTTGGCAATGAGATAAACAAGTATAATTTAACACTTTTTTAATACATTATTTTAGTTTCTACCATTTTCTCACTTTAATCCTTAATTTTTTTACCCCGATTTATACTTAAAAATATATTTTTTTAGATGATAAAATGAAAAGAGACCCAAAAATTGGATGACCAAAATGAAAGTGTGAACATGATATAGATAAAATGTTTGACTGAATAAATTGAAAACAACCTAAAAATTGAATGATGAAATTGCAAGAATTCATTTTGATCATCCAAAATGAAAGTACCCTAAAAATCGGGTGATCAACTAAGTAGTTCACCCTATATATTAAGCCTATATATTAAGCCTATTATAGTCGTATGGCACTAAGCTATTAATGGTTATGATGTTAGCACTTTTCTAAGGTATGGGTAGCTACAAGAAATGTTTTATGAATGAAATATGATTATGGCAGTCCTAAATTCAAATATTAGATAGTTTGATGGTTAGTTAAAGAATTGATAGGTAAGTGTCGTGGGCTGTGATTCAAAGCCCATGACTGTTGCAAAAAGAACGTCCCATTGAGGTCAATCTATTAAATAGGATTCATTTGATCCACTTGAACTGGCCCGATTCAAAAAACAAGTGATGAAGCTCATCCACTTGAAGCCTTGATGAACCAATGAAGCACCTATAAAAAATTATGGCTACTTTGGTAAATAGAAAAATTAATCTCAAAAGATTGTAATCTAATAAGATTTTATTTTGTAATCTTGGAAATTATGTAAATCCTTTAATTGTAGATAAACTTCAATTTCGTTTGTCGATGAAAAGCTAGTTGTACCGTTGGATTTATGGAAGCTCAACTATAAATAGAGGGCTTTCCCATCATTTGTAGTCATCCATTATATTCGTTGTATTTTAAGGTGAATACTAATTCAAAGAATTTACCCAAATACCTTAGGGCTTTTTTTGTGGCTATTATGTTCTTCGAGCTTTATTGTTTTCAGTTACTTTCGCTTTATAATTTGGTGCCTTAAAAAAATTCTACAGGAATTCTCACTTTGTTAGAGTTAGGCTGACTTAAGTATATTTGGAGCGAAAAAATCGCCTAATCCCACACGATTTACGTGACAAAAGTCCTAGTCTCATAACAGTTGATATCAGAGCTAAGGTTCTGAAGGCATCGTTTGAGATGTCGAAAAAGTGGCCGATCAAATTGAGCTAATAGATACCCGTGGGAACGCAAGGAAAGCAAGTCGATCGAGGGACATGTCAATTTTAAAAGGACAAGTGGTTAATCTCAAGAAGTCCATAGGGGACATAAGGAAGACATTTGAGGAAGTCAAGAGGCGCATTATCGAAGGGCTACACTTATTGAAAGTGCAGTTCAAGGAATTTGTGTTGAAGTCTCTCAATTCTAATGTGGAAGTAATGCAAGGAGGGCTTAATTCCACCGAGCATAAGCTAACAGTGACGAACGATGCTCTCAAGGCCATGGTGATGGCTTTGAAAGAGGAAAAATGGCCACGACAAGAACTTTAAACACAAGAATCGAAGAGCTTAAAAGAAAGCTTGTCGTGTGTCGAGTCGTTGTGTAAAAAAGAGTGTCGAGTGCAACACTCAATCATGAGATAGACGTCCTGAAGTCGTAAGATGCAGGGACAAGATTCGTAAAATATGTGGATAACTTTTTGTGGGGAATAGAGCAATACTTTCATGCCAAAGGCATCACGGACGATGCTATTAAAGTAAACATTATTGTTATGTATTTCACTAACGTTGCTCTTTTATGGTGACGTCGTAGGTCTACTGATGAGAAACGTGGTGAAATCGTAATTAGGACTTGGAAGGAGTTTCAAAAGGAATTCAAGGCATAATTTTACCCGATGTATGCCAAAAATAAAGCTCGGGCAAAGTAGCGTTGGCTTACGAAATAAGGCATAGTTAGAGAGTATGTGCGAGAGTTCAACGAACTTATGCTCTAATTTTTTATTTGAGTGAGGAGACGTTTTTCTCCTTTATGGATGAGTTGAAGCCAAGGGTGAAGCAAAAGTTGGAACGTTGAGAAATCCAGGAACTTAGCAAAGCCATGAAGATAATGGAGTCCTTAATTAAACTTGTTTCGAGGAAAAACAAGTTCAAGTCTTTCAAGCCCAATGGGAAAGGAAATGGTGGAAAACTTGAAAGACATGGTGAGTATGGAAATGGTAATAGTGGCAATGAGAAACCACGAAATGAAAAATTAAAAATCAACCTGAAGGAGAAGGGGAGCGAGATAAAATATTCCCTTTACGACGGTCTGCATATAATAAGGAACTATAAAAAAAGATCCATGAAGTGGATGATGAGCCGAAATAAGTGTCCATGAAGTTTGGTTCAATCATGAGTGGTGTCAAAGCCAAGTGGGCAAAGGAGAACAAGTGGGCAAAACTGTCCAAAGCGATCTAAGCTATCTGCTATAAATAAAGAAAAGAAAGTAGAGCCTAAGGAGAAAAATCTATTGGAGTTTGGATTAATGATGCTTAATTCTGCAAAAACGAAGATGGATCACAAGCCAAAAGAGTGCCCTCATTGATATGGGAGGATCAAACTTGTTTGTATAGGAGAAGGTCGTGGGCAAACTTGGTCTCAAAGATAGCAAATCAACTAAAAGGATCAAGATGATAAATGCCAAAGAGGTCCCAATTGTGGGAATAGCATAAGGAGTGAAGTTGCAGATCGAAGAGTGGAAAGGCAAGAAATATTTCTAGATAATTCACTTAGATGATTACGATTTCATGCTTGGCTTGAATTTACTTAACCAAATTAATGTTTTGTTGGTTCCTTTTTTCGATTGCATCTATATCTTAGACACTCATCAACGATAATACATGGTGTCGATGTGTCATGATCGAAATGCTAAGGAAACCCCTTAAGAATGTTAAGAGTGGGAAAATATAATATGAAACCTATTGAGCTATATAAGTGAAGCTACCACCTAAGAGAGAGGTGGGTTGTGCACCAAATTTTAAAGGTAAACTAGTCATGCAAATTGGACAACTAAGACAAGTAAATGCAATGAGAGAAGTACATCAAACACTTTGGTAATGTTTTTCATTTTGCCTTGTTAGCTTGGAAAGGACACAAGGTCCCATTAAGAGTGCTGTAACGGGGAAGCCAAGGGGCTTACAAGCAGAATTTGATGGGAAAACTCAAGGTTAAACCAGAGTTCAATGTGGGTACACCAAAGCGTAGTTTGCGGATCAAGCGAATCCCGATCGAGGCAAGTCAAAAATAGGGAAAAGTAAAAGTAACGGGCTCTTGAAAAAGAGATGTACCAATGATCGAAATAGTTCGAGCTAGGCGGCGGTGGAAGTTGAGGCAAAGGTTTCGAGGGGTTGGATTACCCAATAGAGAGGCTAGTCAAGAAAGCTTCTAGCCGAATCAAACCAGTGTCGTTCAGAGGACACAATGAGAGCATTACAAGAATTGGTGGGGGAGTGTCACAAGTCACTGTTCAAAGCCCGTGACCATTGCTCAAAAAGCGTCCCATTGGGATCAATCTATCAAATGGGGCTCATTTGACCCACTTAAACTAACCCAATTCGAAAAACAAGTGACAAAGCTCATCCACTTGAAGCCTTGGTGGCCTACTAAAGCACTTCAGAAAAACTAAAGCTATCTTGGTAAATAGAAAAGTTAATCTTAAAATATTATAATCTGATAAGATTTGATTTTGTAATCGTGGGGATTATGTAAATTTCTTAATTGTAGATAGGTTTTGATGTCATTCGTCGATGTAAAGCTAATTGTACCGTTAGATTTAGGAGAGCACAACTATAAATATAGTGCCTCTCCCTAATTTGTAAACAACCATTGTATCCATTATATTCTAAAGTGAATACTAATTGAGAACATTTACTCAAACACCTTAGGGGCATTACTTTTTTGTGGTTATTTTGTTCTTTCGAGCTTTCTTTTATATGAATTGCTTTCACTTTATAATTTAGTGCCTTGGAAAAATTCAGCGAGAATTCTCACTTTGCAAGAGTTAAGTTGACTTAAGTTTATTTGAAGCAAAGAAATCGCCTAAGACAGCACGGATTGTAAGATGAATGTTCTAACCCTGTGATATAAGAACGTGGTTATGATAATGTTGTAAGTTTAGAAAATAAGCATATTATAGTGTTACACAAGTTTTAGTTTAGTTTTCATGCATGAAAAGTGACCTATAGTGGTTATCTCGGGCTAGATTGTCCTAGGTATTAACCAAAGACAAGGGTACTGATACTTCGTAAGTCAATAGCTAAAAGTGCACATTTTACATAGATAAATTGATCTTTTTAAATTTTATTGTGAGTGTAAAAGGAACTGAAGTGGATGAAAAGGTTAAAGCTATTTGGGAGTGCCCTACTGCTAAATTCATTTCTAAGATGAGATCTTTCAGTAGACTAGTATTGTAGATTTGTGAAAGATTTTCTCACACCTCTAATTAATATTGTTAAGAATGTTAGATTTGGATAGGGGAAAAGCAAAAACAAACTTTTTTATTATTTAAGGAAAAGTTATGTAGTGCACCAATTTTGAAGCTTTTAATTTTTCTAACACGTTTGAACTAGAATTTGATGCTTTAAGTGTTGGTATTGGTGTCGTTTTAATGCAAGAGAGAAAATTGATTGCTTCCTAGTGAAAAGCTTAATGGTTTCAACTTAATTACTTCACTTACGACAAAGAATATTATGCCTTGGTAAAAAGCTTTATAAGTATTGCAACACTACCTACTTCATGAAGAGTATGTCATTCATACTGATCATGAATATCTTAAACATTTACATGAACAAGGTAAGTTGAGGAAACCTTTCCATATATAATAAAATATAAGTAAAAGATAACGTAATTGTTGATGCTTTATTTAGACAATAATCTTTAATTACTACTTTGAATGCTCAGTTACAAGAATTTGAACATATTAAAGAATTATATGCACATTATTCTAACTTTGCTTCTACCTTTAATGAATGCAAAAGTAGTTCAATTGATAACTTTTATAAACTTGATTTATTTATTTCAAAACAATAGGTTGTGTATTCTCAAATATTCATTTAGAGAATTACTTGTTAGAGAAGCAAATAGAGGTAAATTAATGGGACACTGATGTGAATATAATTTTAGTTATGTTTCATGAACATTTCTTTTAGCCACATTTCAAAAAAAGTGTTGAACAAATTTGTGTTAAACGTATTGCATGCAAACAAAATAAATCCAAAGTTATCGCATATGATTACTCATTTGCCTGATCCTAATGGCCTTTAGACTAATTCATCTGTGAACTTAGTTTTAGGTTTACCAAGGACTAAAAAGGGAAGAGATAATATTTTTATCGTTATTGGAAGATTTATTGAGATGGTACACTTCATTCCATGACATATTATCACTAATACAACACGTGGCTAATTTATTCCTTAGGGAAATTGTGCGCCTACATGACATCCCTAAATACATTGTTCTCGATAAAGAGTTGAAGTTCTTAAGTCACTTTCAAAAGGTATTGTGGGGGTTAAGTTAGGTACTAAACTTGTTTATTCTACTTGTCTTCCACAAATTGATGGACAAACCTAAGTCGTTAATCAAATGTTAGGTTCTTTACTTAGAGTTGTTATGGATAAAACCTTAAAGAATTGGAAAAGAAAATATTTTGCCTTTTTTAAAATTTTATTATATTCATTTTATTCAATCTTTAATAAGATTTTCATCATTTGAAATTGTTTATGGTTTTGATCCACTATTTATTTTAGATCTTGTGTCAATCTTTGAATGAATTAACTACTTTTAATGGTGAAAGAAAAAAGACAAACTTAAATAAACTAATGAGAAAGCTAAATTACAAAGTGAAAAAGGAATGAGTTGAATGCCACTAAAGTCAATTGAGGCCAAAAGAATGTTACTTTTGAACTCGGTGATTGGGTTGGGGTTAAAATGTGCATATAAGATTGATAATTGATAATGCATATAAGTTTGATTTCCTAGACAAGTAAAATGTTAGTGCAATGTTTAATGTTTCTTACTTTACTACATTAGATGTTTCAGATTCGAAAAACGATTTTTTTTTCAAGAAAAGAGATAATCATGCATACACAAGTAACAAAAATAAAGATTCAAGTATATCTTTTTCACAAGGTCCAATCATGATATCAAAATCTAAGTAATTCAAGGCAAAATTGAACATCTACGTGCAAGATTCTGTCTTGAAAAGGTATCAAGAAAATCAAGATTCAAAATTGGTTTCAAGAAATTAAGAATCTATTTCTTAGTTTAATTCAAACTTAACTCATCATTTCAGCAATCAAGAAATCAAATCATGTTCTAGGATTGTATTTCTTAATTTGAGGCATGTTTGAAAGTCCCTCACTTAAGAGGAACTTTTGAAATATTGAAAAAGAATCAAGTTCCATTCGAAATTGATGAGTTTGTATTAGGAATCTTGTTTCTTACGTTATTTTTCTAATTTGTGTCTTTAGGATAAGGTTAGTTAATTTAGTTATGTGTTTTGCTATTATAACAAGAGGATATCATAAGATATCATTTGCTGTCTAAAATATATAATTAAGTTAATTTAGAAGTTATATGGCATGTAGGACTCTTTTATATGCCCTTGTAAAAGAGCATACACCTTAGAATAAATACTTGGTTAGTCTTATTTTAGTGTCTAGCTTTCAATAGGATTATGGAGAAATATCTTGTAAATACAGCAGCTCCTTCAAGTAACAGACATTGCACTTGCCAAATAAGTCCATCCTCTCCAAGTAAGTTGCATTCATTATTAGTTTTATTAGGGTGTTTTAAAATATTAATTGAATTAAATTGTTGATTCAACTTTATTGGTGTCAAAAAGATCGACTAAAAATTTCAAAAGTGCCATTACTCAATGCCGACTTCTTCTAGGATCTTTTGTTCTAGTTTGAGTTAAATTCTTCATTAGACTTGCTTATAAATCAGCAAGGTCCGCCTCCATTAGTTGTTAACTTTGATTCTTTTTTTTATCAATAAAATATCAGCAAGAGAGTTTTCTTTGTCTTCATGAATAGTTTCTTATTTTGTTCTTGATAATAATTTCTTAAATTCTTTCAAGAATTCTTTGAGGGAATTCTTTACACTTTATCTTACCTAATTTTATAAAATTGAAAAGGATAATAAAAGGCCTTTGAAAGTTCTTGTTGGTGTTAAAATCCATTCGGTTACCAAAGGGAATTAAGACACTTTTGACCATCAACCATCATCATTCATTCAATCGATTTTTTCATCCTATCTTGTTTGAATTCTTTGGTTTAGTTATTCTCAAAATTTTAACTTTCTTGATTGAAATTTTCAAATTCTTGAAAGGTTCTAAAAGCTTTGTTGCCATAGCTTTCTTCTAGTCCAAGAAAGCTTCTTGTTCCATCAAAATTCCTAAAGATCATTCTAGTGTCACGTCCCTAAAACTTGAATACTTGGGGCGTGCAGCCTTAGACGCTTCTTTGATCAAAATAATGCCTAAGTCAGCCTGATTATCACGATTGAGGATTCACCAAGAGAATTCCTCTAAGGCACCAAACTTGTATAGCAGAAGCGACTAGCCAAAAGAAAGCTCAAAAGACAACAGAAAGACCACAAGAACAAGAACACCAAATGTTTGAGTAAATGCTCTCAATTGTATTACTTTCTCTCAAAGAATACAGAGAATACAATGAATGGAATGAATTCCAATAGATGAGTTACAAATGAGGAGAGGCTCCTATTTATAGTTGAGTTCCCTCACAACCAACGGGTAAGATCAAATTACATCGACGGTCAAGATTAGCCTATCCCTTAATTCATGGGATTTACATTATTACAAATCAAATCTAATCCTAAAGATATGATTCTCCCTTATCTTCTAGGATTAGTTCCCATATATGTCAAGATGCCTTAAGTTGTCAAATCTTCATCATTGGGTCACCCAGGCTTCAATCTGATAGGCTTGACCAACAGCTCTCTGAATCGGGCCAACTCATGTGGGCTAAATGATCCCCATGTCAATGACAGACCTCCATGGGACTCATTGTGTGCGATGGTCACGGGCACTGAGCTTTGGCCCGTGACACTAGTTCCATCTTATTGATTATTGTTGAATTCAACTTCGAGTTTCTTGTTCAAAAATTAATCATTCTTGTGTTTAGAAATTCAAAAAAATGCTTCCATAAGTTGCTTGATATTCAAGAAAGAGTCTCATTCATTTGAAATTCATAAAAACTCTTTCCTCGTCTTTAGATTCTGAATTCTTGATTAATTCTTTACTCAATTTTCATAATTCTAATTAAGTTCTCATGTTGTTCGTTCAAGGTCTCTATCAGGTGATTATTTGGACTTTAAATTCAATCCCAAGTTTCTGCACCATTTAATCTAGTTGGAGGAAAGTTGTCCACTCAAGGGTCCTGTCAAGCAATTCATTGAGAGGCACAAGGAAACCAGAATGTAATAGATTTCATGAATTTACCACTTAAAAGGTGTGACTTAGTCTTAAGGATCAAATGGTTATTATCATCTTTGGAAATTCTCCTCTCTCACTATGCAGTTTTCTCACTAAGGCTATCTTTGTACCTTGTAAGGCATTTTACCTGGGGCAATTCAAATTATGACTACTCCTCAAACATCCAAGTATTTCTTTATGCTTGGCCAAGACCGTTGTCCAATGTTGCTCACTCCTAGCAAGCAGAAGCTTTTAACAATGACTACTAAAATTTTCAGTGAGGATCTTCAACAACTTTTTACAAAGTTTGATGTTTTTCAGACTCCTAAGAAACTTCCTCCTCATAGACTACAGGACCATCGAATTCCTCTAAAAGATGAGAGTCTGTAGTCTAGATTAGGCCATATTGTTACCCTACAAGTCAAAAATGTTAAATGGTAAGGCTAATCTAGGAAATGCTACAAGCAAGCATTATTAGGGATAGCTGTAACCCCTTTGTATCTTCAATTGTAATGATGAAGAGAAAAGATGGCAGTTGGCATCTCTGTGTATACTACAAACAACTCAACCAACACACTATGAAATATAGGCTTTTAATACCTATCATACAAGAGCTACTTGATGAATTGGGCGTGCTTTCTACTTTCCCAAGCTCGATTTGCAGTCTGATTATCATCAAATCAAGATATGGTAGAAGGATATTCACAAGACTGTATTTAGGAC